>VMYD01000387.1:1200000-1800000 GCA_007663325.1 Eucalyptus pauciflora
AGACTTGCGGTGCCAATGCCGACGTTTCGGTTTGCAATAAGGGTGATCAACGATCAATCTTTGTTATTTCATCATAATCTTGGATTCTCGATACCTTGTCGAACCATCATAATTTGAAAAAAAAAGAAAAAAATCGAGAGTTTCTCCTGGACGAGGATTTCTTGATCGCAGGTTCTTCCATAAGCATTGCCTTTTTGTTTCTAAAGATGGTCATTCTTCATTTGTTTGTCATGGTTATTTTGAGACGGGGCTGTCTGTACCGGCATGAATTTTTAGTGGCTGAAGCTTTTGCTGCAAATGATGTCTTAAGTTCATGCGTTTGTCCCTCCGAATTAACACACCTCACAGATATTTTGCTCGCTCCTTATTTTGCTTGATTTAAACCACATAGTGACTGCAACTCTTCTTCTCCTCTCCTCTGATCTGCAGGAGCAGCGACTTCTCCGACCAGTTCATCGGCAACTCCTGCCGATTCACAAGCAACTCCTGCCAATAGTGAGTTCCCATTTTTTTCCCTTTCCATAACATATGCATCACTTTTCTTCACGGGGCTTTCTGCTGTTGACCAAGAGCTTCCATCCGCAGCTGCGTTGCGTTGCATTGCATGTCAGGTCTCCCATTTTTCATGAAGCTCTGCATCGAATATCTTTGTAACTCCAGAGCAGACATTAAAAATCAACTTTTGCATAAAAAGATCCGGTTGCTTCCTAGATTTTGTCGTTTAAATCAACTTAAAAGAGCATTAAAGGGAAAGGAAAATGTATGCAGTAAGCTACCGACAGCATTGTACAAAAACGCAGCGCATGGTGCAGAACCCATGGTCTCATCACCTAATGTTTCTACTTTGGCTATATGAAACAGGCTCTAGCACAAGAAAAGCTAATTCGACTGCTGCAGCTCCCGGGAGCCCTGCGGACAGCGGAGCAACTTCTCGTCTTGCTGGATCTGGAGTTGTCGCTCTCTGTTTCGCTTTAATCATATCAAAGCTCTGGTAGTTTCAAACTGAATCTGTCCATGAAGAGCTGCTTCACTTGGCTTTTATCCGTTCTTGCCGTTTCTTTTTCTTTGTAAACAACGAGCTTCAACTCATTAACACAAATCCGAATGGTTAACAAACATGCTCTTTCCTTATGTACGAGTGCAAACCCAATTTGGAAGAAATTATAGTTGTACCAAGCATGACGGCTTGTCAGACTTGCTTGGCACAGGAAAGAGGACATTTTAATACAAAAGGCCACGACGGCCATGACAAATGCAACGCAAAAGCCTATCCTTGACTAAGGTCAAGACGACTAAATCCTACAGACTCATAATTTGTGAAAACACAGGATATGTGATGCAGAGAAAGACTGAATTTTCACTATCATTTCCTGTGACTGTACAAAATTTGTACATGAGACAGCTTGCTCGTAAAAGAATACAACCAAAGAATGATAAGACAGTAAACAAACTATGGCTCACCACATAAAATCAAGCAAAAGCACCTCAAAATAACTGGGAAGAATGAACCTAACCGAAAGAATGAAATGAATATCAAAGCAAAACAAAGGGAAGAATTACGATTGACTTCTTATGAATAGAGGGGAGCCCGTCCCAGCATGGAGTGCCTTCAACAACGCCACAAACTGAAACAGACACGTTTCGGAGGACCACTTGAGCTTCCATGACAGAATGCCTGAAGATAAGTTCCCATGAGGAGTTGCCGCAATCTTACTATGAGCTTTTGTTGACGGCCAAAACTCCCGTGCAGCACGCTCAAGAACTAAGGTCACACAGTAGCTGACCCCACTTTCAATGACCTGAAACCGATGTTTCAACCTGACTTTGAATAGGGAACTAAACAAGCACATGCATGTGACAAGCAACAACTAGCGTGAATGGAAAAACATCGTATTAAAGGGATGATTCGCTTAAGGGACTGAAGGAATAGGCAATCATCATGGAACATATGGCTAAATCACTGGACAAATGCTTGTTAATGCTAAAGAGTTTTTCCAGGAGAGAAGAAATACCATCTCGGACACATCAGCAATACTGCAAGTTGACACTAATGAGAAATAGGGGGGCGAGGACGAATCTCTGGAAAGAGTGCCGAACAGCCTGATATCCTCGATGCATATGAGCAACTGACCTCGGGTAACAAATAACGATCTTGAAGCCCATGATTTGTCTGTCAGGTTTAAAGTCGACTAACTGTAAGAATAGCGGAAACTAACAAAACCATCTAAGATCTGCTGCATATACACAGAAGCTGCTAGCTCACATCACAGTTGCATCATTACCAAGATCTTTATTTTCAACTTCTTGGTGCAAGTTATAAAAGATTCGCTCTCAGAAGCATGCGAAACCCAGAGGTTGAATTAGCAAACATAATTCGACCCCCAAAAAAAAAAAAATTAGCTAGCATAATCTACGAATCACAAGGCACTAGCTCTTCCAACTTTCTGCTAGTAGTTTCAAGTGTGGAATCACCCGGACCTTGATCAAGGAAAAGAAGATATGTCTTTGGGCTACAAAGACACTCAGACTACTAGAAATCAAAATTCGAATCCTATTTGATTGTGATAAAGAAACGTATTTCCTTTGTTGGATGATTTGTTCATGTCTTAGTTGTAAATCATGACTTACTTCTACTAATTAATAAATGTTCTAACACTTAAATTCCCTTTTTCTCTTTTTGCAAGTCACTATTTCCTATTCTAGAATCTAGTTCTATTTTTCCTAACAAGAGAGACCATAATGTATAAGAGTTCACAACATCGAGAAAGGAATTGCAAAGCAACCACAGTACTAAGAACAAACCTTTGATTTTGTCGTGACAGAAAAGAATCATCGAGTATTGGAATATGTTCACTTTTGTGCCTCCACCTACTTGCTTGCTAAATAACTCAAACTGCACTGGCTCCAAACTGTCATTCAATTTTACAAGAAACCACAACCCATCACCACATAGTATATACGAAAAGATGTAAAGGCTACAAAGCTGCTAGGCAATATAAACTATGGACATATGGACATGGATAATATGCACGAATCTAAGTCATGCACAACCATGCACTTAGACCGAAAAAGGCTTGACTTTCAAATTAACACGCACATTAGTACAGTTAGGTACCTCTTCAAAGAACACTTTGTATCAAGCACATTGATAACTCCCAATGTTTCAAGTAGTAGTCTTGACTTATCAATGCTCCTTGTGATGAACAGGTACCTTGCTCCAGTATCAATGCGCACCCTGCATGAATCAGAGAAGATGTTTAGAGAAATAATTGGTTCGATGAGAGCAATTCTTTAAGTGACAAAACTCACTAACCTCACAATTTGGAAGCCCATTCCAATTGAAAGTTCTCTAATATCTTCAACTATGTGGCAACCCAGCACACTCAAAATAGTTCCTGCAAGTTCCATCAATCTGAACTTCAGCATAACCTGGAAGAACTAGATGACAAATTGATTAATCAAGGTTTATCACGAGAGATGTAACCACATTGTTACTGTTACTTGAAATACCCCACCTGAACCATCGAATCTAAAAGCAATCAGAAGCACATAGAGGCGACGTTCACTGCTTCGCAACAGAGCCACTTCTCTGTATTAGAGGGGAAAAAAAAGAAGGGGTAAAAAAGGGAAGCATGAAACTGCAGAAACTAAAACATAAGTTTCTTACTATCACCGTCTATTACATAAAATCAAGATACAGACATACGCAATGGGTGGCAAAAATAACAAACATCAGAATAGACTAAAAAGAGCAGAGAATATTCAGACTAGACTCAAATGAGCTGTAATCACAATCAGTTTGATTGTAGCATCCAATTATTCGCCAGATCCTTGCTTCAAAGCAAAAAATTAATAGGTCTTACGAAAAACTGCTTGAAATATACAATAGACATACTGCCAAATGCGTTCAGAGAACAACTTTTCAGAAGAAACCAAACCGATAGGACATGAGCAGCTACAGAATGAATGAACTACCAAAAAGCTAGGAAAAGCAACTAATCAAAGCAAAAGGCTCACTAAACAAGTCAAGAAAACAAGTTGAAATACGGATCCATGGACAACACCTAAAGTTACCTCTCTCTATAAATGGATTCTTGCTCCAGCACACAATCACAACGAAGGTATTGCTCGCAGGTTTCATGGCTTCCGGATGTTGCAACATTCATGTAAAAGTACCGCTCAATAAATTCATCAGTCCCTCCTGTTAAGCTTTTTTCCCTAGCAGTGGCTGTGTCATTCGTTTGGGTGCTAACGGCGTCCCATGCCTGCTTCTCACAAACTTCCTCCATGTCACTCCCTCTAAAGATTTGTTTTTTTTGTCCATCTTCTAGACTACTAGTGTCCGTAGGACCACCTGAGGCTGATGGTGCTCCGGACTTGTCAAATCCCCTGCTCTCCTCTGACAAAGCCACAACTCTTTTCATAGGCTTCCTTTTGCTTTTGTGCTTCTCAGACAATTTAACCCCTTCATTGACTGACTCAAGAATCTCACCATCATGATGATGAGAACCAGAATAATATTGCGCATCAAGATCGAGAATCCTAGATGGTTGTTTAGCTGGTACATCAATAAAAGATTCACGAATTTCACCTGTCCCTGGAGATGGATTTTTTAAGTCATCACACTTCTCCTCAAAGCTATTGATCAAGAAATGTCCATCCACTTCAAAATTTTGGGGCCCTCCATTCAATCTCTTATCCACATCAGACACCGATGTCCCAAATTCAGTAAGGTCATCTTCACTGCAACTGGTAGTATCCAAAGATGCTGCGGAATAGGAGTCAGCAGAAAGTTGCAGAATTTCGTCTACCATGCTGTCATGGCGCTGCAGAATGTTCTCTTGATAATGAGGCGGAGATCCATGATAAGAGGAGGACGAATGTCTCTCTATCGTGTCATCACCAGAGGGCACAGGTATGATTGAATTTGCAGCCATTTGCTGTCCATTAGCAGCAAGTTTATTGTAATGTGAGCCTTTGGTATGCTTAGACCCATGGTAGTTATGCTCATGAGTAAGATTTGTCCCTCCCATGTCAAGAAGAGAAACACCACCAGCGTTTACCACTCCATTGACCTGATCGAGGAATCGATGCCCATGTGAAGGAGCCAATGATCTATCCAATTCCAAATTATTTGTGCTGCTACCATCTCCCGAATCCTGAAAAGAATTTGAAGTGTATCTTGAGTTTTCACCGTGATGCCACTTTCTGTTTCTAGAATCAAACTTCCCATTCTCCATCAAAATCTCAGAAGACTGGTCTATCCACTCCTTGAACTCACGCAGCCAAAAAATGGAACGCTCTTTCTTCATAAGCTCCGCTCGATTCATCAAATCAACAATCTCAGCCTCATCGTCACCTCTGACAGTTTCCTCTCTGCTGGATACCTCATTTTCACATGAGATGGTTTCATAGTCAGAGCACATGTAGATGCTTTCTTCCTCACTTTCGATAGATGCAAGACGAGATTGCTTTTTCTGCAGAAATAGAAGCAGCATTCCTCATATTACATTTTAAACCTGTCAAAAAACCAACTGCTATACAAACATTCCAAACCAAAACCAAGAAAATGATTCAGTGCTCTAATAGAACTAGTGAATTGACACTCAAAGATTAGGCAAACACAATTAAAAATTTATTTTCATTTACTTTTCTTTAGGTACTCTAATAAATCCAACTACCAAGAAAAAGTCATGTCATTATCCTGAAGAAGGTCTGCACTGCGGCTCAGTACAATCAAATGCAACAAAAATGCTAACTTGTGCTAGAAACTCAAATTGAGGGTACTAGCTTCTTCCCCTTATCCTTTTGCTTACAATAGGGGTATTCCAGGACTCTTCAATCATCCTATGAATCCCCACTAACCTGGCATTTGCCCATCCCATGCACACCCAAAAAACTAACACAGGTCTGTGCCCCTGGATTTGGATCCATGGGAATGCGCAAGTGCGATAAACGGTCATTTGTATTATTTTTCCCTTATAAGAGTGAAGAGTTACTGGAGTTAACTTCACAGATTACCTACCTTTTTCCTGTTGATGCTACCCTCTCCCTCGGCATCATCCTTTGCAGGTGAATAAAATCCAAAGCTTGCAGGCCTCTTCTGCCTAGCGGCAACAAGAATCTGCCTCTTCCAATACTCTCTTTTGCTAATTCCCATGTCATCTAACTTCAACTAGAAGAACGGGTAAATTTAGCTGGACTGAGATATAGACTTTAGTATAATTAAACCAATTACATTATGGTGAATTTATAAAGATTTGACTTACTTTATCTGGATAGGTGAAAAAGCTGAACACTTGTTCTCGATACCATCGGGCAGAACATATTGGATTTCCTTCCAACCACAAACTTAGCAATGAAGGAAGGCCTGTAAGTACCTCTAGCTCTGAAAAATTGGAAATAACATTGTAGGAAACATCAAGCCCTTCAAGCGACTTCAAATTCTCAATCCCATGTAATGTCGTTATAGCATTGTTCCTCAAAACAAGTTTTACAAGATGGGATGTGACCTGCATAATCCAATGACACCCATGTATCAGTCCAAAGCTAATTCCTAAATGGAAAAAAATCGAACTTGCTGAAAACACAATTAGTAGATAAGCCACAAAACAGAGGTAGCAACACAGTGGAGAAGAGAAGCATTGGATTATTTATGTAGTGGAGAGGCGGACAATAAATTTACATTTAAACAATGAAAGTTGGATGTACAAACTGTGTATGCAATATCTCTAGCTGACATGATGATTGTGGTTCCCACCAATGCCTTATCTTTCAACCTGGCATCAACTACCATTAAGACTGCCTGCTTCGAGAGAAGAGGCTTCCACCACTTACCTTTACATACCAAGCAAATTCTGGTGTGCACTCCACATATTTGTTTAGTAAATTCAACAAACTAGCTACCATATGTACTGTAAAGTTGATGTACCAATCGTTTCCCCTCCCAACAATACTACTATAGCTTCGGTAGCCATGTTATTTTTGAGGGACCAATCCAATCTTTCCATGCAGGCACTGGCTATGGAGAAGCTGACGTCATTGGTACGATTGACCACATTGGTTTTCAAAACATTGACCTAACCCTTTGGAATGCCCAAAGACATTGAGGGAAAATGGACAAGTTTTAAAAGATACATGTCATCTGCACAAAAACCTGTATGTCACATATATCTGCCAAGACCACTGTTTACTGTTAAATAGAAGCTAAGGACACTAGGTCAGTTCTTCCGTCATGACTAAAGGTTCCCCAAAATCTTAAGAGGCACCAGCCCTAAAATCCACATGTTGTTAGCAAGAGAAGCTCCACATTCCTTTGATCTCACTCAGCTATTCAGAAAGGTGCGGATAAAATTGGCATTGGCTTAACATCAACTTTGCTACAGCAATCATTTTGCTCCCACTTAGAACATTCTGCAACTGACATAATCATGGTTCCCCCAACCCCCAAAAAGACTCCAAAAAGGAAATTAATCAACATATCAGGTCCCGAATTTTTATATTAGAAGCACAAAAGGCCTCAATAGAGACCAAAGAGATCCGTGATACCTTTGATGTGCCCCTGAAGAACACATCCTACTTCACTGAAAAGCTTAAGAAGAGCTAACAACTTATCACAAGATAACTAATTTTGCCATTATATGACCTCTGAATACAGAATAGCAAATTGGAAAGCACAAGAAAACTATAAGAGCATCTTCAAGCCATTAGGAGAAGAAAGGAAAGACAGACTTTCATATCGAATTGCGTATCCAAAAGCTAAAATATATAATGCAAACGATAATCATAGAACAGTATTTCAATTTGATTATAACCTTCCCTACCTCAGTAAATGACGAAATTGTTCTCAAATTATTGAATCCAAGATCAAGGTGCTTCAGTTTCATGCATTTCCGGAGATTACCCAGCTTTGAGAACTTGTTTCTACTAAGATCAAGGGTTTCAACTGCAGGAAGAAGTTGCAACGACTCATCCATCAAAACCAAGCCATTGCAAGCACATGAAACAAACGATAAGCGGTTCCACTGGGGAGAGTCCTTTATCTCAGCAATTCTACTCGCAAAAACATGCCGTAGAGCATCCTATATTTCAAAAGAACAGTAGATTATTAACAAGAATTTTTGCAAAGTTGGCATTGTTGAATATTTCACATAAAAAGTCATGTACACAATCTTGTTATTAGGTTAATATTCCACATATAAAATAGTCATAAAGTGTTTGAGACAGAGAGAGAGAGAGAGAGAGAGAGAGAGAGAGAGAGAAGCTCACAAATCAAATGCCACAGATGAAAAGGCATATTCAGATTGAAGGAGGTGGAGCATTTATATTCTCTCTCAGGCAGAGAGTCCAAACGAAATGAAAACACCTAAAAATCCGTTCCTTAAATTTTTCAAACCACAGTTTAGCAGCAATGAACCAAGAAACTTATTTAATAAAAACAATCATTTCTCCAACTAACCGAACAACATCAGCATTTGCTTTGAGGACACCATCTCTACTGATTTTCATTTAGTATGACCCGTCAACAGCATTTAAAGCAAAAGGGCAAGGGAAAAAAATAACACCCAAATGAAGACGACCTTTTTCTTAATCTATAATTAACATTACTTAACCATATGGTCTATTACTTCTTTCTCTCAAGAAACCCGAACGTCGACATCTTACATACATGTTCTAAACATGCAAAACCAGACTGAAGTTAAAATAAAACAATGTAATCGTGATTGACATAAGGAGAGCGGCCTATATGAATATATAAGAGAAAAGGGGGTGGCATGGATCTACATGGCATTAACTTTAGTTTCTCATCCACTTGTACTAAAATTCAGCCAATTTCCCCATCTAAAACAGCGCAGAATTAACTGATGAGAAGAACCAAAATCAGCTATAGACGTAGAGTGGAAAATTAAAAACCCGGCACTTGAGATCTGAGCCAAAAGGTCGAGAGAAGCGGAAGATGGCACAGAACTCACGGTAGAATTGTGGCAAATGAGCTTCTCCAGAGTATGCCGTAACTCTAGCAACCCTCTGGCGGCTGACGTCGACAAATCACAACCCCTCAGCTCGAGGAACCTCAGCCGCCCGAACGGGAGAAGCGAGAGCGGCGTCGGATCCCGGGACTGAGGCGGGAGCACGGAGACGACCTTCAACGAAGTAAGGAGGCGCAGAATCCTCCGCAGCTGCTCGAGGGCGCGGTGATCCCCAAGGTCGGAGACGTACGCCCGGAGGTAGTCAACAGGAGCCCCCGCGAGGAGGCGCTCGAGCTCGTGCAGGGACTCCAGCCTCGACTGCACGTAGTGGAGCCCCACGGGGTTCAGCTTGAGCACTAGGGCCCCGTCGATCAGCGGGCCGGCCTGCGCCTCCACGAACCTCACCAGCCTCTCGAGGTAGCGGTCCCCGGTGACGATCGCCATCCGGAAGGCGCGGGCCTCTCAATCGCGGCGGTCTCGAGGGAGGAGGAGAGGGCGGCGCATCTGGTCCGGCGCGGCCACACCTCCGGAAGCGTACGGCGGAGGGGGGGAGATCAAGCCTCTTCCGATGGCGCTCGGCGGCGGAGAAAGCGCAGCGAGGGAGTGCGGAGGGGGGGACGGTTGGGAGGAGACGGCGAGCGAGTTGGAGAGAGAGAGGGAAGGGAGGAGATGGAAACGGAAACGGCCATGGAGGAGCAGAGGGAAGATAATTGTTAATAGGTGCTGATGATTGGTTACTCTCTCGGTGGCCTTTTTTGTTCCTATTTATTTTTTTAAATTTTTTTTTCCTTAATCTTGATTTTTACATCGGGAAGTTATAATCTCTGTCGAACGAACGGGGATTTCTGCAGAGTCGCCATTTCTCGAGACACTTGTCGTCCCCCTCTTCGCGACGCCACGGCAGTGATTTCTTTTTGGTCCGACCTCGTTTTGCGCTAAATCTCCTGATTAATTTCCCTTCGTTTCTCTAGACTTTTCTAATGGGATTCTCGCCTCCCTGGCCCCGATGGTGCTCCATGGCGTTAAAGATCGATCTTGCCAGAATCTGATGCTTGAGCATAGGATGCACAAGGCGAAAGTGCACTTCTAAACTTTAACATGAAAAGGCGACGTAAAATTTTATAGTCGATGCTCTCGTGAAATCTTAAGTTACATCAAGAATCACAAATCTAATTGGATTGTAAGATGGTGATTCCAATCGAATCCTTACATCAACTCCTAGAGGAAAGCCTAACAAATTTGACAAATTTCTAACTATTGTCACATTCGTGAGTACCGAAAGAAATTGAATGCTTAGTATGCGTTCGGATAACAAGTACTTAGTTGGAAAGATTTCAAAACGTCGCTTTTCAATCGATCACTTTGATTGCAAAGAGATACACTCGCCCAAAATAAATGAAACATCCTCTCCTCCTTTTACATAAGGGGTCTATTATTGAGCGGTCCGGTTACTGACTATTTCGGTGGCATTAGGGGAAGAAACTTCAATGATCCTGCTCCTCGTATGGATTTTTTCAGAAGGAAAGAACCTCTCGATAATGATGGATTTTGATATAATAAGGGAATGAACAAACGGATGACGGGTACTTGTCACTGCTACCATTCTTGGACTGCTAACATCACGTCAGGTCCAAACACAAGAATGGGAAAAGGACCTTTGCTTGCGCCTCTCGACCTTACATTGATGTTTGTTGTCGTTATGCATGTAATGAGACTTACAGGCATTGGGTCAATTTTCGCTTCATCACGAGGATCGACACTGCTGCCAAATAACAGAGGCCCATTCGATAAAGTTGCACCCGCAGGGTCCCTGCAACTGTGGCTGTTTTTTGTTCGCATTCGGCCTTACAGAAGAAAAAGCACCTCATCTCGCTTCCCCTCGTTTGAACGTGCGTGGGGTTTCTCTAGGTTTCTGTTTCAATCTTCGCGTTACTGGCGATTTGAAGTTGGTACTGAGTTGGATTTATCGACCCAGAGTAGGCTTGTTCATGAAGAAAGCACTAGGAAAATCATCGTGTGTAAGCAACAATCTTTAGGAAACTTACTACCCATTAACATGGGGGAGGCAGACTTGATGGCCGTACTTTTATATACATATGGCGTGTGCACTTCAATTGACTTGCTCGCCTAAGCGTCTCTTCTCTTCCTCCACTTGTTCCAGCAAAGCTTCGAGCTCAGCTTCCGTCAAGCTCTCTATGCGCTTCTGTAGAACCAAAACAAGCCCGATTGAGCGTTACGAAGGAAGTAGACAGACCCGAGAGACTACATAAAGAATAAGAAGTATAAAGAAGAAGCTTCAATATGCAGGCGAAATATCCACTGCTCCTGAAAGGACATCTAGCGGTTAGATTACCACTATGCACCAACACGAGATAAACTGGTTTCAACCAGAACGGTATAATCAACAACTAATTCCTAGAAAAGAGACCCTGCTAATTTTATGTACAAAAATTACTGTCAATTTTATTCCCTTAAAACTGCAGATAGAGAGAGAGAGAGAGATCAGTCGATGCAAGAAAATCCCAAAGCAAAATTTCTCCAATTCACCAAGACTGACCTTGTCTTTCAACAAAGCAGCACTGTTTCCATGAAGCCGCAAGAGAACAATTCAGAGAAAGATCTCGCCACAAACAAGAATAGTATAGTCTACAAACAGCAGAACAAGTTCTTTTCCACCTTAAGGCGAGAATTTATGCTACCATTTCTCTTGTAACGTGCAATTCTCGGCTGAAACAGATGAAGTCCATGAGGAAGAAAAGGTCAAACTTTTGAATTCCAAAGAAAAGGAAAGCAAAACTTCCAATTAACTGTTAAGTGAACACCAATACAGTGTAAGGAAGCTCTCACACATGATAACAACAACCCCATGCCACTAGATAGCATCCTTGTACTGGCAAATTCAGAATCAACTGCATAACAACTCCCTTGGTCCAAAATATTTGCTTCTACAAGAAGTAAATGGGCATAGTCAAAAAAACGTTGGATCCTTTACCTCCATGACCTTGTTTTCATAGTCACGTAGTTGCTGAGCATATGTCATTTCCTTGTTTGAAACCCTAAATATATAAGTGGATATCCATCCAATAGTTAACCCCAACACCAGCACTAGCTGGACAACATTCCCTGCTTGTAGAGGATCAACTCCAGCAAGCTGCATAAGACACCATACACCAACCATTAGATGGTGACTTCCCATCTTAGTGCTGTTCTCTGACCAAATAACAAGCTATAGCAACCAAGGGGAAAGAACAAAGAACTATACATACTATTGCAGAATGCTCAGTAAGACCATTCAGATTCATCTCACACCGGACCATGCAATGACTCGAACAAGAATACATAAATCAAAAAGGTAAGCTGTCGTCCTTAGAAAAACCTTCAATCAAATATGAAAATCCATTGGGGAAACTGTTTGTCTAAGTGTCTATGTGCATACGCATCAAAGCTGGACAACAGAAGAGTAGCCGAAATTTCAAGGTAAGAGAAAATTGAGAGCCACAAACTACCTCCAATCCACTTTTTAAGCCAACGCCAAGAACGGTGACTCCAATTCCAATCAATAGAACATCCTTCCTCGAGTATCCAAAAGGAGTCTGCACATGGATTACCGGAACACGCAGCCATTAAAAGATATAATGATGAAAACAACAACAATAACAACAAACCAAGCCTTATCCGAACAATTTCCAAAAGATAGTTTTGAACAATTAAAGCATATGTCACATAAGCTTGCGAAGCTTGTAGTGAGTGCTTAGTATCACCTGCAGTTCTCAGTAACGTGAGATTGAGTAATATAAGACCCATCACTAAACCCACACAGTCGTTCCATTAGGTAACCCCTACCCAACTACCTGGGGGGAAAGGAAAAAAAGAAACCCAACTTTCATCACCATCTGACAGTAAAGGAAATATAGCGCATCAAGGAATTTAATCTGGCAGCTGGCGAGAGAAAGTGAGACATTCTAAGAACAAAGAGACATTCATCATGATTCATACCTTGCCCTGATCAGAGGAACCCTCACTAGCATTGCTAGAGTCTGAGGAACCACCACTTCTGGGAATTATAAAACTAGTCCTCTTAGGCATCATCCTGCCCAATCCACTTCTGGAGGAAAAAGAATGTCTCTCCACGTAAAAGCTTCTTACAGAAGACCTTCCTGTCAAAGAAGAAGCATAATGAGACCCTCACTCTCCTTTTCTCTTCTTCTTCTTTTTTCAACAAGTAAAATGAATACAAGAGAGGACAAAGGCGTAAGTGGGCTTAATGGCGGAAGCCTACTCGAGCACACAAGATCGGCCAAGTGCTTACAGACGCTCGGTCTCTTACTCTGGCCGAAAGAGTGAGTAATGGAGACAGACCCAGAGTTTAAATGTACTCAGAAGGTTCCTCGCTAACTACAACACAGGGGGATAAGCAACGAGAACAGCCCGGGAAATGGCCGAAAACCACTAAAAGCAAAGTAAAGAATATCTTCCAACTGAAAATCCTCTCATCTAGCCAGGCACGAACGTACTCCGCCATAGAAATCACGTCTCCAGAACCTCTAGTTCCAAAGAAGCCGAACGTCACGCAACGAAAATTCACAACGGCAAGCGAACGGCTCACAAGAACCCGTACAAACGAAACTGAATCCGTCATAGCTTCACGGAGTGTAACCCACCAACTCCAGAACAAGCGGAGCACTGACTAAATTCACTTACCTCCGAATAGATCATTGGGTGCTCTCACATCACGACGCAGCGACGGGAGAGCTGAGGCGTCCACCGGCGAGACCGGCCCGTCTCTGGACAGAACTGCGGCGGTCCAGCTTCCACGCAGAGGAAGAAGAAGAGCCATCGCTTCAGATCCTCCGTCGACGCCGCACGCGATCGGATGGAAGCTCGTGAAGCCGAATTGAAGAGACAGAGAGAGTCGGTCTCCCGCACTCCGCGAACTGAAAGATCGCTCGATTGACGCAATTGGCGAACGATAAGAAGCACGTGCATCGCACGCGAGAAGATCTTTTTTGCTCGATTTAAGGCCCCTCCTTTTGCCACGTCACCGAGATTAAGTGAATGCGCGCGCGAAAAACTGAAAAAAATCTTGCTCCGGAAAATTTTGACAAGTCTTGCAACGCCGACTAATGAAATTATTCTATTCTCGAAAATAACTTTTAATTAAAAATAATTTTTTTATTCTGTTCTCAGAAATCATTTTTAATTCTATTCCCAAACTAGAATTATATTTAGTATCGTTCTCAAAATTTATAATTTTAATCATTTTCTTTTAATTAATTAATATTTTTTTCTTTTCTTTCTCTTATTTTTCTTCTTCAAGTTTTGGCCGGTCGCTGATCTCAAGATGACCAGCAACCAGCCAAATCTTGGTCTCTATCGTAGTCTCACCAATTCGTAACAACGCCTTAATAACATTTTAAATTAGACCACCAAATCCTTAATGACTGTTAAAAATCCTAATATAGGTGCATGCATGATTAATGTCACGTTGAATCTTCAACATCATTAAAAACAAATCTGCGACGTGTCTTCTCGGATGATTAAAATAAGTTTAAAGATATTAGTGAGACAAAGAGATGTCTACAGTGATGCATTCGATTAAAAAAAGGTTCTGAATCTTTTGCGGAAATTGTTCTTTAATAAATTTCACGACACTAGCGTCGAACTTGATCTTTGGGTAACCAAAATTTGATTTCCAGAGAAAGTCAACGGAGTAAGATTTGGTAGTCGAGAGCAATTCAAGAGCAAAAGATAACCTTGCTCTCTTCGGAGGAGTAGAACTTTTACGACGACAAGAATCCACCTGGTTTAGATGATAAATTTACCAAATTTCCTTATACGAAAGACACGCACAAAAGCACATAATGCAGGTGAAACTTCAATTTGTATGGCTTCCTTCTCATGTCCTGTATAGTAAGGATTCGTTTCTCTAAGCTCGTAGAATTAGTGGTCGGGATCTCATTGATGGGCGATGTCCCGTGTATCTAAACTTCACGCCATGGATGTTCACAAGCGGAAGCCCTGCGAGCGCTATTCGGCTCAAAAAATGGTTGACCAACAAAGCTCGAGCTGGTTAGCTTCATCGTAGCCCCCGACGATGGTTTCCCCTGCTTCTTTCTTTCAAAAGAAACTGCTGCGCGCCTTTCTTGTTTTAAACAGATGAACTGCTACTTTCTCCAACAGTTGCCCGATCCATTCAATTTTCCCCATGAACGCCTGGTCATTGTTGAAAGCATTCTCCCCCACCTTTCAGCAAGAATCACGATACCATTACGGACCTACACTTCTAGATTCGCAACGTCTGAATGGTAGTTCGCCACAGTAACTTCGAGGGCCACCTTGCTTCTCTAACGTGCATATAACAGAGCAGCCATCTGGTTTGTAGCAACCGAAGTTTATTGGCAGAGGCGGTAGCTCCACTCGCTCCCAAGTCTTTCCCGCAACAATTGCTCTTCTGTACTCAGCTGAGCTTATCTGGGTTTCCTGCAATTACTAGGAGCAGGACTCCTGCCTCCCAATGCACAAGACCAGTTTCTTCTGGGCCAAGGAAAATCTTCACTGACCTACACAAAATGTGAACTACGTCAACTCAACACCCACATGAAAAAACACAGAGAAAATTGTTCAGCAAGGGATGATCAAACTGTATTCAGTAATAATTCCTCCCTTTCAACATATTCTTCTATTTACAAGCATGTTCTAAGAGCGCAATTGATAACAAGACATTCCAAAACTGAGCTTCTTGTGTGCTCCAGAGTAAATTTTGCAAATTTCACTGTGCCTACCAACACCCACTATGAGACTACAGAAAAGCAGTTGCCAAGAAATGTTTGCATAATAGGCAGTTAGCCAGACTTAATTAGGGTAAAGCAATCAGTTACAGGCAAACTTGGTTATAGCCTTACCACAGGTTAATAAAAGCATAAATGAATGCCAAGTCCAGTTCAGCTTACCATCCAAAGGAGCGTGACCATAGGCACTCCACTTTCAGCCCCGGCTAAATCAGCGTAAAAGATTACCAAGAAGTTAATCTGTAGCTTGAAATGCATAGATTTCTGAAAGCTTCTCGTGGCATAGTAATGGAGTTGAGGGGGCGACTGAATTGGAGTCACCCAGGCTTCTGTATGATTCTGTCCAAAAAACACGGGCTGGTGGTTCTATTTGCACATTGCAGAAAATTATAAAAAGATTCCTTTTGTTAACAGATGCCAGTGTTAACAGATTCCTTTGGCCCTGGGAGAAATTGAGCGAGTTCATCGCTGATGCCCGGAAGAGACAGCTTCAAACCTTTCGATTCCATCTCATTACAGATCTGAAGACACTTTCCTCTGTCACCTCTCTCGAGATAGCTTGTAATCAGCATCTTATAGAGGTTTGCGTTTTCAGGTAGCGAAGGAGAATCCATATGCCTTAGATACTTCTCAGCTTCGCTTAATTTTCCACATCTGCAGAGGCTTCTAACCAAAGAGGTGAAAACCATTGATCCACAGGGCAATCCTCTGTGCTTCATCTCATAATAGATCTTGAGAACTTCATCGCCATGGCCTTCTCTCGCATAGCCAGAAATTAATAGTGAGTACGTGGCTTCATCTGGTGAGAACCCATTATCCAACAGAAGGGTGAGCATCTCGTCAGCCTGCTTCACATTACCCATTTCGCACAGCTTTGCTACCATCTCATTGAAAGCCAAACACGTAGGAGACAGTCCCGTATCCAGCATTTTCTTACAGCAGCTCAAGCTCTCATCGACTCTCCCGGACTTGGCCAACCCCTCGATGAGAAGATCGTAAGTCTCAGCATATGGTTTCAGACCTTTGTTTCCCATATCTTCCATCAGGTTCTTTGCTTCTTCAACTCTTCCAGTCCCGCAGTATGCTCCTATAAATTTAGTATACACAAACGAGTTTTCATTGAAACCTCTCTTGAGCATTTCTTCATGAACCTTCCATGCAGAATCTATATCCCCAACCATAACCTTGGAGTAAATAATCATTGAATAGGCAATAGTATCGAAAACCATGTTCTTTTGCAACATCCTCTTCAGCAACACCATCGCATCGTCAATTCTACCTTCCTCGAGAATCCTATGAAGTAAGCTGGCATTAACAATAACCGAAGGAGCGCATCTCTTCCCATGGATCCTGTCCAACATGTCCACGAACATCTGCAGTTTCCCTTCCTTACACAACGAATCGATCATAATTCTGGTGGTCGCTTCGCTCGGATAAGTTCTCCTCTTCATCATATGCTCATAGATCCTCCAAACGAGAGGATTCCGATCAGATTTCTGGATCAGATTGATCAAAGTATTGAAAGTCGCGAGGCTCAAGGAGAACCCGTGTTCCTCCAAATAGCAGCAAACGTCGAACCCGACCTCGAACATCCTCAGCTTGGCGTAACCCTGTACGAGCAAATCGAACACCGGAGGGGTACCGAAAGTGATCTTATAGCAATCCAGCAGCGAATCCGCGACGGAGAGCTTCGAAGACTCCCCGGCCCTTCTTTTGAGAACCGATTCGATCAGCGCCTTCGCATCCCTGACCAGCTGGGCCCGGACCAAGATGTTGATCGCCACGCAATACGACCGAGTCCCGTGCTCGAATCTCCGCTCCTTCGCCGACCAGTGGAAGAACCCCAGGGCGCATCTCGCGTCGGCCGGCTCCTTCAGTTCCAGCAGCACTCGCTCGACGAGGGCGTCGTCCAGCGCGAGATGCTCGAACTTCCGGTTCAGAGCGTCCCAGCTCCAGCCCCGCCGCAGCGAATTCGACAGCGCGACCACGATCGCGTCGGCGTTCGCCGCCGCGTCTGCATTAGTGTGCGCCCGCCGAGGCGCGTCCCGCGGCAAGCGAATGGAAAGGTGGCTGGGAGGTTTGCGAAATGCGGGGAAGCGCGACGAGACGAGCCTTCGCAGCATAGCCGCGAGCCGAATTGGAGAGCTCCGGGCGAGAGGGACGCTCGGACGACCTCCGGAATCCGCGATTTACCTTCCGACGACAGCACCGCACGCCATGTCGAATTGCGATGATGAAGGTTCGGCGAAAGGGTCTGCAGAAGTGAAGGTAGAGTATCTGTTTAGGATTGCTCGGATGAAAAGCACGTGTGTTATTTGATCCCAGCGCAATTATTTTCTTGTTTAATCTCATTTTTTCTAACCCTTTTTTATTAACTCAGTGTTATCTCTTAATTCATGAGAATTATTTGACCAAAGAAAAAAACTGGTGAAAATTAGTTCACTGTGATCATCTTGTTAGAAAGGCACGATTTTTGCTTAAGTGAGCTATTTATTCAATAATGATCATACCTTATTAGTGATACAGAGTCCTACCACAATTATAAAAATAAAAAAGTGATGCCACCATTAAACTCTATAACAACCTCATCCTAGCTCTACTCTCTCTCTCTAGTCAAACTTTGGTGAGCCATTGGTGATATGGTGGTTGGGCTCGACATGAGTTGCATCTAGTCTAGCAAACTCTGTGGGTTTTTAGGTGACGATGATAGTCCGGATGCCAAATTGAATAGTGATGATGAAAGTCGAGTCGAGTCGAGTCTAATTGGACCGGCAATAATCATTGTGGATCGACTGGCCACTGCAAAATGCACCATGCTATTTTCACATGGGCTCGAATGGCTCGAAACTATCAAAACATGTAAATTAGCCAATGACATTGACTAGGAATCAGCACAATAAGATCATTGGCGAGCTCTTTTCCCTTGCACAAGGCATGAGACTAACTTTGGGGGTTGTACAATGCACCGAGTTCTATCCTCCCGATGCTTTTGTGGGTTGGACAATAGGGGGACCAACTGAATACGCACATGAAACTGTGTCTAGAAGAGGCTCTTTTCGAAGAACAATGTGTTTATGTAAACAAAGCGCCTGGGATTTTCAAGACCATGGGAGACCCCATCTACTCAAGGGTACCCATAAAAACTTTTTTTTTTAATCGAAATTTAGGGCCCATCTGTTTAAAGGGAATTGCTTTTTATTATTTGATTTTTCGATGTTTGGACAATAGAAAATTAATCGACCTAAGGAAAATATATATTAATCATTTTCCTCGAGAATGATTTTCATGAAAAAATAATAATATTTTTTCATGAAATTTTCAATAAAACAAACATACCACTAGTGTCTTCACCATCATTTGATATCTCACTTTTTCCTTCGCTTTTAAATGTTAATAACTCTTAACGGTATATTTTGGAAATTGATCATGTAGAAATAAACTTTTTTATAAATCCTACGAGGTTAAACAATGAGAATTGGGATCATACTCTAGAAAACCATTTATAATTGTGTCGTCAAATGTTATGATTCGTATATCGCATAATATATGTTTTAAAACTGCTTCTAATCAAGTGAGACCGCTTTCTAAAAACTATTACACTAACTACAACTTTCATTTAGTAAAGTGGCACGAGACTGCAACATTCTATTTCAAACTACAATTGCTATGAGAAAAGCAATAGCAGGTATGCTCAATGTCAATCGGGTTATTGTAATTTAATTGATCTCATGATGTACAAAACTATTAAGTTATTAGTAGACTTATATATTTAACATACTGCAACCCGAATTTCTAGAAAGTAGAGAAATGATAATTTGAGCAATTCGCAAATCAAAGAAGTGAACCGACATGAGTCGTTAATGAATTTCGAGGAACATTTTTCTTGAAGAACTCAAAGCTTGATTCAGCTTGTATGGGTCCTAATAATTTTATGAAGTTCAGACCAAAATAGGGCATAAAGCCATATTGCAACATGTTTAGGAAATGACATTTTGGATGCCTAATTGAACTAAAAAAATCATGAAAAAATTCCACGTTATAGTTAAAAATGTGGTCTAAAACTTTTAAGAAGAATACTAGCTCGAATTATTGAAGGTTAATACCCTGAAAAATCTCAAATTGGTACACGTGTGACAAATTTACCAAAAACTAATTTTTTGACCACAAAAAATTCCAAACTAATACACATTTGATAAATTTACCACAAACTGGTACATTCGTGACAAATTTATCCTCCGTTAGTTTTCATTAAATTTTACTGTTAAATTATTAAATTAAATGTCACGTAATAGTTGGCTGGTGTATCGATTTGAGATTTTACTCTCTGTTTGTCACAATTGTGGTATTAATCCAATTTAATGGAGGAGATATATATACCGGTTTAGGATTTTTAGTTATCGAATAAATTAATTTGAAGTAAATTTATTATAAATATATTGATTTGGGGAGAGTTGAGAGTCTCCAATCGAAGAACGAACCCTAAATTGGGGATTGGACGGGAACCACGGTGCCCAAAGCGGGACCAATCCAAAGTCCCCTTTCTATCCACCGCCTAGGTTTCCCCTTGCCACCTCTTTACATCATCGTTTTTAGTCTCTCCCTCTCTTCTTCCTCCTCCCTTCGGTTCCTTCTCCTACTCGACCACAACAACTTATCCCCTCTTTCTCTCTCTAGCGCGGCGGACATGGGCGCGCAGTCGGCCAATCTGTGGGTGCTCCTGGGGCTGGGCATCGCCGGGATTGTGCTGATGACGAGGAAGCTGAAGCGCGCCGTCCGGGAAGACTTGGGCGCCTTCGTCCGCAAGCTCCAGCTCCTCCCCCCTCCGCAGCCCGCCCCTCCCAAAGCTCCTCACCCCCTCACCGGCCTCTCCTTCGCCGCCTCCGACGTGTGCGTGCCTCCTCCCTCTCTGCTCCTCACTCTTCTTTTCGTCGTCCGTCGTCGTTTCCGTGCCTTGCTGGAGTAATCCCGTTCCGCCGATTGTCGACGATCGTTCTATTTTCGTTCCCCGAGCGTTTCTCGCTGGGGCGGACTTGACAGTCGAGTCCTTTTGCGGTTGCGGAGCGAATTGCGTAATGATGTTACGGAAGTTTCGTACTTTCGGAGTCGGAATTGCGTGTTTTATCTGAATGGTTCAATAACCAGTCCCGTCCTTTTTCTTCCGTGCCTTGTGTCTTCATTCGAGAGTTCCGAGTAGAGTTGCTGACTGAACTTGTTTGCCTAGTATTGATGGACGCTTGAGAGAGGGAAAGAGTGTCAATTGATTTCCCCGGTCTAGTAGCTCTTTTTCCCTCTTCCTCATTGGGATGGGAACTTGCATTTTATCATTCTGCTCTCTGCGAGTATTTGTATTCAACGTGGCGAAATTGACTCAGCCTGCTTTTATAAAATTTCTTATTCCTGCAGATTTGATATCGAGGGATATGTGACGGGGTTTGGCCATCCTGACTGGGAGAAGACGCACGAAGCGGCTGCTCGAACATCGACAGTTGTGTCCACGCTTGTTGAAGGAGGTGCTACTTGTGTTGGGAAAACTGTTGTTGACGAATTGGCGTTTAGGTATGAATCCTTTCAATCATTCGACTGTTACCATCTAAATATGTGCTGTTGAATATGATCCCCTCATGGTCCAAGGGACTCACACATGTAGTTTTCTATGCTAGTTCATTGAGCAAAAGACTCTTTTTTATTTTTTCCCCCTGAATATCTTTTTGCCGACTTAATTACCTTGCCTCATGCCTATTGTTTCCCAGTATAAGTGGACAAAATAAGCATTACGGTACACCCACAAATCCTGCAGTGACTGCACGGGTACCCGGTGGGTCCTGCAGTGGAGCTGCTGTGTCTGTCGCTGCTAATCTTGTTGACTTCTCTTTAGGTAAGATATACTGAATCTTATTGATGGCTTGCATCCGCCTTTCCACTTGTTAGTCTTCCACAGGGGCATTAGCTCTTTTTAAGCCTGATACCATTCACTCGTTTCACGTTTAATCTGGCAATTGGTTTCAGTAACGAACGCGGGAGTGATTAGCAAAAACCAGTCAGAAGTTTGAATTGTTTAAGATAGGCATGCGTGCTTATGCTGTAAATAATGTTTTGCTGAAAAATTTATTCGGAAAATGCAACCTGTAGGATAAGTTTCATCAAATGCTTCTTGGTCATTGCAGGTATTGATACTATAGGTGGTGTGAGAGTGCCAGCAGCATATTGCAGCATCATAGGCTTCAGATCCTCACATGGCACAATTTCGAACATGGGAGTTCTACCAGTCTCGACAAGTTTGGATACAGTGGGTATGTGTGTTTTTGTGTTGATAATTGCAAATTGTGCGTATACCTACATTTGATGTCCATGGTACCAGCATATACGACTTTTTGATGGAGAGAACTCATACATGACTATGCACTTGGGAACTAAAGAGTGGGAATGTCTTATTCTTTTCAATGAGTTGCCCTACCTAAGAGAAAGGCTGGAGCATCGGTTAGGGAGACAACATATGTTGATTATATTCTATAGAAATGTGTGACCGCACGAAAGCTGAACTGTAGCATTCACTTTTTCTATACACCTGAATTGAAGGATATTAGAGTGGTTTGCTTTCCCCGGAGCATTGTTCATGTATAAATTATTTTCGGTTGTAAAGGTAATGAGATCGTGAAAATCTCTCTCTCTCTCTCTCTCTCTCAAATTCATTGGCTCATTGTTGGCTTTACTGTGAAATTGCTATTGCAGGGTGGTTTGCGAAGGATCCTTCTATTCTGCGCCGAGTTGGCCATGTGCTGCTGCAAGTTCCATTTGCAGTTCAACGTAATCCGAGACAGATGATAATAGCTGATGATTGTTTTCAGTTGTTAAAGATTTCTGTAGACAGGGCTGTTCAGGTGGTTGTTAAAGCAACAGAAAAGCTGTATGGAAGTGAGTCCACTGGAAGAATGGTTCAAGTTCCTCTTGATTCATTGATTTATTTTTTTTCCTCCACAAATTTTAATGAAGTTCATACTTCTTAGGGCAAATTTTGAAGCATGAAAATCTGGAGTCATATTTCAATTCTAAAGTTCCAAGCTTGAAAGCATCTCCTGCCAAGAAGACTAATGGTGATTTGAAAAGATCTTCTATTAGAGATCTCGCAGAAGTTGCGATGTTTGTTCAAAGGTAAGTTTTATTCATGGGGGTGTGGGTTCGTATTGTGTTTGAGTTGAATTGCTTTTTGGCATCTGTGGGAACCATGTAGATTCACAGTGTGAGACCAACTTGTCCTTGCATTGCCAATTTATGAAATGTTATTAGTTTAAGTACCTAAACTTAGTAGGGCCCTTTCTGTAACACAGGCATGAATTCATTACTAATCATGAAGAATGGATTCATTCTGCAAATCCTGTTCTGGATGCTGTCATCTCAAAACAGTTGCATAACATGCCACAGACAGCAGAAGCGGACATTGAAAATTGCAGATTAATTAGGAATGAAATGCGATCAGCTATCAACTCGCTGTTGAAGGTGAGTGCTTACATGCTTGAAACATGAAGAATTGAATGCATGGAAATTGCATAACTGTCATCACTTGTATTTTCTGGTAGATGACTCAGCCTGCTGGTGTGGACTCTGAACTGTCAAAATAAATAGAGCATACTGCATGTTGTTTCCATTTACTTTGTGTTCATCGGCCTGTCATTCAGATTCAAGCAGCATAAATAAGTTTAGTTCTTTCATTATCTGTTATATAAATTTTTTGCCATTTTGTATGATTTTTTTTTTTTTGGTGTAAATGATAGGGAATGTAAATGTACATAAAATTGACTTCACCAATCTTATATAATCTTTCCCCTCCTTTTTCCCTCCATCGAACATGATTGTGCTTTTAGAATCCTTTTCCCTCCCTCATGGTCCTCCTACCAAACTATGTGTAAGTGTTTGGCGAAGAGTGAGTTTAGAGACTGCCTTCATATTTGAATGCCGCCATAAGTAAAAATCACATTCCGTTACTTATTTCTATCCTAGAAAATAGCACCTTTAGATATCTGCATGTTTAAGTATCAAAGTCGCTTCTGTTATATGTCTGCATGTTAAAGAATTGATATATTTAGGCCATTAAACAATGAATTTTTGTCAGGTGAAGGAGCTTTGTACCTTTTAATCTGCCTATTGTTAATAGGACACAATTTAATTCATCTTTCTTATAGCTATCTAAAATTCCTGAGAATCTTATCTTTCCTCTATATAGGCAGAAAAATCCTTTCTTCACCATAGATGTGTAAGATAATTCGTTGGACCGATTCTCAAGTACTTGAAATGCACGTTCAAATGCATCAGCCTTCAACATTGGGGTTTGCGTGGAGTCAAATTATAATGCATACAGCTTTAGTTTTGCCGTATGAAAAGCTGTTTTTTTGACATGCACCAGTTATGTATATTAAGAAAATGGGCATCCTTATATTTATGCTGATCCTTTGTCTTATACCTTGTGATTCCTAATTTCCATCCATCTCCTGTTGGGCTATTGAAAAACTTACTAGGCTATTGTAATTCGCAGAGCATAAATGAGCTTTTCTTTTAGCAATAACAATTCTATAGCATTTGTTTGCTTTAATTCTTTTGTGATTTCTTCATTATTGTAAAGGATGATGGAATTCTGGTTATTCCTACTGTTGCTGACCCTCCTCCAAAACTTGGGGGGAAAGAGCTGCAATCAGAAGACTACCAGAGCCGCGCTTTTAGTTTGTTGAGTATTGCCAGCGTATCTGGCTGCTGTCAGGTTCTCTCTCTCTCTCTCTCTCTCTCTCTCTGCTCAGCTAAGGACCACACTACATCACGCACAATGTCTGACCCTAAAGAATGTTATTCGGCAAGTTATTTCTATATTTAGTTGGCTTCTATTGGAAAGATTGCTTTGAGATAGTCGTATACTATTTAGTATGCTTAAACCTTCTCTCCAAATTTTTTCTCGTTCAGGTCTCAGTACCCGTGGGATTTCATAACAAGTGTCCTGTCTCTGTGTCTCTCATAGCAAGGAATGGGGGGGATCGATTTTTATTGGACACAGTTAATGCCATGTATGCAACCTTGCAAGAACAGGCTGACATAGCCAGCAAGTCAAAACTGACAAAAAATGCTGTTACACGGGAAGACTCAGCTGAAATTGCAAAAGAGAAGGTCAGTTCAAGTTTTCTTTTTTCCCTTCATTACAACTTTCGAGGGGATTGTGAGAAATGCGAGAGTGAATTTGTCTCCAATCATGAGTGAAAGATACTGTTGAATCAATGCTTCTTCTTGCTAAGGATAGAGGCAAGGGAAAAGGAAAAGGAACAGTAAAGATGTCAACCCAAAGGGTTTTATATATGACTTCTGGTTATGTATTTGAGTAACCGTGAGTGAGTTTTGTTGTGCAATTTTTCTCTCTTCTTGAGATTGTTGGAACAATTGAGTACTGGTAATTTTGGGTGATGATGCAATATGTATAAAAAAACATATTGGTTCATATGTTTGCTTAATATTAAGTTCACATTAATTTTATTGCGATAGAGAAAGATGACTAAAATACTCTACTCTGATGTGAATCTACATTTGTGCCTCCTGTTTTTCATTTTGAATCTGACCATCTTTTGTGTCTTCTCTAGGGAAACCAAGCCTTTAAAGAAAAACAGTGGCAGAAGGCAATTAGTTTTTATACAGAAGCTATCAAGCTAAGTGGCAATAATGCTACATATTACAGTAACAGAGCAGCAGCATATCTAGAACTCGGAAGGTACCATCATGGTTGATGTTAGAGCTTTGATATGTATATATCATGTCTTAGGATACTGATGTTCTGGTAATATTTTTTATTCTCTGATTTTCAGTTTTCTTCAAGCTGAGGCAGATTCTACAAAAGCCATCAGTCTTGATAAAAAGGTAACCTTCTTTTTGAGAACAGTCAGTGTAAAGCTCAGTGATAACGTCTTAGGCCCTGCTTTTCATGTTTCTGTTAGAATGATGAGAGATGCAGTGTTCCCAAGATGTAGTTGTGGAATATGCAAGATGAAATGAATGAGTTAGAACACTGGTGTGCTATTGATCCCTGTGTTTTATCTAAGGGGTTGGTGAGTTTCTTTATATGGCATCTTAGAGAACTTTGTCCCCCTCCTTTTACCTGGAATAGGAAATTCCAAGGATGGTTCGTAATATCAGAATGGTAGTTCCTCCTAGGTGGTTTTGAGGCAACCTTGTCCTTTAAATTGGTCGTCTTGTGGAGCATGGTCCCTTTATTCTGGTGCTGGGAGTCTAGATCTTTCCAAACAGCCACAGCAGGATAAAGGATAAGCAGTTATAATGTGGACCAACTTGCATAGTCTCTGGTGACGTATATAATGAAAAGTAGAAATTATTATTGTGACTTTGCACACGACATCATTTTTGCAGGCAGTAAGGTTTCTAGCAAACGGAGATCCTGGAGTTTTATTTCCTGTATAAATTTGGACACGATCAAATTTTCTTGATCCTGAGACTTCTCTATATTTCTTTCCTTTTTTATGGGTGTGAATGCTTGTGGAGATCTTACTAAGATGGACAAGTACTTTTCTGGTTGCATATTGAAGAGTCTTATAAAAAGTTTCTGAGTTTTGGGTCATGTCTAAAATCTCCAGAACATAAAGGCCTACTTACGACGAGGCACATCCAGAGAGATGCTTGGCTACTACAAGGAGGCAATTGAAGGTAAGCAATGGATCTCATGAGGTTCTATTTGTATTGCTGATTTATTCTAAATGCTAAGTAATGTTTGGTAGCCATTAGCTACAGACTGAGTAAAAACCCTGGAAACGCAGGCTGTTATTTGGACTGACGTGTTAGTCTAAATAATTTTGTCAATCTGAAAGGCAAAAATTTAGTGTAAAATAGGCAAACGTTTAGTGTAAAATAACATTTACTTAAGGGGAATATTGGATTTTAGATCTTAGAGGAATATAACATGTGATTGAATGGGTAGTTTTGTTACTTGGACCAAGTAATTTCATCATTTTGCAGCAAAAAGAAAAGAAAAGAGAAGAGTAGGCCACTTTTTAACATAATAGCTGGTTCATGCCAAGTGGTTTGGACAGTCTATTAGGATTATAGAAAAAACTGAATGTTGATTCACTCTAGTCAAATGCTCAATACTGTTTGAATGACGAGAGTACACTATGGGGCATCTTACTAGCTAATTTTTGATGTTGCGGCACTTCTCAGCTGTTTATCTCTGGTCCTGATGACTAAAGGTTTCTTCCTCTTTGCTGTCTGCAGACTTTGACTATGCGCTGGTTCTCGAACCAACAAACAAAAGAGCATCACTTTCTGCTGAGCGATTGAGGAAGTTGTTTCTGTAGTCTTAAACTGGTCTGGCCAAGCTTCTGGGATTTTTGACGCGGGGTTCTTATCTTGCATCCTGCACCAGTTCTATTTTGCATCGAGGAATCCAATTTGCTGATACAGCCACCCGCATGCACGGTTCATCGGTTAATCTTTGAATGCCAACATTCTATTCAGCGTGATAGGTAGGAAAGATGAGAACCATTTTTTCACCCTGATGGTAGAGTCAAGAGGTCAAAAGAGGATATACGTTCTTGAATTCTGGCTCAGCAGGTCTTGTTCATGTCGAGCCAATTTGTATGTATGGTCCAATTTTGTTTTGGTTTATATATACTACATTTGAGTTCGTAATTCGAGCTGTGAGGCAAGATCTTTGTTTGCTCATATCATTAGTTCTTACCCTGTCAAAATGGGTCTTGTGTCCAAATTTGTATAAGTGGGTCACATATGAGTCACGTTAAATGTGAGTGGGTCACGTATGAGTCACGTTAAATGTGAGGACTTTACCTTAATAGGTCCTAAAATAAAAGGCCCCAAGTAAATGGGTATAAATGCATTATGTTTTGTGATCATAGGATAGATGGGACCAATCTGAATGCAGAACATAAAGTTGAGATTTTAAATCCATGACTGGTAATTAGTCATCTTTGTGAATGTTCAAGGGGAAATACAAAAGCGAAATTCAGAGCTTTTCCTGGGTTATAAAATTAAAAAACGTATATTAATCACAAGATATATGTCGCCAACCAAACTATTGAGATTAATGTCTTGAATTTGAATGTGATTGATCAAAGAGTCAGAACTCATTTCATGATTATTTCATGATTTATGGATGGCCCGGAACCTTAATATTACTTGAAACTACATCTATTTCATGACTTATGATGACTTAAGTAGGACTTTCATCACTAACTTCATGCCTTGTCTATGTCTTGACCCCCGAGCTCTTAAGCTAACTCAATGGACCAGTTTATGGGCGACAACAATTTGAAGAGAAAAAAAATAAAAAATATTTAGGTATGAATCGTTAAATTTGTATTGCATAAAATAGACCAATTTGAATTAGACCATTTTTCGACCTGACTGATCCATTGACAGGCCTACTTCTCATAATTATTATTGAACAGATTTATATCGCTTTGCTAATTAACTTCGTGTCTTCTGTCTTCACTGCATCTTAATTAATTACCCTGACGGATGCCTCCACGTTTGACACACGCCTCTTTAAGATTTTCACAAGCAGCCTTGTTTTCCTCCTTTTCTGTTCTTCTTCCTATTAATGCATCGTCCAGTATTTAGAATAAATTTCAGTTGTTTTAAAGGTGGATTTTCTTTTGACTCTGCCGTAAGTATCTAATCTTATAACCCCAGTCATGAATTTATTTGCTCTAAGGAGACAGATGAGTTCACTCAGGGGGCGAAATGAATCAGCACAATCGAATGTGTAATTCCGAGTTGCTGAGTCCCTATCCTATTGTCAGAAAATCTGCCTGAAGCATATGAATTGTCTCAGCATTAAGTTTCTCAAGGAACCATCCGCCTTCCAATGTTGACGATCATCCCAGAAATAATCATCTAATTGAAAAGCTTTCGTTTGAGATTTTCATCTTAAAGATGTGCATCATTTCTATCTTTAGACGTGACAAAGTGACTGTGTTTTCACCTAAATGACCAGAAAGCAGGCGTAGGCCATATAAAAGTGAGTGATGTCTTGATGGATTCATCTGAATTAGGAAAAATGAAGTGATGCTCTACATTGAAAAGGGATACCGGGGTAAGGGTTAAAAACAAAAAGAGCAAACAAAAATCTTCAACTCACCGAAGAAGCAATTCATCCTGTCTATTGCCATGTTGTAAGCCCAGCACAACTCATCCAAGGATCTTTGAGTTTGTTTGTTGTCACTCACAATCCATGAGCTCCTCTAGTTGTTCATCAGTCCACTGCGGGAGTGAAGTTCTCAAACTAAGCTGCTGCTGCTTCTGCTTCCTCATTCGATCTACACTAACGCCATCTTTATCGTCAGAAACTTCCGCAATGCCTGACCTTGTGTCATTGCGCTCAGTGTTTTCTGATGTAGAACAATCCATAGTCTCACCACCCCCAGCCGCCCTAAATTGGCTTATCTCATCATGTCCTGCTGGTGATGGTTCGTTAACCATAGAAATGTCACGGTTTCTGCTAGTTTGGTCACTGCAAGAGTCAGTCCCTTGTACCCCTCCAGCCTGTTCGTACTGTGGACAACCAACTGTTCTCTCTTTCGTATTAGTAGCTTGCTTTAAACCACTCAAGATTCCTTCTATTCTCCCCCTTAACTGGGACG
This sequence comes from Eucalyptus pauciflora, assembly GCA_007663325.1. Classification (NCBI taxonomy): domain Eukaryota; kingdom Viridiplantae; phylum Streptophyta; class Magnoliopsida; order Myrtales; family Myrtaceae; genus Eucalyptus; species Eucalyptus pauciflora. The sequence goes on from VMYD01000387.1 coordinate 1,229,395, forward strand.
ATGCTTTCTCTTGCATGCTGGATTTCTCCCGAATCTCTGCCAACCCAAGTCTTAATCAGTAAAACAATGGATGTATTAAAATGCTTCAAGAACTTAAGAGGAAGTATTGTGTCCACCAATAGAGCATATAAGACTGAAGACCTACCCAAACTGGAAGAACATTCTTTAGCTGGGAGAGAACAATTCTCTTTTGATGGAGGTCCACTGTCCTTAGAGATGACCTGCGGGAATTTATTTTTTTGTCTAAGTTTTTGAAGAATTGCAGAATCAATTTTCACAAGGTCTTTCGAACATGTTAATTCAGACTGAAAGTTTGTTGTCAGTAAATAAGATAGTTGAGATCCAGAAAGCACTCTCCCCATGTGGTCCACAATCTACCACATGAACTGAGAGTGGCAATAGCCAGGGTATATAGTGATTCATGACATAAAACAAAATCATATTAACAAAATGCTTACTATGCCATATAGATTCTAAACACTTGCTGAGTTAGCATACCTTTATGATGTTGTTCAAAGTTATGTTGAGATAGCAAGTGCAGCGTGAAGGTGAAAACACCGCAACCTGAAACAAAGCACCTCTATGAGCTCCTTAGCGGAATAATCAGAAACATAAAAATTAAAGAAACTCGAGAAGCAAAAAGCTCCATCTAACTACCATATATTAAAGCATGTAATAAGTGATTGTGATGCATTCAAGAAAATCAAATAATATAATAGTTACACCAGTTTAAATTTTTCGCTAGTGTGAATCATAGAACCTTCTGAAGAATTAAAACTGAACCAACAGATATCTCCTTCGCAAAATCCTTCTCTTGCAGAACTTTGCGATGAATAGTAGCATCCACTGTAGCCGTTGGATCCTGAAATATTTAACATCACATTCATAAGTTCTATATTCTGCCTGGAAGCCGTCCCAAGTACACCGGAAAGCACGTCAATGTAAGTACTATGAACTGGGTATACCTTAAGTGTTGCCATCATATCGCCAAGGCCATTTGGAGTGCAAGATTTGACAATTGCAACAACCTAGTCATATCCAAACGACAATCAGACAAATAATGATTCCAACTTGTTAAAGAATTAGCCAAATGTTACTTGATGCAGCTGTCTGTAAATCTTCCTCTCCACAATACATGAAAGGAATGATGGCAGTCTGTTTGAAATTTCTTATTTTCACTTTTCACCAGAAATCAAAAGACCAGCTTCCTTAGTACTTTCAAATTTTCTCGTACATTTCACCAAGAAATGAACTTTCCATTTCAAGTTCTAAATTCTGAGATTCGCTTTGCTTTGGGACTAGGATCGGGTGGGTGTGTTTCCTGTATCCTATCATGGCCCAAGTTTGACATAGTCAAATTCTTCTACTCCATTTGTTAAAATAAGCCAGTAGCCAAATCAAGTAAATTGTCGAATAGCTATTCCTTGCTCCGTTTTCCTCCATTATGATTGCATTTATCAAGTCGAAAATCCTAGCATTCATCTCAAGAATTGAAGTTGGATAAAGAATCTGAAGACCTGTGACACTTTATCAGGGACAGTTCCTCTCTTAATGGAGCACAGAGGGGTCCCGATGGCCACTCCATCACCATCCACCAACCCTAACAATAGAATCAACCAGCGAAAGTATTACAATTACAATCTCACCTTCCAACAATTGGAAAACATAAATCCAAACCCATAAAATCGTCAAAGTCACAATCTCAAAAACCGACAGTCAAAAACCCCCTTAACTCGATGCCATAACCTCAATACCTTGCCGCCGCACGAATTCCACCGCACAAACCCAAGGATCGAGCGTGAAATCGCCATCGTCCTCATCCCCATTCTCCAGAGCCCTCCTTATATACTCCTGCGTAGCAATCGGAGTCGCGTCCTCCTCCTCCTCGCCTCCGGCTATCGGGAACCCCTCCTCCGACCTCCGACCTCTCCGCCGCATCGCCGCCTGAACTGCTCCCGCCGGCCCGGGTATTCTCCGCTCGCCCTTCGCTTCTTCTTCTCTTCCCGGCGGAGATTCGGGAGGAGGGGGAGAGGCCGGGCTCGGGGACCGAGGAGGGGGTTGGGAAGCTAGGGCGGGCGGGCTGGGATGCGGCGACGGGGGTTGGGAGGAGCGGCGAGAGCAGGGCCGGAGAACGGATGAGGAAATCGGGGGATCGGTTAGGGTTTGGCGGCGCTTGGGGGGGCGCCGGAAGCTGGAGAGGTCGGAGTCGTCGACGTCGAGCGCTTCCCACGGCTCCTCCTCCATCGATCGCCGCCTTTCGTCGAGCTCCGACGAGGAGACGGTGGGGTTTTCATCGTCATGTAAAGGATCGTGCAGAAAGCGCGGGAAATGGACCATCTATATTCGCCCTATTTTCACAAAGGTCCTAACTTTGCGCAGTTTTGTCCATTTTAGCCCTTAATTTTGAAACTTGTACAAAAGATGCACTAACTTTAAGTTTTTGTATCAATTTCAGGCACTGTAGTTAGTTCTTGGGGGAGAATCACATGACTGGTTCATAAACTTTAATCCAATATATAATGCAATCTGTGAACTTTTAATTTGTTCAATATAGTCTCTAATCTTTTAATATATATTCAATGTAGTCCGTAATATTGTTCTTAAACTTCAATTTATGGAATGAATAATAATAAACATTTTCACATAATTCATAAACTATATTAAACATGTCAAAAGTAGAGTGATCACATTAAATAAATTAAAAATTCAAAAACCACATTATATATTAAGTTAAAGTTCAAGGATTACATTGTGTAAATTAAAAATTCGAGGATTACATGGAAGTGAATAATAAACATAACTATAAAAACATTTTATCATATTTCAATCTACTAATTCATAATATATATAATTTAAGGAGAAACACGAAGAAAGAGAGATACATAAGTATAATTGTTTGTCTGAATAGTGGAAACAACACGATATGTATAGTTATTAGATAAAGTGTTGTCTTATATCTAATATTATAAAGCAGATGAAACAGGACAATTTGATTGATGACATGTTCAACAAAAAACCAAATATAGCATTCGTCTCCTTCGCGCTTCATGACTTCCAATCAAACTGTATTTCCACTCAAAACATACAAAAAAAATGTCATCCGATCGTTCCTCTTCTTCTCTTCCAGGAATTTCGGTCCTCCTCTCTGTCCTCTCTCTCTCTCTCTGGTGAAATTTATGAGGGAAATGTACAGCCATTTCCCCCATTGTTAAGCCTGCTCAACCCACCTAAAGAACAAGGGTGGGTGGTGGTGTTTGTCTTCTCCGACGAACCCTCAAGAAACAGCCAACTTCGATCGCACCTTACAGGTATACAATTCCTTGCTTACATGGGAAATATTTTATAAAAAAAAAAAGGAAAAAGGAATATCAAGGTAGAGAAAAGCTTTCATCTGTTTTCAGATTTCCCGTTGTATCTTATGTATCTTGATGATTTCAGTTTGACTCCCACATCAAAAAGATTCAGTGGCTTTTAGCGCTCTTTTGCAGGGAGATTCTTGGGAACATTGTAAGGAAGGGTAGAGAGAGAGAGAGAGAGAGAGAGAGAGAATGTCGTCGTCCCCATCAACACCACCTTCCTCTAGAACATCTCTCATGGAGACCTTGTTGGGTCTCCTCAGAATTCGCGTCCAGCGGGGTATTAATCTCGCCGTTCGAGATGTTCGCACCAGCGACCCTTACATCGTCATCAAGATGGGTAAACAGGTGCTGTCATCGTTGTGTTTCCCTCTTCTTTTCTTAATCTCACGTTTTGAATTGCATTCCATTGCAATGCCAATTATGTTCGTGCGAATAAGGTAGTATCATCGTTAACCTGTTGTAAATTAACATGTCAGAAAGTAATTTTGATCGGTGTGATAGGTTAAGAAAGATGAGAATTTGTATGGGAATGCATGGCCCGAATGCGAAGCAGAAGGCTTATGATTTTAGTAGTTTGCTTCATTTTGTGCGAATGCATTCATTCTTTTGTTATCGATGACCTTTATTTATCTGGACTGAAGGAAAATGTTCCCATGCAGAAACTGAAAACTCGAGTAATCAAGAAGGATGTTAATCCAGAGTGGAATGAAGATCTCACGCTCTCTGTTTCAGATCCTGATATTCCTATCAAACTGGTAAGACCCAAGGCTAGTGGCTCCAAATTACATTGCACGAGACCGGTTTTCTCAGCATTTCAAAGGTTTTGATAACTTGCATATGTTGCCTTTTGCCAATTTATTGTTTAAAAAAGACATGAACTCACGGTTGTTTAAACTTTTAATTACCAATGAAATGTGGCCGGGAACAGATAGAATAGTCAATTTGCCTTTTCCTTTTCGGATATTTTGCTCTTATTCACATGAGGCTCGACGTGATCCGGTTTTTGACACGATATGAGGACACCTGCGAACAGCTATGGACAAACACATCTGCATTATTTCTTATCTGAATACTCCAGGGACACGAGCATAGAAGCCTGGCCATCTGCATCTTTTTACGCATGCTTCTCCATTTTGTTATATAATGTTGATAAGAGCAAACACATATGATGAAAGAATCCGTATGAATCTTCATTAGATAATCAGTTTGGTTTGCACGGCGGTCTTAAGAGATAGAACCAAGTTGTTCTGACAAATGAAATATGTAACTTCAAGAAACATGTTGATGCCATCAAAAGAACCTCATCGGACAGCATAACTTTTGATACATCCTTGCGTCTTTCTTTTTCTATGTTTGAGAATTAGGCATTTGCTGTGCTCTTCTTTTAATGTTGTAACGATGAATATCTACTAGTCAGGTTCGCATGAAATGCCGTAAGAACAATACCTTGTGGGTCAAATAATCTTGTAATGCTACCAAAAGTCTGTTACCTCCTTGACCCCCGTTGCAGTTCTTAAAGATCCATACTTTTTTCCTCGCTTTGAAAGTTGACGGAAGTTGAACAACAGGAATCAATGCGTTAAGCTGCATAAAAGTGGTCTGCAGGACATTTTGGAGTCTATGTCGGTTATGGCCCAATCCATCTCTCATTTTTTTGCTTGATTTTGCAGACGGTTTACGATCACGACACATTCAGCAAGGACGACAAAATGGGGGATGCGGAGTTTGACATCAAAGCATTCATAGATGCCCTGAGGATGGATTTGCAAGGTCTCCCGAGCGGCACCATAATATCCAGAGTACAGCCGGGTAGGACTAACTGCCTCTCCGAAGAGAGCTGCATCGTATGGAGCGAAGGAAGGATCGTCCAGGACATGTGTCTCAGACTTAAAAACGTCGAATGCGGAGAGGTGGAAATCCAGTTGCAGTGGATCGACCTTCCCGGTGCCCGGGGTCTATAGAGAGATTCTTGACGGACATACTATTTTGAGGTAAGGTTCAAGCGTTGGACCGCTCGGCGTCCTCTTGTAATTGGATCTCTACGATGGATTGTTTAGCAGTAACTCATAGAAAGGCCAAAAAAGGGCAGCCTTGTATGTACTTGATTTTGTAACCCGCATCTGCATAATAGCAGGAACGAGAATCACTTATCAGAAAATAGCGAAAATGAGAATTCGGACACCTTTTGCTTCTCCGGCCAAATACAGCGTCCGTCTTTCCATCATTTCCCGGACAAGGAAGAGTTTGCCATTAGGTTCTGCTTTTCCGTTTTATTCAAGGGACGAACTTTGAACATTTATGACGAGGTTAACACCCCTTTCCTTTTACTGGTGGTAAAGAAACGAGATCGATATTTCAAGCGATTTCTTGCTTGCATTGTCTGTGTTCTCGCGGCGTTCCATCTAGTCATGTGATCAATCACTGGGGTTTGCTCCAGTGGCCATCATTCCATGGGGGAGGTGGGCGGTTTGAATTCTCACTTTCTCAAGAGGGGTTGAGGTGGGGACGATTTAGTTTTAGAAGTGGGTTTCGACTCTCATGCCTTGCACAAAAGTAGGGTAAAAGTCTGAGAGTGAAAGTTAGCGTAGAAATAGAGTATGACCGACAAAAAAAAAACAAAAAAGTCATGTGATCACATATCAGACATTGAATCTCGAGTGCTGATGAATGACTCATCTCTCTCCCTCTCTCCTGTCGCAAATTCTCAGCTATTCACTTCTATTTCCCATCAAGAACTCTCCGTCTCTTGTTCCCTCAATTCATCGTGCTCATCACTAAGAGGGCTAGTAACAACACCTAGAGGGGGTGAATAGGTGTTTAAACAAAATCTTGGCAAATATATGCAGGATAAAATAAATGAGTTGAGGGAATAGAATAAGAACACAATGTTTATAGTGGTTCGGCTTAATCCAAGCCTACGTCCACTCTCCCATGCTAACAGCCTCCTTGGTTGGATTCCACTATGCAATCAACAAGAGATTACAACTTTGAGTGTAAATACTTAGTAGTAGATCACATTATCTCCCTAAGTCACTATTTTGGTATTTCTCTCAAGATCACAAACGTTTAAGCTCACCAAAGACAAGTGTATGATCGAAGTTGCTCAAACTTTGGAATTATAAATTCTACGCTCCGTCTCTTACTTGCTCATCGGTCATTCATCTTTTTAAATACTCATCCACTTCCAAACTAGCCGTTGAACAACATTTCAAGGATCGTCTTTCAATCTACCCATTGGACAATTGTCAATCAATTAGATTGAGTCAATCAAATCAATATTGATGTGAAATCTAAACCAGATCACTAGCCGTTATATCTTTGGGGCTTGAGTTACGTTCTATCGAGTTCTAGATGTAAAGTCTGAGAGCAATAGACTTTACAATCTGAGTCTGAGTGCAATAAACTTTGCAATTTGAGTCTGAACATATTCTGCTTCTGAACAGATTTAGCTTTAAGGTCTGTACTCAGTTCAGCTTCAGTATAGTGTCCGTCTTTTGCTTTTTCTAAGCATAGACTTCGAAAATATCATTTACATGTTCTATCATCTGCGTAGTCTATTACTTAAACTATTAAACACATTAGTAGCCTTTGATTTATTTTGTCATCTTCAAAACATCATAAGGGATTTCCCTAACAATCTCCCCCTTTTTGATGATGACAAAACAATCTCTGAATATGCAAATGTGTAATCACACTTTCTAAAATATTGATAAATCAAAGCAATGTAATTCAAATCAAAAGATAACATAAGATAGCAAATAGATTGAGCATAACAATATATAGAAAAAATAATCGCAGCTCAATAAATATCAACACATATGCATATTTATATTCTCTCCCCCTTTTTGTCATAATCAAAAAGCAATATCAATTGAAAATGTATCACGTAGAGAATATAAAATGAAAACAAATATTTCCAAAAATCAGCTTTTATAAATTGTATATTAAAGATATGCAATATAGCTCACTTCGATCATATATATCAGCAAATAACAATCACGGATGCATTATAAAATTCACTTATCCTTTTTGTCATAAAAGATAATACCAATAAAATATTTGTTAATGACAAAAGGTAATAAAAGATGCACTAACCGAATTTTATAGAACTTCAATTCTGACACATTTACATTTTCATTCCTTCAATAATAATCAAGATCACGATCAATTTAAAAAGATTTTTCTATAATTGATCAAAGCTCCCCCTCAATTTGTTGCATTTTTAAGATGATCACGATTCTTTCCTTTTTCTTGGATTCACTTTCTCCCCCGTCATCATGACAATATTTGCGAATAGAAACAATTGTTGCTTGTGCATATTGAACATAATATTTTTCCATTATTCCCTTTGTAGCAACAATATCCACAATGATCACTTACATTTTGAAATTCGAGGCAAAAATTTATTTTCTTCAATCAAGCTCTTCTCGAATTCAACCTGCATAAACTTAACAAACTTTTTGCACAAATAAGCTGTAATAATATCCATATAATATATAATCCCCTTTCTTCAAATAAATAAATTGAATAGCATATATAAAATTAAAATTCAGAACTACTCAACCTTTTGTATGACATATAAGGGATTTCCTCAATAAGCAAAAATTTTGCACAAGGAATAGAATTTTTGAACCTCTAGAAGATAGTATAGAATCTCCATGATTTTCAAATCGAGCTTTTCAAAATCCATATGCAAGATTCTTTTGCGACCTGCAAATTCTTGTATTATAGATAATAATCTTTGCACATAATACATTCCTTTGATTTATGGATCAAACTTGCTAGATATGAGATATCTTCTAAAAATATAGCAAGAGTGTCCTTGAATATGCAATAATATATTTCGAGATCAAAATGATTTCCTTGAGCATAAATCTCAAAAATATATTATAAATGCATTTCACAAAAAGAAAGATGATATTGCTATCATGTGCCAAATCAAGTAAAAAAAAATATTGCAATGCCTTATATTTATGAGAAGAAATATTTGCAATATAAATGATAAGCAATCGTCCAAAATCAGGATAAATGCACGTAGAAATTTGCAAGGCGGGATGATTAAAAAAAATCTCTTACCCAAGGTATATGTTCGAAATATACCATTGATTAAAAAAGATCGTTACCAATCTTTGTAGGAGATACTTTTCTGATTGCACCAAAATCTGTGTAGATTCACAATTATTCTTGCCTTATTGAATTTCCTGCAATCAACTCATTTCCTTTTTGGTATCCATCAATTTGGATCCTTCCTTTTCGTTAGAGTAAAATAGAATTCTCCAAGGATAAAAAAATATTCTTTCTTGATTCATCATAACAAAGTATTTGAGGAAAGAATATTATGCACAATGATATTTTGAAAGATAAATTCTCACTTAGTCATAGTACCATACAAACAGAGAGAATAAAATCCTTGAATATTTAAGAATATCTTGCATAATAAATTAACATTACATAAAACAGATTTTTACTTGGCAAAATATGATAAAATCTGAGATTATAAAATCAAACCAAATAAATTCATTTGTCTCTTAAGCAAAAATGATCACATGTATTATATCAAATCTCAACGCACGAATCACAAAAATAAATCACACGATTCTTTCTTCAATAAAACAAATCAAAGAATATGATCATCATAAAATCTGAATCAACCAAGCATAATGAGAAATTATAAATTGTGTACTCAAACCAAATTAAGAAAAAAATATATACATTCCTTACCAAACTCTCATTCTTCTCTTCCTTTATTTCCTGCAAAAATAACTCATCTTTTCTTTGGTACCCATTTTTTCTTGGGTCCATGAGAGTTAGTAGAGTTTGCTATTTTTACCCAATCTTCCTTAATAGGTCTCCAGACTTTTGGACATTCTTTCTCAAAGTATTATGAATCTCCACAATTTGAACACTTGAGGGCATTTCGACCAACAAGTTTTGTAAAGATCCTTTGAAAAGGCTTCTTGTATGCAAGTCTAGGAGGTCTTTGTTTAAGTCTCTCATTGACTTTAGGAAAATCTATTAGAGAATCACTTTCCTTATTGAAACCAAGTCCCGACTTATTATAGTAAGGTACTTGTATGGAAAGGATATGCTCTAAAGTTTTCAAACCAATTGAAAATTTTGTCAAAATATTTGAAACTTCTTTTTTAAAGAATCATTTTCTTTGACAAGTAAATCTCGACTTTCTTTTGTTTGTAGAAAATCTTTTTGCAAAATTTCAAACTTTTCTTTTTGAAAAATATCCTATTGCCTAAGCCGAGAATTCTCCTTTTTTAAGTTCAGAGATCCTTTTAAGGTAAGATTTGAGATTTAAGCAAAGCTCATTTATATACTTAAGAACTTTAGTAGGAATTCTTGAATGGCTTACCTCGATTTCCTCATCGGATTCTGAGTCTGTGTCTGAATGTGTCATCAAGCATATATTTCCTTACTCTTCATATTCTTTCATTGTTCTTTTCTAGCCATTATGCTTGTATTATCTTCTTTCACCGAATTTCCTTCCTTTTCTACTTTGCTTTTTGAATCTCTTGATCATAAAAACAAGTTCTCTGTCGTCCATATCATTTTCTGAATATGTATCATCAAAATCAGCGTTAGATATTAAAGCGATGGACTTCTTACCTTTGGGATCTTCATCATTGATTTGTTCCACTTCATAGGATTGAAAAGTGCCAATCAATTCATCAACAGAGAGTTGCATAATCCTCTGAGTTTCCCGGATTGAGGTCTTGATATGGTTCCAATCTTTTGAGAGACCTCGCAAGAGTTTGTTGACCTTCATTGGGGAAGAAATTGGCCGACCTTGATATGTCAAACCATTTACAATTTCTGTAAAACGATCGAACACATCTCCAATTGACTCTCCTAGCTTCATCTTGAATGATTCATATTTGCCAAACAGGAAGTTTACTTTTGTCTCTTTTATACGATCATTCCCTTCATAAGTAACATGAAGTCTATCCCAGACTTCCTTAGCTGTTTCACATGAAGAGATTCTATTATACTCAATAGGAGACAATGTGCAATATAAAAAATAAATGGCTTTTGCATCAAACGCTTCTCTTTTGAACATCTCCGTCTAAGACATAGGAGCAGGGGGTTTGATTTCTTTGTCTTTGCCATTCTTATTTGATGTAGACGCGGCAGTAGGATTGATTCCTCTTTCCATAACATCACATTGTAAGGGATCTCTGAATCTTAGGAATGCTTTCATTTTGTTCTTCCACACGTTGTATTCCTTTCCATCAAAATATGGTGGCCTTGTGTTGCTTTGTCCTTCCATAAGTCCTGGTGCCAAGATACTAACTATAGAAGATCTTTAGCTCAAAAGTAAAAATATTTTTATAAACCGAGCACTTGGCTCTGATACCAAATTGATAGGGGCTAGTGAATAACACCTAGAGGGGGGTGAATAGTTGTTTAAACAAAATCTTAGCAAATATATGCGGAATAAAATAAATGAGTTGAGGGAAGAGAATAAGAACACAATATTTATAGTGGTTAGGCTTAATCCAAGTTTACGTCCACTCTCTCACGCTAACAGCCTCCTTGGCTGGATTCCACTATGCAATCAACAAGAGATTACAACTTTGAGTGCAAACACTTAGTAGTAGATCACACTATCTCACTAAGTTATTCTTTTGGTATTTCTCTCAAGATCACAAACGTTTAAGCTCACCAAAGACAAGTGTATAATCGAAGTTGCTCAAACTTTGGAATTATAAATTTTACGATCCGTCTCTTACTTGCTCATCGATCCTTCATCTTGTTAAATACTCCTCCACTTCCAAATTAGCCATTGGACAGCATCTCCAGGATCGTCTTCCAATCTACCCATTGGACGGATTTGTATTTAGAAGATTTGGTAGCCATTGAGTGATAGAAGTAGAATCCCAAATTGATTCCGATCGCCTATACAAACAGAATCTTGGTTTTCATAAGTAAAGCTTCTTCGTATATAAAGTTCTTGTCTACAAGATCCAATTGTCAATCAATTAAATTGAGTCAATCAAATCAATCTTGATGTGGAATCCAAACCAGATCGCTAGCTGTTATATCTTCGGAGCTTGAGTTACGTTCTGTCGAGTTCTGAATGTAAAGTCTGAGAATAATAGACTTTACAATCTGAGTCTGAATGTGATAGATTTTGCAATCTGAGTCTGAACATATTACGCTTCTGAATAGATTTAGCTTTAAGGTCTGTATCTAGTTCAGCTTCAGCGTAGCGTCCGTCTTTTGGTTTTTCCAAGTATAGACTTCGACAATATCCTTTACATGTTCTATCATCTGCATAGTCTATTACTTCAACCATTAAACACGTTAGTAGCCTTTGATTTATTTTGTCATCTTCAAAACATCATAAGAGATTTCTCTAACAATCACGACCCCGATCACCGGATTCACCATCCAAAATCACGCTCTAAAGTCGCCGCAGCTTATATGACCATTTATTCTTAAAGCTAATGATCCTAAACTGGTTTTATATGGAGAAGCTACCGAAAATCGACGTAGCTTTTGGACAAAGGAAAGAAAAAAAAGGAGGGAGAACTCTACATGCCTTGTCTCCTTAGCTTTACTATTAAGAAACTCCAACCTTTCAACAGCAGCACGTGTGCATGGCCGGAATGAAAAGACAATAGCACGTGTAAGGAACAAAATATTGGCTGTCCTCAGCCCACATTCGTCCTCGTGCTTTGACAACAAAGGGCCCTTTTTCCCCTAACGTAATAGGGTTGGTTACATGAATTCTCGTATTACATTAGGCTTTGTTTATGTTGGCTTCCACGCATGCGCTACGCAGGCAATTACTTTTATGCACTTTTGTATGAAATATAGCCTTCTTAATTTCACATCTGGAACTACCTTTCACACTTTGGATCGTAGAAGTAGTACGGTAAACATCCATACAATCATTTATTATTGTTAGTCGTGGGTGGGTCAAGTCGAGAATGGTCTAGCTCAAAATGACACGTTTACTTCATTTTGATCAATTTCCATGTAATACAAATATAATGACTCATAACAAATTAAACTCATAGTTGACCCAACCCGTATTGCTAAAATATTCATATATTTAATCAATTTAAGAAAATTTATACTCAAATTGAGGTGATAGCATAGAATGAGCCAACGCAATGTGGAGTGAGGGAGAAAAAAAGTGAAATTGTAAAACTATTTAATACACATATTAAACCCATAAAGTTGGGTCTAAACCTATTTACGGCTCATTCGCTGAATATAATTAAACATTCAATTTTGGAACGCGAGAGCGTATTTCGAATATGGAAGTGGACGCAGTAGAGTAGTGGTGATTAGTGTGCCCACTTGTAGTGAAACTAATTTATGGGGGGAATGGCAATATCTATATTATCAAGCCAAAGTGGCCAAAGTAGTGGTGATTAGTGTACCCGCTTGTAGCGAAACTAATTTGCGGAGGAAACGGCAATATCTATATTATTGAGTCAAAGTGGACATCGTCTCACTTATTTGTTCTCCAAAATTACGCATGCATAAAAAAGTTAAGACCATCCTCTTTCTTTATCAAATCACCGCCCAATTCACACATATTTAATAACGATCTATTACACATCCACTCATTTAGATAAATACTTGATTCCTTAGAAAAAAAAAATCCTTTCTCTTTATACATTGAACCACCCGCGATCAAGCGCCCACATAGCACTTGTACTCAAAAATTCAATTATTTTCAACATAAATAGAAAAAATTCAAATCCTTATCCTATTTAATGAATATCTTTCTAATTTTAGTGCGTAATTTACCATGAAAGCCATGAGAATTTGTCGCATTTCGCTTTATTATAGGACCATTATAGTCATTTTGGAGGCGAACATCCACAGGCCAAAAGATCTGCCCTAATTTGCCGGTAGTATCTCTGTTTGTACTATCGAGCGAATGCGTATATTCCAAGCACTCAAATCTCATTTGAAGATTAAGAATTGATTGGGGGAATGTGCCACCACCTTTTCATAAACAGAAGAGCCCTCTAGCAACATGCCAAACGAAAACCTTTATAGAAATCCCCAAGCCATGGAACTCACAAAAAAGATTGGGGTTTGGTGTGGTTTGGCAAAAGAGATAAGGTAAACAAAGAGCCAAGAGAACCCTAAAGAAAAAAGTTAAAACTGAGATCAAGTTCATGGCCCTTCATACTCTTTGAAGACCACGAAACCCCCTCTTGCAATCTGTGCAAGTAAACAAGAAGGGAGTGGGGGAGGGGTTGGGCGTGGGGATGGTGCTACTGTCTAGGGTTTTGAATTCCAAGAGGGTTTGTGAACCTGACACGCCAATCTTTGTCTCCTTTCCCCTTCATTCCTCGCCACCCTATACCATCATTAACTTTAATGCACGCTTTCTTGTGGTTTTTATGACTTCTAGGAATATATTTATATTTACATCGTGTATCGTTCACCTCCTTCCGAGATTTCAGCCAATCATTTCTTGCCATGTCACCTGTTTTCTTTTCAATATTTCAGAAAGCGTGCGTGCCCTACTCTTGAGGCTCGCTGGGGAAGCTGGAAGGAACTTTCGTTCCTTCCTCCCACCCTCCCTCGGGTTGGTCATTTGAGAGAAGGGAAATGTTTTATATCTGAAAAGTTCAATGGCTTTCACGTGATTACGATAAATTGGTTGGTGACTTTCCCACTTAATTTCGTAATAGAAATTATATGGGAAAGCAAATCTTAAATTTACAAACCCGTTTGTGCATATCTTATTGTTTATAAACCGATAATTACTAACATCGAAATGTACACTGTCTTGATCGTGAAATACTTAAACGCATCATGTTCATGGGCCTAAAATAAAACAATTCGCGTGCACAAATAGTAAATCCTCATAAAGAACTTTAATGATGAATGGCATTATCAGCACAAATAACATCATTCCAACACCTTTAGTATTCTCGGTCTTGCTCCCCTTGATCTTTTAGCAGAAGAGACAATCCTAAGATATTGATTATCGTTGTTAATCATGATGAGACCGAGCTTAATTAAGTCGAATCATTGTTTAGTCCGATTTCATTGACAAATAAGCATGCTGCTAGTGTGTTTAGGGTTAGGCAAAAGTAATTATCTTTTGCCCACCACGGGGGGCGCGAGGGAGAAAGGAGTCAGCTTATACTGCGGAGCGAAAGTAGGGCTTTTGCCAAAAGGCAAAGAAAGTTATTTCATCCTTTTTTCGTGGGACAAATAAACATTATCAATCGAGAATATTTGCTCTGTCTGATGTTGATTAAGACCCCTTAATTAGATTGCTAAACAAGCAACGGCAGCCTCAATTATTCACGAAGAAAAGAGGGCTACATAGCTAGTGCTCCGTACCACCACCGCTTTATATCTGAACTCAAGAATTAGTGCAAATTGCACTATAAATGATTTGGGGTTTAAATATAGCATAATGAACCTTTATTAAGCACTACAAAGAAAAATTAAGAATTACCCAAGATCAGATTTGTAGGGTTTAATTATAAAATAACCAATTGGAGACTAATGCCTAGTTTTGTATCGCCGTCATTGTAGATGGGTGGGGTTCAAAGAAATTGGAATTTGATTAAAGAAATTGAATGGGGTTCGTGAAATTGAAATCCACGAACAAGGAGGTGGGGTTTTCCTGAAGGCTTAGAGGTCAGCCATTCACATCATTCGCCTAGGCTCGAAGCGAGGGGCAATAGGGCTTTTCGGCAATGTCTCCTGATTGAGGCAATTAGTCCACTAATAAGGCTGCCGAGCATATCTCTCACCTCCTCCTCAGCGTTTGGTCGAAGTCCACCATGCACCATACGCCTACCTTGATAGAGATATAAGATCAAATAAGGTAAAATGACGTGCAGGAGACATTTTCACACGCACCTGATGTATGCGTTCGCATCCATTTAGACCATTGAATTCAAACCGATTCTGAATCTGTGAATTACGTAGTGGAATGGGGCAAAGTTAATCGATGTCGCCAATTCATGATTCCCTTATGTCATTCCCGACAAGCTTTGTGAATGGCCTTGTTTTTTTTTTTTCCTCAAGAGACACGCTCAAGATTGGACAATCGAAAACGCATCAAGTGCCCAAAAGCAAATGAAGACTTTGTGAGCTTAACAGGACATGTTGAATGGTCCATTTCAAATGTTTGCCCGAAATCCTGAGCGCAAATTTTTAATCTCTATGGTCAATATTTCTAGTAGCCATGATTATCCCTATACGATGCATATAATTTTCAGCCCCGTGCTTTTGCTTCTTTTACTACCGTTAGGGTTATAGATTTTTATAGATGGACTTACTCTATTCTTTCTGCTTTCGCTTCTTTTTTTATTTTAGTTTTTTTCCCTCTAAAAAGTTTACTTTTATTGCACTTTTCTAGCTCCAATTCCAAAATGTGTCTTTGCATTCCAAAAGCAATAAGAATCGGCAATGAACGCTTTCATGGAAATTACAGCAATTCACGAATCTTACTCATGAGAAAGATATGGAAGAGAAATGGATATTTTCCTTTGAAAAAGGTATAGCTTTATGTTTGGCCATACATACCATGTCTACATTTATGTCGCATTTATTTGATTATCTGACAGATTGTCATGACAGATTTACCAATGCTTCTAAATGCATTGCCTGACTATTTTCATCTCTTCAACTAATTCTTCCACAGGGTAATTAGAAAATCAAGCTTTAAAAGATGAGCAAATTCCCTCTCAAGGAGTGACAGTTTCGACTGGCCAGAGAAAAGTAATGAACTGAGCCATTCATCGTATAGAAAATCTGTAAAACAGAAAAGGAAATGGTCCCTTTTGTACTTTATGCATGGCGAATGAATCCATCCGCAATATTCTCTTCTCAATCGAATCTTTTTTCTCTAAACTTTTTGCTGCCAATTGGTCCATTGACAGCAGAAATGGACACTTTGAAAAAAAAAATACAAAATTGATGACAGCTTTTTTCTTTTCTTTTTTTGTTAGCAAAAAGTTTAGCAGGAAGGGAGATTACCCCATACCAAGATCGGATTTACAAATCTTATATAAAAGAGGACTGTAGATAGTGAAGTTCGAATCTAAGCATGATATGCAGAATGTTCGTACATCACTAGCTGAGCCGACCCACTAAAAAGTTGATATATCAAATCGTGTTGTCCATTAGTATGATGACTTGTATTCAAATACGCAACTAGAATTTATCAGTTTACTTGCGGCAAACCAAATA
Organism: Eucalyptus pauciflora; assembly: GCA_007663325.1. Lineage (NCBI taxonomy): Eukaryota > Viridiplantae > Streptophyta > Magnoliopsida > Myrtales > Myrtaceae > Eucalyptus > Eucalyptus pauciflora. The sequence continues at coordinate 1,245,954 of VMYD01000387.1, forward strand.
CGTAAATTCATCTCATATTCCTAGCATTATTTTATTGAAAAATACCCTCTTTACCTCGAATCCAAACAAAGCTCAAAACAAATAGGAAAAAAAAAACAAAAAACAAAAAACAAAAACGAGATAATTAAATAAAATAAGTAAATTCTGGAGCATGCTTTGGGGACTGCGAGTGCAAGCTTGCTTTGCAACTCTCAAAGCTTTAGAGGATACTGCAACCCAAAAAATATAGGGCAAAGAAAAAGGGAATAAAAAGAGGGGGAGACTCTGCACTATTCTCTGCCTTATTACTCCCAAAGCTCAAGAACCAAAACACATGCTCTCTCCCACTTTTCAAGTCACTCCTCATCATCACTACCACCACCACCACCAACGTCTCCTTCTCCTTCTCCTTCTCCTTCTCCTCCTCCCTCTTCATCTCTTCTTTCCCAAGCCCATTTCGCAGACCCCTCCATTGATCCCTCAGTCGATCTCAGGGTGCTAACTGAGCAGCAGAGATGATCACGGCAATCGACTTCTACCACGTGATGACCGCCATGGTTCCACTCTACGTGGCCATGATCTTGGCCTATGGCTCGGTCAAGTGGTGGAAGATCTTCACCCCGGACCAGTGCTCCGGCATCAACCGGTTCGTGGCCTTGTTCGCGGTCCCTCTCCTCTCCTTCCACTTCATCTCCATTAATGACCCTTACACCATGAACTTCAAGTTCATCGCAGCGGACACGCTGCAAAAAATCGTCGTCTTGGCAGTCCTCTTCGTGTGGGCTAAGGTGAGCAAGAGAGGCTCATTGGAGTGGACTATCACGCTGTTCTCTCTGTCGACTCTGCCCAACACGCTGGTCATGGGCATTCCTTTGCTCAAGGGCATGTATGGGGACTTCTCCGGGAGCCTCATGGTCCAGATTGTGGTGCTTCAGTCCATCATCTGGTACACTCTGATGCTCTTCATGTTCGAGTACCGAGGTGCAAGGATACTCATCTCCGAGCAGTTCCCGGACATGGCAGGGTCGATAGTATCGATCCATGTCGACTCCGACATCATGTCGTTGGATGGAAGACAGCCTTTGGAGACAGAGGCCGAGGTCAAGGAAGACGGCAAGCTCCATGTGACAGTGAGGAGGTCCAATGCTTCAAGGTCAGACATCTTCTCAAGGAGGTCCCAAGGCCTGTCCTCGACCACCCCTAGGCCCTCGAACCTGACCAATGCAGAGATTTACTCGCTCCAGTCCTCGAGGAACCCCACCCCAAGAGGGTCCAGCTTCAACCACACCGACTTCTATTCCATGATGGCCGGCCAACGGAGCTCCAACTTTGGCTCGGCCGACGTCTACGGGCTCTCGGCATCGCGTGGCCCCACGCCGAGGCCATCAAATTATGAGGAAGACGCTGGGAACAAGCCGAGGTTCCACTACCATGGCCAGGGTGGCGGTGCTCACTACCCAGCCCCAAACCCGGGAATGTTCTCGCCAAAGAGTGGCGGAGGCGGCGCTAATAATGTGAAGAAGCCTAATGGCCAGGCTCAAAAGGGTGAGGATGGTGGGAAGGATTTGCACATGTTTGTCTGGAGCTCGAGTGCTTCCCCAGTTTCTGATGTGTTCGGAAATAACAACCATGATCAGTTCGGAGCTAATGAATCAAAGGACGTGAGGCTGGCTGTTTCTCCCGGTAAAGGTAAATGAAAGCTTCATTACCTAAAGTTTAGAAACCTTTTTCATTCTTCGGTGCATCTTGACAAACAGTTCCTGTGTCTTTGTGAATGATGCAGTGGAGAATCACGGAGAGAACCAAGAAGAGTACTTGGAGAGGAACGAGTTCAGCTTCGACAACAGAGAGAACGTGACCCACGAGGCTGAGAAGGTGGATGATGGGAAGCCCAAGGCAATGCCTCCAAGCAGTGTAATGACCAGGCTCATCCTCATCATGGTATGGAGGAAGCTCATCAGGAACCCCAACACATACTCAAGCTTGATTGGACTCACTTGGTCCTTGGTCTCATTCAGGTCATTTCATTATCTCTCTTCTTCACTACAATAGCACATTTCTTTTTCTGTTTCCTTTTGGGATATTTTCAGTTTTGTTGCTTGCTGTTCTTTTCCTTTTTTTTTTTTTGGGTTCTAAAATTCTAAGACCTGCATTAAATGGGCTTTCATTTACTTTCAGGTGGCATTTGGCGATGCCTGCAATTATAGCAAAGTCCATCGCAATACTGTCAGATGCGGGACTTGGCATGGCCATGTTCAGTCTTGGTCAGTACTTATATATAACAGCACACTCAGTACTTGTACTTGCCATATAAATTCTCTCTTAACAGCTTTCTTTTCTCTTCTTTTCATTTTATTTCACTTTATTAGCATTACCTCCTTATTAAATTATTTGGAGAAAGGAAAAACAAGCGCACACACTGAAATCATTGACCAAATGCTGCTGCTATCTTTACTCGCTAGACACACTCAGCACAAAACACGTTGTACTTTACTTTAGCCGAGTTCAGATCTGGCTTAGGTAGAAAATCCTTCTCAAATGAAGTGAATTTAATTCAGTTCTTGAACTCAAGTTGACGAGGTAGACTGAACTTCAATTTGACAGGTTCGGTTCTCCATTGTTGATATTGCAATTGATGAACCGCATAATTTTTAACCATCTCAATTATCTGTTTAAGTAAAACAAACGTCCGAATGGTAAAACGCCCGACTGCTCAATTTGGGTGTAGGCTCAAATGGGCTACAAGGATGGTTTTTCTTCTTGACCAATCAAGAACAAACAACATTCGAGTAGTGATTGACTACGGGACTAGGCTTATACACACCTTGATGTTGCTTGACGTGTGCCCAAATACTAAAAGTGGGTGTGTGATGAATAGAAAGGCGGTGTGATCTTCTTTATATATATATATATATATATATATATATATATATATATATAAAAGATGGTGGAGGTGGTTATGATGAAAGGTGTGAGTGTAGTGTCATCAAGTTCTGATCTTTCATTCGGTGATGTGATTTAAATTTGCAGGGCTGTTCATGGCATTGCAACCGAGGATAATAGCATGTGGGAATTCTGTAGCAGCTTTTGCGATGGCCGTGAGATTCCTCACAGGCCCAGCTGTCATGGCTGCTGCCTCCATCGTTGTTGGCCTCAAAGGAGACCTCTTGCACGTTGCCATAGTCCAAGTACTCTCTCTCTCTCTCTCTCCCTCCCTCCCTCCCTCTCCTGCTTCCTTCTGACACTACCAATCCTACTTCACTGGATATAAGCTCCAAAACTGGTGCTTTTTGCTGTTCTTTGTAATTGTTTTTGCTTGCTTATTGAGCTAGCTAGATGGAAAAGCTCCAAAAACTACCATGCCACCCTAAAAATTGAAGCTTTAGTTGCAGATAAGCTTTTTTAGTAGTTTTTGCCTTTTCTTGTCTGCCATATTTGGTGTTTTCTCATTCAAGTAGCAGAGCTCGATCCCATCATCTGCAGTTTGCACTTGGGATTTTCTTGTTGGAGAGGGATTAAATTAATGGTTTTTGCCAATAGCAAAGTTCTTGCTGGACATAGGAAATTGACAAGCAAAACCAAACAAGAGGGGATCTTTCTTTTTCTTTTCTTTTCTTTGCCAAAATTTTATTTGGGAGAAAATATATGAAGGGTTTTTTTGGGAAATTATAAAAGCAAAGAGTCACGTCTGTCATAATTATTCCTAGTCCACTTAGCAGCTTTTTCAAAATTATGACTGAAAAAGCAAAACCCTAAAAAACTAAAAGAAATCGGGGGCAATAATTAACATTACTTTTTTTTTTTTTTACTGCTTTGAAAAAAAATTTACAGGCAGCTCTTCCACAAGGGATTGTCCCCTTCGTCTTTGCCAAGGAGTACAGCGTGCACCCGGACATTCTGAGCACAGCGTAAGTACTCAATAAAAAAATTCATCAAAGCCTTTAATTAAGCACTAGATTTTTTTCTCTAATAATCTAATCTAAGTTCTAAATTGTGATTTGCTGTTTTGGCTTGTGTCCCCAAAATTTCAGGGTCATATTCGGGATGTTAATTGCTTTGCCCATAACGCTCGTCTACTACATAATGCTGGGCATATGAAGTGGAGCAGATTGGACATGGTGGGATGGTGACCATCCATGGGAAGTTCGATGTGGCCATGTCGGGTTCCATGGAGGATATGGCAAAATCAGGAATTAGTGGGGGAGAAGGGAGGGTAGAAGGGGGAAGATAGAATGCTTAATGTTGAAATGCGTTAAAAAGGGGAAGTTGTATAATCATGATCTTGGTAGTCAAAGGTAGGTTGAAAGAAAAGGCGGGGTTGATCGCTTAGATCACTGTAATTTTTCCTTGATTTTCCATTTTGCATGCAGACAAAAAAAGGGAATTAGAAAAATTTCAAAAAAAAAGAAGAGGGAGAAAATTGATTAAGAAAAGTAGGCGATGTGATGATGATGCTCCTGATGTTTTTACACTTGGATAATTACTGCAGGAGCGGTGAGACTTTCCCTCTCTTTTCCCATTCACTTTGCTTAATTTTGGTTAGCCATCAAGGCCAAAGGAGGATAAGCACGAATGGCTCTCTTTCTTAGGCCTTGTTTTTTTGTCTTTTTGGATTACACCCTTTTGACCCTTTAATCCATTAGAGACCTAAAGAAGATTTTCATAATTATGACGACATGAAATGAAATCGCGACCATTGTAAGTTTTTGTAATCACAACTCATTTGTCTCAAGACACTCGGAATAAAGTATATGTCAAAAGATCACTTTATTCTCTTGCTTGGAAAGTGAAACGACGGTCAATGGAGTGAAAATCGAGTAAAAATGATATCTTGGGGTCCACGCTCACCAATTACCCTCACACAAGGTGAATTTGAATGAGAAAATGTGAATTTGAAGAAACATTTAGGCTAATTGGTTTGCCAACAAAGGCCAAAGGAGGATAAGGATGAGTGATTTCTTTCTAAAGCCATTTTTTTTTCATATTAGAATCTATTGACCCTTTAGGCTTTTAGTTTTGATCCTTTAGAGGATATCCTTAATTATGGCAGACATGGACCGGATCGATCGCCACTATGAAGAGATTCGATTATTCTTTTTTATTTAGAAAGTGAAAAGATGTTGATAGAGTAAAAATCAAGTGAAAATAATCTCTCAGCTCCAAGCTCACCAATCATCCCCACACAAGAGGTGAATTTGAATACAAAGTAAACTATATTCTTCCTACTAGTTGATGAAGTAGCTCCCACGTTTAGGCCTCGAGAGATATCGATGGTCATTCGAATGATCAAATCAAGCATTAACATGAAATGCATAGTGGATTCTCTCCATTCACTGTGAAAGTTCTTTCCATGTGATGAAAAATGAGCATTACCAATTGAGAACGAGGAGCCGTGCATCCAATAAAAGGCATTAGCTTATATGGAGACGTGTTGTCTGTGGGGGATTGGAGAAGAGTAGGGATGGGTCACCAAATGTCTATATTAAGATGCTACTTTAGAAAGTTAGGGTAAAGGCATACTTTATAGAATGTCTCTTGATAGTGCGAGAGCGAGAGAGAGAAAGGGTCCCCCCAAATTGGAAGATGGAGGGGCTTGATTTGATGTGGACATATATCGAATATCTTGGAGGCATTAGTCACCGTCCTAAGCTTCTCCTATCCTTTCTTTAGGTTGTCCTTACTCTTTTATAATGATCCGCATGGTGTTTCTTTCTCGACTCGATGCGATTTGATTCCACTTCGACCCCCCTCCCCTCTTTCTTTTGAATCTCGAATCTTTTCTGTATGGACCGAATGGCAGACCGACCCTTAGGTGAGATTGGAATCACTTGGGATCCACCCAATTCAAGAGTTCGTGCACTATGCTATTTGATTCCTCTCTTGGTTATTCATCACTTGCAAAAATAAGGTTGGTTCGATTATTCTTACTAATATTATAACTAACTTTGTTAGGAAATACCTAACTCATAGAATGTCTAATAAAAAAGATTAAATTGATAAGTGGAGGAAGACCACACACATATATAATATATAAACCACATAGTCAAAGCCATGTAGGATATTTCAACAAAGTTCACCAAACCTCAATCTTCTCTTCTTCTTTTTCATCTAAAGAGGGTAACTTTCGTGCATTGGAAAAATCACCAAAAAAGTCATAAAATGTCAGTTTACTCCTAAACCTTCTAATGATTGCTAATGTAGCCCTTCTAACCAATTATAACTAGTAATCGTTGGTGAGGATGCCAGCGAGTGGCACCATGGGTGCTAAAGGGAAAATTTTGCAATTTTAAAAAAAGAAATATGGATTTTTATATTTTTTTTTTATTTCTTTTCTTTTCTTTTTTTCATTATGACCAACGTGGACTTAGGCCCTCGCCGGCCACAATGAAAAGGAAAAGGAAAAGAAAAAAATACAAATAATTGAGATTTTTTTTTTAAAAAAAATTTATTTGATTTTCATACGATCATTACCGGACAAAGTTGGTTGAAATGGCCATATTAACAAATTGTCAAAAGATTTTAGGATTGAATTGGCTAATGGATAAAATTAAAAGATTTATAATTGAATTAATATTCGTATAATAAGTTAGATATTTTTTTTATGGTTATCCATCCTTAGCTTACGTCGTCAATCCTCATGCTACTGGGGTTCCTGTCTTGTTTCAGGACAGGACATCCACGTAATCTGCGCTGCTATCAATGGCGCACGCGTATCCCCAGATGACGTTCTCGCTTATGTACGCTTGATGAAGAAGATCACTACGGATATTTCAGGAGCATTTCCCAAACACCCCTCCATCGGCCACGATCCATAAGTCACCTGTCCAAATCCGCATTGCATGATATGAACGTAGCCCCATATGTGGCTTGAATGCCACGCCGTGCCACCTTGTATCGTTACTGAAAGTGACAGACAAATTGCTTTTCCATTAAAGGCGTGGGAAAAACATGTCGACTCGAGCGTCGGTCTCAAGTTAATCGTGTTGTGTCGGGTTCGGATTCTTTTTAAATGAAATTCAACGGAGGTTGAGTCTTTGTTATGGTCCCATGCCAAGAAATCATGTCAATGGATAAGTCGAAAGCGAAAAAAAGGAACGCCCGGATTTGAACTTATCGAAGCGTGTTCTCACATCACATTAGGGAATCGTTTTCTATGATAACTTAAACCGTGAAGAAACGAGCTTGTTGTGATATGTATATCCATGGTAACAAAATCTCCATATAAAAAACTACTATGTACATATTATAATATGACGTGACGGGTCCGATCCGTCGATGATAAAAACCCCGAGTTCGATTATCATGTCTCCCAAAAGTTCATGAATCTTAACGAACTTGCGGAATGATTCGGACAGCGACATGAAAGGCCAGCATACAGCGCACGTCGATGTGATCGCGGATCGGTACAGCTTCGGACCGGGACTCTTCGACACGAACGCCAGCACAGAAAGGAAAATAAAGAAAAGAAAATGGGGAAGGGAGTGTCGCCATCGATGCCGGGGGAGTTCGCGAGCGAAATCATGGTTGCCGTTGGCTTTCGAGATCGGTTTGACCGAGGGAGGGGAGCAAAGCGTGGAGATGATGATGAAGGGTCAAGATGCTTCTTCATTGCTGGGGCGGAAGAATCTGAAGCTTCTCTTTGCGCTAGTGCAGCGCTCGTGCCTCTGGCTTTTGAAGATTCTCCAGCATCTTTCGTGCTTGGCCCACGCTTTATTTCTTTCTTTTTTTTTAAGTTCGAACCCTGCCTGAGCAGGTAAATCTCGAGCTGATCGATTGTCTCGCCGATCTCGCGGGTCGAAATCTAGGTCGGTGGCCGGAATATGGGATTGTTTGCACTTCACGGCGAGAGAGGTTGGGACTATGTCGTGTGTCCGATTCCCGCTCACATGTTCATGTCTTAACGATTGAGTTGGCTCCTGTGGGATTTTCTACACGTGGAATTTTTCTTTTTTATCGACTGGGAAATTCGATTTTTATTGAATTTTTTATGTGCCGTACGTTGGGATCTTCAAATTGAAAGATGAGCGAAAATGCAAAGGTAACCCAATACTTCTAGACCCCATAAATTGTTAAGTCATTTGAAGAGACGTTTTAGTTGACCCTCGTGTGATGGTTGCCGAGGCGTTGCAAGGGCCTCGCCCGTGGCAGAGGGCGAGGTGTGTAGACCACTTGACCCGTCAAAATGAATCATAAATTTATTTCTTAATTCATATTTGATTGGATGGATTGTCAGTCATATTTAATAAATTGGATCTGAACAAACTAAATGGATCAATTTGAATCTAGCCATATATAGGTCTACTCACCGCTTTTCCTCTTGAGGAACCACATAAACCTTAACTCATCTTTTAACTCGCGATATCCAAATTATTGAAAAACAGGCCTTGTGTGAGATTTGCCTTATCAACAAGTCAAACCGCCCTAATCTTTTCGGAGACAAATGATTGACTTTCCCTTACAATTGCTATTATATTCCGGGGCATAAACTTTGAGCCATTGTCAAAGTTAACCCAGCAAAAGGTCAAGCCAATTAACATTTTTCTTGCTTGCTAGATGATATTCAACTACCTCTACAAATGCCTACCATCTCCGTGCCTAGTTGTAAGCATCACTTGTGTTGAAATGAGGAAACAAAGCATCTTCCCTACTTTACTTTCAAAAGCATCGAAGCAAGGCTAAATCAACATCGATTTAAGGAATATAACTATAGTCTCTCGAATCAAACAATTCAACCATGGTACATAGTATGGCCCGCCTAAATCTTTTTCTTTTTCTACACCGATGGCATATGCTGTAAAACTAAAAGAAATTACATAATTTTTTTTTCAGGTGAATAATTTAAGGGCATGGGTGTACAGCATCGTATGCAACTGGGAAATGAAAGAAGTTCTACGAACGTTGTATAGTACGAATGGTTTAATGTGCATTAATGTTACTGTCCACGCACTTGTCTGGTGGGAAGCAAATTATTAATTCCCCCCTCTCGCCCCTCTCCTGAAATTAAAAATGATAGGAGGAGCGAAAAATACATTTTCTCCAAAATAAAAAAATAAAAAGAATAAAAAGAGAGAGAAAGGAAAGAGGGGAAAAGTGAGAGTACGTAGGATACATCACGCCAAGCAAATCGGCACAATTCGGAGAAAAGAGAACCCGACCGCGACCGCGACCCACGTCAGTGTCGTCTTTATCACACCACCGGATGCTAACTCCAGCGTTTCACACTCTCCGATTCTAGAGAGAGAGAGAGAGAGAGAGAAAGTCTGACGTTTTCCCTTCATGTCCCCCCACTATGAGATGTCGGGTCGGCCACTGCACGGACAATAATGATAGACCCCTCCTCTCTCTCTTTCTCTCTCTATCTCTTAAAGCTAGATGTGTCCACATGAATGTCCCGAGGGGCATGTGTGAAGAGCGAGGGAGCTTTTTGCAGCGTGTGGGTGCGTGCTTGTTTCATACGCTGTCGGTTCTTCTCCTCACTGTTTTTGCTCCTCTGAATTAGAAGAGGAAGCAAACCGAACCCAAAACAACGTTGGGCTCGCGACTCACTTTTCAAGAGCAGGTGTCGGGAAGCCCGACCGAATAGGTTGAATATATAAGTCTTGGACTGAACCGTGTGGGGCTTGGAGAGAGAGCTTTCTGATGGCTGTCCTGATCGTTTGGGCTTCTGGAGAGAACTTACCTGTTGCTCCCTGCCGAAGCTTTTGAATATGGTCCAAGTCTCCGCACTTTAGGCTTGTAGGAAAGTCGGAAATCAGCATGATCAATTGCAAATTTGCAGCAGACCCTTTTGGGCTTTGTGGAGGATATATTCTTATGGGGCTGCCGATCGGATACTGTAGATCTTGCCGCTTCCCTGCTGGTGAACCCGTCTGGCGTTTCCACCATGAGCATGTCCATCCAATTATAGGCCTCACCACACCTAATCCAGATAAATTTGGAAGTATATCGTTTCATTTCCTTGAATCTTACTCACTGCACTGGAAGTGAATTTAGAGCGAAGGGAACGAGGGCTTTTGATATCATATTCAAAGGATGGTCTATTTCGCATCCATCAAATGGGTGGATTGGATGAGGTAAAAAATAGTCTGATTCAAATCAATTCATTTAACCTGTTTGATCCATTTTTGTGTAATACAAATTTCATCATTCATAATCAACCCGACATACTAAAACACTTCCATATTTAATCAAATTTAGGAAAATTTATATCAAAGTAAGGAGGGAGTGTAGAGCAAGTGCACGCGGGAACAAATGAGAACTAGAGAGAATGAAATGCCCCCTTATTCCTAGGTGAATATTTTTCTTCTAAGTCCTCACTTAGAAGGAAATATCTCCGAAATTTTACATGCTAAGAGTTTAAACGAAATAGTTTGAGAACTTCTTGACGTCCACAATCAAGAAAAGTGTACTCATGATAAAGTATTTCCCGCGGCATCACGCGAATTTTTAAGCAACGACCATCGTCTTGGTACGTCCCGAGTCCCGACGCCGCGCCCTGCTCCACAGTCTCGGCTTCGAGCGAAAATCATGCGACTGAAACTACGATGTTCGCATCACCCAGGAATCAACTCCCCCTCTTCAGGTTCGCTCATCCTTCGCTCTTCTTGGCGCCGCTCTCGCGACACCGTCGCCACCAATCCACTCATCCGCCGCCGTCGCCGCCGCCGCCACGAGAACCTACGTCCCTAGATCACGAGCTCGACCGAGTGTGCGTATCGGACCGGTCGTTCTGGACCAGGAAGATACACGATCTCTGCGCCCACCACCGGAACGTCGACGCCGCCCTCCGCCTCCTCGACCACCTCCGCCTCCGCGGCTACCGACCCGACCCGCTCAACCTCAGCAGCGTGGTTCACGCTCTCTGCGACGTGGGCCGGTTCGAGGAGGCCCGCCGTCGGCTCGTCTCCTTCGTTTCGTCTGGTTATGTCGTCCCGGACGAGCGCACCTGCAACACGATCGTCGCTAGACTGCTCGATTCTCGCGACCCACGTGGCTCGTTGCGGGTCATAAGGTGTTTGGCTGATGTCAAGCCCGGGTACGTGTGTTCCTTGACTAATTTTAACCGCTTGATTGATCAGTGGTGCTGCATTTCGAGACCCAATTATGGGCATAGGGTGTTTCTGGATATGAAGAACCTGGGGCATCGTCCGAGCTGCGTTTCTTACACCACTTTGATCAATGGGTATTGTAAGGTGGGTGATGTGAGGGCTGCACAGAAGCTGTTTGATGAAATGGTTGAAGAAGGTATAAGGCCCAATTCTTTGACATATAGTGCGTTGGTCAGTGGTTTTCTTCGACGGCGAGATGGGGAGAGGGCAAGGGAATTAATTCTCAGGCTCTGGGAGGTAATGAAATGCGAAGAGGACCCGTTTGTGAGCAATGCTGCTTTTGCGGATCTTATTGATTCTCTGTGCAGAGAAGGGTTTTTCGATGAAGTGTTTCAGATTGCGGAAAGTATGCCTCAAGGCCTGAAAGCTGTCGCGGAGGAGCATGCTTATGGGCAGATGATAGATTCTCTTTGTAAATTCGGAAGGCATCATGGAGCTTCAAGGATCGTCTATATAATGAGGAAGCGAGGAATCTCACCGAGTTTAGCATCATACAATTCTATTGTTCATGGGCTTAGCAAGCAGGGTGCTTGCATGAGAGCTTGCCAGCTGCTAAAGGAAGGGATCGAGTTTGGTTACTTACCCTCTGAGTATACTTACAAGGTTCTGGTCGAAGCTCTTTGCCAGGAATCTGACCTTCCCAAGGCAAGGGAAGTCCTGCACGTTATGCTGAATAAGGAAGGTGTGCAAAAGACAAGGGTCTATAACATTTATCTGAGAGCTCTCTGTCTCATGAATAACCCAACTGATCTCTTAAATGTGCTTGTTTCAATGCTTCAAAGTAATTGTCAGCCCGACGTTATAAGCCTTAACACAGTCATTCATGGGTTTTGCAAGACTGGGAGAGTGGAAGATGCTCTAAAAATTTTACATGATATGATTACCGGTAAATTCTGTGCTCCAGATGCTGTGACATTCACTACAGTTATTTCTGGTTTGCTGGATGTTGGAAAATCCCAGGAGGCTTTAGACTTATTACATCATGCTATTCTTGCGGAAAACTCTAAACCTTCTGTTGTGACATACAATGCAGTTCTTTGTGGATTGTTCAAACTTAGTAAAGTAAAGGAAGCAGAAGATATATTTATTAGCATGAAAAATCATGGTGTTGCGGCAGATTGCACGACCTATTCTATTTTAATTGATGGTCTATGTAATTGTAATCAAGTAGACAAAGCTAAGAGGTTATGGGACGATGTTATCTGGCCGTCCAAAGTGCATGACAATTATGTTTATGCAGCCTTACTCAAAGGAATATGTACATCAGGTGATCTGGACGGGGCTTGTCATTTTCTTTATGAACTGGTAGACTCTGGGGTTTCTCCGAATATTTTTTGCTACAACATTCTGATCGATAAAGCCTGTAAATTAGGTTTGAAAAGAGAAGCTTATCAAATTCTTGGTGAAATGAAGAAGAATGGTCTGGCTCCTGATGCTGTTACATGGAGGACTCTTGACAAATTACATAGTTGTGTGAAAGTGCGATCTTACTCTGAGGATTTGTCATCACAATCTGAAGGGAGTTTGCCTGAGTTGATCGGGGAAGAAAGGTTTAAGTATTCATGATGTTATCAGGAAAGTATTAAAAAAGGTTTGCCTGTTTGGCATAAACACATTACTGGATCTCTTCTATTCCCAGTGTTTACCTGTGGAAGTGTCGTTGAAGCAACGTGATCCATCTGATGCCAGAGAAATGGTATAATAAGATATCGGTTCTATGACCAGAATTGTGGCTGCTAGGTCACTGTGCTTACTTAAAATGAAAAAGAACTGATGTATTATGGGCTGATGGCCTTTGCCTTTGGCATATTAGAAGATTTAGTGAAGGAACCTGACTTCTTTAACTCCATTGGCTTCTGTGCCACCTTTCTTGCGGAGGAAGTCTTGCACCAATACAACTCTAGCTGCTTTCTCAACTTCCTGGGGTTCAGACTCCGCTGCTGTCATCTATCCACTAACCTTGCTCGAGCAATTAACCAGTCCTCCTCTAGCATCTTGTATGTTAAATGATTCTGTCCGTTCATTCTCATTCTCACAAATTTATGGTAGTCAACCTCTACAATTAATCACAGAAGGTTGATTCATAAGTGTTTCTGGGGTCGACACTCTGCTAAGCTGCATTGTGATGGAGCTGACATCATATATCTCCGATTTTGCTGAGCTTGATCCTTGAGATGTATCCAGGAACCTTTTACCAGTGAAGTCATGCTTAATTGTGGATCATCTCAAATAAATTTGACTATTTTCTTTAGGAACATGAAATTTCACCAATATGTCAGAAGGGGAAACAGTGCAAGAAGCCAGTCAATGATAAAATGTTCCATTTCTAAGCAAGAGTAAACGTAGGCAACAAAGGGATTTTTGTGCCATTTATGGCAATGCAGGTGACACATTGCAAGTCAATTTTTGCTCAGCAACTCAGATGTATATAATCGATCAGAAGAATTTGACTTGCTCAATTTTGTGTACATTGAATTCAGCCATCATAGTGCTGAAAAGAGCTGGGCTTGAAAATCTGAGGTACTTAAGTACTTGTCTAGTCTGATGTCAATGATTGGCTGCTTTTCCTTGTATAGACAGATACTCTTCTATATGCAGGTCCAACAAATTTTACAGTTAATTAAGTTTGTCATTAGTGCATTTATCGATATCCCTCCTGTACAGTGCTCTTTTGTTTGGTTCAACATCGTAGCATGCGTAGTTGCATTTAGGCAGGCTTTATGAATAACACAGAAACTACAGTTACAAGCCAACGAGTGTAAGAAGCCATGCGTAATTCATCAAAGCCTTTCTCCTTGCCTGCTTTCTTGTGTCTGTAAATCGCATCTCTTATGCTGTAGGAGTTGCTTTTGGCAATATATACTTTTTGATTCGAGGACCTAATGCCTTACTTCCATATAACTTTTTCAAGGCGTGGTCTTAGCATACATAGTAGCACTACGTCTGTGCTGGAACTGCGGAGTGCGGACTACGAATTGAATCTTGGCACCCTTTTCATGTGGCAGGGTCTCCCAGCAGTTCTCCTTGGGGCTGGCTGCTCGTTCCAGGCCGCTCATGTAGTGAACAGCACGCAGTGGCCTTTGCCTAACTGCTTGTGCGCCGAGCATGCCAATGCATTGGTCCGCTTACACCCGCCTTGCGTTTGATGGCTGTTACTGAGAATAGCAAAGCAGGTAAGTATTTCAGTATCGCCTCCATTTCTTTTGACTTCTTGTTTTTGATCCTTAGGTGCAAGAGGAGAACGTTCTCCTTAATTTTAGTTGTATCTGTCCTTATTCATTTACCCCATTCCCGCATTCAGTTTTGGAATTTATGCTATGAAAAGGATAACCAAACCTTCTTCATTGTCAAAAAAATTGCTACGTATCGTCAAAGATTTCACGATGAGAAAATATTAGGAAAATGATATGAATGGTCCCTGAATTTTAGCCTAATATGTAATATAATTTGTGGACTTTTAATTTATTTAAGGTGGTCTTTAAACTATTAATAAATATTTAATATGATCATTTTGTTGGACGTTATATGATGACATAAATTAGGGTGTTAACTTAAGAAATACCGATACTCTTCGGAAGCCTTCGTGTTGTGTCCGACATTACGACACGTGTCCGACATGCGGTTAACGAGTGTCGGGAAATTTGACACGCGATCAACTTTTCCCGACACGCGAGTTCGAAATTCCGACACGTGATTCTGACAGGCACGAGGTCAATTTTAAAAAATTTCAATACTTGAAGGGTAAAAATTAAACATATGAAAAAAATAATAAAAATAACAAAAATAAAAGGGAAAGAATAAAATTTTCACTCTTAAGTTTCTCACTTATAAGTTTTGACATTTCCATGAGTGATGATGGAATACCTCTCTTCTCGCCGGCGTTGCTCCACCGCTCCCACAAATTTAAAGTTGTGATTTTTTTTATTTTTTTGCTTTTTTTTTGCCTCTTGCAGGCATTGCCTGAGTACTCCAAGCCAATTTATATCATGAACTCCGAACTCTATTTGGGATTATAAGAAATCTCACTAATTTCCACCAAGTGTAAGAAAACATGACATATTCCTTCAAATTTACTCTTTTGTGTTTACAATTTTTGAATTTTTTATTCAATCTTTGTCAAATTAAAACAATTAATGATATTAACAAATGTTGAATTAATATTTTTAGTATAAATTAATTATATGCTCTTTTTATTATTTATTTTTGTATTTATATATAAAAATATATATTTAATGTATAATGTGTCGGAACGTGTCAGAATTCTCTATTTTTTGAAAAATAACGTGTCGGTGTGTCGTGTCGTGTCGCGTGTCGCATGTCTGTGTTGGTGCTACATAGGTGTTAACACGTCTATTGCTATTTGATTATGCAAATTATGATATTATAGTTTAAGATGAATTTCTCATGCAGATGATACATGTAAGATATTTATGGATTATTTGTATCTTTTTCTCAAAAAATTATACAAGTTGTTTTAACTACAATTTTAATATTGGGACAAATGCACAACTTTCAAAAAATATAATCATATCCTAAAACTTGTAAAATTAGTACAATCAAGTCTTTCCGTTAATTCCGACAAATTTGGCTAACAAAAAATACTGACATGATTTTTATTTTATTTTCAATTTCCTACGTCGTAATGATGTGGCTAAAACATGAAAATAAGGGGTAAAGCTAAGTCATATGGTCCAAATCTGATTTTTTTAATTAAATTGAAAAATAGGGTAAATTTAAATTATAAAAATAGTAAAATTAGACCCTGCCTTCTCCGCACTTAAGCCGGAAAGGTCTAGCTTTTGTTCATGGTGGGGTGATGGTCAATAGGGGTCGCCACCCCTTAGCTAGTGATCGGCGAGCCCTCGATGAGAGCGGGGCAATTGCAATAGAATTAGATAATAATAATAATAATAATAATGCGAAGAATCAAATAACGTGCGATCCCCGTCCACGTGGCGAGCATCGAGCCACGTGTCACGAGGAGGGACAGTGATGGCAAATGGGGACGAGGATGGGGATGGGGATGGGGATGGGGATGGAGATGGGTTGGTCCAGATGGGGACGAGGATGGTGATGGTCAATAGGGGTCGCCACCCCTTAGCTAGTGATCGGCGAGCCCTCGATGAGAGCGGGGCAATTGCAGTAGAATTAGATAATAATAATAATAATAATAATGCGAAGAATCAAATAACGTGCGATCCCCGTCCACGTGGTGAGCATCGAGCCATGTGTCACGAGGAGGGACAGTGATGGCAGATGGGGACGAGGATGGGGATGGGGATGGAGATGGGTTGGTCCATGTTGGACCGATCCGGAACTTTCAAAACCAATGACCGACCCGCACAGTGCTAGTCCATAAATTCCAAGATCAAGGACCGACCCAATCTTCCTAGGAATTGGACCATGATTGGCAGGGTTGGGCCGATTCAGGGTCGATCCAGGGTTGACCCTAGACCGATGCTCACCCCTAATGGCATCCCTAATGGTCAATGGGGGTTGCCACTCCTTAGCTAGTGATCGGCGAGCCCTCGACGAGAGCGAGGCAATTGCAGTGATGCGTAGTTTTTTTTTTTAATAAATTTAACTTACTTTTTAAATCTAATTCAAATAAAGTTTAGCTAAAAAAATTCAAATTTGAACTAAAACAACATTAATTTTACCCACACGGGATAGCTAAATGAACAAAAAAGAAAACCATCTTAGCATCTTTCTTTCGTCAATAAAAAGGAAGAATTGGATTGCATTAATTTGACTGATTTTATTATTTTATTATACTTTTAAAAAATTTTAGAAGTTAACTGAATCATGAGGAATTTTAGAATTTCTGGCGTATTTATCCTAAAGTATTTTCCGGGGACGCCTGGACCATTATTATTATTCTTATCTTTTTGGTCGGTACGTGGACCATTATTGACGCGGTGAAATTTGATATTTAATTCAACGCGGTTCCACGTGTCTAAAGTCGACAGGTGTCCTTTCAAAAGAAGAAGCAGTTGAAGGATTTTACTCCCTTTTTTTTTTTGGGTCGGTAGATGTACTTATAAATGGCAGCGATTGTTCTCGCATCAAATTCCACCACTCTCCATCTCCATCTCCATCTTCATCTTCATCTTCCATCAGTTTCCGAATCGAAGCTCCACGCTTGACCATGGCGTCCAAGCCTCCCAGCCTCAGCCTCAAGGAGGCGAGCGAGCGCGACCTCCAGAAGGTCTTCAACCAGTTCGACGCCGACTGCGACGGCAAGATCTCCCCCGCCGAGCTCTCCGGCGTCCTCTCCGCCACCGGCTCCGCCTCCTCCCCCGCCGACGTCCGCCGCGCCATGGAGGACATCGACTCCGACAAGGACGGCTTCATCAGCCGCGCCGAGTTCGCCTCCTTCTGCCGGTCCGGCTCCTCTTCCTCCGAGGCGGAGATCCGCGACGCCTTCGACCTGTACGACCAGAACAAGGACGGCCTGATCTCCGCGGAGGAGCTCTACCAGGTGATCAACCGGCTGAGCACCAAGTGCTCCCGCCAGGACTGCGAGAGGATGATCCAGTCGGTGGACAAGAAAGGCGATGGGAGCGTCAACTTCGAGGAGTTCAAGACGATGATGACGGATTCGATACCTGGTAACGGTGGATCTGTGGCCTGAAATTGGATGATTTGGGGATTGCCTTTTCCCACGCCGTAGAATCTCGCTTGAATCCACCTTCTTATATATCGTCTTCTTACCTCCTCGTGACTCGTGAACTCGTATGCGTACGGATTTTGCATCATGCGGGGAAACTTATATCGATTTTCATCCATCCGCTGTCATTTACTTGTGCCATTTAGAGCAATACGTGTCTAGTATCCATTTCGATCCAACTGTTTCGGCTCAGTGTTTTCGATTCGAAGCATGAAGATTCAGCAGAATCTGAATGAGATTGCCTTTTTAAGGCATTTGATTAAATCTAAGGGTGTCGCGGGCTGAGTCGAGTTATGGACCGATTGTCGGTTCCACAATCACGGTCCACTGGGCTTAATCGCTTTTCATCCTCCATTATTTTGGGTATTGAGCTGGTAATAATCAAGCTGCACCTAATGGCAGTTGCTTAGCTAGACAGTGCCACTAACTGACTGGGGCAATCGGCTATTAGAGGAAATAGCTTTACCGTGACAGTAGGGAGTTTTTCTTTTTGGTCGGAAAGTGGGGAGTCCAATCGATGAAAACGTGGGGAGTGCAATAATTGATAGCCCATCCAATAGAGTAGTGGACATATTCATATGGTCCTCGCTAGCGCTGTCAGACAGAAGGGGACCCACAAAAAAAAAAAAGAGCCTGGGCCAAACCGAAAGTTTTGGGTTTGGGCCGGGAATGGTATTATCCGGTGCGAGTAGAGAGTTAAAAATCCACTTAGAATTTAAGTAGTACCGACTCGCTACACGGCACAATATGTCGACACGTCAATTTAAAAAAAAAAATAGAGAATTTTGACACGTTGAGAAACGTTGTATATTAAATATATATGTTTATATTCAATTAAATTAATTTGATTCAAATTCATAAATAAATAAATAATAAAAAATAGCCTATGATGAATTTACACTTAAAACATTAATTCATAATTTATTGATATCATTTATTATTTCAATTTAACAAATTCAATTACATTCCATTCCAATAATCCATGAAATTTGAAGAGAAAAAAATAAACAATTTACATTCCACTATTTAATTTAACATTTAATAACAAGTTGAAAAAGAAATTTATATTTTACCATCATATATAACAAGAAGTCTTCATTTCCTCCTTTATCATTTTTATTTTTTTTTTATATATTTATATTTTGACTCTTCATTTATTGAAATTTTTTAAAATTCGCCGCATGTGGAATCTCGGATTCGCATGTCGGAGCATGTTGGGAGAGTTAATCACATGTCGGATTGTTTCACACTTGTTAACCGCGTGTCGGAACATATTAGTCCCATATGTAAGAAGTCGAAGGGGAGGACAAATACGAGAGAAAGAACGAGAGTAATTCTCTGTATTTCTCTGTATTTACTCAATATACAAAAGTGATCTTATATTACAAAGTATATGTAAAAGGAAAGGAAATGAAATAATCTACGGATTGGATCCGATCTTGATTGATTCAATAATATCCTTAGATTTTATCCTTGTATATATTTCTATGCTTTCCAATATTTCTGTGTATCTTCCAACACTCCCTCTCAAGCTGGTGGCTTATAGATGCTCAAGACGCCAAGCTTGCTCAAGAGATACACATGCTGTCTTTGACATAAAGGTTTGGTGAAGACATCTGTTGGTTGTTCTTCTGTTCCAATCCCTTGTGTCTCGATCATCCCTTGTTGGATTTTCTCTCGGGTGAAATGGCAGTCTACTTCTATATGCTTCATTCTTTCATGCACAATAGGGTTAGATGCAAGTTTGAGGGCCGCATCATTGTCGCATAATAACTTTGTTGGTCCTCTAACCTATACTCCAAGATCTCGAAGTAACCCTCTCAACCACACTATTTCACATGTGGTTTTGGCCATGGCTCGATATTCTGCCTCTGCTGAAGATGATGAAACAGTTGGTTGTTTCTTCGTTCTCCACGAAAGTAAAGAATCCTCCAATTTAATACAGAAACTGGTTATGGATCTTCTACTCATTGGACAGGTCGCATAGTCTGCATCACAGTATGCGGTCATCTTCATGTCACATTTCCTAAAAAGAAGAATTGCAAGTCCAGGACATTTTTTCAGGTACTTCACAACTTTTAGTGTGACGTTCATATGAGATTGCTTTAGTTTGTGCATAAACTGACTGAGTGTCTGCACGGCATAACTTATGTCTGGCTTGGTTATAGTTAAATATATGAGCTTCCCAACAAGTTTCTGATAGCCCAAAGGATCTCTGAGTATGGGATCAGCTTCCTGAGATAGTCCAATATCATAATTGGTTGTAGTCAGTTTGATATTTTGCTCAATTGGTATTACAGCCGGCTTACATCCTGACAATCCTACTTCTGAAATAATTTCCAATGCGAATTTCCTCTGGCTAAGAGAGATTCCTTGGTCTGATCGAGCAATTTCGATTCCAAGGAAATACTTCGGCGAGCCTAGATCTTTAATGTGGAAAGTATAATGCAAGTATTCCTTAAGACCCTTAATAGCTATTTCATCATTGCCCATAATAAGTATATCATCTACATATATTATCAAGTAGATAGATGACGTACCTTTAGTCCATATAAAAATAGCATAATCAAATCTGGACTGTTGAAAACCGACAGCTATCAGTGACTCAACAAATTTTGCATACCACTATCTGGAGGCTTGCTTAAGTCCGTACAAGGATTTGCGAAGACGACATACTTTATTTTCCCCCTGTCTCCGTAAACCTTGTGGTACTTCCATATAGATCTTCTCGACTAAATCTCCATGAAGGAAAGCATTGTGAACATCCATATGCTGTAATGACCAGTCTTCAAAAGTCGCGACTGAAAGAAATGAGCGAACTGTGACGTCTTTGGTGATCAAGGAGAAAGTTTCATGATAGTCGAAACCTTCTCTTTGTGTGAAACCTTTAGCCACTAACCGGGCTTTGTATCTTTCAATCGATCCATCTGCTCGATATTTGATCTTGTATACCCATTTACATCCGATTGCCTTGCGATGTGAGGGTAGGGTAACAAGATCCCATGTTTGATTAACATGGATTATCCATTAAGGCCTTCAATTCTTCCTCAATGGCTTCATGCCATCGTGGATCAGTGCTTGCCTCATCAAAGCTGGACTGTTCTCACTCTTCAGAAATGCGAGTGATGCAACATCCATGCTCCGAGGATAATTGATCGAAGGAAACATAAGAAGAAATAGGGAAAATAATACCTGGTGAATTCCGGACTCCACATATGTAGTCTTTAGTTTAGATAGGTGGCCGCGTGGCGCGACCGAAATGTCTGGGAGGATCATTCTAGGAAGATAAATGATTATCCGAAGTTTCCATAGGATGCGAATCTGAAGGAGGCGAATCTGAAACTACCTCATCATCCTGCCTTGGATCTTGAACCTCCATTAAAGGTGTCATGTTGGTAGTTGATGTAGAGAAATTCCTTGTATCTAGTAACGAAGGAAGAAACATATAGCCAGAATCTTCAATTTTGCCCTCTATAGAAGAAGTAGGAGAATGTCCTGTCTGATTACTGCATTGTTGCTGAGTGGCAAATGGAAAAATAGTTTCCTGGATTAAAACATCCCTGCTGATGGAAAAGTCTCCTGTAGATGGATCAAAGACCTGGTATCCCTTCTGTAAAGTGGGATATCCCATAAAAATGCAATGGCAAGCACGGGGACCCATCTTATCCTTAGGTCCTACGATTGTGGCATAGCATAGACAACCGAGGATTTTTAGGTGGTCCAGGGCGGGCTTCTTTCCAAAAAGTACCTCGAAAGGAGATTGTCCATCAAGGATCTTGGTCGGCATACGATTTATTAAATAAGCTGCAGTCAATACATAATCCCTCCAAAAATTGTTTGGAATAGAGGCTTGAAACTTTAAAGCCCGTGCAACTTCCAACAGGTGACGGTGTTTCCGTTCCACCACTCCATTTTGTTGTGGTGTATAAGTACATGAGCTCTCATGTAATATCCCTTGTGAGGAAAGAAGGGCAGCACATTCATGATTGAAGAATTCTTTGCCATTATCTGTCCTTATTCTTTGGATAGTATTCCCAAACTAGGTTTTTGACAGAGAAAGAAATGTCCTTAAATTGGACACAACTTGACCCTTAAACTACATGAGAAAAATCCACATGGCTCTGGAGTGATCATCCACAATGGTAAGAAAGAATCGAGACCCATCATGGTTTGCTGTATGATAAGGTCCCCAAACATTAAGATGTAGTAAGGAAAAAATATTTTTTGAACGACTTTGGCTCAAAGGAAAGGGACTGAGCGATTGCTTTGCAAGCGGATAAATTTGACATTGAGGATAGGGAAAAAAAGAACTATGACCCATTCTGGAATGTAAAAGAAAATTTCTATCATTGGTAGGTAAATTTCACAATAATTTCTTATTACAAGGAAAATAATCAAGATTATTGGGCAAGCATTTCCAGAAAAATAATCGTTTAGAGAGACTATCCCAGCCCATCAATTTCCCAGTCGAAAGGGCCTGAAATAGACAGGTATCAACATCGAAAGAAACTCGACATGAATTTTCCTTGCAGGCTCTAGACACTGAAATAAGATTAAATTGAAAGTCCGGAATATAAAGAACTTTAGTGAGAACAATATGAGAGTTAAGGGTGACTGTCCCTGTTATAGTAACATAAGCAGTACTCCCATTTGGCAATTGTACAGTAATAGGATCATCTAATTCTTCATGAATATCAGAGAATAATCCTTTATCACATGCTATATGGTCACTAGTTCCCGAATCAATAATCCAAGTATTTCGAGATATAATATTTGCCAGACAATAATAAATACCTGTAAAGCTGCTTCCCCTTTTTTGGACATCCAATTTTTGCAATGCTTGCATTAGTTTCTGATATTCCCCATGTGTGATAGGCTAATTGCCCGAATTTGCTGATCCTGTAAATTGATAGGCTGCTGTAGATATCTCATTTCCCTTTTTTTTTTTTCATTTTCTCCAAGTCTGCCGTGTAATTTCCAACAATTGTCAATAGTATGATGGGGCCGCTTGCAAAAATCACAAAATAATTTTCCTCTGTTTTTAAAATTCTGCCCATATCCTTTGGAAAATTGAGCACCGTTGGATCCCTTCGATCCGGATCCATCTCCATCGTCCAGATCAGATGGAAGCCGCGTGCCCTTAAGATCGTCAGATCGCTGCGTGCGATCCTGGCCGTCCATTCCAACCCCTTTAAAAGTTCGATGATCCGCAAACCCTAGCGACGGATCAAAGCCTCTCTTCTTCTCTAGGGTTTTTTTCTCTCTCGATTCTTGCTACTAGCGCTATGGCTTCGGTGGCTTTGTTGTCCGACGAGGCAAGCCGCCGATTCTCCTCTTGCACCGCAAGCTGAAAGATCTGGCTGAGAGTGGGTGCTGGTTACATGGCCAGTATCTGCGACCTGAATGTCAAGTAAGTGTCGTTGAGAATAAGCAGGAACCGAGTTGCCTTCTCTCTGTCTTTCATCGCTTTATACTGCTGACGAGTCGTCTCGGGCCCTTCTAGCTTCCATTTCATTCCAGAGGGCTGAAAGCTTGTTGAAGCATGTCGTCACGAGCATGTTTCCCTGCTTTAGTTCGCTCTGTGCTTGATGCAGCGAGAAAATTTTCGCCGATCCAATTTCCCGTACATTTCTCGGATGCTATCCCAAATAATTTTTGAATCTTTTGTGGGTGGTAGACCGGCGGCGATTTTTGGGCTAATGCAATTCCCTATCCATGTTCTAACCAATTAGTTGCATTTTTTCCACTGACGTCCCATTTTTTCATCGGTCGGAATCAGGATGGTCCCGTCGATAAAACCCTCTTTGTCTGTCGTGATTAGGGCTTGCCGAAACTCCCGCGCCCAACTCGAATAATTTTCTGGTCTTGTGAGAGGGTGGCTGATGAGCCGCAACTCCGGTCTGAGCGCATTGCCGGGTTCTTGGCAACCCATGGTGGCCGCGAAAGGAAACGGCAGAAAACCAGGTGGGACTCCCAAGTAGGAATTTTGACTTGGATTGAATCCGCCCGGGTAGGAATTTTGACCCGGATTGAATCCGCTCGGAAATCCCGCACTTGAGTCACTTGATCCGCCCGTCTACTCCGGGCCGATGGTTGAGCCTGCCCCACTATTGGTTGGTAGGCCTCCATCGGTCTACACGCTACTTTGGTGACCCGGCTGTGATGTAACTGGGTTTGTCCTATGGATCCATGAATATGGCATCCGCTAGTAAGGATAGCTCGAGAAAGGCTGCCCCAGATTTAACTGAGCCATAAAAGTTTGCCATTGCTCGTGTTGGGTTTGGATCTGGCTTTGACTGAGCTGCTATTCAGCCATGGAAGTCACGATGGAAGAATCTGGGCTGTTCGAAGTCTGTGGCGTCGTGTCTCTTGCTAGTTGCTCGTCTGGGTTTGAGGTGAGAATTTCTAGTTTGTTCATATTGGAAAATATCCTTCCCCTTCAAAGAATAGTGATTCCTTCGGTAACTCTCTTTGCAAGTTAGAGTTCCTCTAGGCAATCAAAAAAAAGGAGCGGAAGCTAAGGGGGTGCATGATAAAAATTATTTCTGTTCCAGACCAATTTCTGGAACAGAAACTTGTTTGATAACACTAATCAGATTTTCTATTTCTGGAATAGGTTTCTATTCCAGAAATAGAAATTGAGGAGAAATCAGAAATAGAAAATTTCTATTTCTGATTTCTGGGAGAAATCAATTTCTATTTCTTCAACCCTAATCAGCCTTCTCTCCCGATTATGCCTCTTCTCTGCCTCCTCTCTGCGTCTTCCTCTTCCTGAGACGAGATCGTTTCCTCCGCCTCTACTCTGCGTCCTCCTCCGCCTCATCCTCCGCCTCTCCTCCGCCTCTGCTCCGCCTCTCCTCCGCCTCATCCTCCGCCTCTCCTCCGCCTCTGTTTCAGAAATAGGGACTTTTTAACGCTTGAAACGTTTTTCGATCTGAAGCCTGTCGGAAATCCGAGCGCTGACTTCAGGCCTTCCCTGACGTGTCCTTTTTCATCGAAACTGCGCTCGTTTCCAGCTTTAATCAGTCGTGTCTCCGGTCAGATATGAGGAAAGTTGAGAAAGGTGGGGGTGTCGATCCATGTCCAGCTTGTTCTCTAGCGATTCGTTGGTTTCTTCGGGGGTGCGGCTGTGCTAGGACGGACGAATATTAAACAGCTGCATGTCTTTTGCTGTAGATTTTTCTTCTTGCTTTTACTCTTCTTTTTTATTTTCGGACGTGAGGTTCTTGCTTTGAAAAGGTCAGGAGGGAAAGTTGGTGGTTCTTGATCTAGGCATTTCGGGAGCTGCGTGAGGATGGCTCAGAGACCGAATTTGAGGTTGGTCCGTTGCCCGAAATGCGCGAGTCTCCTGCAAGAACTCCGTGGCTATACCGTGTTCAGGTGCGGCGCTGTTCTCAGAGGTGAGTCTTCTTCCTCTTTTCGTCGGTTTTCCATTAATTGAACAGTTAATAGCGGTTGGTGAGGGAGGATGAAAGTCACACGTTCGAAGGAAAGTTTGAGATTGTGGTTATCGTTCATTGCCTTAGTTTTGGAGTTTTGGTTTGATCTGTTCTGATAGCTAAGAAGAGAGAGCCCGCTAGCGATGGCGGGAATTTGGCAGGGACGAGCGAGAGCTTCGGCGATGCTCATGGGCACGAGGGGGGGAGTTACAGTAGGAATGTGGAAAGCGAGAGGCTTTTGTGTTCTGGAGCCGGAGCCGATGATTTGGTAAGCGACTCTGCGATGGACAAGACAGAGGAATCTGCTCATGCTCGTAGAGATAATGCGAGGGATGAGAGTGCCGGTTTGTATTTGGGAGACTTTACTTTTAAAAAAAAAAAATTCATACTTTGTATTTGGGTCAATGATTTCATAAGCATATGAAATTTGTAAGAATGTACATCTCATTTGCTCCAAAAAAAGAAAATTTTCTTTTAAGAAATAGAAATTTTATTCAGTTATCAAACGAATTTCTATTTCTGAAACAGAAATTTTGTATCGTTATCAAACAGATTTTTTTCCTCAGAAACTCGTCCAGAAATAGAAATAGAGAAATTCATTTCTGTTCCAGAAACTATTTCTGGAACAGAAATGTTGTCATGCGCCCCCTAAGTCAGAACCTCGGAGGCTCTGATACCATGTAAGAAATCGAAGGGGAGGACAAACAGAGAGAAAGAATGAGAGTAATTCTCTGTATTTACTCAATGTACAAAAGTGATCTTATATTACAAAGTATATGTAAAAGAAAAGGAAATGAAATAATCTACAGATTGGATCCGATCTTGATTGATTCAATAATATCCTCAGATTTGATCATTGCATATCTTTCTATGCTTTCCAATATGTCTGCGTATCTTCCAACACCATATAACACAAAAGCTCTCGAAGAATATCGGTACTTCATAGATTATAATTACGATTTTAGTATAAGTCTATGACCCAAACCAAATTGAAATATGTAAAGTTGTCCAAATCGAGCCACATAAGTTTGATGGGTGTTTCAGCAAATGCCACATGCATGGCAATAGAAGTAATGTATCAAAAAGAGAAGTACACATAGATTGCATTTGATCGTTCAAATTCAGATTAGGATATGACAAGATAATGGGAGATTTGAAATCTTTCGAATAACTTCTGGATTGTAGAAATATCTAATCAAATATTTAGTGCAATTTAAGATAGGATTTGAAATTTTTGAAAATCTACAACCTAAAATAGGATTGAAAATCTTTTAAAATCTTTTTTTTAATCTCTAAAAAGCTTTGAAAGTCTCATCTCCGATAGGCTCCTCGTACGTGGGAACTCAAATCCTGTAGACCACTGTCCTCAACAGGCAGTCTCGGGAAGATTGACCTTAGAAGCTTGACGATTTTCAACAAACATGACCTCTTTCATATTAAGCAAAATTGTAAACTTAAGGTGAGGTTTCATGTAACACTTGATACACACCTAGTTCATAGTCAACCGAGAGAGAGAGAGATCGTGGAACAATGGAGGTTGAGAACGAGTAGGAATCGAAAGATGATTCGAAATGGTGGAAAAGCTGGCAAATCAACCGAGAAAGAGAAGGAGCCACGAATGAGTTGATGAGCCCCAACCTTCCAAGTGAGCCGTGAGCAAAGGCACCAACAAGATTACTCAAGGATGCCGAAGTAAGGACCCTGGCGGTGGATGGCCACCAAAATGTTGGGTGGGGTGCCGCCCATGATAAATGCCAAGGACAGTGAGTCTAGTTTGAGGCGGTGGTTTTCCTCGTGCATGGGAATTGTTAAGTTAATTATTAAAATTTTATATCCAATCTGGGTTTATTTCACCCTTAAGCTGAATTCCTTATTTGGCATTTTATCTAATTACCAAAAACATCACCGAACACCGGATATGATAATTTGTTATCATCCGGACTCAAATCCAAACCATCAGCCAAGCTCCTGAAATTTGGCTCAATATACAATGTCATCCTTAAATGCTCGATCTAGTTCTTAAACTATATCAAAACATCTAATGTTATATTTTCATTAATTCAAGTTCAATGATAACATTAAACATCTTTATATAATTTAGATACTAAATTAAATATTTACTAAACATTCAGAGTCATATTAAACAACTTAAAAATTCAATGACGACACTGCACATTATTAAAAGTTGAGGGACGATTTTGCCAATTGGGTTAAAGTTAAAAATCATTCATATCATTTTTTCTAGCTGTTTTGTCTTTTCTTCTTCGGAATCAAATTTTGCGTGGCGATCACAATTAGAGGAATAACTCGAAGATGGGACGAGCGAGCAACCATGTTTTCGGGGCATCATGCCCTGCCAATCCATAATCGCCGGATCAACCGAATATACATTCTTCTTTATGCTTGGCGTCGCACCTTTTCTTTTTCTTTTTGGAAAGGAATCGTTTTATTTTCTTTCTTTTTGGTAGGTAAGCAAAAGATGCAGTTGATTGACCTTGTTCATTCCGAAATCTCTCTGTAGGCCACTTTTAAGAATCCCAAGTTCCACATTGGATTCTAGCAACCTAAGGCCATCAACCTTCGAAATTTGCAAAAGTCAACAATTTCAAGGGAAAATTACGCGGAACACCTCAATTTTTGGTCCTATCACAAACTCTACATTTTTTTTTGTCTCCCCAATGTCCCCATCATAATGTTAGATCACATCGCCATATTTTCTTCGGCAAAGATTATCATCTTCTAGACTTCACAAATTCATATACACATCACCAGCTCAATTTCCTTATTTCTTCAATTACTTGTGAAAATCAATAGATGGCGACTCTCTTCAAATATTCATCAACTCATAATTGTCACAGTTGAATCAGTCAATGACCGAAGAGTTAGGATAAAGGAAGTGCATCCCTAGATTTCAACTCATTCTTTCGTCGTCGACATCGATTAGTTTCGAACCGACCTCTCCCTTATCATATTCCCCGACAAGTAGTCCCATCCAGGCTCCGAATTTTTCGTAAGGAAAGATGCTTAACCATCATATCTTTGTGCTATTTTACAAGCAACCAAGGAAAATTCGGTGGTGGCCTGCTGGGCTTTCCTTGTTGATTACATCAAATAGGCCGCGGAACAGCCATCCTGTCACCATCGATTGTGTCACATGTTCATGCTCAATGCCTCTCCAGACCAATGCCCATATAAAACTACCGGCCTTCTCTGTTTTGGAAGTATATAAAGTGCCGCACCAACCATCCCGGGCGGGCGGCCTCGACTCCTTCTTGTTTCGTGCAGTTTTGATAGACTACTTCCATTAACGAGAATCCTTCCTCCATCGGTGTCTCCTTCTCCTCGTGCTTCTTGTTCTTGGTGAGACTCTTGGAAAAGGGATGGTGGATTCGTTCGACGAAGAGTGCGATTACTTGTTCAAGGCCGTCTTGACCGGGGACTCTGCCGTCGGGAAATCGAATCTCCTATCGAGATTCGCCAGGAACGAGTTCCAGTTGGATTCGAAACCCACGATAGGCGTCGAATTCGCATACAGGAACGTCAAGGTCGGCGACAAGCTCATCAAAGCCCAAATATGGGACACTGCAGGGCAAGAAAGGTAGAGCAGCTCTGTTTTTTTTCGTGTCTCTGTTCCCTTTTTTTTCTTTTGGTCTCATCCTGGTTTCAAGATGGTCTTGACTCGTTCTGATCCTAGTGTTTCTTGGGATTGTTGATCGGGAGTGGTCGATTTTCGATACCAAGTTTTTCTTGAAGAAAAGTAAGAGGCACCGGACACCCAATTGACTTTCTTCTTCCTTATGCAGATAGAAGTCGTGTAGATATGTTCTTGCGCATATTTTATGGTTGATTTCATTGACTTGCATGGTTTTTAAGCTGCCTTTCTTGAGGTTCTTCTTGTATTCATCTTGATAAGTTTTAGGGCGATCAGTCGCTCTGAAAGATCGTGGTTCTGCGGATTTCAGAACTTCATCCGAAACAGGGACGACACAAAAAGGAGGCCTCTACTGCTCATCCGTGATTGGTGTCAGTCCGTGAACCTCTTGTACTAATCATACCTCTAGGGTTTTAATGCAAAGTAAGGAAAAACGAAAAGATGAAACCCTGGGGTGGGACCCAGTGTGACCAGGAAGCATGCCTACTATTGTCCTTAGAACCCCTTTAGATCGCACTGGCCATGATTGGGAAATTGCATTAGAAAAGTAGTCCCTGGAAAAACGCCACCATAAAGCATCTTTACAATTCAAAGTTTAGATCGACAAGATGGTTCAATACGCGTCTAATTAGAATAGTTATGTGCACTTCTTTGTCTGTTTTTGTGTGCATGGAGCTTT
This sequence comes from Eucalyptus pauciflora, assembly GCA_007663325.1. NCBI lineage: Eukaryota > Viridiplantae > Streptophyta > Magnoliopsida > Myrtales > Myrtaceae > Eucalyptus > Eucalyptus pauciflora. The sequence goes on from VMYD01000387.1 coordinate 1,275,481, forward strand.
TCTTTCTCTCCACTTTAAGTTCCTTTTTGCTGGTCACTCTGATTATTGAGTGGCTCGTCCAAAAAGGAAAATTGACCAAGTTGAGAGAGGTGGGTCTGAAGGATGAGATCAGAAAGAACAGAGAGAAGGGGGCGTTTTCTTTAGGCGTGGTGGCAATGAGCTATGATTATCGGTGCAATGCTAACTATCCTCTCATGCTTCCTTTGGATCGAAGCAAAGACTGGTGTGGCGGAGAAAATATAATAATGTCCTCCCGCCCTCCAATTCAGGGTCTTGGGTTGGCCTTTGTAGGGTGACCCAATAAAAGCAGTTTGGTAGGCCAATTGCAGGTTCCTAGTACTTATACTTGATCCATTCAGGCCCTAGACAGGTCAGACAAATCAGGGAATTACCCTCTAGATGACCTACCCCTCGGAGGAGGGAACGAGTTTAGGAGTATTGCCTAAAAGACAGGCCTAAGACCCATGATCAGATGCAAACTTTTCCAAGCCCATACCTCGCGTGACATTGGGGTATTCTTAAGAATTTCACAAAAATGAGTCATCACTAACCTATTAGAATTGGCTAGAAACCAAGTGAGACATGGTGTATGCCACACTTCTTATGAAACCAGAGAATTTAGAGTTGGGGACAGACCCCTGCAGAGGTCGGGCCCCCGAGCAGGTCGGACCCAAGGAAAAAACAGTTTTGCCTGGACCCGCCCATTTGCACTCATAGCTAATCCTTCCTTGATAGCAGATAAATGGACATTGACTGACACAACGTGAAAACTTTCCAATGCAGATTTCGTGCCATCACCAGTTCATACTATCGCGGAGCACTGGGGGCGCTGCTGGTTTACGACATCACTCGGCGAGTGACATTCGAGAATGTGAAGAAATGGCTGCGCGAGCTCAGAGACTTTGGGAATCCCGACATGGTGGTGGTCCTGGTCGGGAATAAGTCCGATCTGAGCAGCTCTAGAGAAGTGGACCTGGAAGAAGGGAAGGACTTTGCGGAGGCAGAGAATCTGTGCTTCATGGAAACTTCTGCTCTGGAGAATCTAAATGTCGAGGAAGCATTCTTGGAGATGATCACCAGAATCCATGAGATCACAAGCCAGAAGAGCTTAGAAGCCAAGAACAATGAAATAACCAGTAGCCTTCGTGGTCCTAAGCAGGTCATTCAGATTGATGAGGTCACTGCTACTAAAAAGTCATACTGTTGCTCGAGTTAATCCCAACCGTCGGGGGATTTTTTGACGAGTCAGTACCAAATTTATAGTTGCCTACTGACCACATCTTGATTTTTTTTACCTGAATTAAAGTCCATTCAGCTTCCTCTTCGGGACTTATTGTTCCTCTGTTTTTAACTTTCCCTTCAATTTTTATGCCCTGATTTAGATGAGAAATGACTGAAATGTTGTTCTGTAAATGGCTTCGCAGAAGCTGTCTCCTGGATCTGATATTGCTAACAATTTAACCCATAGAAAGACCAAGTTCTGGGTCACAGGCGAGTACGCCATCACCCTGCCTCAAATAAATCGGGGAAAAAAATTCAACCTTTATCAAAACTAAAGGGAGAAAGAAACTAGTATTGGAGAATATATAACACAATAGATTACCACCAAAATTACCGAGACGATCATTATCTTTAAGCATCATGAAACAAGTAAGGACCCAAAAGCTTCTTAAGAGCTGCTATTCGTTGGCAATGCATTTCAGAAAGAACCAGACCAAAAATGAATATACGCCAAGTACATTACCCCTAATGTGTTTAAAGCCGGTCAGAGATGTGAGAGATATCTCAAGCAGGTGCGATCGAGACTTTATCGACCTCAACAATGTATTCTAAGGTCGAAGACGGAGGAATCCGGACCTCTGTGCCCAAATCGGCGCCCTTATCTCCATACCCTAAACTTGGAGGAACTATCACTCTCCTCTTACCTCCCGCCTTCATCGATCTCAAAACGTATTCTATTCCTTCGCACACTCCTTTACTGTATGGCCTCGACCCCATCACTAACGCCAGCGGCTTCTTTTCACCCTCGAATGTATCGACAAAGACTTTGCCACTTCCTTCTATTTTCCCCTTGAGATCAATCACGATCAAGTTCCCTGGCCTCGGCGATGCACCGCCACCAACTCGAAGTTCATAGTATCTGACTTGTTTGCAGGTGTAAAGAAGCGATCAACTCATGGTCCTCGGCCCTGAAAAACTACTAATTCGAAGGGTCAAAATTACAGAGCACGAGGTGTACCTTATCCCATTAGGCAAAACCACTTCTTCTTCCTTCTCGACAGTCCTGTATAGGGACAGCTGCGTTAGCTGCTTCAGTTCATGCACAAACAGAACATGCAAAGTAAGGTAGATTTTGTAAAGAACTGGCTCTCGAAATACTGCATAGCCATTTTATAGCCAGCGGTTCGCTGTCTTGAATCAATGATTCCAAAATCAAAATTCTATTAATATGTCAGTAGCCTCAATAATCACATACTTCGGTCTTTCTCATTACCCTGGAGATAGAAGCTTAGTTAGGAGTTCGTATCGTGATGCAAAAACTTTAGGCCTAGTGACGGCATCAATGTCCAAGAATCAAGAACAAGATCATACCCATTTGGCCACACTTTCGTCTTTGGCCAATTGTGAAGTTAACTTTAAACGTGGCTTAAGCAAGGATAATTTCACTTCAAGTAATGGTAGATTTACTGATAAAAGCCCGCCACTTATACTAATTTTGTAAACCAATCCTAAAACACCCAGCATCGTTCCTTGATTTTAAATCCTTAGCTATCACTGCTGTCGCACTCTCAATTGCAAATTACCTAGTTTTGCACTAGCTGTTCTCATCACCATGGAAGAAACAAGCTGCGAATCCGAACACGTTTATAGCTTGGAAGCATTAAACAAGTAAAATTCAAGAACGATCACCGCCACGGACCTCGTACTGGCTTCCTGCTCCGAAAGTTCGAGGCGGGTCTTGATCTGCTCGGACACGACGCCCACGGCCAAGAACGCCGCCCAAGCAAGGCCCGCGCCGAGCCCGAACCGCCGGGTGAGGGAACTCGCGATCCAGTCCGTCGACTCGGCCGTCGTCCTCTGCTTCTTCTGGGGCTTGACCGAGACCGGCTGGGGCTGCTCCGACGAGGCGGCGCTCAGCTGCTGAGGCGGAAGCGGCGACTGTGGCTGCGGCGGCGGCGACGGTGGCGGCGGGGGATTCTGTGGGGATGGCGAAGAGGAAGAGAAGTTCAGAGTTCTTGTGATGGGGTGGGAGAGAAATGGAGGAGAGCTAAACAGAGTGGCCATTCTTGATATCTTCTCTCTCTCGTTTGCTGTCGAGCGAGGCTTACAGAAATCTTGGGTTCTTGATATTTTTTATGATTGAATGTTTGTGATCAAGGACGAGGTGGTAATACCGGAGGGGCCCCATCTTATCCAAACTTCGTTTGGGAAAAATTCATTTGGCGAAAGGGGAAGTATCTTCTCTTTTCTTCTTTCCTTTTCCATCTTCAATGGACAATCGTTTTTCACGATTTTCACGATTTACCGTAATCGAATTGAAATAGAATGGATCTCGATTTATAGTATTTTACTTTTCCAAACCAGCACATTCCTCGGCCCTGTGGAGAAGACCAACGCGAGCAGACGCAAAGAACTGGTCTTGCATCCGTCCTGCGATGGCCAAAACGGTGGCAAGAAGAAGCGGCTCAACATCAGCAGACGCGAGGGAAGCCCATCTGGCGTCACGTTGCGGCCCGCGAAGCTGAGGGGAGAAGATCTGAAGGGAAATGCCGGAAAGAGTCTTAGGAAAACCAGATTCGCAGGGCGTGACGGACCAAGATGAAAGGCAAAGAAATTGATGTTCATAAAAAAATTCAACAACAACGTGGGCTTTGAATCTGGAGTTTTGGTCTCAAGTTCCAAAGTACATACCCACTAGTGGGCACAAATTCAGACGATCACTATCTCTCAGTTTGACATTTTCTCATAGTTTCTATTCTTCAGACAATGTGACATATTTTCTAGCGGGATTCTTGGGTTGGGTTGTTGTTGGCGATTTTGATCGATAATCATTCGGAGTCATAAAGGGTTTATCACTGTCTGATCATCTTCTAAACGAAGATTATCTGCTGATCATAATGATCCCATCCACCTTGATCCTTGAGAAAGGAAGCTCCTTTTTCATCGGGAGTGCGTATCAATAACCGGGGGCGATTTTGGAACATCGTAAGAGGACAGCACACATTCCCTCCACGTCACTCTCGTTCTCTCTCTCTCTCTCTCTCTCTCTCTCTGTGCACGTATCTTCTTCAATAATGTCGCGACAGCTCGCTCGAGAAGTTGGAGCAGTAGCAGGTCAAGCGCTGGTGATCCACAATTCGTGTTCGTTTCTAAATGGGGGGCAACAATTTCGTGGACGGCGTTCGTCGCTGGTTCAATCGTCGCTCGTCCACGACAGTGCCGAGCAACGGCCACAACCATCACGACCGAAATAGCGGCAACGGTTATCGCGGCTCCCTTTATGGAGAGCGTCACGTGTCCTTGAGCGAATCTCACGCTCGATCCCCGGATGGTGCGGGCGATGATAGCGAAGGCGGAGGACAAAAGGAGATTCTCGCGGTCGTTGAGGATTTTGGCATCTCCGGATTGTGTCTGATCAAGGTTCCTAAACGGACCCACTTCAATATGGCTGTCGATTCTCACAAAAAGGTTCCAGCTTGAACATTCTTCTTTCGATCCTTTTGTTAATCCTGATCTGGGTTATCATTCGATCCATCGTTTTCCTTGCTTTTTGCTCGTTGGTTTTTACGATCTGTTTTAGTCTTTGATGTTCTTCTGGTGAGTGAATGGCGGATTGGGAGGGAAAAAGAAAGATTCTCTGACAGTGCTTTCTCTGCACTTGGTGCTGCATACATTTCAGAGAACTAGAGGAAAGGATCGTGGGTTGTTTGGAATTTTGCTGATTCAGTGTTTGTCATTATTATTTGGTGGAGTAGCTTTATAAATTTGTATAAGTAGAATAGACCTCCCGTTTCTGGGCTATAGATGGGGTAACTTTTACGGGTTCTCTCTTTATTCATCGTCCATTGGCTGGACAACACGGTATCATTGTCACATCAGCAATTCAGCATCATTTAGTTCCAATACGTCTATGGTTGTGAGCTAATGTGGAGAATTGACTAATTCTCATGGTGGGGCTGCTGGCGAAACCTAATCTGATGATATGCTTCGTTTATTTCCTGTGCATTCCTTTATTAATTGTAGATTAGGTGATGACTGGTAATTTTATGCAGGGAACTCCTGAAGCAGATTTTTTTACTGAGTATGGTGAAGCTAGTCAATATCAAATTCAAGAAGTAATTGGGAAAGGAAGTTATGGTGTGGTTGGTTCTGCTATTGATTCCCACACTGGAGAAAGAGTTGCAATCAAGAAAATCAATGATGTTTTTGAGCATGTTTCTGATGCCACTCGCATTCTCAGAGAAATAAAGCTCCTTCGGCTGCTTCGCCATCCAGATGTTGTGGAAATCAAGCATATCATGCTTCCTCCCTCGCGGCGCGAATTCAGGGACATATATGTTATATTCGAGCTGATGGAATCAGATCTTCACCAAGTTATTAAGGCGAATGATGATCTTACCCCTGAGCACTATCAATTTTTCTTGTACCAGCTTCTTCGTGGTCTAAAATATATTCATGCTGGTGGGTAAATTTTCATGAGTTCATTTCGCTTTAATGCCTTCACCGGGAACTTACTGTGGTGAATTGATCCTTTTCAGCTAATGTTTTCCATAGAGATTTGAAACCGAAAAATATTCTTGCTAATGCTGATTGCAAATTAAAGATATGCGATTTTGGGCTTGCCCGTGTATCCTTCAACGATGCTCCATCAGCTATATTCTGGACGGTTAAGTATCTTCCTGTAGATCTCCCTCCATGAGTTCTGATACTTTGACCATGTCATCCACAATGGCATATCCCAGCTAAACTTATGTTATGTCACAGGATTATGTTGCAACTCGGTGGTATCGAGCTCCGGAACTCTGTGGTTCTTTCTTCTCCAAAGTAAGCTGGATTATACGTTGATTATCTCTAGTTTTTGTTGGTAACAGAGGCAACAAGGTCCTCTTCCCCAATAACTGTTGAATGCTGTCACCGTGGATAATTTTCTGGCTTTCATGTCGATCCTCCTGTTTGTTCAATATATTTTTTCTGGACATTTACTGCATGATAGCTGCGACTTACCCCTACTATATATTTGAGCCATAATGCAGAGAGTATTGATCCTTTCTCGATTAGTGGGGGATGTGCACCGTTAAAAGCTTTTACAGTTAGTTACTTTGTGATGTGCAAGCTGTTTCACTTTAAAAGATTTCTTTGTTCTGCCTAACCCTGCAAAAGCGGGTAAATATTTTTCACTGGAGCTGTTTCTCTCTTTGTATGAGCCTGGTGCCTTTGCCTCCTGCTGAATTTTTGTTGGTACACTATCTCCAATTATGTTATGCAAGCTACATCCACGCATTTTGTGTTTTACTCACCCTACACCTTTGTTTCGTCTAAAGACAATCAATTTTAGGTTTTGTGTCTTCTTTGTTGTCTCTGGCTGTGTGCAGCGACGGTGGAAGAGTCTTAATTCTGACATTGACATTGAGGGGGCATTTCTCTAGCCCATTCCATGTATGTATAGATTATAGGAGTAATGAAAGAGGCTGTAACAGACAGTGTGCCTGCCAACGGACACGGTTATTGTATGTTGTTCTCATTTGTATTAGTGAGCTGTTACACTCTTGTGAAGTATGCATGGGAAATTTTATGGAAGTCACCTGAGTTGAGTGACTGTTTTTTGAAAAGATGTCATGCTAGTAGTTCCGGCTTCCACATGCTGATAGAATCCACTTTATGTTACGATTTTCAGTACACCCCTGCGATTGATATTTGGAGCATTGGATGCATATTTGCGGAAATGCTCACAGGAAAACCACTATTTCCTGGGAAAAATGTGGTGCATCAACTGGATCTGATGACTGATTTGCTTGGCACTCCTCCTCCTGAAGGCATTGCAAGGGTTAGTATGACATTCATTTGTACAAGATGCTTACACGTTCTTTGTATCCCAACATTCACATAGACACATACGTGAGCAATTGTGCAGTATGGATACCACAATTTTGGCATATGTACTGTTCTAATATTGTTTTTATTGAGGTAATCATTTTTGTTCTAGGTGTATCCCCTTTGAAATATTTTTTTCCATAATTGGCAGATTCGTAATGAAAAGGCTAGAAGGTACCTTAGTAACATGCGGAAGAAACAACCTCTTCCTTTCAAGCAAAAGTTCCCTAATGCAGATCCACTTGCTCTTCGCCTGCTGGAGCGCCTTCTTGCATTTGACCCTAAAGATCGTCCAACTGCTGAAGAGGTTGTAGAAATGTGAAGTTACATATCCATATAATTCCTCTGAAAAGTTACCTGTCTTTGTTGTTGAGTATATATACTCATGGTATCAATAATACCTATGTTTGTAGGCACTAGCTGATCCTTATTTTCATGGTTTGGCCAATTTGGAACGCGAACCATCTGCTCAACCCATCTCAAAACTTGAGTTTGAGTTTGAGAGAAGAAAACTAACGAAAGATGATGTCAGAGAGTTAATTTACCGTGAGGTATTCTCTTAAAAATAATTGTTTCCTCACATCTCATAGCTTTTGTCATTATTGCTAACTATCTGTTATCTTGAGTTGTACAGATATTAGAGTATCATCCTCAGATGCTCCAGGAGTATCTTCGTGGAGGAGATCAAATAAGCTTCATGTACCCAAGGTCTGCCTGATATCTCAACTATTTGAACTTGCAAATATTCTAGGATTTTCAAGAGAGGTAGAGAGATAAATAAATAATTCAAGACCACACCTTTACTCGATGACTTGATAGAAAGAGTACATATGATGGCTCTGTTTATAGAGAGAGAGACTCCCAAAACCCGAATTATCTTATTTATGACACCCACTAACTAAGTCCTAATGTCACTCGGTATACTTAAACAGAACCCAAATTGGTATTTAGAGAAGAGCTTACATTCACTGTGTTGTACCAATTATTTGCCAACCTGTTTGCACTTTCTGGATATTCTACCATTTTTTTCTGCTTGCGCTTTCACTAGAAAGAAAAAGAAGGGAGGTAGTAGAATGGCTTCTAAACCTGTAAATCTGAGTGAAGTTTCATAGAAGAAAACATTGGATTATTCCTGGTTGAATGTATCACACATAAAGCTCTGGAACTGAGGTCTTTTCTCCTCCTTCGCTGAGGTGTTTGTATCTTGAAGCCGGTTGTTCATGCCATGCTTGTTTTTAGTCGTTGTGTGTCCTTGTCCATGTTGTTGGGTGCCACGTTTGTGGCTTTTACATCATGGAATCCTTCCACTCATAATGATTTCCTCATCTTGAGTGTAAGTTTTTGGTGCCGTGATCTTTTGTACATTTGGCCTTTCCTCAATATATTTCTTACCTCTTACCACAAAAAAAAATTTATCACACATAAACTGATGAGTTTGTTCATAGGACATTGAAAAGTATGGGGTACTTCTGTCTAGCTTTCGTTAAATAGTTTAAACATGTTCTCCTGGTAACGGGTGAAGTGTCATCAATCGCTTTGCCTTGTGTCAGTGGTGTTGATCGATTCAAGCGACAGTTTGCCCATCTGGAGGAGCACTATGGTAAAGGTGAAAGAAGCATTCCAGTCCTAAGGCAAAATGCTTCCTTGCCGAGGTATGTTAAACTATGCATGAGCTATGATGTTTCTAGATGTAAGAATGAGAATGGATATCTTTGTGATGTGTTTTAAATCCATTTGTACTTGTTATTTACTCTGACACTTTTTTCCATTAGGGAGAGAGTTCACGAACCTAACGATGATGGCAAGAAGCCAGGTGCCTCTGTTGCCACCAGCCCTCCAAACGCAGCACAGCAGTCTAATAATTTGGGGAATCCAAACTCAGATGCGCAACATGAGCCCAACCAACCGAATAGTACACGTTACTTATTGAAGAGCGCTAGCATAAGTGCTTCCAAGTGCATTGGCGTTAAGGGAAGAGAAACCAAGGTGTGTTACTTACAATTTGATTCGTCATACACGTTTTGACAAGTGTTATATTTTTCGGTTGGACAATGATGATGGTTTGCTGTGCTGTCTTTAGTAGTAATGCAATGATGACAAAGTTAAATAAATTTTGAGCATGAGGAACAGTGCAATGGGATATTTCCTTTTCTCTCCTGTTTTTCAGAACATTTAAGAGGCGATGTCTTTGCTTGTCAATCTGTTAAGATAATTATTGCACAACTTTAAATGATTTATTTGACACTTTCACGGCTTATCAGTTCACTTTAGAAATTCAAGGACTCAAATCTTGCTCCATTTCTCGTTGGATTTGTTTGCATATACTTTTGGATACGCCATGACTGTAATCCGCCAACTTACCTACGGAGATGGTTTCTCTCAGTTCCTATCTTCTACTCCTATAACTCATTCCTTTTCATTGACAGCATGAGGAGGATGAAGTAAATGATGAGGCTATTGATGGGTTGTCTCAAAAGGTCGAGGCTCTCCATGCTTGATGACTTCAACTCCATTCAAGAAAGGGATCACCGATGCAGCTCGTATCTGGTGGTTATCCGCCAAAGAAGAATGTTCAACATTTGTCACACGGTTCACGATCCCTTTTCGTGCAGGTATACCTAGAAATTATAACTTTGTCCTGTTTAACGCTTTCATTCATTCAGCATTCTAGCATCAAGTTTCCTATTCCATGAAACGCCGGTTTTGTTATTGAGCTCTAAATTGTGCCATTTTGTTCTGCAGCGCTGTGACTGACGGAGAAGAAGTGTTTTGATATTCAGATAGAGAATTTTGCGTGAGAATACCATGTATCAACACGCTTAGGCTGTCATGTATATTAGTTTCCTAATGACAATTTGTTGGAGCCCTTGTACAGATGGATAAATCAGTTGATTTTCAAAGTTAATCCCTTTTCTTCATCGTACGTTGCGATTTATGGGCGCACCTCTCAGAAAGATTGATTCGCGATATCAAAGGAACTCCATGATCAGCGCTGCTGAGATTTAACGGTGGAATCTCATCGGCGATTGGGTCCGATGAGCTGATCCAGCTCACCGTGAGGCGGTCGGAACTCCGACTTCTCATGCAGATGAGCAAGTTTCCCCGGAAGGATTGGATTTGCCTGGTCCAGCCGGGAATTCCAGTATCTTCGTTCCCGTTTCAAGCAGGAAAGCTTTTCGAATTCCCGACATGCACCAAGCGAATTCAATCCACCGGGGAGCAATCATGTAGTTCTGGACTCGTGAGAATGGATTTGGCACGAAACACGGCTCTGAATTCGCGCGAAATGATCCGATTTCGGGTAGCCTGAAAAAGTACACACGACGTTATGGAGATGTGTATCAAATTACACTGTACAAAGCACCGTGTAATCTCCTTGGATTTCCCCTCAAATACGCTTTAAATGCTTGACCATTAGGCTTCCCGCTTCTAAGGCAACGTATGATCCCATTGCAGATTTGGTCATTTACCATCCGATTCTAAGTCAACGACCGACCAAGGCGCCAAAGCTCGCCACTAATTTCTTCAAAGTTCTTACTATCAGAGTTAGTTAGAGGCTCATTATCAAAACCTCTTAATGTTGATAATCTTGAAAAAAATCGGTGGTGATTTTTGGACGCAATGATGGGTTTGGATTGGAGTAAAAGTTGTGGATTATCTTTAGACGGAAAAAAAGTTTGGAACGGAATGGACCTCAAGTTAGGATTTCTTTTTAGGGAATTAACCCTTACGTATAGATAAAAGTGGGTTCTTCTTTTTAAGGTGGTAGTACCTGCAATATGGCCTTCGCTGGCAATAAATTAAATTCCCATTTTTTTATGTATTAGAACGTGCTACAATAATTCAATGATCGTTTTTAAGAATAATATCGTCATTATTAATATCATAATCCGATTTTCCTCTTTTGAGTTGAATTATGATTTCCACGTTGCTCAGTGATATCTGGCATTTAAGGATGTGAATGGAATTCGTGATCTAAAGGGTTAAATCCTCTGAATTTGTCCATGGCACATGAATGATGCTCTGAACGTGGTCGGCTGGAGAGAAGAAGAGCTTCAATTAAAGGTGCTCTCATCTCCATTTAATATGAAGCATGACTCTTCATTTTCTCCATGTACAAATATTTCAAGAGCATATTCTATGCATTTACATTTGTAGCCAAGATGAAATTTAATTACCCTTTTGTGTTCGGTTCATATTCAAGATAGGATAAAGTCATATATGAGAAAGGTGGAACAAAGGTGGTGGATAAGTTTTCTTATATCCATTATATAAAAGTTGTTTTTCTCAAATATTCTTATATTAATAAAATTAAGTTAAATAGAAATATTTAAATTCTAATAAATAAATAAAAATCCAAAATAACAAAAAATTAACAACAATTTTCGTTGTTTCTCGTCATAGTCGAATTCGTGGCTCTATAATATTGCAATGAGCTCTTTTATTGTTTAAGATCTACATCGTACGACAATTATGGATTGATTGATGAAGATTATCTTCATTTGTGCATTTGTGGTTTCTTTAGTAGTGATTTCCTAACTTGTTTATCAAATTCCAAAAATCATTCCGACTATAACGTGTTCTATCCACCCAATATCTTGCTTTCTATGGCAACAAAGCTCTTCATTAGCACAAACATCTTGTTGTTATGTAAAGATATTTTGTCCGCAAATACATATATCAATTCGCATACTATGATTAATCATCTTCAATATGCTTTCCCAACATAAAGGAAAAAAAAAATCGTGGTGGATTTAAAATAGGAAATGGATTTAAGTTTTAGAGTCTATATAGATTTTAAAAAATAAGGTGAGACATGTTAGACTCTTTTAAATTAACATTGGATTAATATCATGAAAAATCCCAAATTGGTATACGTATAATAAATTTATCATAAAATAATTTTTTGATCACCAAAAATTTCAAACATGTTCGTTCCACGAAAAATTACAAATAGGTACACTTATGATAAATGGAGGGTATAACTCAAAATCGGTAAACTTATCAACTGTCTCACGTCATTCAATTTAATAATCAAATTATTAAATTGAATGAAATATATCATAAGATAAATTAGTTTATGGTAAATTTATCATGAATGCACGGATTTAATATTTTTCATAATATTAACTCATTAACATTTGTTCATTTCTTTCGCATTACCCGATTGTTATTCGTTTATTGTGAAAAATTGGGGAGTTTGCGGGTTAGTTCCAAGATCCGACCCGACAGCCCTTTTTCTTTGGTAGGAGGTCGGAGGGCCCGACAGCCAATTACAAATTACAACCCCGAGAAAGTGTCAAAAAGAAAATCCCGAAATCCACGTCACGTCACAGCGACAGCAGGCAGTTATTAGTTGCCACTTGCCACGCACTCCCCAACCCCTTTTCCTTTTCCTTTTTCTCAACCCGAAAATATAAAATCCCACGCCTTTCAAAATTCCCTCTCTCTCTCTTCTCTCTCTCTAGCCAGATCTCATCTTCTTCTTCTTCCCCTTTCCCTTTCCTCTCTCCATCCGTACATGCCCTAATTTCTCTCTCTCTCTCTTGTTTCTCTCTCTAGAAGATGACGCAGCTGGCGGAGACCTACGCGTGCATGCCCTCCACGGAGCGCGGCCGCGGGATCCTCATCGCCGGCCATCCCAAGCCCGGGTCGAACTCCGTCCTCTACACCAACGGCCGATCCGTCGTCATCCTCAACCTCGACAACCCGCTCGACATCTCCGTCTACGCGGAGCACGCCTACCCCGCCACCGTCGCTCGCTTCTCCCCCAACGGCGAGTGGGTCGCCTCCGCCGACTCCTCCGGCGCCGTCCGCATCTGGGGCGCCTACAACGACCACGTCCTCAAGAAGGAGTTCAAGGTCCTGTCCGGCCGGATCGACGATCTCCAGTGGTCCCCCGACGGCCTCAGGATCGTGGCCTCCGGCGATGGGAAGGGCAAATCGTTAGTCCGCGCGTTTATGTGAGTTTCACTTTTTACTGTTTTCTTCTACCCCTTTTTTTTATTGTTGCTTTTTCTTCTTCTTTTTTGTGGGGTTTGGTGTATGGTTCTTAATTGTTATTGATTTCGTAGATGTTTTGTTGTTCCGCGTTCTTCATAGGAGATTGTGGGGCTCTTGGACCTTAGCAACATGTGGAAGGGAAATCTTAGGTTATAGATTGATCGAACCGATCGTGTTTGGAAAATTTATTTGATGGAATGCGTTCTTTTTCCCTTCAGTCTTTCTTGTGTTTCGCAGAGAATGAATGATTTGAAAAATATTTTCCGAAAAAAAAAAAAAAACTTCGATCACTCAAAATAATTAGCCAATGAAAATCATTGACAATCATTTATGTTTTTTGTTCATTCAATATTGTCAGTGATTCAAGTGACCATATTTTGGAAAATGTTTTCTAAATCATTCGTTTTCCGCGAAACGAATGCATCATAAGGCACAAGTTCTTTTTCATCCTAGTCACTTCGCTACTGATCCTGGTGGAGTGGACAAATTGTAATTTTAAATGAATGTGAGATGCAGAACGATTAAATGTGGTTTATTTCAGCCCTTGGCATAAAGAGCAGAAAACTTGGTAGACCAAGTTATGTGTACTCTAGAAAGCAGACTATGTCAATATCTGATTAAATGGCTATGCATGTCAATAATGTGCAGGTACATGGATGTCTGGGTAATTTTTTTCCTACGTATAATCGTGTAATGTTGGAACTTTTCTTTTTTTGTCTAGGTGGGACTCAGGCACCAATGTGGGAGAATTCGATGGCCATTCGCGTCGAGTTCTGAGCTGTGCTTTTAAGCCAACTCGGCCGTTTCGCATTGTGACTTGTGGAGAGGATTTTTTGGTGAACTTTTATGAAGGACCGCCTTTTAAATTCAAGCTGTCTCGCAGGTTTGTTGTACTTAGGTCATCTGGGTGATGTCTTGCTTGATTAGATTTAAATTCATCTTAGTGGTTTCCCATTGTGATCATTCATTTGTACTTGTGCGGTAAACTCTAGTCCTTTGTATTGGTTGAATTTTCTGTACTGGTTGAACTCTCAATCCGTGGATTTTTGTTTATTTTCAAATGGATTTACTGGTTCAGCATAGGTAAATTTTGCCTGAAACTTCTTTCCTGAAGATCATGTATAAATTTATTGTTGCTTATGCTTTCTGCTGGTATAATGCATAGTTGGATTTTGGCTATGAAGAGTTGCATGAGCATTCTAGAGTTTTTTTTTTTTTTCTTCTTTTGGGGCTGAGGGCATTCTAGAGTTGAATTAATACTTATTGATGCATGACTGTTTTCAATTTCTGTAGGGATCATTCCAACTTTGTCAACTGCGTGAGATTTTCTCCCGATGGCAACAGGTTCATTAGCGTGAGCTCTGATAAAAAGGGAATCATCTATGATGGTAAGACTGGTGAGAAGATAGGAGAGCTGTCATCTGATGGTGGTCACACAGGTAGCATTTATGCTGTCAGTTGGAGTCCTGATAGTAAGCAGGTATTGTTAGATCTCCAAGCATAGTTTTTATTTGCATTCCTTGTTGGGGTCAATCTGTTGGAACCTGGACTCAGGACTAACTTGCAGTAGGTAGGCGTTTGAATTCAGTAGAATGGGGGTTGCATATGGAGAGATACAATGGAATTCTAATAGCCAGTATGCCCTATGTAATAGAAAAAGCATGTAAAGTGTGATGATCCTGGATCATAGATGTTGGGAGGATAAATTGTTGCTTTGGAAAGTCTGAAAGGCCGTTTGTGTAGCTAGTTTTCTTTCTTTTCTCATAACAATATATCTGTGTCAACTCTTTTACAATTGGGTAGAGATCTTTTTTATTTATTTATTTATTTATTTTTAATGGTTTTTTTTTCTGCAATTACATGTAGTTTTCTTTTATGTTAACAATGGTTGGGTGGTTTAGGTTATAACTGTGTCTGCTGACAAGTCAGCGAAGATATGGGACATTTCTGAGGATGGCAGTGGTAACCTAAGGAAAACATTGACTTGTCCTGGTTCGGGCGGGGTTGATGATATGTTAGTTGGTTGTCTTTGGCAAAACAACCACCTAGTCACTGTCTCTCTTGGTGGCACAATCAGCATATACACAGCAAGTGATCTTGATAAAGCACCAATCTCTTTTTCTGGACACATGAAGAATGTCTCTTCCTTATCTGTGCTCAAAGGTGATCCAAAAGTGATCCTCTCCAGCAGCTATGATGGTCTTATAATAAAATGGATTCAAGGAATTGGATTTAGTGGCAGAGTACAGAGGAAAGAGTCTACACAAATCAAATGTTTGGCTGCAGTAGATGAGGAGATTGTAACCTCTGGATATGATAATAAGGTAAGGAAGCTGCCTGCAACAAGTTGTTTATTATTAGGACTGTGTTTTCAAGATGCATATAGTTGATCGAAGTCTTGAAAGACTAGAGAAAATTAAGCATAAAAACTGTATTAGAATGATTTACACATGTAAAAGATTGTATTTCTAAGAAATTTATCATTTTTTTTGTCCTTTTCCTCTTAATCAATCCACAAGTGTATTGGCTGCATAACGGTTAGGCAAGATATGTAGAAGTGAGTTGCCAAATTCTGGTGGATGGACGTGCAGTGGTTGTGCCCATCACCTGTAATTTCGCAGAATTTTCCAGGTGTATTGTGCCTGATCTAGAAATTATGAGGCCTAGCATTTGATGACTAGTTATGAGATGAAGCCTTTTACTCTTTATCTGTTTTCTAATCATTTTAAAATTTGCTTCTATGGAACTGGCTCCTTTGGTAGAGCAGCTGGTTTTTAAGGTGATGAGTTTTGTCCTTCTTGCTTTCTAGTATCTTGAGACAAGTTCTATTGATTTTTCCTATATCCATTTTGTAACCTGCTTTCTCATGAAAATTAGTCTTTGTGAGCTTGTAAGTATCTGCTAAGTGGAATCAGCTTGGTGGTGGTGGTGGTGGTATTGGTTTGTTAAATAGGATATGCCCACAAATGACTGAGCAGGGGGAAGCATTGCTTGCTGCCTGTGACTCTCTTTGATTCTCCTTTATTTTGTTTTATGTGACCAGGTAGGCAGAGTTTCTGGCAGTGGAGATGCAGAATTCATTGACATTGGTTGTCAACCCAAGGACTTGAGTCTTGCCCTTCAGTGTCCTGAATTTGCTTTGGTTTCAACCGATACGGGAGTTGTCTTGCTCCGCGGTGCAAAAATTGTGTCAACCATCAATCTTGGGTTTGCTGTAACAGCATCAACTGTCGCACCAGATGGAACTGAAGCAATTATTGGCTCACAGGATGGAAAATTGCGCATATATTCTATTTCAGGTGATACATTAACAGAGGAAGCTGTTCTGGAGAAACACAGAGGTGCTGTTAGTGTCATACGCTACTCACCGGATTTATCCATGTTTGCTTCTGGGGATCTGAACAGAGAGGCTGTTGTTTGGGATCGTGCCTCAAGAGAGGTAATAAATTGCTGTGATGGCATTTTTGCTGCATTTTGATAATTCAGTTAAGGTGACTACACGATTATGTTATTGAAGGCTGGATAAATCTGCTTAAAAGTGACTTTTTCTTATTTTAAAGTTGTGCAGCTATCACAATTTGATTTTAATCTGAGACAAAACATTTAAAACCTTTGAAAATATGTATTGACATATGATATCATATATTTGTAATATTTTACCATTTTCAAATTTTTTGGAGTGAATGTAAAATGTAGAAAAACTTAATTTTTTATGTGTAAACAAACAAAACCTAGATATATAACTAGAAACTGCTTCGAAGTAACCTGTGGGTTGTGGTTTTTATTGCTTTCCCATTTCAGTTGTGATGAGAAACTTTTAGATTCTTGATTCGATGAGACCAATCACGACACACCCAAGAAGGAAAAGGTCTTACCTTTCCTTTTCCTACCCTAACCAATATATGTGGTTTCCTCATTTAATGAACAAGCTTCTTGCAGGTGAGACTGAAGAATATGTTGTACCACACAGCCCGCATCAACTGTTTGGCTTGGTCCCCTGATAGCAGCACAGTAGCAACTGGATCACTTGACACTTGCGTCATCATTTATGAAGTTGACAAGCCAGCATCTAACCGTCTAACCATAAAAGGAGCTCACTTGGGTGGGGTTTATGGATTAGCTTTCACCGATGACTTCAGTGTAGTTAGTTCTGGTGAGGATGCATGCATTCGTGTCTGGAAGATAAACAGACAGTGATCTTGAGGAGATTATGTGAAGTTTCAGAAATCACATCTACTTGAGGGTAGATTTGCTGTAAGAACTGGGCGGTATAGCTTTCTGCATTTTTCAGGAAGGAAGCTGCAAGCTTTTAAGTCTTAATATTGCAGCTTCAAATTCTTCTGCTACTGTGGGGTCTCAAGAATCGTGACAGTAGTGGCGGAGCAGAATTTTATTCTCATCTTATGCTGGTGTGGCCTGGTGGGTTTCATCTAAGTTAGTGTTTCTTTTGAAGGCTGTTTCATCTAAGAGTCCGAGCTGCAGGAGTCACTGCCTCTTATCTTTTTAAGAGAGGTTTTTTCATCATTGAGGCTTGTGTTCGTAAGTGTTAGCAGATAAATCTTCGCTGTATTTTCTCTTCTCCTCCTTTTCTCCTCGAGATTTTTATTGTGGGAATGTTTTACAAGTTTTACTGTATTCTACTGTTTATTGCTTGGGGGTTTTATCAAGTTAAGGTGATTTTATTGCTGGGCTTCTGTTCGGGATGAGTACGGTTCCAGGGTACAGGTTCCCACCGGAGAACTGGACCAGTTTTATGTTCTAGTGAGACCTTTCAGTTCCTATTTCCCCATTTTTAGGAACCTTTGGTTTCTGGTTTGGTTCCTGGGAAATGGACTGGAAACGGAGAACCTAAGAAACCCTAGAATGGGAAATAAACATTTATATCGGCTAGTGTATCTGTATGATGATATGTACATGCATGTGCATGAGGCTGAGGCACCCAGTACATAATAGTTATGTGGTGAAAATGCTTTGGAGCATGTCAGGAGTTTAATGGGCGATTGGCTTTCAAATGGTCTTTGTAATAGAAAAAGAAGTCAAGAAAACTCTCAGATTGATTTATTCCAGACTTATAATGGTCAAGCTGAAGAGATGTATATTGTCGGAACTTGTTTTACTTAATTGAGTTTAGCATTTGTGGGATTGTGATCTCAGAAACACATCATGTCTTTCTTAGAAGTTGTGCTCTTTCTTAGATGATTGTCCTTTTCTGCTGGACTGAGATTCTGTTGGAGATCATTGTTTTTGACAACAATATGATGAAAAGTTATGAGTAACTTGCGAAGACACTGAAGTATTTATGACCCGGATTTTCAACTTGTGCTCACAACAACTACTAACTAGAAACTTTGCTATGGAAATTACTTGGAAACAAATTAGAGAAGGTATTGGTTGCAATGTCGGCACTTCTATCCTATCATCGAGATCTAAATAAAGCATATTCTTTGCAGCGCTTGTATTTTGCTGTCAAGATATTCACCTAACTGTTTATTCCTAGTTTATTTTATTTGATGTGTTCATTTTTTATGAATTGGTGCTAATGACAAATGATGAACTTTCGTTTTTGTGGATGTGTTCACTTTCATTTTGCTTAATTAAAAATGGACAAAAAAAGGTCGATATCCCAATAGATTCTAGAACTCGTGATAGGATAGATTTCGGGTTTTAGATTTTAAGGTATGCGAAGTAAATTTCAAGTACGGTTTTAGATTTTAAGGTATGCGAAGTAAATTTCAAGTACCGAAAAATGAGGATTCTATTTCAATAGATAGTTTTCAGGTTTTAAGGTTATAGGTGAAACCTTAACAGAATCTGGAACAGCTTACCCTAATAGAGTTCTTATGGCTCTATGGTTGTCGTGTTATAACAAATTTACCTCTCCTAGAGGTATTGTACTACTGAAATTTTATTTAAAGCAATTCATTGTGTCGAAAGCACCATGAAATAGAGTTATTGATTGCATATACTTACAAATACTCGATATTCAGATTTAGCTCCGTTGTGGAGATTGAGCTCATATACAGTAGAAAAAATTTTATGGATTTGCAGGCTTATTTGTGATAATTCATTCTCATCAAAGAATCAACGGCAGTTGCTTAGCTCAAGAGGAGTCCAAGCTCCCATATGATCCAGACCCTACAGCTTCACCTATACCAAAGCAATGACCACGTGTACAGACTCGTATGAAAAATTGAAGCTCATCGAAAGGGAGGGAAGGAGTACATCTTAAGGCGCATGACGCAAATAGAGGGGTATGTATGAGGTTGGCGTTGGCTGTGAATCCCACAAAGCGAATGCGCTTGAACATCTCATATACTTCCTCGTCATATCGGGGAAGTGACGATCAATGACGTCCTTCAATGTCTCCGTCTTATTTACCCATTCCAGGCCTTTCTCTGTGTATGTCTGTGTGTTGAAGTTGGTCGTAAAGAAACGGTCGGCTTCTAGCCGCCTGGAAAAAAATTGTCAAGAACGAGGGTTCAAGAAGTTAGAAGGCACAGCCAGGACGTTATCGAATTAAGGGTCAACACTTCCAGAGAATCCTGATTGGGTTGAGGATAGCAACATTATGAGAGGTACCTGGATGCAATCAGTAGAAAGATGAAGAAAGCAGTTTCACTTATGGCAAAGCCCTTGATCTTCTTCTCTGCATGCAAACCCACCATCAGGTCAAGCTTCTCCACATCGTCTCCATAGACTTCTCGCAAGGCTCGAATAACTTGCTTATCATCAGTCAAATTTTCCCAGCGGCTGATTGGGATCATCAGCATGTTTCTTCTGAACTCGTTGTACCGCGCGATACCTCTCTCCCTTTCTCTGTAAACTGGCCCAATATTGGAGCGTCAGTTCGAGTACAGTCACATTGATATAGCAGTGCGAAAGAAATGAGGTGAGTAGTCATGTTACTTTCTAATGCTGCCATGTCGATTGGGTCGGGTCTATCTTCGCCATCGACATCTTGAGGAACAAGGTTTCTCATCCAAGATGGATAATTCCACAATGAGAGAGCCCCACATGCCTGATGACCTAGTGACACCATCATCTGCTCCATTCCAATCTTTGAGAGTCTTCTCTGCCCTTGTCGTCCCACCACTTCCCACATCGGAATCCTAGTAATTTTCCTAGAACAGTTAATGACTGTAGTCCCTCTAGAAGTAAAATTGAAAGCCATTTCCCGAAGAAGACAATATATCTGTTATTTCATGAGATCGAAGTTCTTTGCTTTTGTCAGTATGACCTTAGTTTAGCAGTAACAGCAAACATGAAGAAAGTGAAATTAGATGCAAATGGTATGGTAAGATGCTTACTCTTCTGCAACGGGCAGACATTTGTGTTCCAGGATAGTTGAGTTGACGTCCCTCAGGATGAGTTTATCCGGGAGAAGTGAATGCATCCTATAGACGCTGACAAACTCCTCAGAGAGTGAGTATGGAACTCCATGATCTCTCGGCCTTTTGAGACCTACTAATCCACTCAATATCGGACCGCATATATGTCCGAACATATCCTTAAATTTCTTCCCCAGAAATCCGTACCTGAACCAGGCATGATAGTGGTAAGTAGTAAGTACAGCATTATCACAGAATTATGCGTAAGTTTTTAGAACTACTACTAGTAAATCCCCAGTCGTTCATCATCAGATCCATTTTTCTCTCTTTATTACCAGTTTATCCTCATTCCAGCAAGAAGAGTGTCAGTCTTCAGGAGCTCCACAGTCCAGTCAATAGTGTGGATTTTGGCAATTACAGCTGAAGTTACTAATCTGGCATGGCGATAGAGCTTCTCGTCATCAAGATCTGGATAATATTTCTGACACATATGCAAGTACATAATATTAGCTATCCTTGTAGTTCCTTTGGTATATAAGTGCCGGCAATTTTTTCAATGAAATGTTGTGTTTATACCGCTCAACCCTAAGGATAGCACGCATGAAGCCAGGGTAATTATATGAGCTATGGTTCTGACGATGATCAAAGATGTTGGGCTTCTTTGTTCTATAATAGTTCCTCAGGTAAAAGATGTGCAGTGTGTTTTCAGAGCTAACTTTTCATCGAAGCAAATAACAATGACGAGAAGTCTCGGCCCTTATAGACTTGAAGAATTTGGAAACAACAATATCAGGAGTTCATTGACGTTTTCACAAGATCATTGTGATCGAAAACTTGGGATCAGCATTGTTTAATAAGGAAGTTCTTTTCTTGGATTGGTGTAAGAGAAGGGAAGCCTTACTTTAAGCATATCGCAGACAGTGTTGTGTTCTTTGATGAATAAGGCCTGCAAGAGTGAAAAGCCAGCCCAGCTATTCCTGACGTCGCCTGAAATAGGAATCCCTTTCTCGTCGTGTTCAAGGAGGCCATCTCCCGAAATCTTTAGCTTCCCATCTTTGAAGGTCCTCACCCTTCTCTCGCCGTTATTGTCATTTCCATATATCACGCTTCCATCCCTGAGCAGTTTATAATGTACAACTCATTGATGAATTTCTCTTCATGTCAATTCTTCGAGTAAACTCTAAGAGCAGTAATAAGTTAATTGGTGAAATTTTGACTGAGATCAGCTGATCATTTCTCAGATAGCCACCTTTTTTTCTTTTGAGATGGAATCACACCTTAAACCATCGGCTTAGTTGCCTTACTGGAAGTACTAGACTTCATAGTGACGTCAATTTTAGATGACACTATTCTATCCAGGCCACATTCCATTTTATTGAGGAACTCTCCAGCATCTAAGAACAAACTGAGAACAAATATGGACATCTGTCTGCTGACAGCATAACGCCAGTTCATAGTCCTCAGTTTGTTCGGGTGATGGAGGCAAAAAGTAGGGAATTCCGAGTCTTACGGCTCAGCGAGGTTGAAATATTGTCTACAACATTGCTTATTAATTTTTTTTCCAAATCTTTCTTCACCATCTTTTTCTGCATTCAACTTGGAAAAGGATCGAGAATCAGATGGCTCAAAAGACTTGTTTTCAGTGACATGAGTTTTTTGAATGGCTGCCTAAAGTTATGTACTCCTGAGTAATTTCAATACTTTTCACGGGAACTTACCACCATGGGGTCCTTATATTCAGAGAGCCATTCTTCAAATGAGATGACCCAGTTGACACTTTCTTGGTCTTGTAAAATCTGAATGACTTCAATGGACACTCTTCTGCAACTTCATCAGGTGCTTTAATTTCAACCTGCTAAAGAAATTATTGATCATTCAGTCTTCAATGCGATGATCCATTCGGCTACTTCTCCATTTTGAGTTTGTCAAAAATATTCTGAGGCCTACAAAATATCTAGCTGTGCCTTGTGTAATACAGAGGCTTTAGGGATTTTTTTTTTCCGTATTTAGTACCTGTTCAGTTTCCTCCATGTGATCGACCCAGTCATGAATCATAAACTGTATCCATGAGCATGCTATCATGTTGAATTGCTTCCCATTGTCAATGAACTCTTTTCTTGCCAAAAGCTTGGATGCCACCACAGATGGATGTGGATCCGTTGACTGTGGAAAAAGAAAACAAGCCAAATTAGACTTGTTGGTATTGCAGGCTATGCTTGTACGTGGTATTTCATCAGAAGACAATAATCTTTGAGACTGGCAGATAAGACTGGACAAGGTGTTCTCCAAGCTGAGACAAAATCAAGTTCATGAAATTTGTAGGCCAGTTCAGACAGAAACTGAACAAATCTGTCTAGTGGGCATGAGCGGCGTGACAGGGCCATAGCCTGCCTCCCACTTAATGAGTTGAGTAATTTATGGTAAACCAAATAAAGAGACTGAGGCCCTTGGGAAGTGGACTTTTTTCCTGACCTGCCATGGCAGTCCATATACAGATTTTGATTGTGGGCCATTGATAGTAAAGGAGAGACTGCTGGAATTGTTAAATGGCTTGTGTTTGGGTAATTTTCTGAAGTTGCATTTCATCTTCTCCGATATAAAGCAATATCTACTTTAGTTTTTTGAACAAAAAAAGGCAAAATTTTCCTCCTTTAACTTAAAATCTTAATAAATCTTCCTGCAATGGAGAGATAATAATTGTCAACGAGTTGGTGTCTTTCTATTATCAAAGCTTTGCACGTTTGACGCTCTCCCCACCGTGAAAAGACAAAAAGAAAAAAGTAGTTCTTTTATGGACATGATTCTCAAGCGAGTTTAGGGACAGGAAAACTGCCCCTAATGCAGCTTTTAGGGACGGCTCCGATAACAGTAGCCGGTGTCAACAGGCTCGCCGGACCGTCACTAGCTCCAGTTAAGAAAGTATACAGGTGACATAGGCGACGACCAGTAAACCGTTGCAAATGAGCATTAAGGTCGGCTTTATCAGTCGCCTGTTCTTTTAAAAGTAATGTAAACTTCCGATTTTTTAGAAGAAAAAACAGTTAAACGTAAACTCAATCTCTCTAATTTGATAGACTGAGTAAATCAGTAAGGCATGATATAGGTGCTTACCCCATAGGTTGAAGTGGAGGGAGGCATGTTGCGTCCAAAAAATGTTCCTCGACTACCCACGACATCGTCGCTTGGGTGGTTGCACCTTCCGTCCGCCGTCCGATAGTTGAAAGCCTGAGTATCATACTTCTTGCCATCAACACTACCAACGTGTATGAGATTATATCTCTGGTGCAAGTGCCTTCTCATCCCCACGTAGGCAAGCCCCATGTACACCGGCAGTCTGTGCCATAATCCTAGCTTGTCCACCGCATGTATCACCTACATGAAACACCCAAAACAACAGTAAGAAATCAAAAGCCAGATCACTCGTCGACCACATCTCTCATCGTTTTGCGGGAGAGGGAGTTACGTACAAGGAAGATTAGCGCATCGAAGAGGGTCATTTTGGAGACCATAGGGCGAAGCTGAGGATGGATGAGAGAAGAGAGAACAGACATCAAGGCCATGTTTCTTGGTGTTGGATTAGGAGGGAAATGTGCACAAGAGTAGTACAGGTTCGTGAGTATAGCAAAGTGTCGAAATGCAGAGAAGAAGAGGGGGAAAGGGAGAGAGAATTTAAGGAGAGCTTGTGGGGTGGTTCAAGTCTCTTTTTAAAGTCCAAGTGGCGTGTGTAGCGTCTGGGCATGTGTTTGTACCCATGCCCATGCAAGCACTATTTAAAGTGCTCAAAGCTTGTGGGGCTGCATGAGAATAGGCGGTGGGTTTCGTGCGGCTATATCGAGAGTAGGAAGTCGTGACGGCATTTTGGTGATAGTCATGAGAAACACTGGAGAGAGAGAGAGAGAGAGAGAGAGACGGAGGACGATGGGGTTCTTTCATTCGTATTCTCTTTAAGCGTGGTGGTCATGGCTAACAGATGTTAGGTTTTCTTCCGTGATGGACTTGAAACGAATGTACTTCGTAGAATTTGGGGGAGATCGCTGCTAATACTTAGCTAAAAAGTTACAGGACTGAAGTTTGTCGAGCGAATCAGTGAAGATTTCGCCCGAGACTAAAGTTCGAAAGCCCCCATCACAAATGAAAAGGCACATGAGGGGTCTGAAAGAGATTCCATGACAGGACATCTCCCTTCTTCCATGTCGTGGAGAGAATTTGTGAGATATTTGCGATTGTTCTGATCTGATCTAAAAGTTCTTAAGTTGCTGCTCAAGTAGATCTTGGCAATAACAGCGGCATTGAAACTGATGTTATACTTCTGGTATGGGGGTTGTTCCTGGTATTGTATCAGCAATGGGCATGCTGAATGAGCTGTGAGAGCTCTTTTGCTAAGATAATCAATGTTACATACGCAACTTGAGATTTATGGTTATTCTAGACCGGAGTAATTGGATGATCTTAAAATCACCTAAGTTATACTGATTTCCTTATATCAAAATCCTATTTATGGAACATGTCTAGACTCGTCTTGAGCACTGCATCAACAAGAAAAGATTGTTACAACATTTTTTTTAACAACTTGGTTCTCTCATCGAAATGCCTTTATTCGAGAGATCTAAGCAATTCACAGTATTTAAGGTTATGACACAATGACTTTGTTCTCAACCACGCAACTTACTAAGTTGCAAAGGTACCCTGTCGATCCCGCTAACTTGTGCCCCCACGGGCACTCTTTAAGAAACAATTTGAAAGAAGTTTTGCAGTTTTTAACATACGGATTGTCTTGTGTTATCTGTGATCACTACTCTAAACAGCATAATTATTTATCATTTAATAAACTTAACAAGTGCCCGGAGGCACCCATTACCATGACCTGGTGCAAAAATGGAATGGAATTTATCTTAAGAGAGAAAGTTTCAATGTTCTGATAGAGGTGGAGATAAACCAGCAAAGG
The DNA here is from genome assembly GCA_007663325.1 of Eucalyptus pauciflora. NCBI lineage: Eukaryota > Viridiplantae > Streptophyta > Magnoliopsida > Myrtales > Myrtaceae > Eucalyptus > Eucalyptus pauciflora. The sequence continues at coordinate 1,300,849 of VMYD01000387.1, forward strand.
CACAACTTGGCATGTAGATGAGTAGGTGAATGGTCTTTCTAGGACCGACCTCATAATTCTTTGAACAGCAAATGCGTGACCATTAATGTTGGAAAGGCGTCAACCCCAAACATATCAACACGTACTTATACAACTCAGTCTGGAGATGACATAGGGAAAAGAGAGAAATTCAGATCAGAGAGCACAATCTAGTCTTCTCTAGTGTCCTCCATATCCAGAGTAGATCAATGCACACGAACGTCGATGCTGATAGAACCTTGAAGCTGGTTGTGAAATTGTACATTCCTTGCCCGATTTAGGACAGGCATATTGACCGGAATTTATGAACGACTGTAGTCGTGTAGAGTGATGTGATCGAATGCTGCAAACTCCACCCATTTAATGGATCAACTCTCTCTATTCTGGAGATGATCGACTAGTGTTGCCACTTGATTTTAGTATTGCATCTTCGACGGATATCGTTGGTCCGATCTTTACAAGTTGTTTTTTTTCCTTTTTAATCATATTTTACAATTTAAAATTCCTATCAAGTATCATATTCTTATTGATGGCTTAAGTAAGAACACCTCACTATCTTCTTTTAGAATCCGTTTGTTTAATAGAAAATCCATGTTTTGAAAAATATTTTTCTAAAGAATTATTGCTTAAATCTCTATAAAATGGATTAATGAAGAATATTTTCATCACTTACAAAAATATTTTAAGATAAATTATTGTTGATAAGGAAAATATTTTTTGTTAATTAATTATTTCAAGTGATATAATCAATTATTTTTAAAATTATTATTCAAAGCATTCACTTTTTTACTAGATAAAGTGACAAACGGATCCTAAGCTTCATGAAGTGAGATATTGTGAGGACTTTCTGTTTTGTCCTTGTGTTGCCCTGCCAAAATTAGATCAATATATAGGTTTATTCTTGAATATCTTGGCGTTCGTCAGTATACGGAGACAAAATAAATGTAAGTCTCACTTTCTGAATTCCAAAAAGTCAGCTCTACGGGTGGCACATTAAATATGAACTTTCATCATCATCCCTAGCATTAAACACATATCTTACATTTTCAATATTTAATTTTACAGGATAGGATATGGACCTTCCGGAGCACATCGTTATCTCTTCCGGATGCAATGCATTGGACGAGAGAGTAAAAATGCTCTCGTTTAATACCCTTTTATGGATCTTAGTTGAATTAATCTTTGCCTATGATTGAATAGCCACGTACGATGTTTCAGTCCCCGTGCCCATGCTCATCAGAAACTAGGAGCGGCGGGCGACTCAAGTCTACTGTTTGAACGAGAAAATCAACACGCTTAGGGCATGAATGATAACCATTCTAGCTAGAAATTGATTTATAGAAGAAAAAAAATAATATATATATTTTTTATTATTTTTATTATTTTTTTTAAAGATGAGTTTCTAAGCAAAAATAACCGTTTGATAACAATATAAAATTTATACTCCAAAAATAGAAATTCGTTTAATAACGACAAAAAAAAATCTTCCTGGAAATCCCAATGAATTGGGCCTTTCGATACAATCAAATAGAAAGCCCCAAGGGCGCCATATTCTAGGAGCCCAAACTATGTGATTGAATAAGTCCCTCCTCTATCTCTTGCGGGTCGAGGACTCCTTCTCCTTCCCCTTCTTCAAACTTCGATTCGTATTTTTCATAAAGAAATCTTTGATCAACGATAGAACAAGTTCCATTTTGCATCATATCTAAGGGATTCCTTGGTTTGGGCCGAAGAAGCAATGTCACTCGATCATTATCAAACTGGCTGTAATCTTTTTCTGGACCGGCGATCGATGGTGGCGGTGACGACTGATGACTGGCGGCGGCAGTGGCCGGAGACCGGCAACGATTGGCGATCGGCGGTGGCGGTGACGACTGGCAACCGGCGGTGGCGGTGACGACTGGCAACCGGCGGTGGCGGTGACGATTGGAGACGGCAGTGGCCGGCAACCGACGACAACTAGCGGCTAGTGACGACCGGTGGCGACCGATGACGGCGGTGGCCGGCAACCAGTGACAACCGACGATCAGCGGTGGCGGTGACGACCGACGACCAACGGTAGCGATGGCCGGAGACTGGCAATGACCGGCGACCAGTAGCGACTGGGCGATCGGTGGTGGCTGACGGCGACTGGGCAACTAAGCGACCAGGCAACCAGTGGCGGCGGCCGACATTCGGTGTATGATGGTCAGTAGCAACAAACGATGAGATAAATTTTTATTTCTAATTTCTATTCCAAAAATAGAGAAATAGAAAATTCTTACTTCTGATTTCTATTTCAAACATATTTCTAGAACCAAAATCTATTTCAAAAATAGAACAATAAAATAATTTTATCAAACGGATTTCTATTCCAAACCTGGAATAGAAAAATTGTTTCTTGAACAGAGATAAGAGGTTGTCATGCACCTCCTTATTGGTCGAGCAATTCCAATGGATATAAGTGACGACAGTCATCAGATTTTCTCTTTCTTCGGCAGGCCGAAATTTGGGAAATGTCTGAATCTAAAGAATGCTAATGTGCCTTAGATTTTCCAAATATCTCGCATTGTGATCATATGTTTTGTTAGATATTCGAATATTGCAGAAGTCGAGGCCATGGAGGCAAGGCAAGATGGGCCATTACGAAGTTGGTGTAGATGGAAGTTGCTGATTAAATTTGGGACAGGGCAACGAACACCCATCTCACCTGCAGTTGCATTTATGCTTTGCTTTGCGCTGTATATGGCATTGAATTTGGTAGTTGCCATAGATGATGATCCCAATTTGAGATATCTTCGAATTCAACGTCACACCATGCCAAATAGGGACGAGCGTGGAGCGGGGGAAATTATCAAAAAATGTTCGTGAACATATTGCAATTATATCCATCCAATTCTAAACATTTATAATTCTAAACATTTTAACAATTTATCAGTTTAGTCCATTTGATCAATTTTAACAATTTTAACGGTTAATCGTTGTCATAGACGTGGACCCATGGTCATCCTACGTGGCATCTTTAGTATTAACGTGGATGACTTTTATAATTTTATACAATTTTTATGAAGTTTTTATCATTATTTTTCTGCTTTTCCTTTGTATTTTCGATTTTATTTTATTTTTATTGTGGCCGGCAAGGCTCATCATCTAGGATGTTATGGACCTGTACAACTCAATAATTCAACTTCCATCGAGAACCAGGTGCCCCTCTATTGAAACTGATGCGATCCCAAACTTAAGTTATCCCATTCCCAACCAATCCAACATTTGTATCGCAAAGAACAAGACATTGTGTACTAAACTGCAGAAGCAAGGGGACCCGATACGTCAGCATTGCAGTGCAGTGTTACAAGAAGTATTTTTACATAATAATGCAACTTCGCAACTGGAGGGAAATCCTGCGTAAGGTGCTTGGCCCATTTCTCTGCCATTTGAGCCACCCAAAGGCGGTCTTCGGCGGCTGCAATACCATACTGTATCATGCCGAAGCACATAAAATGTCCGTGCTATGCTCTCGCCCTGAGCCATCTTCAAGACCAATGAAATAAAATACGAGACGTTTGAACGAGATTACATCCTTTGTACGGGTAGTGTGGAAAAAATAGAAATGCCTAAGATAGAAGATGGCGGCATCCAAAAGAGCTTCACAAATTTCTAAAGCTTGAACAACCCAGAAGCGAGCTCACGAGGTGGCCTGCCATGCAAACCCCACACAGCTCAGTTGCGCCGGCTTAACCCACCGACAGCGAAACACAGTGCCCAAACCATGACCAATACTGCAGCAAGCAAAGCCTAGCCAGGCACAGTCCAAGTATGCCAACCAGACCATGCGCAAGCAGCTGAGCCATTCACCGCACATAAAAGTCAACATTTGAGCATATCTTGGTTCACAAAGTGCCTAAAGAGTTCAGCAGCTCCACCAAATTGCGGAAAAAAATAGCATTCTCGCATCTACTCAAAAGGAAGACCAAAGAATTCGCACCAATGAAACTATGCATGGGAACCAACATCGTGAATGGAACAGAATCAGCTACAAATCAACTAGATTGAGGACCAGTGTACATTTCAAAAATTATGGGAAAAAAACCAAAGATTACTTGGCCACAAAACCGAAACAACCGCACGTCATGTGAAACAAAAATTACTTGCAACACTTTCAAGACATCATCCTAAGTCTTCAAGAAAAGATAAAGAAAAGGCCGACTGGCAGTTCCTCGAACTAGTAACGCCCAGTGCCCCAAACTCTGATCACGCCATCGTTGTATCCACTGAACAAGGTGCTTCCATCTGCACTCCAGTTCAAGCTCGTACAGTATATAACCTGCAATTTCCAAATGCAACAATCCAAATAATCAAAATAATGTTCATCATTCAACTATAACTCCATGTCGACATTTATGTGAGTCAATAAATCTCAGGCACGATGATTATTATTCTGACAGCATCATTTATTTGACCACGAAGAACAAACTACAGATTGCAGTAAGAATGATCAGCAGGTGAAGCATTGCTGTGACACTGATTACTGAAAAAAGCACAAACCAGTGCAATAGAATGCAGTATTATCAAGACCATTGTCATTTTAAATATATTAGTATGCAAACACACTCTGAGCACAAGTTCCTACTCCAGACATGGCCATACAGATAGATTATAGAAGCTACATATCCTCAAAATGTAATGAAAATGGACAGAAACATGTTCAAAGATACGAATGAGAAAAGTCTAAGGTCTAGCCAACAAGCATGGAAGAAGGATTAAAAAGTGGGACCGCATCAAACATCCATGGATGCGAAAATTGGTATATACTCACACTAGGCAATAGACATTGAGACTGAGGAGAACTGTACACCAATATGTTAGTTGGGAATTTTACCTTCTTAATTGAAGCAGCAGTCGTGGTTCCATCAGTTTTGTCAGCTTCGTTTTTCAAATCAACCCTCAAATCTTCAACGATACTCTTGCTTTCGAGGTCCCAGATTTTAATACTGTTCTCAGTAGCAGCACAGAGCCAGTATCTATTGGGGCTGAAGCAAAGAGAGTGAATTATAGCACCAGCCTCCAGATTATACAGCCTCTTGCCCTCTGCCAAGTCCCACAACAAAATCACTCCATCCTTGCCACCACTAGCGCAGAGCGACCCATCAGGAGATACAGCTACCGTATTCACGTAGCCATTGTGCCCCGCCAAGGTGTTTCTAAGCTTGCAATTGGTCAAGTTCCAGACCTTGATGGTTCGATCCCATGAAGCAGACACAATGGTGGGTTGCAGCGTGTTGGGACTGAACCTCACGCAGCTGACCCAATCGGTATGAGCTTCGCCCTCCTGAATTGTGTACTTGCACTCTCCTAATGTATTCCACAGCTTGATGGTGCGATCGCGAGATGCTGACACGATCTGGCGATTGTCGATGGAGAATGCCACAGAAAGCACATCCTTGGTGTGGCCCACAAACCTATAGTTGACCCACCAACAAAAAGTCTAACAGTTTCACATTTGGGTAGCATCCTACATTGCCAAAATCTACCCAAGAAGAACTCAATTGGCCAAATTCAGTCACAAATTTTCGCTATACTATAACTTTAACAAAAGGGCCACCATACGAATCTAATTCTAACAGGATGTAACATCGCCACTCGCGACAAGACTCGCATCACGACTAACGGGTTACCCATTTTCAATCTCAGCGAGCAACATCACTGCGCAAAAGACATTACCCCCGTTCCACTACACAAATTTTCGGTTTCTATTCCAAAAAACATTCTCATCGAGGAAAACGGCATTACATGTGACAAGACAATTCCCAACCACAAATCTAAGTACCCAGAAAATAATCAGCTCGGACACATTTGCAGGGAAACGTTCTAATTAAAAGCATTCCAGCATTTACCAGATCAGACTACACTAACTACGCTCTACGCATTAACCCAGGAAACCAATCCAGAGAAAACGAAGCAGTGATTAGCATATCAATACGCCGAGATTTTAGTAACCAACCTGCGAGCGGATACGCCGGTGGCGAGGTCCCATAGGCGGAGCTCGCCGTCCCAGGATCCGGAGAGGGCGAACTGGCCGTCGGAGGAGAGGACGACGTCCTGGACGAAGTGGGAGTGGCCGGTGAGCCGGCGGCGGGGGACGCCGTAGACCTTCTCGTCCTTGGTGAGGCGCCAGAGGATGATGGACTTGTCGCGGGAGGACGTGACCACCATGTCGGAGTTGTCGATCGGTATGGCGATGGCCGTCACCATGTCGGTGTGGGCCCTCATTGTGCCCTTCAGGATTAGTCCCTCCGCCATTGCTCACGGTGGTTCCGGCGAGGAGGAGGAGGTGGGGTGACGGCGGCGGCGGTTCTGCCGGGGAGTTTCCTTCTTCGGCGAGCTGGAGGCAAAAGGCGCGACCAGAGATGAGATGGAAGCGAGGTTATATACTCCCTTCCCCTGGGAATTAGGGTTTTGAGGGGAACGGTCGTGTCGAACCGAATTATAGATTAGTATAAATCGTCGTCAAATCAAAATGGACGAAAGTCTTTTTCTTTTTCAGGATATGATTATAAATGGATAATTTCGACCAAAAAAAAAATCATATATATATGGATTTTGAGGGGAAGAGTCGTTACTCACATTGAACCAAATTAGATTAGTATAAATCGTAACCAATATTTGAAGTTAAATATCCATAAGCAAAGGCCGACTTGAGAAATAGAAATCTTTCATTTAGAAATACTGAGGAATCTTAAATGGGAAACTTAGTTGGTTAGGGTAAATTACAGATTTTTTTATTAGTTAAAAGAAAATTTAATTAATTTCTTAAACTTATCGATTTGGTTGGGTTTCATAAATTATAAAGCACAATAAAAAAAACGAGAACCAAACCAATAAACCCAACTTATCGGTTTAGTTTGGCTCAATTTCTTGGTTTTTTTTTTTATGAATATGGGGCCACCTTTTTTTCTTTTTAAGTATGAAAATAGCTGTAGAGCTTTCTATTATTTCACTGTATTATCTAAGAGTTTTACATTGTTTTTCTATATTACATTAGAAATTTGGACTTATTTTATCCTATCTATATTTGGCTATCCAAATTCTGATTGAGATAGGAAATGATAAAATGCGATTTGAAATCCTTCAAATACCTATAGATCGTAAATATATCTCATCATATGATTGAAAAAATCTTTGAAAATCTTTGAACATCCCCATCTCCAATTAGTTTCTCGCGTACGTGAGACTCGGACCCTTCCCGACCGCAATTGTCAACAAGCAACGATCTCTAGGAAGTTGACCTCGATAGCATGGCACTCGCAATAGACACGAGTTCACAAAGTTCTAGTATGGCCCCATGAGCAATGGGAGGCACTTCTCATGGGTCGTGCGGCCAGACTCCGCCGCCGAAGAAAGCGGCGGCTCCATCCCAGACGAGCTGAGGGAGGCGGCCGCGGAGAAGCGGTGCGTGAAGGGCAAGTCGAGCCTGCCCTTGAATTTTTCCCTAGGCTCGGCCTAGTGAAATCTGGATTAAAAAAAAAGTTCGCACCTCATAGGTAAGTTCACTCTCAAAAATGGGCAAAAAGAAAAAGGACATTTTATCAGGTAGTAACGGAGAACCAAAGAACTTTTTTTATGAAAAATAACATATATATATATATAATTTTACTTTTTTAAAAGAATCTATTAGATTAAATGAATTTTTTTTTACCTAGGGAGTGGGGACTATTACCAACCCTCGAGGTCCGCCAAATGTCGCCTACACCACTAGACTTCGCAGCTATAACTCATATTGGATATTCACACCTTAGCGGAAACAGAATTAGGACTTTTATGGTAATGTTTAGAAGAGTAGTGGATGGCCCTCTCCTTTGTATTTGTATAGCCTTAGCGAAAGAGTGGTATATTTTAATACTTTAACTATCTTCGAGAAGACAACTTATTCAACATTCCATTTGCTTCAATGAAAAATGAATAATTTGAAACTTATTTTTCTTAAAAGTAGTCGCTTCTATTATTTGAAATAATCATTGAACAAAAATGTTATAATTATTGATAACAGTTTATGTCTAAATATTTTGGTGGACAATGAAAATATTTTTTATTTATTCATTTTTATAAGTGATAAAAACAATTGTTTTTAAGAAAAAATTCGAATTATTCATTTTTTGCAACATGATACAAAACTCTCTCGATTTTAAGTGCTTAAGATGAAAATACATTTTACGTGGTTTAATTTCGAGAAATAGCTTTGGTCGTTTTTCAGTGCATAAGTCAAACTGCGCATGAGAAAATAGCCAATAATTTAAGGTTGACGTTGGACTTGAAACATAATTAGTTTAAATTAGAATTAGTAATAGCTGAGTTTTTTTCTTTTCATTCTCAATTAAGGTAAATGGCTTTCTTGAAAATACGTACTACATTTCTTTCAATTTGTATGTCGTGTTTCTCTTTTTATGTTATTGGGAAATCACCAATTCAATATGAACATATTGTAAAGGGAAAAAGCCAAGAAAAACCTTGAACATTACTCAAAGTGACACATTTACCCCAAAAAAAAATTTGTGACGTAAAAAATCCAAAAATTTTCAAACCGTGACACATTTACCCCATCAAGGGCATTTTTGTCTTTTTATTATGTTTTTTCCTTTTTCTTTTTCTTTTCCTTCTTCTTCCCTATGTCGGCCATGGCGGAGGAAAGCCGGCATCCGGCAAGGGTCGCCCCCGCTGGCATCAGGCGAGGGCCTCCCTCGCCAATCGCCAAATTTGGCGAGGGCAGGGACACCCTTGCCCGACGCAAGCGAGGGCGCGAGGGAGGCCCTTGCCCGACCCAGCCTAGGGTCGCCCTCGCCCAACGTCAATGAGGGCAGCCCTAGCCCGACGACAGCGAGGGTAGCCCTCGCCCAATGCCGAGAAGAAAAAAAATGAAAAGACCAAAATGCCCTATAATTTTGGGGTTAATGTGTCACACGACAAAAGTTTAGGGTTTTTTATGTCACAAAAAAAAACTTGGGGTAAATGTGTCACTTTGGACAAAGTTCAAGGTTTTTCGTAACTTTTTCCCTATTGTAAATATGTTGATTCAATTATGAACTTTTCAATCTTACCAACATATTCTAAATTTTTGTTCAAAACTGAATGTAGTTATTCTAACCAATTACTGACATGGCCATGCATGTAGGACATCATTTCAAGTAAAATTATCCATGTTACAAAGCCATATAAGATGGCTGCTAATTACTGAATGCCATATTAGTATTTTTCCAATATTGTAATTTTGCACAAAGATTAAGTACAACATTAACAAAATTAAAAGACTTATAATAGAATTAACATTCGTTTATGACTAATTTAGTAATTGCCCCTATGTTTTCTTAGCCTTTCGTGGAATAGAAGTTTCACACATTACATGTATTTCAATAAATTGTTTGGGATACTTTGTACAATTGGAGATTAAGAACTATGAATTTTTACGACAGTAAACGTGATTAGACAAATTAGTGACTTGATTAGGCGGTCAAAATAAGGTGAAGTAATTGTGCTTTACCCCTTGAAAATATGTTCATTTTCTAACCTTTCGAGTATTTATGATTTAAACTAGTCGTCCCTTATGGATTGAATGTCGCAAACGGTATCCTAAAAAAGTAGGAGCTCCATACCATCATCGCAACTGTAAACATATGACTATTTGAACCCATTTTAGCACTTTACATGAACCCTCCTTTCTCAATTTTCATCATTGAGAAAATTGAGATATTTTTCGACTATATAAGGTCTCGCTTCTATTGGTCCTAATACAAACCCAAAAATAAAACCGTAAGAGAGAGATGATTAGGGCACTTCACTTGTATCATCACTTAAATGCGTCACAAATCTTAAATTCAAGGTCGTCATAAATTACATGTCTACATTGCCTTAAAAAAAATGCGAAAGATTTCACTCTTACAACATAATCGCACAAGCTTCAAAAGGACAACTCTCTCTGTCTACCCAACGGCTTAAAAACAGACATTTCTATCGATAATTACACTTCAAAATCCTCCAACTGAAGTTCCTGCATCTTCAAGATCATCCATTCCTGCTCGAAGCTCTGACTAAATCGAACCCTGGACTAACAGAGAAGAAATGGTAAAAAAAATTTAAAAAATGGTTAGAGCATGCAATGTCTACAAGCCATAACATTGACTGCCCTTGGTCAAAACTGAACGTGCTATCGAAATTACCGAGGAGCACAGAGACCATTTTGACCAAAAAAGAGAGAACTTGAAATAGTTGATGAAAAGCTTCTGTTAATAGCAAGTTCCCCTTACATCCACTTGAATCTCATACTTATCCCATTTAAACAACACGAATTGTTCTCCGAATATAGGTCAAGAAAGGCGAGATCACAATAAAAGACGCTCAGTCCTAAAACACCAACTGAGCAGCTTCCCAGCAGGAAACAATGACAAGATGTAAAAATGAAAACAAACAATGAATTCCATCCTAGAAGCACGATCCCATTTTGTTTCAAAGAAAACGACGTGCTTCGAAGGCCAAAGATTTCAATATTTCGTAACAGAAATAGGGCAAGTCTCTTAGTTCGAAACCACAGTGTAAGATTAACCTAACCGAGAGAGAGAGGGGGGAAGAGAGAGAGAGAGAGAGAGATTCACCAGATCTGAGGATCCTGAAACGGGATCCAGAGAAACGTTCATTCAAAGAAACCCCATTGGCCAGGACACAAGAACGGTCAGTTAACAGTTACACAGACATCATGCGAGAGTATCTAGGAAGGAGCAGCATGCCCAGTCATCGTTCAGGACACACCTCACATGAAGCAATCTTTACAGCTCCCATAAATGCTTTTGACTGGGCTAGATCCAGAAAAGGCAAAAGAAAATTGCGAAAACTCCAATACAAAAGAGGGCGACTAAAATGTTTTTCCGACTAGATCTCTTCGGTTTAAAGAACCAGATCTGATAAACGTCATGAAAATCTACTGCCGAAAGATTAACACCAAGAAAAAATAGATCATCAAGCCCAAAAGTCACCGAGGTTATCTCATGAGAGAGAGTGAGAGAGAGAGAGAGAGAGAGAGAGAGAGGTGGAAGATTACGAAAAAAGTGTAGAGCTCCCTTCAATCCAAAAAAGGAGTCAGACCAAAAAGGGCAAGTGAAGCTCCTGGCATATGCAAGCCACAAGCCTATCCCAACTTTTCTTCCTTCTTTGTGTCTTCTTCATCTCTTTTTTCCTTCTCTTTTGGGGCATTCATTCGCGAATGAATGGAATTAATGGGATAGGAGTGTGGGATCCATAAACCAGCGGCTCAACTCACCCAGCCAAGAACCTCTATTGGACTTAAAGGAGCTCCAGACTCCCTCTACACTAATCCCCTCTCTCTTCACACGCTAACCCTAGAAACCAGTCGAAACCAGTCGAAACCACAGAAATCAAGAATAACTTCAATATCACCACAGGAAACCCTCGCAGATCTTCAAACCCTAGCGAGAGAAAGAGAGAGAGCAGGAAGAGGAAGAAATGAAGGGTAACTGGCAAGACCCAAGATGCAGACCAGCGTGAAGAACTTGAGAATCTGTTAGGAAGAAAAGAGAGGACTCAACAGGGATTAGTTACGGTGGAACAAGGGAAAAGGAAAAAGAGGGTTCAAGAGAAAGCACCAACTACAAGTCAGAGGAACCCTATCTAGCAGCTACGAGGGCCTCACGTCTCTCTCTCTCTCTCTCTCTCTCTTTAAAAGCTTAAAATGACCAAAATCAACCTTAGAAAAGATGATAAGTTAGCTAGAAAGAGTGTAGCTATGGTGGAAAAAGGAGAGAGTGATGGGAGACCGTTTATAGCGGTTTTGGTGAAAAATAATAACAGAAAATGTGGGCTGGGTCGGCCAAAACAATGGCTTAGCTGGGGAAAAAGTCTTCTGGAACCGGCTTTCCCAAAGATTCCCCGTCCTGCAATAATCCCACTTTCACGTGCCTCACTCTGTCCAAAAATCTACAGTAATTTAATGGATATGTATAATAAAAACTGTTAATATCACCAATAATTTCAAATGAATGTATATATATAAATTTACTCAAAATTAATCAAGACGATCCTTATAACTTTTTCAATTCAGCCTAAAATCTTTTTTTTGTCAATTGCGTCCTAAATCAATTCATCCCACCAATTTAGGTTAGTCAATATCAATGTGATAATTATATAAATATTTTTTCTTTATTTTCTCTCTCTCTCTCTCTCTCTCTCTCTCTCTCTCTCTCTCTTTTCTTCAGTTTATTCTTTCCTTCTTCCTTTGGCCGGTGAGGGAAAAGCCTCGCCATTGGTGGGTAAGGCTCGACTCTGCCAAAGCTCGAGCGTCGAGGACCTGAGCACTACCTTTAAGGATTCGGGCTCAAGTGGCGAGGTATTGGGCATGGGCATCAAAGTTCCGGCCCCGACCTCGTTGGACCTGCGTGTGGGTGTTAAGGACCTAGGTCCAGCCTTGATGGACTTGGGCTTGGGCGCTAGAGACCTAGTCTTAAACACCAAGGTCTCGAGCACCATTGTCGGGGTTCCCACGCTCAAGAGTAAAATTTCGGGTTCAAGCACCAATATTTAGTTATATTTTGGAAAATATTCTCGATTTTTCAAAGAGGAAATCATTTTTATGAATTTAAAAATAGATTTTCTGTTCGCTTATTTTCCTTAGCGAATCAAACGTTGGAAAATGAGGAAATATTTTTCACAAAACAAAAGGAGCCTTGGGGTGCATTTTTTTCATGTAAACATTTTCCGGGGTAACATTTTATTTTATTTTTTGATATTTGGTTTTCTTAAAAGAATGAGTCAATTAAAAATATTTTCTTATCAAATGATAAGTTCAGGATAATAATTTCTTCTTTAAAGGAATCGGAAAACGTTTTCAAAATCTTCCAAAGCTTAGATTCGGGTGCTTGGTTAATGATTTGTTCTTATATATATAAACATTGGAAATTATAATATTTTTTATTTTTTAAATAATCAAGTTTTTTAAAATTATTTTATTTTCTTTCTTTTTATTTTTGCTTCTCCCTTGGCCCCTTGTTCGCCACAATGATGGTCAACGAGCTTGGGCCTCACTAGAGTCCGTAGCCTCTAGCAACAAGGCTCAAGCTTGCAACCTATAGCAGCGAGCCTTGAGCCTAGCTAGATTAAGCGAGCTTGTCGACTTAGGATGAGCTTACCCCTTATGATCTAGCCGGGGACAAACTGCCAGAGGAAGCAAACAAGGATGGCAGCAAGGAAGTAGAGGAGCAATAGAGAGAAAGAAAGGAAAAAAAAAAAAAAAGTAATTTCAAATAAAATTAAATAAAAAATTTGATTTTTTTTGTAATTTTCCCCAAGAAAATCAATTCAAATTCTCCACACCAAATAGTGGAAAATGACTTAAATGGTATTTTTTTGCAAAACAAACCACCGTATTTTATGAGAAAACATTTTCTTCATTTTTCGGTGTTTGGTTCACTTAGGAAAATTAGTCAACAAATTTTTTTTTTCTTGTTAAGAGAAAATGTTATTTTATCAAAGCTTATATTAAAAAAAAATGATTTTCCCTTTGAAAGAACCAAAAGACGTATTCCAAATGTTTTCTTAGTGTTGTTAGGGCCCTTGGACAATGACGTTTATTCTTATAGAAATAATTTTTATTTTTATTTTTATTTTTTCTTATTTTTTCTTTTCTTTTTCCTTCTTTCTTTTTCTTTCTCCTTCTTCCTCCGTCAGTTGCGTGTCATAACAACGACCAACGGCCTAGTAACTAACCCTGACATGAGCTACTAAGGTTGGGGCTTGGTTGATCAAAGTGACCTCGAATAGGCCGAGGCCGCCAAACTCGAGGCACACTAGATCCAGGCAAGCTCACAACTTAGTTGAGGTTGGCGAGCTTAGGCTTACTTGAGGCAAGCGAGCTCTTAATGAGGCCGAGCATACTTGAGGCCAGCGAGCTCGAGCTTACCTGTGATTGTTGATGGCTGGACACGGCAGAGGAAGGGGGGAAAAGGAAAAGAAAAAAAAAAGAGATAAGGAAAATAAAAAATAAAATAAAAAATCGATTTTTTTAAAATATGAATTTAAAAAATTCAATTTAAAAAATTCAATTTTCTTTTGCCTAAGATAAAATCATGAGATTGAAATCATTTTCCAATGAGACCGATATATCCAAAAATTTGTTTGGTCGTGTATCAACAAACAAAAGCAAACCAATTATTAAGTTGTAAATTCTAGATCAAGTGTAACGTGAGTTATATTAAAATAAAAGTTGAAAACACACCCCTAATGAAAAATAAGCACTAAATTAGAAACAGAGCGCCTATATTTTTCTCTCTAATCTGATTATAGATGATTTTTTCTATACTCTTCAATAGGTAACACCAATAAATTTTTCTAACATTTGATAGTTTTTGTTGATAATTCTAGTAAGTTTAAAATAATTTTTTTGACTTTTAAGAGTTTGGAAGATATATCGAGAAAAATTACCGAAACAATCATAAATCTATTGCAATATTTCTAATTCAATTCTGAACCTTTTTTGTTTTTACTAATTCAGTCCATTCGATTAAAATTGATCGGCTGACGCTAACGTGATAATTTTTAAATATTTTTGTCTCTTTTTTTTCTTTCCTTTTGCCTCTTGCTAGGGCTGACGAGATCTACCTTGTTGGCCACTAGACCTAGTCGGCCACTAGTGAGGCTTGCCCTCGCCAATACAACGCTAGGCAAGGTCATATCCATCAAAAGAGGACTCAACCTCGGCCTCTGTGTTCTCTGCTCATCACCCACTCTCACTTCCACCCAAATGCAACTCCTTGAAGGAGTTCTTGCAAATCAATAAAAATTACGACTCAAATAAAATAGATATCTTCAATTGTGTTATCAATTTGATTCGGTATCAAACCGTTACTATCAACCGATTCACTAATAAGAAGTTTAGAACATTTTTAGACTATCTAATTTCAACATGCAACGAAATAAAAAATAAATAAATACCTAATTCTACATACTTTTGGGAAAAAAGGAATGCATAGATTATTAAATCAAAATAAATTGAACTCTTGCGTAGGTAATCTTTTAGACTAAATATCATTCAACAATGACCAACTTGAGAAGTAAAAGTCATTCATTTAATATTTTAGAGGAATCTTAAAGAGGAAAACTTTTTCCGTTAGGCTAAATTAAAAAAATTATTAGTCAAAAGGAATTTTTTTTATTTGACTCGTTGATTGGGTTAGGTTTCATTGGTTTAATTTATAAACCCAAACCATAAACAAACTAATAAATCAATAAAACCAACTTATCGGCTTGGTTCGACTTGATTTTTCAATTTTTTTACTGCCCTTAGTAGGGCGGGCCCTCCAACTGGGCCACCTTTTTATTTTTCATATTTTAATGTTTTAACCGATAATTAAAATGATATGAAAATAAGTGAAAAATGATTTTAGGGCTTTGTGCTCCTTTATTTTACTATTTTATCTAGTAGTTTTATATTTTTTATACGCTACATTAGAAATTTGGGATCTTCAATCCTATTATTTTTTATAAAATATTATATTGTCAAAGTAAAATTATTAACATTACACAAATTTCTGAATTTTTCAATAAATATTCAAGAGCTGGTCGAGCTGGGCCTCGACTTTTTGCCTAGGCCCGCCTAGTGGGCCTAAGAAATCCGGCCGAGCCCCCCATTTATGGGCGGCCCCGAAGCTACCTGCCCGTCGATCAGGAACCAATCTTTTAATTCTTTAATTCTTCCTCCTCTCTCTCTCTCTCTCTCTCGCGATAAAGTGACATCTCGAAGTGAAAGTTCACTCTGTCGACCGATAAAAAAAAAAAGACAAAAGACTTCCGACCCAAAAAAAAAAAAAAAAAACGAAGAAAAATGGACATAGGACCGACAAGAACAAAAGGACAAAAGACATTTCTTCAGGTAGTAACGGCGAACCAGGAATCCAAGGTACGGTGGCGAGACACGAATATTTTATTAAAATAACATATATTGCTTTTAAAATTTCTTTCCCCTAAATCATGTGAATTTTTCTTTTTCTCTTTAAACCTAGGGTTGGGGGACGCCACTAATCCTCAGGGTCCGACACCGACGGGTGTAAAATAAATTCCGTAGTTATAACTTAAATCGGACGTTCTGAATCGCTCGCAAAAGAACCAAAACTCTTATGGTAATCTTTAGAAGAGTAGCAAGTGCCCTATCCGTCATTTATAAGGCACATCACGTTTTCTTTTTTTGGGAAAAATGATATATAATTCTTGAATTTTGGTCTAATGTACAATATCTTACTTAATTTTTAATTTATTTATCATAATCCATGAACTTTTGCCAAATGTTTAATGTACTTCATGATTTTTAAACATTTTTATATATTTGAAAAATCATACCGAATATTTATCAATAGATCAAGGATCACGTTATATAAATTAAAAGTTTTGGAATGATATTGCACAAAATGTAGATATCACAATGCAAAAATTTGAAGTCCACGGATTATATTTGCATACTAGATCAAAATTTAATAATTATTTGTGTTATTACCCTTTTTATTTAAGAGAGGATTCGTGAGAAATGCATGGACTTTGTGAAAGAAGTATCATCTTTTCACTATAGCTACCTCTAAGCAAAATACTCACCACAGCATGCGCATGCAGATACGAACTCTCTCAGGTCTCAGATGGTTAAATGAAAATATATCTTCCGGTGCATGAGAAAATAGCCAACAAATTTAGATAAGACTTCCACCAATGATGGACGATATTATGGAATTTCAAACTTTATTGTTCACGTCCTAAATTAGAGCATTGATAAAAACCATCACGAGTTAGGTCGACTATATGGTAATTTGTCTCTCGTGTAAAATATTTTTTTTAACAATGAAGCAATTTCAGTTGACTTTTATTTTATTTTCTTAAACATAGGGAAACAGTTTCCTTTCTACTACTCGACTAAAATTGTACATTTATAGTAGTCGAAAATTATTTAGTTCTCAATTAAGGTAAAATGGCATTCTTGCAAATATATACTTTCAAGCAATCTACCTCTTTCACGTTGTATGTCATGTTTCTCCTTTCTAGCAAAAGAAATGTCGTGTTTCTTCTTTCATGCTTTTTTAGCCTGTAGTGGAATGATATTTTCACACATCACATGCCTTTCGATACATTTTTTTGAAATAACTTGTAAAGCCAGAGATCGTAAATTTCGATTCTTTACAGAACTAAACGTTATTTGAGCAATCAGTGACAAGAATAATGGGTCATAAATAGGTGAAGTAGCTGCGTTTCGATCATTAGAAATATACTCACTCCTCTCCTTTCTTGTAAGAACGCTCCGAACCATTTAATCGATTATGGACCGAAAGCGACAAGCAATATCTTTTTTTTTTTTGGTCAGAATACAAGCAATATCTTAGAAAAGTTGAAGCTCCACTCCATCGTCGAAGCAACTTACACTTCACAAGGCAAAGTAGCCCCTTCACACTTAAATGAACTCTCATTTCTCGAATTTCATTATTGAGCAGAAGATCGAGATATTTTCCAACCATATTGGGCCTAAATCCAAATCCACTCATCGATTTGGTGATCTATCGTAAACTAGAAGAGTGAAGAGTAGGGTTTTGGGATACGAGAATGTCCTCGTATTACATGTTTACATTGCCAAAAAGAAAACACCAACGAAAGCTTTCACACCCGACAAACCAATCGCACAACCTTTAAAAAGACATTCTCTCTCAATAGATGCGTACCAATCCCGAGCTTCGGCATCTCGACCATCATCCATTCCTGATTGAAGCATATAAAAGACCAGAAGGCGAACCCTGGACTAACAGAGAAGAAATAGTTAGAGCATTGCCATATCCACGACCCATAACATGTTTTTCTCTTTGGTCAAGACTGAACATGCATCACCGTTATGGAATTACTGAGGAGCACAGAGACCCGTTTAACCCAAAAAGAAGACGAACTTAAACATTGTTGCTGAAAAGCATCCGCTGCTGGCACCAATTTCTAGAGTGACTTCAGATATTCCTATTCAACGGCGATGTACAGATAGCCATTTGACAGCCACAAATTAACCTTCGAACTTTGGCCAAGAAAAACCGAGAGTACAACAGGACACATTCGGTCCCAAAACACCCAAAAAATAAACAGAAAAAAGAAATGAACTATGCATTATCCCGGCAAGAAACAAAAGCAAAATGTTAACAAATAAATAAATTGCATCGTGGTAGCAGGTTCACAAGAGAGAATGGCTACGACTAGAGCTGGAAAAGCCGACAGCAAATTGATAAGCATGATTTTATTTCTTCCAGAGAGTGCTTCTAAGACCAAAATTTTCCATCTTTCTCGACAAAATAGAGCAAGTCTTTTACGTTCGAAACTACGGTGTAAGGTTAACCTAACCCAGAAAGAGAGAGAGAGAGAGAGTGAGAGATTCAGCAGATCTGATGATCCTGAAACAGGATCTAGAGAAGCGTCTAAGACAAACCCCATTGGTCAGGACACAAGAACAGTTACGGTTAGATACACATCATGCGAGAGTATCTAGGAAGAAGCAGCCTGCACAATCATCGTTCAGGACACACCTCACATGAAGCAATCTTGAAAGCACCCATAAATGCTTTTTGACTCAGCCAGATCCAAAAAAGGCAAGCAAAAATACAAATTCGAAACTACAAGTACGGAATAGGGCAACTAAAAAGACTTCAAAACTAGATCTCCTGTTCAAAAAAAAAAAACTAGATCTCCTGTTCAAAGAAAACCAGATCTAATTAACGTCTCCAAATTCGGCCGCAAAAAGAAACACCCAGAAAGAAAAAAGGAACACACAAGCCAAGAAGTCACCAAAATCGTCTCATTCATTAGATTACAAAAGAAAAGTGTAGAGCTCCCTTCAATCCAAAACAGGATTCAGACCAAAAGGGGCAAGTGAAGCTCCTGGCATATGCAAGCCACAAGCCTATCCCAAAATTTTCTTCCATCTCCGTGTCTCCTTCATTTCTCTTTTTTCCTTTTTTTGGAGATCCGTTCACGAATGGCTGGATTTAATGGGATAGGAGTGTGGGATCCATAGACCAGCAGCTCAACCCACCCGGCCAAGAACCTCTATTGGACTTAAAAGGAGCTCTAGACTCCTCTATATTAATCCCCTCTCTCTTCACATGCAAACCCTAGAAATCACTCAAAACCAGGGAAATCAAGAACCACTTCAATATCACCATACGAAACCCTGACAGATCTTCAAACCCTAGCGAGACACGGAGAGAGAGAGAGAGAGAGAACAGGAAGCGGAAGAAATGAAGGGCAACTGTCAAAACCCGAGATGCAGACCAGCGTGTAGGGTTTGGAACACTTAAAAAGACGAAGAGAAGAGGGCTCGACAAGGATTAGTAACAGCGGAACAAACAAAACAAGGGAAGAAAACAAAGGAGGGCCCAAGAGAAAACACCGACCACAAGTCCTGGGAAACCCCATCTAGCAGCTAGGAGTGGGTCGCATCTCTCTCTCTCTCTCTCTCTCACTCACTCTCTGCGAAAGCAGAAAATGACCAAAATGGACCGTTCAAGAGGTGGTGAGGAAGCCAGCGAGGGAGGAGCCATGGTAGAAAAAGTAGAGAGCGATGGGAGGCCATTTAAAGTGGGTTTTGGTGAAAGAAAATTACAGAAAATTGAGTGGTGGGCCGGCCGAAACAGTGGCTTAGCTGGGAAAAGTCTTTGGGGGAACCGGCTCCCCAGAGATTCTCTCTGTTATGCAATAATCACGCGTTCACGTGCCTCTGTCCGAAAATCTACAGTCAAGTTAATGGAAGTTTGGGGTAAATGCATCGGGTCCCGTAACTCGTGAGTGAATGGCTCTGCGGTGGGAAATTTAGCAGGAGAGGCTGAGGCTGTCGGGTTGGCGGATAAGTCGGTTCTCATAAACGAATGCGTTGGGATCGGGAAAATTTGTGCAAGAAATTTTAAATTTACTATATCTTTATCAATTCAATCTTAATTTTTTTTAATTATACTAATTAAATTCTCAATTTTTTATTTTTTATTAATTGAGTTTATCTTATCAATTTTAGCCGAAAATTACTATGCATACATCGATCATTTTATGAATACAACATAGATAATTTTTAATAATAATTTTTAATATTTTTTATTCTCCTTGATTTTTTTTCCTTTCTTTTTAATATTTTTCCCATCCGTCGGCCTTGCATGAGGGCCACTCTCACTAGCTTTCAGCAAGGGAAGTCTCGCTAAGGGCAGCAATACGCCAATCAAGCGAGGGTGGCCTTTTCCTAAGGCCAGTGATCTTTGTCAATCATGACAAAGCTAGATGATGGTTGGCGGAGAGCGATCAGAGGGAAAAAAAAAAAGAAACGAAAGGAAAAAAGATAAAAAGTAAAATAGAAGAAAAGAAAAGAGTACGGCGAAATGAAAAAAAAATTGAAAAAAATTTGAAATATTACTAAAAACTGTCAATTTCAATGTCAACCATATCACATAGAACGGCCGGCATTCATGTCGGTGATTTCCGATTAAAATTAACCGAATAGACTAACAATTTATGACTTAATTAACATGATTAAAAAATTTAAGACCGAGTTAGCAAAAACATAATAAGTTTAAGAAGTTTTTTTTTTGACAATATTCAAGTTGGAAAAGACTAGATTTTAGTTCCATTTATTATTATGGATCGTAGGCCTCAAGATGGATCTTATTTCGAACAAAAAAAAATAAATCAAATGCAAGTGTGTATATTTTTATATCTTCGTGGTTTGACAATGCTTTTAGAAAAAGACGTTCTCACGGAGAGAAATACATCATCATCATTATTATTATTGTTATTATTATTATGTCCACCGTTAATATCAAGATTTTTTTTTTCTTTTTACAGACCCATGGCATGTGGATTAATTCAATTAGACAAGTATATCAAAGTATATATGTCACTCGTGCAATAATAAATATGAAAAATGTTATTTACACGAACATTGATACCTAATAAAAATCCAAAATGTTCACTTTATGTTTTGAAGAATAACTTGCTCGTTAATCATCAGTTATCGTTTCCTTATAAATCACGTCGGCCTTCCAATAACCTCAATTGCCAATCACCGCGTGGGTCCACATCAAGATTTCTCATTTGCAAATGACAAACGCAACATACAAATCTGGAAATTGTTTTTTTCGGAGGAAAAAAGTAGCTAAAGAAAACAAAAAAATTGGATAGTACATCTTAGCTATTGATTTTGTAGATTGCTATATGGGTCCACGCTATTTAAGTAATCGGGTTTCAGATGGGTATTTAATCATGGGATCCTGAAGTATGCGAATAAACTTAAGAATATAGCTAAAAGAAATTATAATGTAATGAAACGTCATTGCCCATGCATAGCTTATAAAGCTGTAAGAGTTAATTAAAACCATCACCTAGCCTGCTTCACACACGCGATAAACATGTAGATATACTTAAATAACTTCAAATTTTTTTTAAAGGCACATCGCGTTTATATATGTATAATACATTCATATTATCAAATGTTACTACTATTAGTATCACATCATCTCAAAATGTAGTGCACCGAGCTCAATCTCATTATTTTGCACTATGTATGACATTGAATTTATGCACATTGGACATGGATATCTTAATTTTCGCGATGAATTAACATGAACTTGACGAGAAAGCAACACATTGACTTCAAGAAATTGAAGATGTGAAAGATTTTCCACAAAATTTAGTGTTATGAAAATATGTTTTCATTTTACAACCTGGAAAAAAGAGAGCAGGATTCATTTATATTTCAACTCAATAATTATGATTTTTTTTGGGTGTATGTATGGCAAGTTATGATATTTCAATTCAACTTTCGAGCATAAATTAAATTAATTTTTTTGATTTGATCAACACAAATTTGAATAATCGGAACTAGAATTAGAGGATATGAATTGCTTTTACATATCACGATCCTCATGCGTTTTATATTTTAGAATCTTACCAAAGATCAAATCGAGTTTCAAGATGGTATCCCACCATCGAATTGAGTCAATCCCCAAACGAAGAGCAGAGAAAAATAAAAAAGTCAGGGGGATTTTATTTTTAACGACGACTCGATTTTCTAACTCACGTCACGTGATGTTGCGACGGAAAAATAATAAATAAATAAATAAATAAATAAATCGAGGATGAGGGAGTGGGCTGAAGACCTACACGTGGCGGTTGGAAATGGCGGGAAAGTGAGAGAGAGAGAGAGGGGACCAAAAGCGACTTTAATGTAACGTGACGGCTCCACTCATCCTCTCTCCAGCTGGCGATTCGGCGCGCTTTCTCTCGCTCGCCGGCCCGGGTACGGTTCTTATGGGCTTGGCCCAATCGAACCCCATCCCTCGACATTCGGGCTCGATCGATAGGTGCGGCTAAGTCAGACGTAGACCCAAAAGTCCTCATTTCTTAAAGAATCGTTTGTTTTTCTTAGCAAAACGTCGCGTACAAATCGTGCTCCGGGCCTCATTGGGTTCGAGCAAACGTAATGGGCCGCATAGGATTTGGATTAGTATTCCACAAACACGATGTCACGGGAGCGAAATAGTGCTGAGGTGGGTTTGAGAACTCTTGCGTTGGGATTGTGCTCGTCAACTACCGGACCAAAACGAAGATTCACGCGAATGATGGACCCCTTTGGGTCGCGTTGCAGTACAGCGGGCGCATCGAGCCGTGCTCGAGTTGGAGTCGGCGACCGTGCCATCTTTCGTTGGGAGACCACTTTCTCTGGGGTTTTAACAAACCGAGGAGCAAATTCTAGAGTTGCTTTTTATGTGATTCTTGCCGCGTCTTCTGTTTTGCGGAACGTACGAGGTTTCATGTGGGATGAAGAGAAGGTGAACGATGAGGTGAGGACCTACATGACCAAGGGCTTCAAGGCGGCGGAAGAGATGTGCAAGACCCACGGCTGCGATCTCCGCATGGGCCCGAAATAAGGAAAAAGAAAGGAGGCTCTGCTTCAAATTCAAGCTCCTTTGAATTGCCATCTGCTTGATATTTTGCTGCGATTTGTGTTTCTGGCTTCATCTGAGACTCTGAGCGAGAGTGAGGAGATCAAATTCGGTTGTACTTTTGCCTGTCGTGATCACTAGAGTCGCAAGGTTCATTTCCACTGTAATAAATTAATAATGCCTGGATAGGTCATGTAGTTTCTTTGCAATTGTGTGACAAACGAAGAAAATTCTATTCGAGTAACCATTTTAACTGTCAATAGTGTCTAGAATTGACATGTTCTCTGTTCCGTTGGTAGTATGTAGGAAGTACCCAGTCAGTTTAGTTCGATGCACAGTGACGAAAAAATTAATATGCTGGGTTTTGATTGGAGAGCAAATAGTTTCCAAAAGCGCTTGGTTCCCTATAGTTTTAGTTTGTCTAATCATCCTCTGTTTTATTTTATAAATTTTCTAATCCAACTAAATTCGACTGAGGTGTCATCGGAAGACACACGAGTATAGATAGTTAGAACATGCACATGCCCACATGGAAGTGTATGGAAAAATTTAGCCAATATGAACACCCATGCAGACATGTCATTGTACCATTAGATTAGTTGGATTTGGCCGAATTCAATATTGGAGAGACTTGACTAGAAAATTTGTGAAATTGGAAGGATTTGATCAAGATTGTTGACTGGACTTTGATAGCCTCCATGGCTCCTGCATCTCGAGCTCGAAGCCACGGCGACCATGGTTGCCATGGCAACAAGCTCGAAGTTGAAGCTTGGGTCAACAATGGTCGATCAAGATTGAGTTGGCTTTGCGAGATAGTGGTGAGCGGTATTGTCTATGTTGACAACGCTCAGGTTGCTCTTAATTTTTTAATTTTCTTTTTCTTTATTGTTTTGATCTTTTAATTTATTTTTTTTGTGTTCATCTAATACACATTGGCTTTAGTGGCCATATCAACCTTTTGATAATGATGATGACAACAATTGATCGGAAAAAAGCCAAGAGATAAAACAAAGGACGACTGGTATAATTTTTTAAAAAATATGAAGATACCTTGGGATTTCAGGTAAGAGACCAAAGACTACTTATGCTTTTTCATATTAATTTGGATCACTAACTATATAAGATCAAATTACAAATTCCATCTCCTTCGATAAATTAAACATGTTGGGATCCTTTCCTATATGTAAATGCTCGCTCAAATTGGAGAAAAGAAAGGAAATGTATTCTTACAATTATTTCCTAACTGATATGAGATCAATCATACTTAATGAATATCTTATGATTTAAGATCCAAATTATATGCATCTTATTAGGTGATTCCACCGAATATTGTATCTAAAGTGTATTCATCAATTATATCATTAAATCTACTAACTTTATACATGCTTACATACGAATACACACACACATATATATATATATATATAACATTTTTATCGATTAATAACTTGTTGTAGTTACCTATCAAATAGAGTAGGCTTTATCCTAATTCTTAGTGCATATTTTATTGTTATGGTTCCGTTGTAATACAAATCGATCTTCGCATCTTACATATCAATACTAGATGATATGGCACATAATCCTTTTAATTATGCTTTAATGTCCCAATACTTAAGAAAGACAATATGCTATCGTATATTCTTCTAAACAAAGACTCGAAAATAAGATATCTTTTTATGTCATCATGAATTTTACTCAAATTTTGATTATTTTGCATATTTCCTAATTTTATATTACGAAAAGATTGATTGTTTAGATTTCAGAGTATCTTACGATTTCATTTCCAATTTGCTATCCATAAATTTGGGATTTCGATTTCCAATTATGGCATCAATTGCATATATACTCGATTGTCAAGCTTAGAAATAAACATGATGCGTGTGTATATATATAGACATTCCAATTGGTGAATTACAATTAAAGAAGAATAAAGAGAAAGATGGCGGACAAGGAGAAGGGGAAGGAAGTGCCGGAGAATGCCCCCACGTCTGTGACCATCAGAGATCCTGAGGCCGTTTCTTCCAAATCCAAAGGCAAAACACAGGCCGTTTCTTCCAAATCCAAAGGCAAAACACAGCCGTATGCCTACAATCCTCAGACCAATTCAATAGAGAAAGTGAGTGAGGATGCGCCCCGTCAAGTTGACGATAAAGACGCTCAACCTAGTCAGGAACATGCTCAACCCAGTTAGGGACGTGAGCGGCTGGGACATGCCCGCTTCCGCTCATCGTCCTCTCTCGGTAAGGGTCTCTCTTACCATCACGAAAAAAAAAAAAAAATCTTTCCTAGAGTTGATTCGTGGTGGCATGGTACAAATCTTAGCCACCTAACCATGTTGGTCGACCTGAATTCTTCCTTGGCACCATGAACTTTGACATGATAAAAATGATTTTTCGATTGAGACCTTATGGGTGTTGGTGCTCATGTTGTCATTTCAGGAAAAGAAAAAGATAAAAACCCAAAGAAATAGCAAAGGATCTAGAGTGAGTGATGAAGATGGGACAACTTTTCACTGGGATTCTCAAGTTTTTGTTTCCCTTCTCAAGTGATGTTCCACGTTATAAATAAAGACTTACTCGTTGGTTTATAAACATCATCTTTGCACCAATGTTCCCTTTTAATTTTTGACTGACCTTTAACTATAATGTCAAGGTCCTACCGTAGATCTTTGATGTTAAACAACGACAGGATATTACCCTCTTCTCGGAATAAAAAAGATACACGGCACCTTAAAATAACTTGAAATAAGGAATGCACTCGCCGCCAATGGTATATCTATCAGACGAGTAGGGCAGCCCTTAGTGGAGCTCTGAAGTTCCTCCTTTGTGGTAGAAACCCTTAGCAATCAGGGATCCACGGGTACCCCTAGTTTTAAAGCTCTATCTTTACTCATTTCTTAATTTTATATAAGAAGTAAGAACCTATTCATCCAAGTTCGAATCGAGAAGACCCGATATTTTCTCCTCGGTTCTTATCGGGCCGGGTCTTTTTTAGGCTATACATGAGAATCGAATAAATCGGATTGGGCTCACATTCCGAGCTGAGAAGACCGTGGCCCAAAAAAAAAAATCTCGAATCATGCTGAACACCTTATTACCGAAACCCACCCCATTTTTTCCACTCGAGTAGTGTACGAGACGGTTAGCAATCCTCGGCAACACTCCCTACCATTGCTAGTTGCCAAGCAGACATTGCGAGCGGCGAAAACGGCCGATCATGCCTTTGCAAAAACCGACTCCACCGACTCCTGCAATGAGGAAGGATGCGATCATGGGGCGGTGGGTGACTTTCTCGGTAGCGAGGGCCAAATGGCCTTCCGATTTCAAGTCCAAAATGCCTAATTTGAGGTGAACGGTTCCAAATTCATACAGTTTTTACTTAAAATATGGAATCTAATATTTAGAATAAATTTCTCATTTTTTGGAACTTGAAATCTATCTTGCTAGAACTTAGAACCTTTCTTATTACATGTTACAGGGTCGGTTCCATGGTCTACCAAAGTTTCATCTATATTATTAATTAAATAATTGTAGTGAATTAAAACCTTTAATGTCCATCACTTGTTGTTACAATTCATTGATCATAACTTATATTTAAACATACGAAAAATATGAATATTAATGAAGTAAAAGTCTTTTTCATAAGATGGAAGCTCAAACTAGTGTTTTCAAATTATACACTCGTTATTGAATAGTATGAAATATTGCAAGATCGTGCGAAGACATAAATCAAGAAAAACATTAAAACTTATTCCAGATTCTAAGTTACAGGTTCTAGATTCCACGTTCTTCCAACTAAGAACTTGCTCAAAATAGGTTCAACATTTTTTAGGAACTGGAACCTACCTTGCATACCTTGTAACCGAGAACCTACAAGTTCTCATTGATATGCTTTTTAGGTTCTAGGTTCCTGAAACCGTGCTCACCCCTACCCCTCCGACCATGCCGGCAGTGCCCCTTCTACTCTGGCAAAGAGCACGTGTGCACCTCGAAGATCTTTCAGGTGTTGCTCGACACAAGCTTCGACTAGAGGATGCGGGTCATCAAGAACCTCTACCTACGTGCTCGACATGAACCTCAAAGATGCCAACTTTGACAGTGGGGGCGGCAGCGGTGACGTGTTGCACAGTTTTGAGTTTCATGACGTGGTAATCAAGACTCCGAACCATTTGGTGCACCTAAGCAATTTGTCGCCAAGGGAGGTCAGCCACGTAATCCTCACGTGCAAGAAAGGATCACTCTCCTCATTTCCACGAACTAGACGATGACAAGGTTCGTTTGATTGTTCTCTTCCAAGGTTCCTGCACGCTTTGTATTTCCATTTGTTTTTTTTTTTTTTTGGTGTGATTTTGTTGGGCTGAAAGTTCCTAATACCGCATGTTGCATATTATCAACGAGCAGTGACAACGTGACATTAATTTGACCTGGTTGAAGGCCTTTGATGTTGCCTGTCGCAGACTCAAGCAAGTACTGACACTAACTTGACTTGGTTAAGATCAGTTCTACATTTTCCTTTCGGTCGTTGTATGGATGAGCTATTAAGTATGGCGAGTTGAATTCAAGTGCAAATCTATCAATGAATTCAACTTAGTCAGCTGTAGTATGTACCGGATCGAGGTTCGTGAGTCAGCGTTTGATCAAGAGATGTTTTGGCTGGTTCAAGAGGTGTAATTGAGATAACTATGAAAGGCGGAAAATTGTCAAAAAAGTCTTAAACCTATTATATTTTTGTCAATTCAGTTTTAAATATTTCAATTTTGCCAATTCAATTCTAGATCGTTTCAAGTCTTGCCAATTGAGTTCATCTTGCCAATTTTAACTGGAAATTGTTGACGTGGTCGGTCGACGCTGATGTGGTACTTTTTAATAATTTTTTTGAATTTTTATTTTTTTCCTTTTTTTACTTCTTTTTATTTTTTTGGGTTTGGGTTTGGGGTTAGGGCCAGCGAGGATTATCGGCCGACCCTTGTCGGTCCTTAACCCCAAACCCAAGAAAATAAAATATTATGTCAACGCCGATCAATCATGTCAATAATTTCCGGTTAAAATTGGTCAGATTGACAAGAAATAAAAAGATTTATGATTGAATTGGTAAAATTGAAATGTTTATGACTGAATTGACAAAAGCACAATAAGTTTAGAATTTCTTAGACAATTTTCTCTTACAAAAGGCTTATTGAGGTTTTGCCGGTGGAATTTGTGATCCACTGTAATAATTCCCAAAACATTTATTTTCGACAGATCTTGACTTGACTAGGATTCTCAACTTTAGATGATCGCCTACAATTGCTTATTTCTCATCCTTACTGTTTTCTTCTTTTTTTGTCAAGATTTAGAGAATTTAGTCATTAATTTGGAAGCTTGTCAGTTTAAGTTTTGGCTTCGCGGCTATTGATGGGCATTCGATCTGGCCTTGTGACTAGACTTCTCAAAACCTGCTCTGGCTATATTTATATATTTTTCATTTTCGGGCTGCTGATCTTGGAGGCCTGCTAAAACTGATGCTTAGGAAGGTCGATCCGCCGTTCAATTTGTTGATCCAGACTTCTCCGGTCCACACTTCCGGGTCCCAACTGGGTTCCACCAACTATATAAAGATCAAATTGCAAATTCCATTTCCTTCGATAAAATAAACCTGTTGAGATCCTTGCCTTATGTAATTTGGACGCTGAATTTGGAGAAAAGAAAGGAAATGAACTCTTGCCATTTTATTTCCTAATTGACATGAGATCAATCTTTTTTTAATATCGTACGATGAAATATTGAATATAATGTGCTTCGATCAATTTATCACTAAATCTACTAACTCTATACATATATACATACTTACATATATATGTCGCAATATTTAAGAAGGATAATGTGCTACGATATTATATGTTATGCCAAATAGAGACCTGAAAATAAGATATCTTTTTATCTAATCATGGATTTTACTCAAATTTTGGTTATTTTGCATATTTCCTAATTTTATGCCAAGAATATACGATTGTGTAGAATTGACTACATCTTAGGATTTGATTCTCGATTTGCCATCCATGAATTTGGGATTTCAATTTCCAATTATGGTATCAAACGCCCGTGGACACGTTGGCGTATAGTTAGTTAGTGTATTGGAGAGCTTGATTAGAAAGTTTGTAAATTTGGAAGGATTTGATCCAAAGTGCCAACTAGATGGCCTCTGTGGCTACTACATCTCAAGCTTGAAGCCCACGTGGCCATGGCTGCCATGACCACCTGAGTTGAAGTTAAAGCTTGTGGAAGCAATGGGCGATCAAGCTTGAGTCGGCATTGCGAGATGGTGGCGAGCGGTGTTGTGATGTTGGTGGGGCTAGGATTGCTTTTAATTTTTAAAATTTTTCTTTTTCTTTTTTATTATTATTATTATTTTAAAAATTTTCTTTTGTGTTCATCTAATACACGTCGGCTTTAGTGGCCATATCTACCCTTTGATAATCAATGTCAACAACAATTAGTTGGAAAAAATCATGAAAAAAAATCAAAGGACGAGTTGTGTAACTTTTTAAAAGGTACGAAGATGATTTGGGATTTTGGGCAAGAGTCCAAAGACTACTTTTACCTTTTTACCTTGATTTGATACTTGTATCTTGACCCTAGGATCACCAACCATACAAGATCAAATTGCAAATTCCATTTTCCTTCAATAAATTAAACATGTTGGATGCTTACCTTATGTAAATGCACGCTCAAATTTCAAAAAAAAAATAAAAAATCTTCTTGTTTCTAGAAATAATTTCAAAATCAAGTCCAATTTTCTCTTTTCTCCTTCTTTCTTCTTCTTCCTCCATTGAACACTACCAACTGCTACCACTGCCAGTAATCTGTAGCGACCGGCTAGGCGAGATCTGACGAGCTCACCGAAAGCTCACCTGGCCACCGTGAGCCTCAGCCTCGCCGACCGGCGCGAGGCTGGGCCTTGCCAAGCTAGGGCGAGGTCAACCTCATACCACCTAGGCCAGGTTGAGCCTCACCGATGGCTAGGCGAGCCTCTGATGAGCTTGTCAGACCTCACCCAACTGATTGCCAGCCACTAAAAAGAGAAAAGGAAAAAAAAAAGAAAAAAAAAAAGACAAATATAATAAAAGTATTAAAAAATTAAAATAAACAATTTTTTTTTAAAGAATCCTACCAAATACATTTCTATTCTATGAATAGAAATTTTGGATAATTATCAAGTGCCTTCAAAAACTCATAAATTATTCCCGGAAATAGAATAAAACAATTTATTTTTGAGTAAAAATTGTTCCAAGAAATAGAAAGTTACCAAACACGCCTAACTATCTATTTGTGTTACTCTTACAATAAAATTCTTTCCTAGACCTAATTTGTAGTGACAAAGTCTAAATCTCAGCCACCGAGCGATACGGGTTGACTAAATTCTTCTTTGGCGACAAAACTTAGACATGATCAATCGCGTGATCACATGATACAAATTTATCAACTTTGTCGACCGATAATTTGTTTTGGGCTTCCAATCAAGTAAAGTAGGTTCTATCTTAATTCATGGCGTATACTTTATTATTGCGGATTCATAATAATTATTGTGGTTTCATAATAATAAAAATCAAAATTTGTATATTACATAACACTAATAAATGATATGGGATATTTCATTTATGATACAAAGTCACGATATTTAAGAAGAATAACCTACTATAGTACCTTCTTTTATGCTAAGCATACGCCCCAAGAAAAAAACACCTCTTATCGGTTTCACTCAAATTTGGTTATTTTGCATTTTTTTTTTATATTTATGTTGACAAAAACATTAATTATTTAAATTTTATTATATCTTACTATTTGATTTCATTTTTGATCTATAATCCATGAATTAGGGATTTTGATACACAATTTGTATTTCAATTTTCAATTATGGGATATATCACGTAGATACTTGATCATCATGTCCAAGAATAAGTATCACATGTTGTGTTGTGTGTGTACAACGTCTTAGTTGGTCAATTAAAGTTAATGAAGTAAGGAATATAGACGCAAAAAATATCACATAATCCCCCATGACTAGGAGTTTCTTCTCAATCTCCTTCTAAATCCAAATTTAGATTTCAGAGTATCTTACGATTTCATTTCCAATTTGCTATCCATAAATTTGGGATTTCAATTTCCAATTATGGGATCAATCGCATATATACTCGATTGTCAAGCTTAGAAATAAACATGATGCGTGTGTATATATATATAGACATCCCAATTGGTGAATTACAATTAAAGAAGAATAAAAAGAAAGATGGCGGACGAGGAGAAGTGGAAGGAAGTGCAGTTTTACGACTTTTGGAACCCGAAGAATCGTCCCACGAGCGTGACCATCAGAGATCTTCAAGCTGCTTCTTCTCTTTCTTCTTCTTCCAAATCCAAATCCAAAGGCAAAACACAGTTGTTTGACTACAATCCTCAGACCAATTCGTATGTCTACAATCCTCAGACCAAATCCAAAGGCAAAACACAGTCATGTGTTTACAATCCTCATACCAATTCAATAGAGAATATGAGTGAGGATGTGCACCGTCAACTTTATGATAAAGATGCTCAACCCAGTCAGAGCCGCTTCCGCACATCGTCCTCTCTTGGTAAGGGTCTCTCTTACCCTCGCGAAAAAAATAAAATCTTCCCTAGAGTTGATCTGTTGTGGCATGATACAAATCTTAGCCACCTAGCCATGTTGGTCGACTTGAATTCTTCCTTGGCAGCATTAACTTTGACATGATAAGTGATTTTTCGATTGAGACCTTATGGGTGTTGGTGCTTGTGTTGTCATTTCAGGAAAAGGAGAAGGTAAAAACCCAAAGAAATAGCAAAGGAGCTGGAGCGAGTGATGAAGATGGGACAGCTTTTCACTGGGATTCTCAACTTTTATTTCCCTTGTCAAGTGATGTTCCACGTTATAAATAAAGACTACCTTGTTGGTTTATAAACATCATCCTTGCGCCAATGTTCCCTTTTAATTAGGAATTTTGATTCACAATTTGCATTTCGATTTTCAATTATGGGATATATCTCATGTATATACTTGATCATCATGTCCAAGAATAAGTATCACGTGTGTTTTGTTGTTTTGTTGTGTGTGTACGACATCTTAATTGGTCAATTAAAGTTAATGAAGTAAGGAATATAGACGCAGAAAATATTACATATACCCCCATGGCTGGGAGCTTCTTCTCAGTCTCCTTCTAAATCCAAATCTAAACCTAAATTAATTCCCGTACGAAATTGGGCTAAGTCAG
The DNA here is from genome assembly GCA_007663325.1 of Eucalyptus pauciflora. Lineage (NCBI taxonomy): Eukaryota > Viridiplantae > Streptophyta > Magnoliopsida > Myrtales > Myrtaceae > Eucalyptus > Eucalyptus pauciflora. The sequence goes on from VMYD01000387.1 coordinate 1,333,087, forward strand.
ACATAGACCCGAAAGTCCTCATTCAGGCCATCCCAAGCGGCCACAGTTCTTAAAGAATTGTTTGTTTTTCTTAGCAAAATGTCCCATACAAATCGTGCTCCGGGCCTCATTGGGTTCGAGCTAGCCTAATGGGCCGCATAGGATTTGGCTTAGTATTCCACAGACACGATGTCACGGGAGCGAAATCACGCAGGAGCATGTGCCTGCCATAATGCTGGGGTGGGTTTGAGAACTCTTGCGTTGGGATTGTGCTCGTCAACTACCGGACCAAAACGAAGATTCACGCGAATGATGGACCCCTTTGGGTCGCGTTGCAGTACAGCGGGCGCATCGAGCCGTGCTCGAGTTGGGGTCGGCGACCGTGCCATCTTTTCGTTGGGACGCTCCCAATGCCTGGAGGACACGCATGGGGTTGGGTCTGCATCGGGCACGAATCAAAGTGACATCAACCCAACACTGTCCCAACTTTTTCAAAATGCAGCCACCGATCAGACACGTCCACCAGTCTTGCTCGGAACGTCTTCTTCTCGATTCATCGGGAGCTTTGGTCTTCGAGCAATTGCCAATATAAAATAATTTCCTTCGTCTCGGCCGTCGACACTAGCGTGGCAACATTTCGATGGCCAGCAGAGAGAGAACAGCCAATCTCTCCACATGTTTTCAAGAGAATTACGTAAAGAGTAGTTTGATAAATGCCTATTCGTGCAACCTAATTGGTCAAATCAAAGGCTTTCCTATGTCATTGCTCACTTAATTACGTAGATATAGCACTTGCCAGGCGTACTTGATCAAAGAGATTCCGCATTATAATGAGATTATCTACTAACGATGGAACTTCTTTTTTTTCTTTCAACGCCTACAACATACGTAAATTTTTTACTGATAAAATAGGGAAGCGACAGGAGCAACAAAAACCCGACGACTCAGAACGGCACGGCTTCGTCGTCCATCTGGCGTTGCTTCTCCGTCCTTCGCTCGACTCGCATCTGCGTCTTCTTCTTCATCTGCTCGCCCCTGCTTCACTAGATTCTCCCTAAAAAATTCCAAGAACCTGATCACGCACTCGTGTCCAATGATGGGTAAGTCCCAGTTCTTGAATTTCCCGCCAACGTTTGTACTTCCGCCAGCTTTCTTTCTTGTTTTTTTTTTTTTGGGTCGAAGTTGCCGGATTGATGCCCGCGCGAGTTCTGATTCAGAAGCACGTCCCGAAGGAGTTCGAGAGTGGAAAAAATTCCATCTTTTGAATTCTTCTGATTGAATTTATCGAAATTTTCGAGTTGGAATTTTCGGATGAAGGACCGAACTTTACTTCTTGTTTTTTTATGTAGTGATCGTAGCTCAATTCTCTAGGTCGTTCCTGTTGGACTGGATATAGTCAAATTCTTGTCCTTTCTGGCGAGAAAAAGAACCGATGACGCTTTCCGGATTTCATTGTTCTTTGCTATTATTATTTTTTTTCATTAACGATACTCTTGATATTTTTCTCAAGTAATCAGACGTCGCCTCGACTCAGTTGCTTCTTAATGAAATCCATGAAGAAAGGAGATACGATGAACGTATAGGTTAAACGTGCGATATTGAATTGTATGAATAAAGTTGTCGGTGGTGGACGTGTGGTGTTTGAAATGTGTTTAAATTCATCGTTCAGAAGTTGTTGGCAGTTTTCACGTCTGTGACTGGGAATGACTTGTTTGACATGTTTTGCTAAATGCTAGATATCGAGGAAGACATTCGTGGGTTGCAACTTGACTCAGCAGGTAGCATTACGAAGGCTTGCAATCATCGATTCTTAGTAGTGGTTTTCCCCTTATTTTTTCCTCCAGAATATAAATTTCAGAATGCTTTGTGCTCCAAATGAATTGGTTGAACTTTTTTGGTTTTCTCTTTGGATGTGTTCAATCTTAGCAGAAGAGAATAATGGGGTTGTTCATCCTGAAGATCCAACGCATGAAGAGATGGAGAAGGTTGATTAAACGGAGGAAGGTTGGTGATAAAATTGAATTGGTCTTGATATGATGGCAATGACGATCAATGGTTATTGTATATGTAGATAAACGTTTTGGCAAGAGAGTCGTGCAGGATTTAGCTTTACCCTTTTCCTTCGATATTTTTCCCTTTTCTCTGGTTGCTCCTGTTGGAATCTGAGAGCTTGTGATCAATCATTTAACATTTCTTTATTAATAAGTGATAAATTGATTGAGAAGTTGAGTTAGGAAGTGAAGTGATGGGGAGCACTTTTGAAGATTGGCTAACTGACAGACACTTTGCAACGGGTTTTTCCAAGTTTTGTACATTTACATAGCTCAGGTGTATTTGGAGAACTTCCACTTGGTTTCTTCCTTTTTCTTCTTGTATTGCTGTGACTACATTAAAATTTAGGTTCTCATGGAGGGTTCGTGGTACATAACAAACACTGGAATCGCATGAACTGTGGAGGATTTAATACTGTCAAGACCACCTACTAGTTGCTTTCATGAAATTCCTGTAACATCTCAATGTTTTATGTTTAAGTTCCTGCTTTTTTGACATTCACATTAGCTTAGGCAACTGTACTGCTTGCAAAAGTGCTCAGTTCTACCCAGCCAGCTTGAGACTTTCATCGGGCTCATCTCAATAGGCTGCATTGCTTTTGCTTGGCTTTGGAGTCAGATACATTGTTGGTCCATTACTATGGTTTTACATATTGCTTGATCGATTGCTAGCTCACCTGCCTTGATGAAACTGGAAGAGTTAAGCATATTAATTTATTTTGTAGCTCAGCATGAAAGGTTCTCTCTAAGTGGAAATGTCATACAGCCTGCCGTTAGTCACAATACCCTCCTCTAGTTGTTCTCAGATCCTTTACTTTCTTTGCTTATGGATATAAGAATCTGAAGAAAACAATGAGTTGCAAGGTTCTCATTTCTTAGAGAGCTTCCCTTTTTTTGTTGGTTGAAGATCTCTGATACATTTGCTTATGAGCTGTTCATTAATAATTTTGACATATCTAAAATTTGGCAACTAGTAAGCTTTGCTAAAGGAATTTACCTGTGGGTTTTTGCAGGTGCCCAAGATGAGATCCTAAAAACCTCCCAACAGATCCAGGCTGACCCCCGAGGTGCTATTAAGTTTCCTTTTTTAACTAAGTCATTTATAATTCCTACTTGCTTGACTTCTCTTAAAACATAAATTTTGGATTTGTAGGGAATGATGATAAAGCATCTGCTGTTGAACATGTTGATACGCAAGATGAAATGGAAGAAGATAGGAAGCGGCATTTGAATGTTGTTTTTATTGGTCATGTTGGTAAGTTGCACTGCTATTCCAGTTGGTTCATCAGTACGGATTTTTAAGTCAATTTTATGCCTCTGTCAGCTGTTGGATCCCAGTTCTTGAAAGTGCCATTACTTATTCCCTTATTTGCTTGTGATTTGCGAGTCTTTAGCTGAATCTCTGATGCTTCAGGAGTTAAGGTTGCTATCTTTTTGCAAGCAATCAATTGCCTATATCTTGGTTCTCATGATGTATCATCTCTATTGTCCTTTGGAATAGAATCACAATGCATTAATTTTCCCTTTTTATAGTTGGATCAGAAAGATTGATATTACACAAACAGTTGAAAGGGTTTACTATTTTCACATGATTTCTGTTAGGTAATATGTAATATTCAGTGTGCAATTGCCAAGTTGCACACCGTTTGTTTATCCTGCTTGATCTCATTAGATATTGATTCTGGGTTACAGATGCTGGAAAATCGACGACAGGTGGCCAGATTCTTTTTCTTAGTGGACAGGTTGATGATCGTACAATCCAAAAGTTCGAGAAAGAAGCGAGGGACAAGTGTAGAGAAAGCTGGTGAGGCTTTTCCTTTGGTTTTTAGCGCTGATGATTTGTTGGTTACACTGCCATCATATGCAGGTTTTAATATGTATTAACAAACAAGATGTCACTGTAGATTGCATTATTTATTACTCTTTTGATCATCTTTATGAAAGGTACATGGCTTACATTATGGACACTAATGAAGAAGAGAGGGTTAAGGTACTAGCCTACTAGGCAGCTCTTGTAATTCTTTTTAAATCCTGTTTGATTCTTTTTCCCTGAAGCATGTACGTGTGGTGCCACAGATGCTGGTGGAGGTTCCTTGACAGTAATTTGTAATCTAACAAATTACAATCATTTCAAATTGATGCAGGGTAAAACAGTTGAGGTTGGGAGAGCACTTTTTGAGACTGAAACAACTCGTTTCACCATATTAGATGCGCCGGTGAGCTATTACCCTTTGGTTCCTTAAGCTACTTGGGCTGCATCACCAGAGTACCACAGTAGGTCTATCCTGAACTGCTATGCATTCTAATTTATAGCATCAAATTGTGTTTCTTTTGCATCCTTTGTGTGAATTCTGTGTTATTTGATTTTTCTGTTTTTTCTTATTAAGATGATAGTTTCTAATCAATTTTCTTGAGTATTAATGACACACTCCTCTGTGTGTGTGTGTGTGTGTGTGTGTGTTGTTGGGGGGATTCTCCAGGGTCACAAAAGTTACGTCCCTAATATGATAAGCGGGGCATCCCAAACAGATATAGGCGTACTGGTAAGGAATGGGTATAATGGGTTTCTTTTTCTTGCTTCTTTTGAGTTTTCACACTATAGCTCCTTGTTCCCAACCCAACTCTCCCAGGTAATATCTGCTAGAAGGGGGGAATTCGAGACCGGATACGAGAGAGGTGGACAAACCCGTGAACATGTCCAGCTAGCTAAAACCTTGGGTGTATCTAAGCTGCTTGTTGTTGTAAATAAAATGGATGATCCCTCTGTAAATTGGTCTAAAGAAAGGTCTCTCTCTCTCTCCCCCTCTCCCTCCACCCCCCAAAAAAAAAAAAAAAAGAAAAAGAAAAAAAACCAACAACACCTGCTGCCTTCTCCATGGGCATACGTATATTCTAATATCATTGTGGTTTGCTCTTGCTGGTGTCCATGTTTTTTAGGTATGATGAAATTGAATTGAAGATGATTCCTTTTCTGAAGTCTTCAGGCTATAATGTGAAGAAAGGTACCGTTTCTTTCTACCGCTCTGAAAAGTTTGTAGGAGAATTTGGGGAGTAATATTCCTACGTTTGTGCTGTATCAGTTGCCTACTTGTCTTACGTTATTTTTGTCACTGCAGATGTTCTATTTCTACCGATATCTGGTCTGGTTGGTTCAAACATAAAGACAAGAGTTGATAAAAGCTTATGTTCGTGGTGGAACGGACCGTGCCTCTTTGAAGCTCTTGATGCTGTTGAGGTTCCTCCACGTGATCCTAAGGGTCCTTTCAGGTATCACCTAACATCAAATGATCTCCTTGATTACTTTCTTAGCTTCTTGATTATTGTATCTCAGTCAATCATAGGGGCACAATCAAGTTGAGTTGAGTCCACATATTTTACCACTCAATGTCGGGTCTCCAAGTGTCAAGACTTTTATGCTTGACATGTATTTATTGACCTTGATTTTTGAGCTTTCATTGAGCGCGATTAAGTGAATTACATGCTCAACCTTGCCTTGAGGCTTAATTATCCAAATGATAACCTCAAACATCAGGAGGGCCAGATGTCAAAATCAAGTTCTTTATTTGTTTTTGGCAAGTGAACAAAGCAAGTTCAACGCATTACTAAATCTTGTAAAGATCCAACTCTTGCAGATAAAGTGTCATATTCTAACAAATCCTTAACCTACGTGATTAAAGAAAGCCCACTTAGACTGTGAATGTGCAACTTCATTCGCACTCCTGGGGCTCCAGAGGAACTTCCATCCGTCATGCGAGTAAAATTTTGGCAGGTCTAGTATACAAGTCAATGACCTCCAGTCCACGTGGCTTTTTAGGTCCGCAACTGACTTTACAAAACTTGGCAATTGCCTTCAAAAGATTATGTTGTTATATCCTCAATCTCATCCTAGACAACCAGCCCAGGAAGCTGCCTCAGTCTCTGCTTCAAGTGGCAAGGAGTAGCTATTACTATTTACCCATTCTCCTGAAAGGTTACCTCTGTCATCCCTTGCAACCGCCGTCTCTGCTTCAAAAAGTAACACCCAACTGAAAAAAGAATTATGCTACCGATAGTTGTTTTTGATAATATGATATGTATTTCAGAAGCACAATTTAAAGGGTAATCCCACATATATTCCTTCAACTTGAGTTATTTGTGCAATCCGGTCCTCAAAGTTTCAATTTGTGCGATCGAGTTCCCCAAATTGCTTGTTTTGTGCAATGAAGTCATTTCGTCATCAAAACAACTAATTATCCTGATGTAGCAGCTTCCATGACAATTTTTAGCATTAGAGAAAAGAACTGTCTTTTGAGTTTACAAAATTCACTATATTAGGAAAAACACAACATGTTGAACTAAGTGGTTGTCAAATGGTCAAGCTTGAGTAACTCACTAGAAACTCGACTAGTTAACATGTGGTTTATTATTTTTGTTACTATTCAGTTATACGAAGAGCACATGAATGCTATCAGCTGTCAAATAGTCAAGCTTGAGTAACTCACTAGAAGCTCGACTAGTTAACACACATGGTTTATTATTTTTGTTACTATTCAGTTATATGAAGAGCACATGAACACTATCAAGCCAACACACGTCGAACTGAGTGGCAGCCAACTGGTCAAGTTTGAGTAATTCGCTTGTAACTAGACTAGTTAACATGCAGTTTATTACTTTTTTTGACTATTCTTTCATACAAAGAGCACATTATAATGCTTTTCTTGGCATTGCCATATTTTTCATTCTTTGTTGGCTGTCTTCAACATAGGCTGCTTGTTCTTGAGAATATTCACTTAAATCAGACACTGATTTTGATTACAATTTTAAGTGCTTGGACCTCATTGATTATAAAGGTACCTTCTTATATCATGCTAGCCTGTTAAACCACATGCCTTTTCTTGTCATCCTTTTTTTAAGAATGTTTAAATGAAAAAGCAACCTGGTTGTAATTAGAGTATCTACATGTGAAGACGATGAATTCTGATGCTGAGACGTGTGATACAAGTTCTAATATGCAGGTTGATTCTTAAAGCCTTTGATTAAAAATCTCTACCTATCTCTCTAGAACATGTGTGCACAGACTGCATACGAAACACAGAGGCACACGCCGTCATGCATATATGCATGAAAACATTTATATGCTTCCTTCTGCATGAGCTTTGCCTTTACATTAAAAATCTCTACCTATCTCATTTGTAGCATTGTGAAATGTGGTGCTTACCAATTATGGGTGTTATGGGGACTTAATTTGGTTGTGTGTTCTAAACTTTTCTTGTTGTTGTAGTTGTTAAGTAGTTCAGGCATTTGATGATGAACCCCCAACTTGTAGGATGGCTATCATCGACAAATTCAAGGAAATGGGAACTCTTGTTATGGGAAAAGTGGAATCAGGCAGCATACATGAAGGTGATTCTTTAGTTCTCATGCCAAATAAGGTAAATGATCTGCATAGATTTGGCCGTAGTTTCCCAGTTTTTTGTTTATTGCAGGTTCATTTGAGGATCAATCATTGCTTTGCAGGCCTATCTGAGAGTGCTTGCTGTGCACCGAGATGATGATAAAGTTAGACGTGCTGGACCTGGTGAAAATGTCCGGGTTACACTAAATGTGATTGAAGAAAAGGACATATTGTCTGGATTCGTCTTGTCAAGTCCAGGTATGTGTTTTTTCCCCCTTATTGTGCCTCTATATCTTTCAAAGGAGAATTTATACGGTTGTTTGTCCATTTTCTGCTTGTAGTTCTTCTAAGATACGGTGTTCTATAGGAGTTGTTTTCATGATCTGGTACCTCCAATGACATATGTTGTATTTTTCATTGTCCAGAGAAACCAATTGCTGCAGTCACTGAGTTTGTTGCCCAGCTGCAAATTCTTGAGCTGCTGGACAATGTACGTGGAACAAATTTCCATATTCGTATTGGCTGTACTTTGAGCATCTTTAGGTTTATGATAAATTAACCATGTGAATGACATCTCAAGTAGACAAATACTACAGGCGATCTTTACAGCTGGTTATAAGGCCGTTCTACACATACATGCGGTTGTTGAGGAATGTGAGATTGTTGAGCTGCTACAGAAAATCGACCCAAAGACAAAAAAGCCATTAAAAAAGAAAGTTCAATTTGTGAAGAATGGGGCTGTGGTCGTTTGTCGTATTCGGGTTAGTTTCCTCAGACCTAAGTAGTTTGTGAAGGTGGAACCCAGAGGTCTCCAGGTTCAGTCATTGTCCTTTTGAATTGTTTGATGTCAAATGATGCCTTTTGAATTGCTGGCAGTCCATCTCCTACTAGCACTTATGGTTGGTAATAACCCCCAGCATAGTAATGCTTTGTCGGTCACATTTTAGTTTTTGTCTATTGGATGTAGTCTTGCCAGCTCTTTTATGTTTATTGACGTGACCTTCATGTGGAAATGTTTCACCAGGTGAACAACTTGATATGTATTGAGAAGTTCTCTGATTTCGCACAGCTTGGGAGGTTCACTCTTCGTACTGAAGGTGATGAATGGATGTTTATTGATATCTTTTCTGGTTTTCCAGAAGCTGTAATGACACATTGTCTTATGAAAAAGAAAAGGGCATAGACTCACTGCCTAAACTTTTTTTTTGGCAGGCAAGACAGTGGCAGTCGGGAAGGTCATTGATTTACCTGTAATAGCTAGAGCTTGAACAATTTTGGGAATAGGTAAGAACTTTCCTTGCCATTGCCTGCTCTTTCATGATGGACCATTTTGCTTTGTCATCTCGTGTTACTTTGCATTGATTAATTATGCTGTTAAATTAGAAAGGTTAAATGATGATATATGCCTCTATTTTGTCCTTGAAGTTGCTTTTTGGTCGGAGGTTGCCAAAATTTCATTTCAATGCGTGAACCTTTCAATGCCAAGATCAGAACCTTCCCCTTTGCTGGGAAATATTGAAGACACATGAAAATTAGTTGACAATATGTTCCTTAGATCATCATATATTGAGGTTATGAATTCTCTCATGCTTCTTCGTCAGGCAACTGAGGGACCTGTGTAAACAATCCGAGTGGCTACGGTGATGGTGAAGATCAATGTTGATTGCCTGCGAGTGCATCTTGTTGGCTGTTGAGAAATGGAGAGGCATCCGTTGCCTGAGTGATGCACATAGATTGCATCTTTCCCATAGTACTGATGCATCTGAGTGTTAAAGGGTATTAAGCCATATAGCTGATTCATACCATATCATATCTAAAACAAAGTTAAATTGTTCTGTCCTTGTTCACCAAATTTAGGTTTTCTTTTCATTTGGGTGGAATTTTGTGCTTCTGTCTCCTCTAGGAGTATATCTTCATACAATTTTGCGGAAAATTGTCTACTTACTAATGTTTATTTATGGTGCTAATGAAATCTCTCTCTGGCGCACATTTGCATCCACATGCACACACAGAATCTGAAGGAAATTTCACCATGTTGCTCTAACATTGGCTAACAACGATTTATCATAAGTACGAAAATTTGGCTTAAAATCTTTTACTTTGTGACAGTGATAAACTCTTTTCATGGTTGTAGAAGTTTATGGGGATCTTAGTCTTTATTTATTTTTTTTCTTTTGGCTAAAGATTCACAAAGGAATGCATGCAAATTAATGAAATGACAGGAAAGATGCTCATGCTGCTGGAGATTACATAGGGCAACAGTTTTCCATTTATCACAAAATTCAGTATAACTATTGATCTTTGACTTATGCTAACCATATTCCAAGGGGAAACAAATGTGACACAAGTTAGAATGATCACAAGAGGCCTGTTCAAACATCGTCGAGGACGTTGTGTGAGTATATTGAGTAAGCACGTTACATGCTTGGGTTCGACTCAAACATTGTACTCGATAAACTTGAGCTGGTATTGAAGCTTAGGTCTGGGTACTTAAGACGATAAAAGGTTGAATTCTTTTGCAGGCGAATGGGGAGCGACAGGTTTTGGGAAAGGCCTGCATAGATGCACTGTAAAGAAGAACGTATGAAGCATATGGTCTTTGACTCCTTTTTTAGTTTTTATTTTCTAACATATAATCAAATGATGTTCAAAGAATCGAGTAATCTTCCGTTTCCCTTGTTGAGATGACCTCCGAAGCTATTAACAAAAAATTGCAAGCAACATGCTGGACAAAACTTGTTAATAAAAGGCTTGAGCTTGGCGAACCTGCGTAATCTTACGATGTTGGATGACTACGCAGTTTAGTTTTGGTGCGACTGATCCCACACAAACCTAACATATTAACTGCCCTGGCCAGTAAATTTTTCGTCGCCGAGCATTGGAAAAACGGCTCGTAAGTTTGAAATTGCTGTGAGTCAGTACACTTTTGCCTAAATGTCAACAGATTAGCAGCCGTACCGTTGACCCTCCCTGATTTCGTCGCCTTATAAGCTCTCTAGACCAGCCGTTCTTAGTCACACGGGTTCGCGCTCACAAAGACAGAGCGAGGGAGGAAGAGACGGATAGAGAGAGATGACAACAGCGGTGAATGGACCCTCTGAAGGACATCCGATGAATGGTGGAGAATGGACTCACAGCGACTCCATAAACTCCTCGGCCCAGGTAGGTTAGGCACCCCCATGTTGACGAGTGATTCAGTTCTTTTCCGTGTCTCATCCGATGCAAAACCAACCTGTTAGATATGTAACTCGGCAGGCAAAAAGAGGCTAAAAGGATTTGAATTCAGAACTTTCTATTTGGATATCATGTGAGATTTTATGGATCACTATAAACTGTTTAAAAATTTTAAGCTGTTAAGTGAAATGCGTGATTTAAATATTGTAACATTTTTGAACATCTTGACGCAAGTTCCTAGCCCTTTCCTTTTCTTCTCGTGCTTCCTAAATGCATGACGTCACGTAGCATCACCGTGGTATGTTCTTTCATTTAGAATTCGGGTTAAGCGGAATGCTCCGCAAATGACATACACCAACTTCAATACAATGTCTTGCCGCAGCGAATGTATATAGACAGGGCCCACAACCTCATCCAGGACGCAGTAGCCAAACATCTCGACACAGAAGCGTCCTCTTCCTCCAGAGCTTTTCTTGTCGCTGATCTCAGTTGCTCGGTTGGGACTAACACGTTTTATGCCGTGGACAACGTCCTCCAAGCAGTAGAGCAAAAGTGCCAATCCCTAGGACTCAACTCTCAAATCCTGGAATTCCAAGTATTCTTCAATGATCACGTAGGGAATGATTTCAACGCCCTCTTCAGAGTACTCCCTCCAGTCCGTCGATATCACGCAGCCGGCTTGCTGGGTTCATTTTATGGCCGCTTATTCCCGAAAAGCTGTCTCCACTTTGTTTGCTCTTCCTTCACTCTTCATTAGCTTTCAGGAGTTCCAAAAGAAGTTCAGGACAAGAGCTCTCCAGCTTGGAACAAGGGCAGGATATTTTACCCCATTGCCAACGAAGAAGTCATCGAAGCATATGCAGCTCACTTCGCTAAGGACATGGAGGTTTTTCTCCGTGCTATAGCGCAAGAAGTTGTCCTGGGAGGACTGATGGCGCTTACCTTTGGCACCCGTCGGGACGGTGCTCGTCATTCTCAATTTATTGTCAACAGGTCCATAGATTTGTTGGAATCTTGCCTCGTGGACATGGTCAAGAAGGCATCACAAATGATGTTTGTCGAGTCCAACTTGCAATGCTCTTCACTACCATCGAAAATATTTATTAATTTTCCTATAGCTCCATCAAATAAGAAAACGTCTCCCTTAGAATATTAGGAATGAGGGGTTATACAGCGGCGAAACAAATGATTTTTTTCATAGTATCCTTCTTTAATTTTCTGGTGTAGGGAACTATAAGTGAAGAGAGTATGGATGAGTTCAACCTACCGATGTATTATGCGTCCCCCAGGAAGTGAAAGAAGCTGTAGAATGCCGTTTCTCGGATGAGCTTGTGCTCGAGGAATTCGGTCTTGAGGTGCGGCATGTACTTCTGCAGGTCTTGCACGAGGCGAAGGGGCATGGAGATGTCCCATAGGCAGGGTTGGACCTAGGCGGAAGAGCGCAGAAATTTGATGCCACAAGCTCTGTTTGTTTCATAGAGTATGAATAATTTAGAAAATATTTTCCTAAAAGTAATTATTATATGGATCACTGAACATTTAATTTCATGCATAAATATTCTAAAAAATGCGTGGAAGGGAAAAATAGTAAATAGATTGGCCAAAGACAGAACCGTGAAATCGCCGAAAGGAGGGCAAAATAGAAATTCCACCAAACTGCCGCGGGCGTGGCCGCACGCGCCAACAGTTGTGTGCACGGCTGGTAGTTACGAGCGCGTGGTGCCCACATGCTAGTGGTTTCGTACGGGTGGAACCACGCGCCTTCTTCCTCCGTGTGTGCAGACCCGATTTTTCGTTGCCTTTTTTTCGTCGTTTCTGCTGCGCCTTCCGCCGAATGTGTCTCCTCCAGTAGCCCATCTCACGCCGAAATAATTCATGGGTTTCGGAGACCATGCTGACGCAACCACATAAGTCCAAGTTTCCGTGAAAACGACCAAAAGATTGGCCTGAATCGAACAAAATTCCCCTTATGCAAACCCTTTTACAAGCAGATAGATCCAAGCAAGGGAACTTTCTAACCCAACATTCAGCAAAGTTCATGGTAAATGCATGATTATTCTATCCATTATTGGTGAGATAAAGGTTGGATAATCGTCAAGACGAGAACTCCGAGAATATAGTACAACTTACGTCTGTATTAATCTCGAGGAATTAAAACGAAAGGAGGGCCAGTCGGCTTGATAAGCAGAATCAAAACAAAAGATGACTGTCGCGACCTACCTTCGGGGGGAGGGAATAGGTTTAGGGGTATCGCCTAAAAGACGGGCCTATGGCCCATGATTAGGCGCAGGCTCTCCCAAGCCCATACCCCGCGTGACGTTGGGATATTTTTTAAAAATTTCGCGTAAAAGGAGTCGCCACTAGCCTATTGGGGTGGCTAGAAACCAAGTGAGGCATGGGAGCGTGCCTCACTTCCTACGTAACCAAAGAATCTAGGTTCGGGGACTTGATTACACTAATTGACCAATTAGTGCCCTTTCGGTACCTAATCTTGTTCGTTTTAATAAAATGATTTTTGGCAGACGGTTTGAATTGATTTTATACTTATCCACTAACATGTGAGGTGACCATGCAGGTGCGCAATCATTAAAGTAATAATCATAACTATCAAGATTCTAATTGCAGTGAAATTAACACAAACAATTAAACAATTGCAAATATAGTTAAACATGTAAATTAAACAATGCAACATAATCAATATACGAGCAATTAAAGGCATAAATACACTATAAAGGTAATACATGGCCATTCCTAATCAAAACTTACATTTTTTTGGATTTTCGAAATTTAAAAAAAAAATTAATTTTTATTATTTATTTATTTTTTTAAAAAAAGAAAATATTTTTTAATTTTTTAAAATTAATTTTTAATTAAAAAAAAGGTGAACCGGTCGGGTTCGGTTCGACCCGACCCGGTCAACGCGGATCGGGTATGGTCTCCGACTGGACCCGGGTTCGGTCCAAATGGGGGGTGGGCCCGAATCGCGGGCCCAACCCAAGAGGTCCCTTCCTCTCTCTTTTTAAAAGGAACCAAACCTATAAGCCCACAATAAACATCCCAAGCCCACAAGCCCAAAAACCCATAAGCCCACATGCAAAGACAACCCAAATCCGGCCCGAATGGGTAAAATCCTACCCGGTTCGCAACCTACGCCCGACCCGCTTCGAAGACCAAACCCTACCCGGTTTGGAGGCTGGCCCGACCCGGCAATGACCCGATTTCGTGCCCTCTTTTCAGGGCTTCTTCGCGGCGGCTCGTCGGGCAGGAGGGCGGCGGCAGTGGCTCGGACGGCGTCGGGTTGAGGTGGATCGGCGGCGACGGATCTGGGTCTTCAACAAGGCTCGGCACCGGCGAAATGGAAGCGTCGAGCTGGGTCCGGGCCTTCTGTCGTCGGGGACCTCGGATTTGCAGGCGGAGGGACTCCGGCGGCTGGATCTCGGCTCGGCTGCGGCTCTGGGTCACCAGTGGCTTGGGATCTGACGGCGGAGATAGATCTGCAGAGGTGGTTCGCAAAGGCAGGGATTGGCGCGGCGTCCGGGGGGTTCCTGTTGCATGAGAGACAAGGCGGAGGCGGTGGGTGGGCCGGCGGCGTGTCGTCCTCAGGGGGCTCGGCGTCGGGGCGGGTCGTCGGGCTCACGAGTAGAGACCGGCGGCTCGAGTGCTCGCGGACGGAGATCGGCGACGGCGACAGCGGGGTTCGACGGCGACAGGACCGGCGAAGGCCCCCCCTGCGGGGAAGATGAACAGTCGCGCAAAGGGAGGGGGCTTTTTTCTTTTTTACTTTTCTCCTCTCCCCTCTTTCTCCTCCTTCCTCCCCTATCGTTTTTGCTGCCTTTCCCCTACTCCCTTTGCTAGGGTTTCACACGAAGATGGAGGAGGGAGAAGGCGACATGGGCCGGGCCCAGGCGAGATCCGGCCCAGCCCCTTCCATGTCTTTTTTTTTAATATTTTTTTTTGTTTGTTTTGCTATTTTTTGTTTTTGTTTCTTTTTGTTTTTGAAAACGACTAATTCCTAATAACACGATTAAACCCTAAATAAAAATTGTAAAATTTAAGTGTCAACAATGACAAGTGCCTGAAGTGACTTATAACTAGAGCCGCAAAATTGTTTGCTAAAATAATTATCTAATCCTAATGTTTCATGATTGCACTTTAAAATGATAAAAACCCTCCATTCAAGTGCTTCACATGCTGCAAGTTTGACAAGCATCTGGGTTTGAGTTTTGAAGCTATATTCTATTTCAACACATTGAAAATCTATAAACCGTAGCGAATTCGATGATGCCACACAAGAACTGATTCAATCTTTTTTCATTTGAGTACTACTTCAACCTTCACATCGCACCTGCACTCTTGTTGGGGATACATCTGCATAGAAAGAACTTACCAGTCTCACAAAAGCAAATCAAAGCAATGACTCGAACGTTAGATTGGCAGAAGTAGGGGGAGGCAGTGAAGATGTTGGTTTTGTTTATTTAGAAGACCCAACACTAAGGATTGTCAGACATTGGCACGTAGGGACTGCACATACATCATATGGATTTTACTGCATTGGGCGTCCTCGCAATTATGTGAAAATGCATGTTTCTACTCGAGTACCTTGTTCCCAGAGCCACCAAACTAAATTCTTGCCCAAAGATTGCCCGAGCAAGCAAGGTAAAGCTCCTTCATAAATGAATTAATGATCCAGAGTTATAAGTCATTACCTAGAGGTTTAATACACCTTTTAATGAACCCATTCAACCTCTAGGAACTTACACAAGAAAGAGTTATCTCAGGGATAATATTGAATTCACTTGTAATCTACCAGGAGAAAGCTGATTAAGGTCAAACAGAACAAGCATATTATTGCACTATATCAGAAGGTTACAACGATAGAGGAAAAAGAAAGGAAAAATACACGAGAAACACTTTCGAGTGAAAAATATCTCGCCTTGTCCAACTCCACCAATCTAAATGAAGGGTGTATTTTATGGCTTGTTCGCTGCTGAGGAACGCAGTTTGCTCAACGGAACTTCGTTGAAGTTTTGAGCCCATTCATGAAGGGATGGGAACCTCTCAGCATCAATTATCTTCATGCCTCCAGCTTCTTCCAAGATGCCGAGGAAATGCCGGATCCAACCAGCCATAAGATCCAAATAGCCTATCTTCTCTCCCCCGAAGAACTTCTTCCCCTCAATCTGCTTCTCGAGATATGCAAAAGACTCTAATGCAGTCTCCACTGCTTTCTTCTTTTCTTGCCCATCTTCCGCACAACAGGCTCCCCAAGCACCGAAGACACACTGTTCTCAATGACACGGGGAGAAAAAAAAGCAAGCTTGTCAAGAAGAATTATTTGACTCGATGAGAAACTAATTCTGCAGTAGCCACAAACATGCATGACATAAAGTCCCGTATCTCTCAAAGATGTGAATTATGTATTCTTTTTTGGTGCCAGAAGAAAATTTGACCTATAGAGCCAACAAATCTACAACTGTTAAAGAGGATTTCATAACATTAACTCCTTTAATACATGAATAGAAATCCCCTTGGCAAAGCCGCCTCTATGGTTAATTTTCTCCATCTATTGAATTTAAGGGTTCGTTCTTTTCAGTGGACTTTCTCAGTTGCTAAGATGATTTCATCAGAATCAACAGAAAACCGTCTGTACAACTAGATTGCATCGGATTGCAAACTATACTTTGAATTTTCCCCAAAAACCATTTAGTAAAATAACTGCTCCATCATAACTCATGCTCATCATAACGTGAACAAACAGCAGACACAGACCCAAAAAAAGAAAAAAAGACAAAAACTGGACGAGCTCGACCTCACCGGGGGCTGGCGAGCCTCGCTGTGGCTAGGCAAGGCCGGCAGCCCTTGTCGGCCAGTCGCCGGCCATGACCGAGGCCAGCGACCGGCCACAAGGAAGTAAAAAGAAAATAAAAATATTAAAAAATTAAAAGAAACAAAAAAATCATACAAGTTTACCAAACGCGTTTATGTTTTTTTTTTCTATTTCAGAAACAAGTTTACCAAACGCGTTCTTCTATTAAAAAATTATTCCCAGTTCTATTTCTGTTCCTAGAATAATTTTTTAATAGAAACATTACCAAACGCATCCCAAATAGACAAGTTAAGGATATTAGAGAATTCCATATAAACCTTATTTCCGCCACGAGATTAGGATCGACGTGCACGCCGTATCGTCACAAGTTCCAAATTATTGCAAGTCAATTCAATGAACTTCTGCCGCGATGCTGACAGATAGCTGCACCATTAACCCTCCACTGATTTCATATCACCTTATGAACTCTCCACAACTGCCATTCTACGTCCCACAAGCGCGCCGTTAGAGAGAGAGAGAGAGAGAGAGAACGGGCGAGGGAGAGGCACAGAGAGATTACCACGGCGATGGAGGGACCGTCTAATGCGTTTCCGATGAACGGCGGAGAAGGGCCTCACAGCTACTCCAGAAACTCCTCAGGCCAGGTAAGTTAGGCATGCGGTGTTGATGTGTGATTTCAGTTCTTTTTCGTGTCCGATCTGTTTCGACAGACCAACCCAAGAGTTTTGAGAACACCCTCGTACCAGGATGTTTTCGAATGTCTATGGAATGCGTCGTGTCGTGCACCATGACTGCAAGTATCTTCTTTCATTTCGAATTCAGCTTGAGTGCTATATCTTGCTGCAGAGAATATTTATAGACAGGGCCCGCAAACTCATCCAGGAGGCAGTAGCCGAGCATCTCGACATCGAAGCATTCTCTTCCTCCGGAGCTTTTCTCGTAGCTGATCTCGGTTGCTCGGCCGGGCCCAACACGTTCTATGCTGTGAGCAACGTTCTTCAAGCAGTAGAGCAGAAGTGCCAATCCCTAGGACTCGATTCTCAAATCCTGGAATTCCAAGTATTCTTCAACGATCATGTGGGGAACGATTTCAACACCCTCTTCAGATCACTCCCACAAGACCGGCGATATCATGCGGCCGGCGTGCCGGGTTCATTCTACGGCCGCTTATTCCCCAAAAACTGTCTCCACTTTGTTTACTCTTCCTTCGCTCTTCATTGGCTTTCAGGAGCTCCAAAAGAAGTTCAGGACAAGAGCTCTCCAGCCTGGAACAAAGGGAGGATATTTTACCCCAATGCGAGCAAAGAAGTCATCAAAGCATATGCAGCTCAATTTGCTAAAGACATGGAGGTTTTTCTCTGTGCTAGAGCGCAAGAAGTTGTTCGAGGAGGACTAATGGTGCTTACCTTTATCACCCGTCTTGATGGAGCTCCTCATTCTCAAGTTTCTGCCAACAAGCCTTTATATTTGTTGGAATCTTGCCTCGTGGACATGGTCAAGAAGGTAAAACAAAGGATGTTAGTCGAGTGCTGCTAGAAATTCTCTAAATTGCTGTTGAAAATTTCTGTTCATATTCTTAGATTTCCCGTGTATATTTCCGTAAAATAAGAAATACTTTTCCATTAGAACACTAGGAATGAGGGGTCATACTTTGGCAAAACAAATGAGCCTACAGTTTGCTTCTTCAATTTTCTGGTGTAGGGTACTATAAGTGAAGAGAGAATGGACGAGTTTAACCTGCCGATGTATTATGCGTCCCCCCAAGAAATGAAAGAAGCAGTAGAAAGGAATGGGCGCTTCAGCATCAAGAAAATGGTGGAGCTAGCTGAAGGATTAGCGGAAGTCTATCCACTAACGGGGAAAATGAAAGCTTCTCAAATGAGAGCAGCTCTGGAGGGACTCTTGAAGGAGAAAATGCAATTTGGGGAAGAGATGTTAGATGAGCTCTTTGACTCGTTTGCCCGGAAGCACGATGAGTCGTCTATCTTTGAGCTCGTGAGAGAAAGCAGCATCACGTTTGTTCTTCTCAAACGGAGCACTACCAACTAAGGGAAAGCAGGTCTGATGAGTCCCGTAAAATCGAGCTTCATTCTTTGGCACGAGCTGCTTTAATATATATCGACTTGTTCCAACAGATATACCATAAGTATTCAATAAGAGCAGCAGATATATATCAGTGATGATAATCCAATTTCGGAACTCTCGTTCACAGTTTCTTCGAAATGGAACTTAAAGCATTTTTTTGCAGCAACCGCACCGAGTATTACCTTGTGATTATGAATGAATAATTAATATCTAAAGAAACTTGGACGAGATTCTTCTCGTAGTATGACTCCTTGATTGAATCCACACAGCAGTTAGTCAGAAGCATTAAAACCGCAAAAGACTTTGAGGTCAAAACTAATGTAGCCAGATGCAAACGATTCTATGTTCAGGCCACCCACCCGGGCTTTGGCTCACCTGTTCATTCAACCATGGGGTTAGTCGGGTATTTTATTGGTTTGGAGTTTTACCCATCTAAAGTTTGCATCCTCGTTATCCAAGGAAAAAAAAAAGGAAGAAGAAAGAAAGAACTTGGCTTACACAGAATCTATCTGCAAATGCAACCAGTCTTTTCACCATCAACGCCTAGAAAAAGTTTAAGGAACAATCCAACAGGGTGCACATGCTATGTCTGTAAGAAGTTGAAGCAACAATCTTTTATAGAAGCTCCTTGAGAAGAGAAAGGTTGAGTTTTCAAAGGATTATTTCATGGGAGGCACATGCTATGTCTGTAAGACGTTCATAACTCAAAGGTTGCCTTGTCGTGACCACTCAAACACCACGGGGTTTCACTTTGGGTAAAGTAAAGAAAGGCGAGAACGCAATGGAGTTTCATTATAGTTAGACTCAGGAGCTCAATGATAGCCAACACTCAGAAGTCCACAAACTGCACTCACTTCATTATGATAGACTTCTGCCTATTGGAATCCGTGCACCTCTAAGTGTACTACACTTCCGATGGTTTGCGGAAGCTAATAGTGATCGTTTTAGGTGAGTACGTGAGATTTTACTTGGCAAGGGGACGAGAGGATATGTAAATAAAAGTGGAGTTTCACGGGAAGAGAAGCATAGGGAAAAAGGAAAGGTTTTAATTATTAGAGAAATACAAACAGAAGGAGAAGGAGCTGAACTTTTTGGTCCACTCACAAGATTGGACGTCCACCTCTCTATTTATAGGCATGCATCACCGACTTAGACATGCACATTTGTTCTTATCCTTAGCGAGCTCTATTATAGAGCTTCGTGAACCGATTCAAGGCAAATGTCTCTGCCATTTGCAGAAATGATTTTGTGGACTTTTCTACACGAATTTAGTGGACTCCTATCAATTCTTTTGCCACCAAGTACAAAATTTTATTGTAAGATTTTTCTTGACGATTCTGGAAATTGGGTCAGTCGAAAGGAATGATTGCTTTTGCACAGAGAAAATGGTTGAGCTGCCTATAGACAGCACGAAAGGAAATCCTGCAATAGCTAGAGAGTTGACTTCGTTGACAAAACTTTCCACTATATTTGAAAGATTGACAAAACCTTCCGTAAGTATTTCATGATTTTGATGAAAAAATTTCAGGTGATATTCTTGAAGCAACTCGATTCAAACTTTGATCTATATATCATCAAACCCAGAGACTTATCAAGATATTCTGATTGTCTATGTCAAAGACATTGATGTCATTTAACTTATATGAGGACAACCATAAAGTTTGCATGAGTGTTGTCAAGACGACATACATTTTTAGACATTACATAAAGTATTTCTAGATGATTGAGAACTTTAGAATCAATTTGGATTATGTGAAGTGCAATAGCTAGTAATTTGGCTTGGATTTCTATCCTCATAGATATTGATTGTCTATCTATCTAGGAGGGATGAATATCAATGTGATCCTCCTCTTCTAAGGATTCGTTATTCGATGGACAATAATATGGAGACGAAACACTCTTCCAAACAAGGAACTCCACTTATGGAAATTCAATCTCTATTGTATGGGCAACATAATCAAAGGAAGATGCTAATAGTATAGTCCAGACAGTATTGAGATCTTCTCATCTAACGAGTTGATGTGATGAATAATTCTCAGAAGTATTGTCCAATGGTTAGCTTGGAAATCGAGGAGTCTAAAAGGAGATCTTGGTGCCGAAGGAAGAACAAAATCTAAAGTCTGTAATTCCAAAGTTCAAAAAGAGTGTTGACATTTTTGTACTTGTCTTTGTGAGCTAAAATTGTAATATTTGAGAGGCAGTTAGCTAAGAGTTACCATGTGAGATAAGAAGATACGATCACACATACTTGAGTAGAGAAGTACTCCGTAACTTCTAATTGATTTTCTAGTGAAATCCAATGAATAAACTGCTAGTGTGAGAAAGTTGACATAGGCTTACTATAAATTGAACCACTATAATTGTTGTGTGCAATCTTCTCTATCCCTTAATCTCTCTTTTATTTTGTTTGATGGTTTATTGCACATAGAAAGATCTAATCATTGCGTATCATTTCATCATATGTTGTTCTTTTGTGATGTCAAACTTGGTTGTCTTAAATTACGCCTTAATTGTTTATAATCACCTATTTATCTCCCTCTAAGTGATAGTACTTGCCTCCACAAACTTCGCATTGGAGCTGTTAGTAAGGGATTCTTAAGGAGCAACTCATGAACGAGACATTAGATGATTTTTTTGACTGCGGACTCGAAAGCATGAAGTCTCCTCCATTTTTCGAGTCTGTGAACGGCTGCATCATGTTCTTGTTGCTCAAACGGACTGCTAGTGATCAAATTTTACAAGCAGATAGATCCAAGCAAGGGAACTTTCTAACCCAACATTCAGCAGAGTTCATGGTAAATGCATGATTAGTCTATCCATTATTGGTGAGATAAAGGTTGGATAATCGTCAAGACGAGAACTCCGAGAAGATAGTACAACTTACGTCCGTATTAATCTCGAGGAATTAAAACGAAAGGAGGGCCAGTCGGCTTGATAAGCAGAATCAAAACAAAAGATGACAAGTGCCTGAAGTGACTTAAAACTAGAGCCGCAAAATTGTTTGCTAAAATAATTATCTAATCCTAATGTTTTGTGACAACTTGAATTTTTAAATTAGTTTTCGATTAAATAAATCGGGCTTTTCGTCGACGCGTCTATAGTGCTATTCTCTAAGTTGGCCACTCACGAGATAACTGGTCTATCCGGGGAATCAATTAAGGAATCTAAATGCAATGGACTTGAGAATTCGAACAGGAATCGACTGCTCGACCGTGTCGGTCTACAAGGGTCATTGCGGCACTGTCAGAATCGATCAGAAATCAGAGATAGGTCGATTTGGCTGAGATATGTGATCAGAATGTGGGTGATTCCACTTGATTTCAAAATTCTCACCAATCGGCACTAAATTGATTTTCTGACGTTTTGGGTACCCTGTGTCCGTATTTGAAACCTTGAGATTTTCACGACAACCGAGAGTCGCCAATGTGTCGGAGATGTACGTTGTGACTCGAGACAAATCGATCACGGGTCAATTGCACCAAAAATTACTAAAAGTTACCCGGTAGACTAGGTCACACTAAAAGCGCGCCGGATTGAAATTAACCGCTTATTTGAATCCGATTTCAGAAATTGAAAGTTCTGTGGTGTCACGAGCTATATTAGAGATGTCAACTCATCCTCGGAAAATTTTTCGGAGATTCCAAGATTTTTACGGAAAATCGAATCGGACGCTGCGGAATATTAGCGGAAATTCGTACAAGCCGAATTGGAGAGATTTTCAACTTGCAAGCCGAGCTATATGGTATTGGGGACTTATAGAAAATTATTTGAGATTTTCTGCCGTGAAATTGGACCTCAATTTGGGAAATACTAGATTTTTTGACAATATTCAAGTTGGAAAATACTAGATTTTTAGTTCCATTTACTATTATGGATCTTAGGCTTCAAGATGGATCTTATTTCAAACCAAAAAAAGAAAAAATCAAATCAAATGCAAGTGTGTATATTTTTATATCTTCGTGGTTTGACAATGCTTTTAGAAAAAGACGTTCTCACATAGAGAAATACATCATCGTTATTATTGTTATTGTTGTTGTTATTATTATTATTATATCCACCGTTAATATAAGATTTTTTTTTTCTTTTTACAAACCCATGGCATGTGGATTAATTCAATTAGACAATTATATTAAAGTATATATGTCACTCATGCAATAATAAATATGAAAAATGTTATTTACACAAACATTGATACCTAATAAAAATCCAAAATGTTCACTTTATGTTTTGAAGAATAACTTACTCGTTAATCATCAGTTATCGTTTCCTTATAAATCACGCCGGCCTTCCAATACCCTCAATTGCCAATCTACCGCGTGGGTCCGCATCAAGATTTCTCATTTGCAAATGACAAACGCAAGATAAAAATCTGGAAATTGTTTTTTTCGGAGGAAAAAAGTAGCTAAAGAAAACGAAAAAATTGGATAGTACATCTTAGCTATTGATTTTGTAGATTGCTATATGGGTCCACGCTATTTAAGTAATTGAGTTTCAGATGTGTATTTAATCACGGGATCCTGAAGTATGCGAATAAACTTAAGAATATAGCTAAAAGAAATTATAATGTAATGATACGTCATTGCCCATCATTGCTTATAAAGCTGTAAGAGTCAATTAAAACCATCACCTAGCCTGCTTCACGCACGCGATAAACATGTAGATATACTTAAATAACTTCAAATTTTTTTAAAGGCACATCGCGTTTATATATGTATAATACATTCATATTGTCAAATGTTACTACTATTAGTATCACATGATCTCAAAATGTAGTGCACTGAGCTCAATCTCATTATTTTGCACTAAATATGACATTGAATTTATGCACGTTGGACATGGATATCTTAATTTTCGCGATGAATTAACATGAACTTGACGAGAAAGCAACACATTGACTTCAAGAAATTGAAGATGTAAAAGATTTTCCACAAAATTTAGTGTTATGAAAATATGTTTTCATTTTACAACTTGGAAAAAAGAGAGCAGGATTCATTTATATTTCAACTCAATAATTATGATTTTTTTTTTTGGGTGTATGTATGGCAAGTTATGATATTTCAATTCAACTTTCGAGCATAAATTAAATTAATTTTTTTGATTTGATCAACACAAATTTGAATAATCGGAACTAGAATTAGAGGATATGAATTGCTTTTACATATCACGATCCTCATGCGTTTTATATTTTAGAATCTTACCAAAGATCAAATCGAGTTTCAGGATGGTATCCCACCATCGAATTGAGTCAATCCCCAAACGAAGAGCAGAGAAAAATAAAAAAGTCTGGGGGATTTTATTTTTAACGACAACTCGATTTTCTAACTCACGTCACGTGATGTTGCGACGGGAAAATAATAAATAAATAAACAAATCGAGGACGAGGGAGTGGGCATGATGACCTACACGTGGCGGTTGGAAATGGCGGGAAAGTGAGAGAGAGAGAGAGAGAGGGGACCAAAAGCGACTTTAATGTAACGTGACGGCTCCACTCATCCTCTCTCCAGCTGGCGATTCGGCGCGCTTTATTTCGCTCGCCGCCCCCCCGTCCTTTGAGGCCGGTTCAGCGAAAGGCGCACCGGACCGACGTGGCCAACCCGGCCCGGGTACGGTTCTTATGGGCTTGGCCCAATCGAACCCCATCCCTCGACATTCGGGCTCTGCCTCGACTACCGGACCAAAACGAAGATTTGCGAGAATGATGGACCTGCTGCGATTTGTGTTTCTGGCTTCATCTGAGACTCTGAGCGAGAGTGAGGAGATCAAATCCGGTTGTACTTTTGCCTGTCGTGATCACTAGAGTCGCAAGGTTCATTTCCACTCTAATAATGCCTGGATAGGTCATGTAGTTCTTTGCAATTGCGTGACAGGCGAAGAAAATTCTATTCGAGTAACCATTTTAACTGTCAATAGTGTCTAGAATTGACATACTCTCCGTTCCGTTGGTAGTATATAGGAATACCCAGTCAGTTTAGTTCGATGCGCAATAATGAAAAAATGAATATGCTGGGTTTCGATTGGAGAGTGTCGCGACCTACCCTCGGGGGGAGGGAACAGGTTTAGGGGTATTGCCTAAAAGATAGGCTTAAGGCTTATGATTAGGCGCAGGCTCTCCCAAGCCCATACCCCGCGTGACGTTGGGATATTTTTTAAGAATTTCACGTAAAAGGAGTCGCCACTAGCCTATTGGGGTCGGCTAGAAACCAAGTGAGGTATGGGAGCGTGCCTCACTTCCTACGTAACCAGAGAATTTAGGTTCGGGGACTTGATTACACTAATTGACCAATTAGTGCCCTTTCGGTACCTAATCTTGTTCGCTTTTTTTTTTTTTTTTTAAAATGATTTTTGGCAGACAGTTTGAATTGATTTTATACTTATCCACTAACATGCGAGGTGACCATTCAGGTGCGCAATCATTAAAGTCATAATCATAACTAGCAAGATCCTAATTGCATTAAAAATTAAACACTTGCAATTAAACTTAGATAGATATGCGAATTAAACATGCAATAGTCGAAATAAAAGCAAATAAATATCTAATTACACTAAGAAGACGAAATGTAACAACTCTTAACCAAGCCCCAACATTTTTGGATTTTTCGAATTTTTTTTTAATTTTTATTTTTTTTTTAAATAATAATAATAATAAAATCGAAATTTTTAATGCTTTTAGAGTTTTGAACTTTCAGAAATTTTTTTTTGAATTTTTTTTTTGGAATTCTTTTTTTGGAATTTTTTTTTAATTTTTTTTTGAATTTTTAATATATTTTCGAAATTTTTGGTTTTTGAATTTTTTTATAGTTTTATTTTATTTTATTTTATATTTTTTGAAAGATAAAAAAAATGTGTCAACAGCTGCCCCTCTTTGAATGTAACCTCGAAGAGGTTGCAGTCAAAGACAGAAGACACATGAATTATTTTAGTGATCTAGGTGCATATGCATACATTAGGTTGACGAAAATGACTCATAACTATGGAAACGCGTCTTGTCAATAAGAGGAAGAAAGACCCCAGGATACAAAGCTCTCGGGGTCATATGAAGTGAGGAAGACTCCATAATACAAGGCTCTCCAGGTCATATGAAGTGAGGAAGACTCCAGGATACAAGGCTCTCCGGGTCGTAAGAAGTGATGAAGACTCCAGGATACAAGGCTCTCCGGGTCATATGAAGTGAGGAAGACTCCAGGATACAAGCTCTCCGGGTCATATGAAGTGAGGAAGACTCCAGGATACAAAGCTCTCCGGGTCATATGAAGTGAGGAAGACTCCAGGATACAAAGCTCTCCGGGTCATATGAATTGAGGAAGACTAAGGTCTCATCGTGTAAAAAACGAGTATTAACCGGGTGGCGAACAAGCGTGGTTTACGGATGAACCCACCAATCTTGGAAAATGACATGGTTTAAGGCTAACCATGAACCTTTGTTTTTTTTAGGGAAGCACCCGCTAACCCCTTAGAAAACTGCATGGCTTCACTGATGAATCCTATCAAACTCAACTTGAGCGAATGTCATTAGAGACGTCATCAAGAGACGTATTGGCAATATTGCAGCATTAATTGAACAACATAATCAAGCTGAGTCCGGCTGCTTTAGAAAAACACTCAATGTCCATTAGCGTCATGTGGCGCAAAACTGTCATCTAGTTCATGGATATATCATTAATCATCAAATTTTCTAGGAGACAAGTTCTTATCAGAATGACTATGACTTGAGAAAAGGCTCATTAAGCATGCCAAACTAGAGCTTCTTAGTTAGAAAGGGTTTTTTCACACACTCTTAATAAAATGGCTACTTGATCCCATTCATTCATGTGGAAGATAATTGGTTGTTGAAGGTATCTCACATAACCTATGTCAAAGGCTTCCGGAAACATTCGCAATGAGCACAATCTGATCGATCAAAAAGGTCTTTTGAAAGGACCGCAATATAGGCTCGGTTAGGGCTTACACAAAAGAATTATTGCTTTGAGACCAATAAAGGAACATTTGTCACTATCTTCATCGGGTTTACAAGCCGAGAGCTTGGAATATAAGACAAGATAAAATTACTTCCACTCCTTCAAGCAGTAGCTTCTTTGTGGTATTCTCATTCGCTCAAACCATCCCAATCAGAAGAGACTTTAGGAAAGGGTTGTAATGTTGGTTTGGGAGAGGCTCAAAAGGCTTAAAATTTTCAAGAGGGTTTTAAGAGTCGGTGATCATCATGGCATCGTGACCAGGTCACTCGACCTTTCGAAAGCATCTGGCTTTTGAAACACTGCACATCTCGAAAGTCCCCTGGTTAATTATTTCGCACGGGAGCTTTACTCCTTTTTTCTAATTTCCTTTGCACTTGCGGTGATGATGATTTTTTTTCATTTTTTTTTTACGCAAGCACTTGGACTTTGATATATTATTTTTTATAAGATGCAGTCTTTTGGCTCTTTTTTCTTGACGGGCATTGGCCTTGCTTTTACTAGGCACACTGCTTTTTCATGCCCCCTAATTTGTCGAGCTTTTTGCTCTTTGAACTTTTGTAGCTCTCATGACTTTCGAGATGCTTTTCACATTTTCTCATGACTGTCAATTGTATTTGGTCAATTCTTATGCCTTGCCCTAATGCAGGGAGATGATCACCACTAGGGGTTTACAAATGAACACTCAGGCCCAAATTGGTTAAAGCAATGGATATCAGTGTTTGGGTAGAGAAAGAAATGCTCCTCTTCACATTGAGATGAGTCAAGCTTTGATGAGAATTCCTCTGAAGCTACTACCAGAAGATTGATGCAAGTGAAAGTAATAGAATCTTTCTTAATATTTCGCTCTACAACACGACCGTAACCTCCTGTGTTGCCCCAATGTAGGGTCGCTCTCGACAAGGGTACTTTGAAGAATCATCTCTCTCTCTCTCTCTTTTTTTGGCCCAAAGGGTTAGCAAGATATTAGCATGGTGTTTGGAATTGACGAAGGGAACGCCTTTATCATTTCGATCTTTGTGCTCAATGCAAATGAATCATTCGTCCTAAGAGAATGTCGCTCTTCACTCAACTCTCAAAAGTGTTTGAGAGATGTGTTTGGAAATGGCTAGTCTCTTCATCCTAAGCACCTCTTGTTTGGCATGATTAACATTTCACCTTTTACCCAAATAAAATCATTTTTAGGAGCCCCCTTTTCGAGGGTCACTGATATGAATTACGCATAGTAACACCGGAAATAAGTCATACAAATGATGCCACGCCTTTTTTTTTTTTTTTAAATCTCGATTTGTCTCTCATTCAAGAAAAAGAAGTATTTAACCATTTGCATAGAGACTTGATGGGTCTTTGAATCAACTTCCCTCCGCCATTTCGTCATCGAACGGTAAGATGCCTGAAACACAAACAAACATGCGTGTATGTAACATATGCATGATATCTACAATGTTAGGCATGATGCCATGTGACTCATATTGCGCATGAAGTGGTTCTTCGACCTTGATTTCAATCACGGAAAATATTTCTTGACTGCATCGGTGTTTACAGGTCTAAGCAATTCACTGCCATCCATTTCAACTAAAATCAAAGCACCACCAGGTAGAATCTTCTTAATGACATACGGCCCCTCGTAGTTCGGGGTGAATTTGCCACGAGGATCTGGTATAATCGGAAGCACTTTCCTCAGCACCAAGTCGTTGACTTCAAAGTGTCTGGGACGCACCCTTCGATTGAAGGCTTTTGCGACTCGTCTCTGATAGCATTGTCCATGACATACAGCTTGCAATCTCTTCTCATCGATCATGTTTAACTGCTCATGCCTCTGTTGCATCCACTCAGTCTCATCAAGCGTAGATTGGGAAAGGACTCTTAGAGAAGGGACTTCAACTTCAACAGGCAAGACTGCCTCCATCCCGTACACAAGTGAGAAAGGAGTTGCCCCCGTGGAGGTGCGGATAGAAGTTCGATATGCCATTAGCGCGTAAGGAAGCCTATCGTGCCAGTCACGATAATTTTCAGCGGTCTTTGATAAGATTTTCTTTATGTTCTTGTTCGCCGCCTCCACTGCTCCATTCATCTGAGGACGGTATGGTGAAGAGTTCAAATGCTTAATTCGAAATTCACTAAACAAACCATCCACGACTTTGTTGTTCAAATTAGTGCCATTGTCGGTAATGATTGCCTGCGGCACCCCATAACGAGCGACAATGTCGCGACGAATGAACTTTGCCACATTCTTGGCAGTAACATTAACATATGAGTTGGCCTCAATCCACTTGGAAAAATAGTCTATCGCCACCAAGATAAATCGATGCCCATTTGAAGCTTTGGGGTTAATGGGCCCAATCACGTCAATTCCCCACATTGAAAAGGGCCAGGGTTGAGACATTTGGTGAAGTTAATTTGGAGGGGCATTTATCCTGTCTCCATATATTTGGCACTGGTGACATCGTCGTACGTGTTGAATGCAGTCGGACTCCATGGTCAGCCAATAATAACCGAGTCGCATGATCTTTCTCACCAAGAAGTGTCCGTTCATATGGGGGCCACACTCCCCTTCATGTATCTCTTTCATCAAACGGTCGGCTTCTTTAGCGTCGACACACCTTAACAATGTCGAGTCGAATGACCTTTTGTAGAGGACATCTCCATTGGCGAAGAATTTCGATGCTAACTTTATTAAATGCTTTCTGTCTGCTGCTTCACTTCCTTCCGGGAATTCACCCTTCTGCAGGTACTTCAAGATGTCATGATACCAAGGATGTCCGTCCGACTCCTCTTTGACCGTTATGCAATAAGCTGGGCGTCTAAAGATCTCAATCCTCAATGGTTCAATGTCCATGCCCCCAGCTACTTGTAACATTGAGGATAGGGTAGCCAGGGCATCGACGGATTGATTTTGGGACCTCGGTAAATATTCAAATGATATTTCTTGGAATTCCTTTATCAACTCCCCCAGGAACTCATGATACGGAACCAATTTAGAATCCCGTGTCTGCCATTCACCTTCGGTCTGTAAGATGATAAGGGCCGAATCACCGTAAACCTGCAACTTCTGGATCTTCATATCAATGGCAGCTTGGAGGCTGAGAACGCATGCTTCGTATTCAGCAATGTTATTCGTACAAGGGAACGTCAATTTAGCGGCGACAGGGTAGTGTTGTCCATCTGGGGAAATAAGAACTGCCCCAGTTCCAGACCCGGCTAAGTTAACTGCACCATCGAAGTACATCGTCCATTTGTCGCTTGATACAAGTAAAATTCGCTCTTCCACGTCACTATCCTCATCAGATGTTCCAGCCCCCTTGGAACTTTCTGCTAACATGTCTGCTATGGCGCGACCTTTAACGGAATTTTGTCCCAGGCTCTGAACGTCAAACTCTGAAATTAAGATTTGCCATTTGGCCAACTTGCCAACCAATGCCGGCTTCTCTAGGAGATACCTAACGGGATCATTTTCGGTCACCAACAGGATTTGGTGATGAAGTGTGTATTGCCGCAGCCTGTGTAGGACCCAAATCAAGGCCACGCAAGTTCTCTCAACTTCTGTATAGTTCATCTCGGAAACGGTGAACTTTTTGCTCAAGTAGTATACCGCGCATTCTCTCCCATCATTTGGCCTCTTCTGAGCTAACATGGCTCCCAATGATTCATCGTGTATGGTCAAGTACAAAATCAGGGGAATTTTAGGGAGAGGGGGCACTAGGACTGGTGCGTGAATGAGATAGTGTTTTATCTTCTCGAAGGCGCCCTGACACTCTACATCCCACTCAATCTTTGCATTCTTTTTCAGGAGTTTGAAGAACGGCTTCGCTGTTTCAGACAATTGACAGATGAACCTCGCCACATAATTGAGTCGTCCCATTAGGCTGCGGACTTCCCTGGTGGTAGTCGGGGGTCGTAGATCACAGATAGCCTTAACCTTTGACGGATCAATCTCTATGCCCTTACTACTGACCATGAATCCTAATAGCTTCCCAGATTTTGCTCCGAAAACGCATTTTGCGGGGTTGAGACGCAGCTTGAATTTTCGAAGGGGCTCGAACAGTTTCCGCAAGACTTCGACATGGTCCTCACCTCGTCTTGATTTCACGATCATATCATCCACATATACTTCGATCTCCTTATGCATCATGTCATGAAATAACGTGACCATGGCCCTTTGATACGTTGCCCCAGCATTCTTTAGACCGAAAGGCATCACTTTGTAGCAAAAAGTCCCCCAAGGAGTTATGAATGATGTTTTACTCCTATCCTCATTCTTCATACGGATTTGGTTATATCCAGAAAAGCCATCCATGAAGGAGAATAATTCAAATCCCGCCGTACTGTCAACCAAGACATCGATATGCGGGAGCGGAAAGTTGTCCTTGGGACTTGCTCGATTCAAGTCACGATAGTCAACACACACCTTGATTTGTCCATCCTTCTTCATTACAGGCACGATATTTGCTACCCAATCAGGATAACGAGTCACTTCGATAAAGTCTACTTTCAATAGCTTCATCACTTCCTCTTCAATCCTCTTGGACAACTCTGGTTTAGTTCTCCTGAGTCTTTGCTTCTTGGGTGGCATATTAGGATCTGTTGGCAAAGCATGTTCCACAATTTCGGGGTCCAATCCCGGCATGTCGGCGTATGTCCAGGCGAACACATCTTGATATTCTTTCAGGAAATTAGTCATCTTTTCCGCCCCTGACTCTGAGAGACATGCCCCGATCTTTACTTCCCTGACATTTTCTACATCACCCAGATTTATGGTGACTGTCTGCTCTTCTGTCAACGGCCTTAATTCTTCATGTCGATTCCACTCGCGTTCAATCCCCTTATGATCATCATCATCGGTGCCATCAGAACCTGAGGAACTTTCTTCATGCACATCCGAGTCACATGTGTCCTTATTATGATTATGCATAATGTGATGCCTGAGATGCGATGAGATGAGTTAGAGTAATGTCAACAACAAGGGTGATGCATGTCGTTTTGAAAAAGATTTTGAAGTATTTTTTGTAAAAGTTTCAAGAACTCGTCCTCATATCCGCGGATTTCCTCGTCCTTGCAAAATGGTCAAATAAGGGAGCATGTGGAAGCCTAGGCCTCAGCGACCATCATAGGGCTAGTTTGATGTGCTTTCACATGTCCTTAATAAATAATGTGTCTATTTTATTGAATTAGGAAAGATAAGGCCGTATTTTAACACACACCACCCCCGACCAACGGCTCAAGATCGGGGTTAACCGTAGTTCACGTTACAAACGACATAAACAGGAAACAAAGAAAGAAAAGCTACGAGGTCCCGCCTAGGGGAGAATACATAAAATAAAAGACTAGGTTGAACGAGAACCGCCCTACTTTAGAGGGACAGCCATGACTTCAGAGGACTCAGCTTCCACGCACGCCAGGATGGTGCATATGATGTCGTCCGTGAATAGCTCGGTCACACCATAAACGTCCTCCTCTTCCTCGAATAACATCTTTGGAGGTCCCGGAAACGTCTCTTCTAGCAACGGGGAAAATGGGCCTTGATCGCCCTCGTCCTCCTCTGTTTGGGCAACACGTTCACTCCTATCTCTATAGCCACCTCGGCCTCCTCGGGCATTTCGGCCTCTCTGCCTTCCACGGCCTCCTCGATTGCCACGACCATCTTGCTCACTACGACCTCCTTGCCCCTCAACATATCCTAGGCCTCTCCTCTTCGAGTGTTTGTGAGCTTCAATGGGTTTTCGCACACCTTGACCATGTGATCCAAGGCCCTCTCCAGGATTATACCCGCTCGCCAGCATAATCTTTCCCGCAGCTATGGCCGGCTTAGACAATTCAGGAGCCTTAATGAAAGACCCTGCAGGCACATGGACCATGGACACTAGCTCGAGGGTTTGAAAATTGGATTCCTCAGTACACTCAGGCTCCACATAGGGGATGGTTGTCTCGTGATAGATCTTGAAGTCAGATTCTCCATGGACCGTGATAAGCCTGTTGTCCATCACGAATCGTACCTTCTGATGGAGGCTAGAGGCAACAGCACCCGCTGTGTGGATCCATGGCCTCCCTAGCATAAAATTGAAGGCGCTTGGTATATCTAACACCTGTAACATGACTTGGAAAAGTACAGGGCCAATCAGCAGCTCAAGTTCAATTTCCCCTATCACCTCCTTCTTCATCCCGTCAAAAGCTCGCACAGTCGACTTGCCAGTACGGATTCTCCCAAGATCAATACCAAGACGATGGAGAGTAGCCAACGGGCATATATTGAGCGCCGAACCGTTATCGATTAACGCTCTACAAACAAGAGTACCCTCATGCTTCACTGAGATATGTAGCGCTTTGGTATGATTAGGACCATCGGGGGGGAGATCATCATCAGTAAAGGAAATTTGGTCTTTCAGTAGAACGGCCCCAACGAACTCTTCTAACTGGACTTCATCGATCAACTCCGGTACGTGCACCTCATTAAGGACTTTTAGCAAGATGTCCCTATGCTTCTCGGAAGATTTGAATAGTTCCAGGAGGGAGATTTGAGCCGGCAACTTCCGCAGTTGATCCACCACGTTGAACTCACTGGACTTTACTACGGCTAAGAATTGTTTTGCCTCCTCCTCGGTCACAGCCTTCTTTTCTATTCCTTTATCAGGTGCGTAACAGCGACCTGATCGCGTGACAGCATCTACCTCATTTGTTCCATAATCCCAAGGTACAGCTTTGGGATTGAATTTAGGAGGATATTCCAACATTATCACTTCATCTTTCTCCTGGGGTGGCAATTCAATCGTGACCGGCGTTGCGTTCTCTCCCGTGACTTTAATTGCCGACATCTCCTCGACCATAAGGTCAATTACTGTGGGTTCAGCGATTTCCATCTCGACATTCCCGGCGGACTCCTCATCAGATAGTTCAATCACCATCGGGGTTATCATAGCTATCATCCCTTCCTCGTACAAAGCTGGGGTCTTTGAGATACCAGGCATAACCTTTCTCGCCCGAGAACTACAAGTGAAGTTGCAGGAAGATGAGCAGAATGACGACGGCATTATCATGGACACGACCTTCTCTTCTTCTTCTTCGCGTCGGATTACTCCTATAACCACCATCCTACGGACACGGTGCAGTTTCTCTTCTAGGGTCACATCCTCTTGACCTCCGTAGTATCCTGCTAGCACTAGGGACCCATACAATTCAGAAGCATCTACCACTAGAGGCTATTGACTCGTCCGCGTGTCCTCAGAAATTGAGTTCACTCCCCCTGCATGATCTGGTAAAGGGTTCTGTTGCACATTAGGCTGAGCCTCCCTGAAAGTCAAGATGTTCTTGTCTAGAAGCTGCTGAACTTTGTATCTCAGCACATGGCAATTATCTACATCATGCCCCCTTTCTCCCATGTGGTATTCGCAGGTCTTGGTCATATCGAATCCGACGAACCTTGGGGTATTATCCCTAGGTACTTCCTTTGCGACCATCCTCTTTTCGAGAAGCATGGGCAACAACTTTGACAGCGGGCGTGGTAATGGAGAAAATCCCTTTCGAAATGGCCTTTTAGCATTATCATATGCTTGTGACGAGCTGCCTTGAGCCATTATAGGCTTGTGCACAGGTGTGGTGGTCGGCCGAGGGAGAGGTGGCTCTTGCACAAGCGCAACTTCGACCGCAGTCTCCTTATCTTTTCTCGCTATGAATTTCTTCATGCCTCCAGCAGATATTTTTCCCTCCATAATTGCCCATTCGACCCCTTCACCTACCTCAACCAGTTGTGGAAACGTCTGGCAACCTGAGAACACTAACCCTTGGAAGTATTCAGGGGGTAATGTCTTGAGGAATAGTTGCTTCATCTCCTTCTCATTCAAGGCCGGCTTCACTTGTGAGGCCATAGTCCTCCACCTTTGCGCGAAGGCATTGAATGACTCATTCCTCTTCTTCTCAATGCGAGTCAGCTCCTCCCTCGTAAGGGCGAGCTCGGTATTAAACCGGTATTGCTGCAAGAACTCATTGGTTAAATCATCCCAACTGGTGAACTCTTCAATGTCCAGAGCGATGAACCATGTTAGGGCAATGCCTTCCAAACTATCTTGGAATGTGTGTATGAGGAATGACACGTTGTCAGCATAACGAGCCATTTTCCTCAAGTAATACCTAAGGTGGGTATTGGGGCATCCTGTTCCGTCGTACTTTCTTGTGAATTCCGGCTCTTGGAAATTCTCTGGGAAGTTTGTCTTGGTGTATGGAGATAGCCTGTCAGCTCCTTTCAACTCGTAACCCTGCAAGGCACACAGCCGCTCCTCCATCTTTGCCAGACGTTTTTCACTTTCTTCACTTAGGCGAGGTGTTGGGTCTTCCTTCGGAGGAGGGTCCAAATTGACAATGATCGGCGTGACAGAGGGAGCCTCTCCGGCAATTTCTTTCCCAGGGAGATCAGCAACGTGCGTGCCTCCCGTCGACGGGGGAGTTGTCCCGATCCCAATGACGTAGGAGTGGATGTTCCAGTGACAGCTATAGCGGGGGGCTCTTTAAGCTTTTGGCTTATTTCAAGCATCATAGCGGTGAGTTGAGCCAGCTGGTCCTCCATCTTGGCCATGCGCACGTTGGTGTCCTCGTTCTCCATTCTGACTTTTGCACTCGTGCGAATTGGAGATCTCCGCTTGGCCGTGTCGACGATCGGCAGCTGACAATCGATCAGCTAGTACCTGGTGCAAGGGTAGATAAGCATACATAAGTATAAGTAATAATTAGACGGTCGGCCCATGACAATGATCTAATCGCCCCAATTTGTTCATTTCATTGAAAAACAGGTTGTCACATAATACAAGAAAGAAAGAGAGAGAAAACCCCTAAACAACGAAGTTACTTCAAAGACGAAAAATACAATCTCATAACTTCCAGTTTTCCACATAGAGACTTGAGACAAACTCCTTAATATTGCAATGCAAACGAATATGGTCTCGCTACATATTGCGCTTGACTCAATCTAACTAATGAGGACGGCTTTCGCTCGTGGCAGCTCCACTAACTCGGCTTAACTTCAAAGCACGCTCCTCGACTTCCTCGAGCTCCCTTTTGAGGCGCTTGATCTCGGCTCGATGGGTGATCTTCAATGGCACTTCAGGAATCTTCGGGCGGAGGCTCTCTGGGATCTTGTGCCTATGGATGTATTCCTTCGAGGCATAGTAGGTCTTCTCTTGCCCTTCCAATTCTTCTTCGGGCCAGATCAGCTTCCGAGGGTGGCACATATCCCACATCGACTTGACCAACGCGACGGAGTCCTCGTAACCTTGGCATCCGTCAGGGAAGTCTATCTTGAGCGGGTCCTCCTGAATCGCTGGCGGAAGCTGTTGAACCTCTTGAAACTGACGGGTGACTCGTGTCGGGTAATATTCGGTGACTCCAGTGATTCCCAACAGAGGAACAGGTCCAGTAAGCCCACACACGAACCGTGCTTCTTGAACCCGAAGCCACTTGGCATGCCATTGGAAATCCTCAGGTCCAGGGTTAGTCATGAAAACTAGCCACTCGGAATAATGATAATCAGGGGCAAACGTTTTCCTATCTTTAAACTTTAGGATAGGGTGGCTAGAATCAGAAATGTTGCTTATGTTCATTAAGCCGCCGAACCCTTTAATGTGAGAAAAGAACCAAGTTTGCAAGAGTGCAGGAGGAGCGTGGAAAACTTTGTCTTTATTCTCTTTAAAACGAGTAAGGGAGAGAAAAGTTTCAGTCAAGATAGCATTAACAAAGCCTTTTCCCATACATACTTCACGAACTACCCATGCTATGGAAGGATTAATAGCGTTCTTACAATGTGGGAATATCACAAACCCGAAGAAAGCTAGCAGGAAGATCCTATTCTTTTGGAAAGATGGGGCATTTTGAAAAAGCTCATTTAAAAATGAAAACGGGCAGGTTTTGCGATTGGCTTTCAAAACTTTTCTCACGTCCTCTCCTTTAACTTGAATGAATTCAGATAAGGTCGATGCATGCTCGGTTCCTATAGGAGGGCTAACCAACTCAGATACTAAGGGCTTCCCAATGGCAATACCGTATTCTTCCAAGGTTGGAGTGAGTTCGTGATCACCAAATACGAACGTGCAAGTTGCGGGGCACCAGACATGCGCTAACGCTCGCACGACACCACAATGAGTCTCTATTTCCAATAGGGGGAGTAATCGCCCGACATAAGATCGCACCCAGTCACGGCCAGTCAGATCCAGCTTATCCCACCACGTGCGCAGCTCGACTCTCGGGATAGAAATGATGCGAAGCTCAGGTACCCCCATCGTATGCCAACCCAAATGACGACAAACCTAATTTGTCATGGACCAACCAAAAAGAAAGCGAATAAATAAATTGCGCAGGAAAGAATTCGAGAAACTTACATCCATTCATTGGGGTAACAATACTAATGACACAGGCATGCACATGGACGGTGGTTCGATTTCTACTCTAAACGGCTCAAAATGGAGCCATAGGATTACCGGACTGAACCAACAAGATTGTGGTTAGGTCGGGTTATCCCATGACTCCGGCTTCGTCAAAGAACCGACCTGTGTCGCATGGTCGCAGACCAAGGTGGGGATCTTTGACATCAGGAAAGAAATTTCGGGGTTGAGATGGGTGACTCGTACTACATGGTTGTAGTCGGAGTGGTATCCATCTCAACACCATCCTAAGTGATCCTATGCCGCCTAGGTCCGACGACGGGTTGTGTGTGCTAGGGTGCAGTGCAATGCAAAGGAAATGCAAGCATGGCAATTTATAGGCAAACAACACTTCATAAATTCAAAGCATAAACATTCATTCCCAACTCCACACCTGCAAGACAAGGGGTTAACAATCACTCCTCCCCTTATAACTCCCAACTGCAAAACATTTAACACCTAACACGTTAGGGACATACCCAATATCCTCGCTGTCAAACAAAAAATATTTTTGAACAAGATTAATTTTGGTCTAAGTCCTCTAAGGTCTAAAACTAAGTCCCCAGCGGAGTCGCCAAGCTGTCGCGATCTACCCTCGGGGGGAGGGAACAGGTTTAGGGGTATTGCCTAAAAGATATGCTTAAGGCCTATGATTAGGCGCAGGCTCTCCCAAGCCCATACCCCGCGTGACGTTGGGATATTTTTTAAGAATTTCACGTAAAAGGAGTCGCCACTAGCCTATTGGGGTCGGCTAGAAACCAAGTGAGGCATGGGAGCGTGCCTCACTTCCTACGTAACCAGAGAATTTAGGTTCGGGGATTTGATTACACTAATTGACCAATTAGTGCCCTTTCGGTACCTAATCTTGTTCGTTTTTTTTTTTTTTTAAAATGATTTTTGGCAGACAGTTTGAATTGATTTTATACTTATCCACTAACATGCGAGGTGACCATGCAGGTGCGCAATCATTAAAGTCATAATCATAACTAGCAAGATCGTAATTGCATTAAAAATTAAACACTTGCAATTAAAGTTAGATAGATATGCGAATTAAACATGCAATAGTCGAAATAAAAGCAAATAAATATCTAATTACACTAAGAAGGCGAAATGTAACAACTCTTAACCAAGCCCCAACATTTTTGGATTTTTCGAAATTTTTTAATTTTTAATTTTTAATTTTTTTTAAAATAATAATAATAATAAAATCGAAATTTTTAATGCTTTTAGAGTTTTGAACTTTCAGAAATTTTTTTTTGAATTTTTTTTTTGGATTTTTTTTTTGGATTTTTTTTTGGATTTTTTTTTTGAAATTTTAATATATTTTCGAAATTTTTGGTTTTTGAATTTTTTTATAGTTTTATTTTATTTTATTTTATATTTTTTGAAAGATAAAAAAAAGGTGTCAACAGAGAGCAAATAGTTTCCAAAAGTTTTAGTTTGTCTGATCATCCTCTGTTTTATTTTATAAATTTTCTAATCCAACTAAATTCGACTGAAGTGTCATCGGAAGACACGCGAGTATAGATAGTTAGAACATGCACATGCCCATGTGGAAGCGTACGGAAAAATTTACCCGATATGAACGCCCATGTGGACACGTCGTTGTACCATTAGATTAGTTGGATTTGGCCGAATTCAATATTGGAGAGACTTGACTAGAAAATTTGTGAACCTGGAAGGATTTGATCAAGATTGTCGACTGGACTCTCATAGCCTCCATGGCTACTGCATCTCGAGCTCAAAGCCATGACGACCATGGTTGCCATGGCAACAAGCTCGAAGTTGAAGCTTGGGTCAACAATGGTCGATCAAGATTGAGTTGGCTTTGTGAGACAGTGGCGAGCGGTATTGTCTATGTTGACAACGCTTGGGTTGCTCTTAATTTTTTAATTTTATTTTTCTTTATTGTTTTGATCTTTTAATTTATTTTTTTGTGTTCATCTAATACACATTGGCTTTAGTGGCCATATCAACCTTTCGATAATGATGATGACAACAATTGATCGGAAAAAAGCCAAGAGATAAAACAAAGGACGACTGGTATAATTTTTTAAAAAATATGAAGATACTTTGGGATTTCAGGTAAGAGACCAAAGACTACTTATGCTTTTTCATATTAATTTGGATCACTAACTATATAAGATCAAATTACAAATTCCATCTCCTTCAATAAATTAAACATGTTGGGATCCTTTCCTATATGTAAATGCTCGCTCAAATTGGAGAAAAGAAAGGAAACGTATTCTTACAATTATTTCTTAACTGATATGAGATCAATCATACTGAATGAATATCTTATGATTTAAGATCCAAATTATATGCATCTTATTAGGTGATTCCACCGAATATTGTATCTAAAGTGTATTCATCAATTATATCACTAAATCTACTAACTTTATACATGCTTACATACGAATACACACACACACATATATAACATTTTTATCGATTAATAACTTGTTGTAGTTACCTATCAAATAGAGTAGGCTTTATCCTAATTCTTAGTGCATATTTTATTGTTATGGTTCCGTTGTAATACAAATCGATCTTCGCATCTTACATATCAATACTAGATGATATGGCAGATAATTCTTTTAATTATGCTTTAATGTCCCAATACTTAAGAAAGACAATATGCTATCGTATATTCTTCTAAACAAAGACTTGAAAATAAGATATCTTTTTATGTCATCATGAATTTTACTCAAATTTTGATTATTTTGCATATTTCCTAATTTTATATTACGAAAAGATTGATTGTTTAGATTTCAGAGTATCTTACGATTTCATTTCCAATTTGCTATCCATAAATTTGGGATTTCGATTTCCAATTATGGCATCAATTGCATATATACTCGATTGTCAAGCTTAGAAATAAACATGATGCGTGTGTATATATATAGACATTCCAATTGGTGAATTACAATTAAAGAAGAATAAAGAGAAAGATGGCGGACAAGGAGAAGGGGAAGGAAGTGCCGGAGAATGCCCCCACGTCTGTGACCATCAGAGATCCTGAGGCCGTTTCTTCCAAATCCAAAGGCAAAACACAGGCCGTTTCTTCCAAATCCAAAGGCAAAACACAGCCGTATGCCTACAATCCTCAGACCAATTCAATAGAGAAAGTGAGTGAGGATGCGCCCCGTCAAGTTGACGATAAAGACGCTCAACCTAGTCAGGAACATGCTCAACCCAGTTAGGGACGTGAGCGGCTGGGACATGCCCGCTTCCGCTCATCGTCCTCTCTCGGTAAGGGTCTCTCTTACCATCACGAAAAAAAAAAAAAAATCTTTCCTAGAGTTGATTCGTGGTGGCATGGTACAAATCTTAGCCACCTAACCATGTTGGTCGACCTGAATTCTTCCTTGGCACCATGAACTTTGACATGATAAAAATGATTTTTCGATTGAGACCTTATGGGTGTTGGTGCTCATGTTGTCATTTCAGGAAAAGAAAAAGGTAAAAACCCAAAGAAATAGCAAAGGATCTAGAGTGAGTGATGAAGATGGGACAACTTTTCACTGGGATTCTCAAGTTTTTGTTTCCCTTCTCAAGTGATGTTCCACGTTATAAATAAAGACTTACTCGTTGGTTTATAAACATCATCTTTGCACCAATGTTCCCTTTTAATTTTTGACTGACCTTTAACTATAATGTCAAGGTCCTACCGTAGATCTCTGATGTTAAACAACGACAGGATATTACCCTCTTCTCGGAATAAAAAAGATACACGGCACCTTAAAATAACTTGAAATAAGGAATGCACTCGCCGCCAATGGTATATCTATCAGACGAGTAGGGCAGCCCTTAGTGGAGCTCTGAAGTTCCTCCTTTGTGGTAGAAACCCTTAGCAATCAGGGATCCATGGGTACCCCTAGTTTTAAAGCTCTATCTTTACTCATTTCTTAATTTTATATAAGAAGTAAGAACCTATTCATCCAAGTTCGAATCGAGAAGACCCGATATTTTCTCCTCGGTTCTTATCGGGCCGGGTCTTTTTTAGGCCAGGCATAATTACCATTCCCCCAATACTTAACATGCATACATGAGAATCGAATAAATCGGATTGGGCTCACATTCCGAGCTGAGAAGACCGTGGCCCAAAAAAAAAATTCTCGAATCATGCTGAACGCCTTCCGATTTCAAGTCCAAAACGCCTAATTAGAGGTGAACGGTTCCAAATTCGTACGATTTTTACCTAAAATATGGAATCTAATATTTAGAATAAATTCCTCATTTTTAGAACTTGAAATCTATCTTGCTAGAACTTAGAACCTTTCTTATCACATGTTACAGGGTCGGTTCCATGGTCTACCAAAGTTTCATCTATATTATTAATTAAATGATTGTAGTGAATTAAAACCTTTAATGTCCATCACTTGTTGTTACAATTCATTAATCATAACTTATATTTAAACACACGAAAAATATGAATATTAATGAAGTAAAAGTCTTTTTCATAAGATGGAAGCTCAAACTAGTGTTTTCAAATTATACTCTCGTTATTGAATAGTATGAAATATTGCAAGATCGTGCGAAGACATAAATCAAGAAAAACATTAAAACTTATTCCAGATTTTAAGTTACAGGTTCTAGATTCCACATTCTTCCAACTAAGAACTTGCTCAAAATAGGTTCCACCTTTTTTAGGAACTGGAACCTACCTTGCATACCTTGTAGCCGAGAACCTACAAGTTCTCATTGATATGCTTTTTAGGTTCTAGGTTCCTGAAACTGTGCTCACCCCTACCCCTCCGACCATGCCGGCAGTGCCCCTTCTACTATGGCAAAGAGCACGTGTGCACCTCGAAGATCTTTCAGGTGTTGCTCGACACAAGCTTCGACTAGAGGATGCGGGTCACCAAGAACCTCTACCTACGTGCTCGACATGAACCTCAAAGATGCCAACTTTGACAGTGGGGGCGGCAGCGGTGACGTGTTGCACAGTTTTGAGTTTCATGACGTGGTAATCAAGACTCCGAACCATTTGGTGCACCTAAGCAATTTGTCGCCAAGGGAGGTCAGCCACGTGATCCTCACGTGCAAGAAAGGATCACTCTCCTCATTTCCACGAACTAGACGATGACAAGGTTCGTTTGATTGTTCTCTTCCAAGGTTCCTGCACGCTTTGTATTTCCATTTGTTTTTTTTTTTTTGTGTGATTTTGTTGGGCTGAAAGTTCCTAATACCGCATGTTGCATATTATCAACGAGCAGTGACAACGTGACATTAATTTGACCTGGTTGAAGGCCTTTGATGTTGCCTGTCGCAGACTCAAGCAAGTACTGACACTAACTTGACTTGGTTAAGATCAGTTCTACATTTTCCTTTCGGTCGTTGTATGGATGAGCTATTAAGTATGGCGAGTTGAATTCAAGTGCAAATCTATCAATAAATTCAACTTAGTCAGCTGTAGTATGTACCGGATCGAGGTTCGTGAGTCAGCGTTTGATCAAGAGATGTTTTGGCTGGTTCAAGAGGTGTAATTGAGATAACTATGAAAGGCGGAAAATTGTCAAAAAAGTCTTAAACCTATTATATTTTTGTCAATTCAGTTTTAAATATTTCAATTTTGCCAATTCAATTCTAGATCGTTTCAAGTCTTGCCAATTGAGTTCATCTTGCCAATTTTAACTGGAAATTGTTGACGTGGTCGGTCGACGCTGATGTGGTACTTTTTAATAATTTTTTTGAATTTTTATTTTTTTCCTTTTTTTACTTCTTTTTATTTTTTTGGGTTTGGGTTTGGGGTTAGGGCCAGCGAGGATTATCGGCCGACCCTTGTCGGTCCTTAACCCCAAACCCAAGAAAATAAAATATTATGTCAACGCCGATCAATCATGTCAATAATTTCCGGTTAAAATTGGTCAGATTGACAAGAAATGAAAAGATTTATGATTGAATTGGTAAAATTGAAATGTTTATGACTGAATTGACAAAAGCACAATAAGTTTAGAATTTCTTAGACAATTTTCTCTTACAAAAGGCTTATTG
This sequence comes from Eucalyptus pauciflora, assembly GCA_007663325.1. Classification (NCBI taxonomy): domain Eukaryota; kingdom Viridiplantae; phylum Streptophyta; class Magnoliopsida; order Myrtales; family Myrtaceae; genus Eucalyptus; species Eucalyptus pauciflora. Next base: position 1,375,926 of record VMYD01000387.1, read on the forward strand.
AGGTTTTGCCGGTGGAATTTGTGATCCACTGTAATAATTCCCAAAACATTTATTTTCGACAGATCTTGACTTGACTAGGATTCTCAACTTTAGATGATCGCGTACAATTACTTATTTCTCATCCTTACTGTTTTCTTCTTCTTTTTTGCCAAGATTTAGAGAATTTAGTCATTAATTTGGAAGCTTGTCAGTTTAAGTTTTGGCTTCGCGGCTATTGATGGGCATTCGATCTGGCCTTGTGACTAGACTTCTCAAAACCTGCTCTGGCTATATTTATATATTTTTCATTTTCGGGCTGCTGATCTTGGAGGCCTGCTAAAACTGATGCTTAGGAAGGTCGATCCGCCGTTCAATTTGTTGATCCAGACTTCTCCGGTCCACACTTCCGGGTCCCAACTGGGTTCCACCAACTATATAAAGATCAAATTGCAAATTCCATTTCCTTCGATAAAATAAACCTGTTGAGATCCTTGCCTTATGTAATTTGGACGCTGAATTTGGAGAAAAGAAAGGAAATGAACTCTTGCCATTTTATTTCCTAATTGACATGAGATCAATCTTTTTTTAATATCGTACGATGAAATATTGAATATAATGTGCTTCGATCAATTTATCACTAAATCTACTAACTCTATACATATATACATACTTACATATATATGTCGCAATATTTAAGAAGGATAATGTGCTACAATATTATATGTTATGCCAAATAGAGACCTGAAAATAAGATATCTTTTTATCTAATCATGGATTTTACTCAAATTTTGGTTATTTTGCATATTTCCTAATTTTATGCCAAGAATATACGATTGTGTAGAATTGACTACATCTTAGGATTTGATTCTCGATTTGCCATCCATGAATTTGGGATTTCAATTTCCAATTATGGTATCAAACGCCCGTGGACACGTTGGCGTATAGTTAGTTAGTGTATTGGAGAGCTTGATTAGAAAGTTTGTAAATTTGGAAGGATTTGATCCAAAGTGCCAACTAGATGGCCTCTGTGGCTACTACATCTCAAGCTTGAAGCCCACGTGGCCATGGCTGCCATGACCACCTGAGTTGAAGTTAAAGCTTGTGGAAGCAATGGGCGATCAAGCTTGAGTCGGCATTGCGAGATGGTGGCGAGCGGTGTTGTGATGTTGGTGGGGCTAGGATTGCTTTTAATTTTTAAAATTTTTCTTTTTCTTTTTTATTATTATTATTATTTTAAAAATTTTCTTTTGTGTTCATCTAATACACGTCGGCTTTAGTGGCCATATCTACCCTTTGATAATCAATGTCAACAACAATTAGTTGGAAAAAATCATGAAAAAAAATCAAAGGACGAGTTGTGTAACTTTTTAAAAGGTACGAAGATGATTTGGGATTTTGGGCAAGAGTCCAAAGACTACTTTTACCTTTTTACCTTGATTTGATACTTGTATCTTGACCCTAGGATCACCAACCATACAAGATCAAATTGCAAATTCCATTTTCCTTCAATAAATTAAACATGTTGGATGCTTACCTTATGTAAATGCACGCTCAAATTTCAAAAAAAAAAAAAAAAATCTTCTTGTTTCTAGAAATAATTTCAAAATCAAGTCCAATTTTTTCTCTTTTCTCCTTCTTTCTTCTTCTTCCTCCATTGAACACTACCAACTGCTACCACTGCCAATAATCTGTAGCGACCGGCTAGGCGAGATTCGACGAGCTCACCGAAAGCTCACCTGGCCACTGTGAGCCTCAGCCTCGCCAACCAGCGCGAGGCTGGGCCTTGCCAAGCTAGGGCGAGGTCAACCTCATACCACCTAGGCCAGGTTGAGCCTCACCGATGGCTAGGCAAGCCTCTGATGAGCTTGTCAGACCTCACCCAACTGATTGCCAGCCGCTAAAAAGAGAAAAGGAAAAAAAATGAAAAAAAAATAAAACAAATATAATAAAAGTATTAAAAAATTAAAATAAACAAAAAAAAAATTTAAGAATCCTACCAAATACATTTCTATTCTATGAACAGAAATTTTGGACAATTATCAAGTGCCTTCAAAAACTCATAAATTATTCCTGGAAATAGAATAAAACAATTTATTTTTGAGTAAAAATTGTTCCAAGAAATAGAAAGTTACCAAACACGCCTAACTATCTATTTGTGTTACTCTTACAATAAAATTCTTTCCTAGACCTAATTTGTAGTGACAAAGTCTAAATCTCAGCCATCGAGCAATACGGGTTGACTAAATTCTTCTTTGGCGACAAAACTTAGACATGATCAATCGCGTGATCACATGATACAAATTTATCAACTTTGTCGACCGATAATTTGTTTTGGGCTTCCAATCAAGTAAAGTAGGTTCTATCTTAATTCATGGCGTATACTTTATTATTGCGGATTCATAATAATTATTGTGGTTTCATAATAATAAAAATCAAAATTTGTATATTACATCGTCTAATGCGTTTCCTATGAATGGCGGAGAAGGGCCTCACAGCTACTCCAGAAACTCCTCTGGCCAGGTAGGTTGGGTACGCGGTGTTGATGTGTGATTTCAATTCTTTTCCGCGTCTGATCCGTTTCGAGAGACCAACCCAAGAGTTTTGAGAGCACCCCCGTACCAGGATGTTCTCGAATGTCTATGGAATGCGTCACGTCGGGTAGCATGACTGCAAGTATCTTCTTTCGTTTCGAATTCAGCTTGAGTGCTATATCTTGCTGCAGAGAATATTTATAGAGTGGGCCCGCAAACTCATCCAGGAGGCAGTAGCCGAGCATCTCGACATTGAAGCATTCTCTTCCTTTGGCGCTTTTCTTGTCGCCGATCTCGGTTGCTCGGTTGGGCCCAACACGCTCTATGCTGTGAGCAACGTTCTTCAAGCTGTAGAGCAGAAGTGCCAATCCCTAGGACTCGATTCTCAAATCCTGGAATTCCAAGTATTCTTCAACGATCATGTGGGGAACGATTTCAACACCCTCTTCAGATCACTCCCACCAGACCGACGATATCATGCAGCTGGCGTGCCGGGTTCATTCTACGGCCGCTTATTCCCCAAAAGCTGTCTCTGTAAAAGTTTTCTTAATATGGACTACATTAATTGATATTGTAATTTACCGTTTAACGTTTACCGTTTTACGGGGATTGGTCTAAGGTGAGATAGAAGGTTTCTTAATTAGTCTAATATGGGCTGGCTAGTGTGGGCCGAGTTGAGCCTGGCCCGTAATGAGGGGGCCTTGCTGGAAACTCTATAAATAGCGCTAAGTCTCTCCTCTAACCCTGATTCTCACACGTATTCTCACCTAAGGAGTGTTTTCTAAACGCTAAACGTGAGGAGGGCGGCCTCATTGAGCCAGTGATACGGAGGGCAATAGAGGAGAAGGACTTGCGCACGGAACATTGTGTTTCCGCTTCCGCTTCAAGATCGATGGATTCCAAATCAGGTGCGCTAATTCTTCTACTCAATAATGTATGTTCTTGTTCTGGTTATGGTGATTAAGGGATTACATAATTTGCATCTTACATGTGGTATCAGAGCCTCCATAACCTAGAACTTGAACGCATTGAATTTTGCCCTAATTTGTGATTTTCGAATTTTTTAAAAGACTGTAAAAGTAAAATTAAATCACATATTATTACTGGGCTCGACGAGACGATCAAGCTGGTGGGCGGCGCGTCGCCGGGGGAGGCCCCACGCGCCCCCACGCGCAGCCACGCGCCGCTGGGCGTCGAGGAGGTGCACTCACGCATGTTCACGCGCCTTCACGCGCTCCCACGCGCGGGGCACTGGACGCGCGTGCGGCGCACACGGGCGCTGACGTCACGCTGACGTCAGCGACCCGGACCCAGACCTGGACTCGGATTCGGATTCGCTGCGTCGACGCTGACGTCATGCTGGGTTCCGACCCGTCACGCTGACGTCAGCGACCGACCCGAACCGACCGACCCGACCCGGATATCGACCAAACCGACTCGGATGGCGACCGACCGACCTGACCCAGGCCCCGACCCGACCCGGTCAACCGGTCGGACCGGGCGGCAGGACCGGAAGGTCGGACCGCCACCAGTCGGATCGGGAACCGGTCGGACCGCCACCGGTCGGACCGGTTTGACTGGCCCTTTGACGACCCGCGCGTGGGCTCCACGCGCCGCGCACTGAGGTGGCGCATGCGGGCGCGTGGGGTCTCTGATTGGCGCGTGGCTGGTGGCATTCTACTTGTATGAAGATTTCCTACATCGTGGTATGTTTATATTAATTTTTTGATGATTTTATGGATATAAAAATGCATACGGAACCCTAAATACGTGCTTTTTAGTGTATTTTTCGCGTATTTTGCTTGTATTTTTTCTGTGATTTTGGAAATACAGGTGCTGGGTTACTGGTATGTTATATCATGATCCTTGTGAGTGTTGTTCATCAATATTTTACAATAAAGTTTATTTTTATGAAGCAATGTAATTAGCATGATATGTGATTTTAGTGATTTACTGCCCCTGTCACTAAAATTAAAAATCACATATGTATGGTTAATGTGAGATGTGAATTTTATATCCCTGGTATGAGAGAGTTTCAATAATTCAATTGAGTTGTGACCGCCAAAGTGGCACACTTAATTGGGTTTGAGAAATTTCGGTCTCGTATAATGATTGGGATGTCTCCTGCTCTAATGTGTAGTCATACTCCCAAAGGGGGTGATTATATATTAGTTCATGGAGGGATACATGATTATGTGGTGGAAGAGTGACTGATCCTAGTGGTTCGTCTGCCCAAAGGTGATGAATTCACGAAGATTAAAATATATTCTTATAACCGCTATCATGTGGGGAATTTTACAATTGCTTATCATGTATTCTGCCCAAAGGTGATTATGTGATTTTGCATGTAACTCTCTGTATGTGTACTTGTGTGTCAAGTTACACATTGCTCACATGATGCTAATTATATATATACATTGCTTGTTTTTTCAGTCACTTTTTCTGTAATTGGTAACTCCGTCACTATTGAGGTTCTTGCTGGTTCGAATTTTAAGAAATGGAGAGAGGATTATATGTTTGCTATGGAGATGGCAGATGTTCATATGGCTCTTACTACTGATCGGCCGGCAGATCTGACTGCTGAGAGTACAGAGGCTCAGAAAGCAAATTTAGCTGCATGGGAAAAGAGCAATAGAATTTGCTTGCTTTCCATGAAGCGTTCTATTCAAGAACACTTGAAAAGTGGTTTGCCTGCAGACTGTAATGCTAGGCAAATGATGGAAGCTTTGATGGCTAGAAATCGTGTGTCGCCTAATGCAGAGATAGGGACACATCTACAAACACTTTTTACAATGAAGTATGACAGTTCTTGTGGAGTTAGAGATTATGTCATGAGGATGGTTGATTTGCAGACAAAGCTTCAGGCTCTTAATGTTGAACTTCCTACAGCTTGCATCGTCCATCAAGCTCTAAATACTCTTCCTCCTGACTTTGGGATCATTAAGACTAATTATAGTTCTCAAGATGAAACCTGGTCTGTTAATGATCTCATTGCAAGGTTGGTGGCAGAGGAAGATAAATTGAAGAAAGATAAAGGGCACATTGCTCTTTATGTTTCTACTTCTACTAGAGACAAGGGTAAGAAGTTGAAGAATTATAACCACAAAGGCAATTCTGAAGCTGCTGGTCCTTCTAACTACAAAGGCAATTCTGAAGCTGCTCGTCCTTCTAACTACAAAGGAAATTCTGAAGGTGCAGGTCCTTCTAACACTCTGGGTCCTAAGAAAGCATTTACCAAGAACTATGCTGTTCTTTGCTACTTTTGTAGAGAGAGAGGACATGTGAAGAAACACTGCAATAAGTTTAGGGTTTGGTTGTCCAAGAGAACTAAGAATAAGCCTACAGGTAATAATTCTTTGGCGTTTGTTTGTGAATCCAATCTATCTGAAACCCCAACCAATTCTTGGTGGCTTGATAGTGGAGCAACTAATCATGTTGTGTTTACCATACAGGGGTTTATAAACCAAAGGACGCCAAATCAGGATGAATTAAAGCTCACTGTAGGAAACAACGTTGGTGTTGAAGTCCAGTTCGTGGGAGATGTCATTTTGATTTTAGATTCTGGGATAATAGGTCAGTTTACTATGCCCGGGAGTCCTGAACAAAATGGTGTGGCTGAAAGGCGGAATCACACTCTTATGGACATGATGAGAAGTATGATTAGTAGGACTAATTTACCCAATTTTCTATGGGGTGAAGCTTTGAAAACAGCCCTTTATATTCTAAATCGTGTTCCTACTAAATCGGTTCCATTGACTCCTTTTGAGTTATGGACTGGACGTAAGCCTAGCTTGAATCACTTTAGAGTTTGGGGATGTCCTGCAGAGGTGAAGTTATACAATCCGACATTGAGTAAGTTGGATCCAAAAACTACTCGATGTTATTTTGTATCTTACCCAGATCATTCAAAGGGGTATAGGTTTTATAACCCTAATGGAGGTACAAGAATTGTGGAGTCTCAGACTGCAAAATTTCTAGAATTTGATGTAGCGGAAAATGGTAATTGCTCACGAATGATTGAAGATGATAGTATGGTGGGGATTACTGGATCATTGCCTCATCCTGTGCTGACAACTGTGGAGCCTCCTACGCCACAAAATGAGCCTGTTGTGGCCCAAGATCCTACTGTTGAGACAGTTAATGAAGAAATTCCACAAGCTCCTCAGATTCAGAATGAAGATGAAGTAGCTCCACTCAGAAGATCAACTAGGGAAAGACGTTCTGCTATACCACCAGATTATCTAGTCTACCTAGGAGAGCATGATTATGATATTGGTTGTGTTGTTGATCCGGTGACTTATGCGAATGCCATCTCATCTCCTCAATCAGATTTGTGGTTAGATGCGATGAATGATGAGATGCAATCTATGAAACACAATGGTGTTTGGGAGCTCGTTGAATTGCCTGAAGGTTGTAAACCTATTGGCTGCAAATGGGTATACAAGACTAAAAGAGATTCCAAAGGGAAGATTGAAAAATTCAAAGCCAGACTGGTAGCTAAGGGTTTCACTCAAATAGAAGGAATTGATTATGAAGCAACATTTTCTCCTGTTTCTTCTAAAGATTCCTTTAGAGTGATATTGGCATTAGTAGCTCATTTTGATATGGAGTTACACCAGATGGATGTTAAGACTGCTTTTCTAAATGGAGACCTTAATGAGGAGGTTTATATGGTGCAGCCTGAAGGTTTTGCAGCAGATGATTCAGGTAAGCTTGTTTGTAGATTGAAAAAGTCTATATATGGCCTCAAACAAGCTTCTAGACAGTGGTATTTGAAGTTTCATAGTATTGTCACTTCATTGGGATTTATAGAGAACAAAGTAGATCAGTGCATATACACCAAGGTCAGTGGGAGGAAATATATTTTTCTCATACTTTATGTGGATGATATCTTGCTTGCAAGTAGTGACATTGGTTTATTGCATGAGACAAAGCGGATGTTATCGAAAAATTTTGACATGAAAGACCTTGGTGAGGCGTCTTTTGTTCTTGGCATTGAGATCCACAGGGATCGCTCTCGCCGTTCATTGAGTTTGTCTCAGAGGGCATATATTGATCGCGTTTTAGAAAGATTCAATATGCATCATTGCAAACCAGGAATTGCTCCTGTAATTAAGGGTGATAAATTGAGTCTTTTACAATGCCCTAATTCAGATTTTGAGAAAGCTCAAATGAAGGATGTACCTTATGCTAGTGCACTTGGTAGTGTTATGTATGCTCAAGTTTGCACTAGGCCAGATATTGCTTTTGCAACAGGGCTTCTAGGCAGATATCAGTCAAATCCAGGATATGATCATTGGATTGCTGCCAAGAAGGTTTTAAGGTATTTAAAGAAAACAAGAGATTACATGCTGATTTACAGACATGTTCCAGACTTGCAGCTAGTAGGGTATTCAGATGCAGATTTTGCTGGATGTCAAGATGAAAAGAAGTCAACAACTGGATACATATTTATGTTGGCTGGAGGTGCAGTATCATGGAAGAGCGAGAAACAGAAGTCCATATCTTCTTCTACCATGCAAGCGGAGTTTGTAGCATGCTTTACAGCTGCTACTCAGGCTATTTGGCTCCGGAACCTCATTAGGGAGTTATCAGTTTATGATTTTATGGATAGGCCCATACAGTTGCATTGTGATAATAACTCTGTAGTGTTGTTTATTAATAACAATAGAAGTCTTAAGGGGTCTAAACACATGGAGGTCAAGTTTTTGACTATAAAGGAATCAGTACAGAATGGTGACATTGCAGTAGATTATATTTCAACAGATGATATGGTTGCAGATCCACTAACTAAGGGCCTACGTCCATGTATATTTGAGCGTCATGTCATTAGCATGGGCTTAGGAGCATCTTGGGATGCTGTTATTTAGTGGGAGCTGTTTTATTTTTTCTTTGAATAATGTTTACATCTGTTTTTTGTTACAATTTAGTAACATTTTGATATATATATATATGTCAACTTTTGCATTCAATAAATTGTTTTTTGAATGGTTTGTTATTATGTTGAAAATATATATATTGTTAAAGTCTCAAGGTATTGCTTAAGCCTTGAGTGAAGGCTAGGGGCATACGATTATTAGCCTTGTACATATGTCTTGTTGTATATAAAGAAAGGTTAACCATAAAGACAAGACATATGTGGGTTCATGGAACCATAAATGCATTCTCTAGTGGCACAAGTTTTTTGTGACGCTTAAGGTAAGAGAATGGACATTCTCTAGTGGCACAAGTTTTTGTGACGCTTAAAGTAAGAGAATAGTGACTGACAAATGAGATGTCTCTATGAGAGATGTTATCCATTTGACACACTACCATATTGGATCCATATCAATAGAGTTGAGAACACTCGTGACCATGGAAGGCTCTGTGTGTATACATGCAGTTACCGCCATGATTCGGTGTTTAAAACTTTATGTGATAGGATTGACTATTAAGAATTATCTCTAGACCAATGTGCGCACATACAGTACGATTTCAATTAATATAGTCCAAGTGGGAGAATGTAAAAGTTTTCTTAATATGGACTACATTAATTGATATTGTAATTTACCGTTTAACGTTTACCGTTTTACGGGGATTGGTCTAAGGTGAGATAGAAGGTTTCTTAATTAGTCTAATATGGGCTGGCTAGTGTGGGCCGAGTTGAGCCTGGCCCGTAATGAGGGGGCCTTGCTGGAAACTCTATAAATAGCGCTAAGTCTCTCCTCTAACCCTGATTCTCACACGTATTCTCACCTAAGGAGTGTTTTCTAAACGCTAAACGTGAGGAGGGCGGCCTCATTGAGCCAGTGATACGGAGGGCAATAGAGGAGAAGGACTTGCGCACGGAACATTGTGTTTCCGCTTCCGCTTCAAGATCGATGGATTCCAAATCAGGTGCGCTAATTCTTCTACTCAATAATGTATGTTTTTGTTCTGGTTATGGTGATTAAGGGATTACATAATTTGCATCTTACAGTCTCCACTTTGTTCATTCTTCCTTCGCTCTTCATTGGCTTTCAGGAGTTCCAAAAGAAGTTCAGGACAAGAGCTCTCCAGCCTGGAACAAAGGCAGGATATTTTACCCCAGTGCGAGCGAAGAAGTCATCAAAGCATATGCAGCTCAATTTGCTAAAGACATGGAGGTCTTTCTCCGTGCTAGAGCGCAAGAAGTTGTTCTCGGAGGACTAATGATGCTCACCTGTGTCACTCGTCATGACGGAGCTCCTCATTCTGAAGCTTTTGCCAACAGGTCTTTAGATTTGTTGGAATCTTGCCTTGTCGACATGGTCAAGAAGGTAAAACAAATGATGTTAGTTGAGTCCTGCTTGGAATCCTCTAATTTGCTGTCAAAAATTTCTGTTCATATTCTAAGATTTCCCGTGTATATTTCCTTAAAATAAGAAAAACTTTTCCATTAGAACACTAGGAATGAGGGGTCATACTTTGGCAAAACAAATGAGCCTATAGTTTCCTTCTTCAATTTTCTGGTGTAGGGAACTATAAGTGAAGAGAGAATGGACGAGTTTAACCTGCCGATGTACTATGCGTCGCCCCAAGAAATGAAAGAAGCAGTGGAAAGGAATGGGCGTTTCAGCATCAAGAAAATGGTGGAGCTATTTGAAGGATCAGCAGAAGCCTATCCACTAACAAGGAAAACGATAGCTTCTTCATGGAGAGCGGTTCTGGAGGGACTCTTGAAGGAGAAAATGCAACTTGGGGATGAGATGTTAGATGAACTCTTTGACTTGTTCACCCGGAAGCACGATGAGTCGTCTATCTTTGAGTTCGTGAGAGAAAGCAGCTTCACGTTTGTTCTTCTCAAACGGAGCACTACCAACTAAGGGGAAGCAGGTCCGATAAGTTGCATAAGATAGAGCTTCATTCTTTGGCACAAGCTGCTTTAATATATATCGACTTGTTCCAACAGATATTCCATAAGTATTCAATAAGATCAGCAGATATATGTCAGTGATGATAATCCAATTTCAGAACACTCGTTCATAGTTTCTGCAAAATGGAACTTAAAGCTTTTTTTGTAACAACTACACCGAGTATTACATTGTGGTTATGAATGAATAATTAATATCTTTAGAGTATGTGTAGAGATATACTTACCTGGTGATATCTCTGATTATTGGGGATATGTCTTCTGGAATTTAGATATCCTGTGGAAGCTTTTTCACCTCCTGGTAAAAATAAATTTTGGAATATCAAGAATGCACCTTGAATGTTCGTGAAGGTTTCTCATCTCCTACTATCATGGGTGTTGACACCTAAATTTTTGCATAAAAAATGAGATAATTTTTACCCAAAAAAAATAAAATAAAATTAAGATTGCATAACATATAGTTTATGAGCATTTATTTTATTTTATTTTACTTTGTTTCATTTTATTGGACCGATGGTGAGCGTGTAATTTTTTACATATTCCGCTGGGATTTTCACATATTCAAGTAATATACACCGGGGGATGTATTTTGAATAGAAAAGAAATTTTTCGGACAGAATATTCAAAAAATACCAAAAGAGAATATCGCACGTGGTGCAACGATATATTCAGGGGATTATGCACAAAAAAAATTAGAAATAAAATATGCGACAAATGTCTAATTTTTTCCCCAATAAAAGGAGTTGTTCGTATACGGACACAAGGGTGGAGATTTCGAAAAAAATTTGAGGAAAAAGCGTGAGGGCCTCTCTCGTTTTTCTAGGTCAAGGAAAGGTGAAAAGGAGAAAGAAAAGAGAAAAGTGAGAGGAAAAAGCGGAATAGCAGAGTGACGTGAGAGAGAGACAAGAGGGGAAAAAAATTATTTAAGGAAGAAGAAGAACACTACTCTTCTTCTTCGGCGGTTGCTGCCGTCTGCCCACTCTCCGTCTCCTGCCTGCTGGACGTCGCCGCTGTGCCTCGCCACGCCACCCAGCTTCGCCGCACCTCTGCGGTCACCCGAGCCGGATCTGCATCTCTGCCCGATCCACAGGAGCTCGCGCTGCTGCTCGCAACCCCGACGACAGCAGATTTCGGACCTTCCTCGCCAGCTCTGCACCCGAACGCTCGCCCCTGCTTTAGTCGTTTCGCATCACCTCCACGCGAGCGCAGTAGCACTGCAGATCTCGAGCGACCACCTGACGCTGCTCCCTGATGCCCCTGCTCCGCCAGCCCGCTGCAATTCGAGCCTCTGACGACCTATCGATCCCCCTCGCCGGAGCTCTGACGCTCGCCGCCGCCCCTCACCGGCGATCGACGGAGACCCACCGAAGCTGTCAAATCGTGGGTGAAAAAGCAAGAAAAGCAAAAAAGCAAAAATCAATTTAGGTAGTTTTTTTATTTACCTTATTTTATTTTATTGTTTTTATTTTACTTTATTTGTTCTTTTTTTAGTATAATTATTCCTTAGTGTAAGGATAAGATGTTTTTTTTTTTTTTTGGTAACCCAGGGAACCCCGCACGGCCGGCAGCCGGAGAGTAAACCCTGGGGTGACACTTAAGCGGGAGGACCCACCACCCCCGGCGTCACACTTAAGTCCCCAAGCGACCGTGAGGGGATTCGAACTCCTCCCCTTGCGTTAGGGGGAGAGAGCCCAAACCATCGCGGCCACCAAGGCGGTGGTAGTGTAAGGATAAGATGTTCGACATGAAATAGCCTCGGAAATTTGTGACTGATAATTCGATTTTCGCGCTTGAAATCCGACTCACAATCGCTTGAAAAATCGTCAATTCGATCTCACGCTCGAAATTCAATTCGCAATTTTTTTAAAATTGGCCAATCCGATCTCATGCGCGAGATATGGTTTGTCAATTTGGATATCAATCTTGCTCTGATTTGCTGTCGTGCCGTTTAAGTTAATTTTGTTTTCATAAAAAAAAAAAATGTAGGTTAGAATTAGGTTTATTTCCCGTTTTAGGGTTTGCATATTTAGAATATGAATTTTATTTCGAATTTAAAAAAGTAAAAAAATCAAAAATCAAATCAATTAATTTAGGTTGCTAGTTTTTTTTTTTAACTTAGGTTACATGTTTAATTATTTGACAATTATTAATTTTGAAATTAATAAAAAAAAACAAACAAAATGCATCACCGACTTAGACACGCACATTTGTTCTTATCCTTAGCGAGCTCTATTATAGAGCTTCGTAAACCGATTCAAGGCAAATATCTCTGCCATTTGCAGAGAAGATTTTGTGGACTTTTCTACACAAATTTAGTGGACTCCTATCAATTATTTTGCCCCCAAGTACCAAATTTTATTGTAAGATTTTTCTTGACGATTCGGAAATTGGGTCAGTCGAAAGGAATGATTGCATTTGCATAGAGAAAATGGTGGAGCTGCCTGTAGACAGCACGAAAGGAAATCCTGCAATAGTTAGAGAGTGGACTTTGTTGACAAAACTTTCGATTATGTTTTGAAGATGACAAAACCTTTCATAAGCATTTCATGATTTTGATAAAAAAAATTTCAGGTGATACTCTTGGAGCAACTTGATTCAAACTTTGATCTATATATCATCAAACCCAAAGACTTATCAAGACATCTTGATTGTCTATGTCAAAGACATTGATGTCATTTAACTTATATAAGGACAACCATAAAGCTTGCATGAGTGTTGTCAAGACGACATACATTTTTAGACATTACGTAAAGTATTTCTAGATGATTGAGAACTTTAGAATCAATTTGGATTAGTGAAGCGCAACCAAAAAAAAAAAACAACTAGTAATTTGACTTGGATTTCTATCCTCATAGATATTGATTGTCTATCTATCTAGGAGGGATGAATATCAATGTAATCCTCCCCTTCCAAGGATTCGTTATTCAATCGACAATAATATGGAGACGAAACACTCTTCCAAACAAGGAACTCCACTTATGGAAATTCAATCTCTATTGTATGGGCAATAGAATCAAAGGAAGATGCTAATATTATAGTCCAAACAGTATTCAGATCTTCTCATCTAATGGATTGATGGGATGAATAATTCTCAGAAGTATTGTCCAACGGTTAGCTTGGAAATCGAGGAGTCTAAGAGGAGATCTTGGTGCCGAAGGAAGAACAAAATCTAAAGTCTACAATTCCAAAGTTCAAAAAGAGCGTTGACATTTTTATACTTGTCTCTGTGAGCTAAAATTGTAATATTTGAGAGGCAGTTATGTAAGAGTGACCATGTGAGATAAGAAGATACGATCACACATACTTGAGTAGAGAAGTACTCGTAACTTCTAATTGATTTTCTAGTGAAATCTAATCAATAGATTGCTAGTGTGGGAGGGTAGATGTAGGTTTACTATAAATTGAACCACTATAATTGTTGTGTGCAATCTTCTCTATCGCTTTATCTCTCTTTTATTTTGTTTGATGGTCTATTGCACATAGAAAGATCTAATCATTGCGTATCTTTTCATCATATGTTGTTCATTTGTGATATCGAACTTGGTTGTCTTAAATTACGCCTTAATTGTTTATAATCACCTATTTATCCCCCTTTAGGTGATAGTACTGGCCTCCACAAACTTCGCATTGGAGAGCTGTTAATAAGGGATACTTAAGGAGCAACTCATGAACGAGACATTAGATGATTTTTTTGACCGCGGACTCGAAAGCATGAAGTCTCCTCCATTTTTCGAGTCTGTGAACGGCCGCATCATGTTCTTGTTGCTCAAACGGATTGCTAGTGATCAAATTTTACAAGCAGATAGATCCAAGCAAGGGAACTTTCTAACCCAACATTCAGCAAAGTTCATGGTAAATGCATGATTATTCTATCCATTATTGGTGAGATAAAGGTTGGATAATCGTCAAGACAAGAACTCCGAGAATATAGTACAACTTACGTCCGTATTAATCTCGAGGAATTAAAACGAAAGGAGGGCCAGTCGGCTTGATAAGCAGAATCAAAACAAAAGATGACAAGTGCCTGAAGTGACTTATAACTAGAGCCACAAAATTGTTTGCTAAAATAATTATCTAATCCTAATGTTTCATGATTGCACTTTAAAATGATAAAAACCCTCCATTCAAGTGCTTCACATGCTGCAAGTTTGACAAGCATCTGGGTTTGAGTTTTGAAGCTATATTCTATTTCAACACATTGAAAATCTATAAACCGTAGCGAATTCGATGATGCCACACAAGAACTGATTCAATCTTTTTTCATTTGAGTACTACTTCAACCGTCACATCGCACCTGCACTCTTGTTGGGGATACATCTGCATAGAAAGAACTTACCAGTCTCACAAAAGCAAATCAAAGCAATGACTCGAACGTTAGATTGGCAGAAGCAGGGGGAGGCAGTGAAGATGTTGGTTTTGTTTATTTAGAAGACCCAACACTAAGGATTGTCAGACATTGGCACGTAGGGACTGCACATACATCATATGGATTTTACTGCATTGGGCGTCCTCGCAATTATGTGAAAATGCATGTTTCTACTCGAGTACCTTGTTCCCAGAGCCACCAAACTAAATTCTTGCCCAAAGATTGCCCGAGCAAGCAAGGTAAAGCTCCTTCATAAATGAATTAATGATCCAGAGTTATAAGTCATTACCTAGAGGTTTAATATGTTAAGACTACAACTCAAGGAAAAAAAGAGAAGAATCTGCTGCTAGAAGAGAAGAATCTGCTGCTACGGATGTTTAATTCGCAAAGCTTGTAAAGCCAAGATAGCTAGAGCTCTCTGTTTAGCTCTCTGTTCTTGTACTCTGTTTTCTCCTTGTATTTCCTTTAATCAGTTAGTTAGTTCTTTCTTTTTCTGTTAGGTAGTTATATCTTCTTCAACTGCTCAATACTTGTAGAACAGATTCTGGTGAGAGAGCAAACGTGTATAAAAAGGAAAACTCCCATGAGGAAGATCTAAGAAAGCTGAAATAAAGGAGAGGCATTTTTCCATCTCTGTTCTCTCTTCTTGTTCGCAAACTTCTTCATAATACACCTTTTAATGAACCCATTCAACCTCTAGGAACTTACACAAGAAAGAGTTATCTCAGGGATAATATTGAATTCACTTGTAATCTACCAGGAGAAAGCTGATTAAGGTCAAACAGAACAAGCATATTATTGCACTATATCAGAAGGTTACAACGATAGAGGAAAAAGAAAGGAAAAATACACGAGAAACACTTTCGAGTGAAAAATATCTCGCCTTGTCCAACTCCACCAATCTAAATGAAGGGTGTATTTTATGGCTTGTTCGCTGCTGAGGAACGCAGTTTGCTCAACGGAACTTCGTTGAAGTTTTGAGCCCATTCATGAAGGGATGGGAACCTCTCAGCATCAATTATCTTCATGCCTCCAGCTTCTTCCAAGATGCCGAGGAAATGCCGGATCCAACCAGCCATAAGATCCAAATAGCCTATCTTCTCTCCCCCGAAGAACTTCTTCCCCTCAATCTGCTTCTCGAGATATGCAAAAGACTCTAATGCAGTCTCCACTGCTTTCTTCTTTTCTTGCCCATCTTCCGCACAACAGGCTCCCCAAGCACCGAAGACACACTGTTCTCAATGACACGGGGAGAAAAAAAAGCAAGCTTGTCAAGAAGAATTATTTGACTCGATGAGAAACTAATTCTGCAGTAGCCACAAACATGCATGACATAAAGTCCCGTATCTCTCAAAGATGTGAATTATGTATTCTTTTTTGGTGCCAGAAGAAAATTTGACCTATAGAGCCAACAAATCTACAACTGTTAAAGAGGATTTCATAACATTAACTCCTTTAATACATGAATAGAAATCCCCTTGGCAAAGCCGCCTCTATGGTTAATTTTCTCCATCTATTGAATTTAAGGGTTCGTTCTTTTCAGTGGACTTTCTCAGTTGCTAAGATGATTTCATCAGAATCAACAGAAAACCGTCTGTACAACTAGATTGCATCGGATTGCAAACTATACTTTGAATTTTCCCCAAAAACCATTTAGTAAAACAACTGCTCCATCATAACTCATGCTCATCATAACGTGAACAAACAATAGACACAGACCCAAAAAAAGAAAAAAAAGACAAAAACTGGACGAGCTCAACCTCACCGGGGGCTGGCGAGCCTCGCCGTGGCTAGGCAAGGCCGGCAGCCCTTGTCGGCCAGTCGCCGGCCATGACCGAGGCCAGCGACTAGCCACAAGGAAGTAAAAAGAAAATAAAAATATTAAAAAATTAAAAGAAACAAAAAAATCATACAAGTTTACGAAACGCATTTATGTTTTTTTTTTCTATTTCAGAAACAAGTTTACCAAACGCGTTCTTCTATTAAAAAATTATTCCCAGTTCTATTTCTGTTCCTGGAATAATTTTTGAATAGAAACATTACCAAACGCATCCCAAATAGACAAGTTAAGGATATTAGAGAATTCCATATAAACCTTATTTCCGCCACGAGATTAGGATCGACGTGCACGCCGTATCGTCACAAGTTCCAAATTATTGCAAGTCAATTCAGTGAACTTCTGCCACGATGCTGACAGATAGCTGCACCATTGACCCTCCACTGATTTCATATCACCTTATGAACTCTCCACAACTGCCATTCTACGTCCCACAAGCGCGCCGTTAGAGAGAGAGAGAGAGAGAGAGAGAGAGAGAGAGAGAGAGAGAGAACGGGCGAGGGAGAGGCAGAGAGAGATTACCACGGCGATGGAGGGACCGTCTAATGCGTTTCCGATGAACGGCGGAGAAGGGCCTCACAGCTACTCCAGAAACTCCTCAGCCCAGGTAAGTTAGGCATGCGGTGTTGATGTGTGATTTCAGTTCTTTTTCGTGTCCGATCTGTTTCGACAGACCAACCCAAGAGTTTTGAGAACACCCTCGTACCAGGATGTTTTCGAATGTCTATGGAATGCGTCGTGTCGTGCACCATGACTGCAAGTATCTTCTTTCATTTCGAATTCAGCTTGAGTGCTATATCTTGCTGCAGAGAATATTTATAGACAGGGCCCGCAAACTCATCCAGGAGGCAGTAGCCGAGCATCTCGACATCGAAGCATTCTCTTCCTCCGGAGCTTTTCTCGTCGCTGATCTCGGTTGCTCGGCCGGGCCCAACACGTTCTATGCTGTGAGCAACGTTCTTCAAGCAGTAGAGCAGAAGTGCCAATCCCTAGGACTCGATTCTCAAATCCTGGAATTCCAAGTATTCTTCAACGATCATGTGGGGAACGATTTCAACACCCTCTTCAGATCACTCCCACAAGACCGGCGATATCATGCGGCCGGCGTGCCGGGTTCATTCTACGGCCGCTTATTCCCCAAAAACTGTCTCCACTTTGTTTACTCTTCCTTCGCTCTTCATTGGCTTTCAGGAGCTCCAAAAGAAGTTCAAGACAAGAGCTCTCCAGCCTGGAACAAAGGGAGGATATTTTACCCCAATGCGAGCAAAGAAGTCATCAAAGCATATGCAGCTCAATTTGCTAAAGACGTGGAGGTTTTTCTCTGTGCTAGAGCGCAAGAAGTTGTTCGAGGAGGACTAATGGTGCTTACCTTTATCACCCGTCTTGATGGAGCTCCTCATTCTCAAGTTTTTGCCAACAAGCCTTTATATTTGTTGGAATCTTGCCTCGTGGACATGGTCAAGAAGGTAAAACAAAGGATGTTAGTCGAGTGCTGCTAGAAATTCTCTAAATTGCTGTTGAAAATTTCTGTTCATATTCTTAGATTTCCCGTGTATATTTCCGTAAAATAAGAAATACTTTTCCATTAGAACACTAGGAATGAGGGGTCATACTTTGGCAAAACAAATGAGCCTACAGTTTGCTTCTTCAATTTTCTGGTGTAGGGTACTATAAGTGAAGAGAGAATGGACGAGTTTAACCTGCCGATGTATTATGCGTCCCCCCAAGAAATGAAAGAAGCAGTAGAAAGGAATGGGTGCTTCAGCATCAAGAAAATGGTGGAGCTAGCTGAAGGATTAGCGGAAGTCTATCCACTAACGGGGAAAATGAAAGCTTCTCAAATGAGAGCGGCTCTGGAGGGACTCTTGAAGGAGAAAATGCAATTTGGGGAAGAGATGTTAGATGAGCTCTTTGACTCGTTTGCCCGGAAGCACGATGAGTCGTCTATCTTTGAGCTCGTGAGAGAAAGCAGCATCACGTTTGTTCTTCTCAAACGGAGCACTACCAACTAAGGGAAAGCAGGTCTGATGAGTCCCGTAAAATCGAGCTTCATTCTTTGGCACGAGCTGCTTTAATATATATCGACTTGTTCCAACAGATATACCATAAGTATTCAATAAGAGCAGCAGATATATATCAGTGATGATAATCCAATTTCGGAACTCTTGTTCACAGTTTCTTCGAAATGGAACTTAAAGCATTTTTTTGCAGCAACCGCACCGAGTATTACCTTATGATTATGAATGAATAATTAATATCTAAAGAAACTTGGACGAGATTCTTCTCGTAGTATGACTCCTTGATTGAATCCACACAGCAGTTAGTCAGAAGCATTAAAACTGTTAAATTTATGACTCGACTTTGAGATTCGTTGGATTATTGAAAATTTACAATTGAGGAAATATAAAATAAAGAAGAAGAACCTGCAGTTTCGAATTCCTTTGAAAAAGGAAATATGGGCACACATATTATAATAATATATGTTTCCCTCCTTTGACGTGAAGACCCTCCGTGAAGATTGAATTTGGTGGGGCCCAAGGTCAAATTTTGACCTTGGGCATACTTATTATATATATATAAGTGCGGACGGACGTAAGGCTCTTGGCTCCGCGGCTACTACACGTACAGGCTGAAGTCTTGTTGAAATAAACCCTACGTAGAAGTCGCAGAAGGGAGCCGCAAAAGAGGTCTTCTTTTCGGGGTGTTGCTATTGCACCCGTACGAGAAAAAAGGAGGAGCCGCATGTCTTCAAGCTGAAGCGCGATCAAGAAAAAGGGTTCTTTTTCAGTGTTTGTTTTTGAGCTTGTGTGATAATTTTGTGCCGTGAGTTGGGTTTGGGGTTAAATTGTTTTTGGGAAACACCGAGAGAGTGTTTGAGTGACTTGAGTGTGTAATCTCCTTGTATCGCTTGATCTATAGTGAAATTCGCTGCTGCTCTCCCCGTGGACGTAGGTCTTTACGACTGAACCACGTAAATCTGGTGTCCGATTTATTTTTCTTTTTCTGTCTATATTATTATTCGATCGCTCGCCCTATCGCAACAAAAACCACAAAAGACTTTGAGGTCAAAACTAATGTAGCCAGATGCAAACGATTCTATGTTCAGGCCACCCACCCGGGCTTTGGCTCACCTGTTCATTCAACCATGGGGTTAGTCGGGTATTTTATTGGTTTGGAGTTTTACCCATCTAAAGTTTGCATCCTCGTTATCCAAGGAAAAAAAAAAGGAAGAAGAAAGAAAGAACTTGGCTTACACAGAATCTATCTGCAAATGCGACCAGTCTTTTCACCATCAACGCCTAGAAAAAGTTTAAGGAACAATCCAACAGGGTGCACATGCTATGTCTGTAAGAAGTTGAAGCAACAATCTTTTATAAAAGCTCCTTGAGAAGAGAAAGGTTGAGTTTTCAAAGGATTATTTCATGGGAGGCACATGCTATGTCTGTAAGACGTTCATAACTCAAAGGTTGCCTTGTCGTGACCACTCAAACACCACGGGGTTTCACTTTGGGTAAAGTAAAGAAAGGCGAGAACGCAATGTAGTTTCATTATAGTTAGACTCAGGAGCTCAATGATAGCCAACACTCAGAAGTCCACAAACTGCACTCACTTCATTATGATAGACTTCTGCCTATTGGAATCCGTGCACCTCTAAGTGTACTACACTTCCGATGGTTTGCGGAAGCTAATAGTGATCGTTTTAGGTGAGTACGTGAGATTTTACTTGGCAAGGGGACGAGAGGATATGTAAATAAAAGTGGACTTTCACGGGAAGAGAAGCATTAGGGAAAAAGGAAAGGTTTTAATTATTAGAGAAATACAAACAGAAGGAGAAGGAGCTGAACTTTTTGGTCCACTCACAAGATTGGACGTCCACCTCTCTATTTATAGGCATGCATCACCGACTTAGACATGCACATTTGTTCTTATCCTTAGCGAGCTCTATTATAGAGCTTCGTGAACCAATTCAAGGCAAATGTCTCTGCCATTTGCAGAAATAATTTTGTGGACTTTTCTACATGAATTTAGTGGACTCCTATAAATTCTTTTGCCACCAAGTACAAAATTTTATTGTAAGATTTTTCTTGACAATTCTGGAAATTGGGTCAGTCGAAAGGAATGATTGCTTTTGCACAGAGAAAATGGTCGAGCTGCCTGTAGACAGCACAAAAGGAAATCCTGCAATAGTTAGAGAGTTGACTTCGTTGACAAAACTTTCCACTATATTTGAAAGATTGACAAAACCTTCCATAAGTATTTCATGATTTTGATGAAAAAATTTCAGGTGATACTCTTGAAGCAACTCGATTCAAACTTTGATCTATATATCATCAAACCCAGAGACTTATCAAGACATCCTGATTGTCTATGTCAAAGACATTGATGTCATTTAACTTATATGAGGACAACCATAAAGTTTGCATGAGTGTTGTCAAGACGACATACATTTTTAGACATTACATAAAGTATTTCTAGATGATTGAGAACTTTAGAATCAATTTGGATTATGTGAAGTGCAATAGCTAGTAATTTGGCTTGGATTTCTATCCTCATAGATATTGATTGTCTATCTATCTAGGAGGGATAACTATCAATGTGATCCTCCTCTTCTAAGGATTCGTTATTCGATGGACAATAATATGGAGACGAAACACTCTTCCAAACAAGGAACTCCACTTATGGAAATTCAATCTCTATTGTATGGGCAACATAATCAAAGGAAGATGCTAATAGTATAGTCTAGACAGTACTGAGATCTTCTCATCTAACGAGTTGATGTGATGAATAATTTTCAGAAGTATTGTCCAATGGTTAGCTTGGAAATCGAGGAGTCTAAAAGGAGATCTTGGTGCCGAAGGAAGAACAAAATCTAAAGTCTGTAATTCCAAAGTTCAAAAAGAGTGTTGACATTTTTGTACTTGTCTTTGTGAGCTAAAATTGTAATATCTGAGAGGCAGTTAGCTAAGAGTTACCATGTGAGATAAGAAGATACGATCACACATACTTGAGTAGAGAAGTACTCCGCAACTTCTAATTGATTTTCTAGTGAAATCCAATGAATAAACTGCTAGTGTGAGAAAGTTGACATAGGCTTACTATAAATTGAACCACTATAATTGTTGTGTGCAATCTTCTCTATCCCTTAATCTCTCTTTTATTTTGTTTGATGGTTTATTGCACATAGAAAGATCTAATCATTGCGTATCATTTCATCATATGTTGTTCTTTTGTGATGTCAAACTTGGTTGTCTTAAATTACGCCTTAATTGTTTATAATCACCTATTATCTCCCTCTAAGTGATAGTACTTGCCTCCACAAACTTCGCATTGGAGAGCTGTTAGTAAGGGATTCTTAAGGAGCAACTCATGAACGAGACATTAGATGATTTTTTTGACTGCAGACTCGAAAGCATGAAGTCTCCTCCATTTTTCGAGTCTGTGAACGGCTGCATCATGTTCTTGTGCTCAAACGGACTGCTAGTGATCAAATTTTACAAGCAGATAGATCCAAGCAAGGGAACTTTCTAACCCAACATTCAGCAAAGTTCATGGTAAATGCATGATTAGTCTATCCATTATTGGTGAGATAAAGGTTGGATAATCGTCAAGATGAGAACTCCGAGAAGATAGTACAACTTACGTCCGTATTACTCGAGGAATTAAAACGAAAGGAGGGCCAGTCGGCTTGATAAGCAGAATCAAAACAAAAGATGACAAGTGCCTGAAGTGACTTATAACTAGAGCCGCAAAATTGTTTGCTAAAATAATTATCTAATCCTAATGTTTTGTGACAACCTGAATTTTTAAATTAGTTTTTGATTAAATAAATTGGGCTTTTCGTCGATGCGTCTATAGTGCTATTCTCTGAGTTAGTCACTCACGAGATAACTGGTCTATCCGGGGAATCAATTAAGGAATCTAAATGCAATGGATTTGAGAATTCGAACAGGAATCGACTGCTCGACCGTGTCGGTCTACAAGGGTCATTACGGCACTGTCAGAATCGATCAGAAATCAGAGATATGTCGATTTGGCTGAGATATGTGATCAGAATGTGGGTGATTCCACTTGATTTCAAAATTATCACCAATCGGCACTAAATTGATTTTCTGACGTTTTGGGTACCCTGTGTCCGTATTTGAAACATTGAGATTTTCACGATAACCGAGAGTCGCCAATGTGTCGGAGATGTACGTTGTGACTCGAGACAAATCGATCACGGGTCAATTGCACCAAAAATTCCTAAAAGTTACCCGGTAGACTAGGTCACACTAAAAGCGCGCCGGATTGAAATTAACCGCTTATTTGAATCCGATTTCAGAAATTGAAAGTTCTGTGGTGTCACGAGCTATATTAGAGATGTCAACTCATCCTCCGAAAATTTTTCGGAGATTCGGAGATTTTTACGGAAAATCGAATCGGACGCTGCGGAATATTAGCGGAAATTCGTACAAGCCGAATTGAAGAGATTTTCAACTTGCAAGCCGAGCTATATGGTATTGGGGACTTATAGAAAATTATTTGAGATTTTTCTGCCGTGAAATTGGACCTCAATTTGGGAATTTGAGTGATGAAATTGAAGACAAAGAAATGGAAATTCGAAATCATGAGAGGGCAACATTATTTTAGGCTTCAATTTGGTTTATTTGTGAATATTAAGGTTGGAAAGTATTAGGAGACATAGCATTAAATGGAAGGGCTAAGCATGAAGACTTTCAAGGCTAAGTCATGATGATTTTTGGTAATTCTTGTAGATATTTCTTCCTTTGCTCCTGCCGATCGTTCCATTCTGCCGTCATCTTCCGCAACGCTCGAGCGTTTCTATTTTTTCTTTCTTTCTTTCATTTTGATCGTCGAAGCTTCAGTGTCCACCGAAATCACCCAACAAATGGCCGCCCCTCTCCACTAATATCTGTTTCTTCTGGTCAAACTTTCAAGTTCACCAAAGGCTTTTGTTGACCCAACTTCCTTGCCCACGATCCCATCGTCTCGGCCAGCTCGCTCGCGCCAGTCAACCTCATCCTCCACCGCTCCATCTTGACTCTGCTTCTCCGTCGAATCAACCTCATCGATCCACGCGGCTTCAATCCGAGCTGCCGTTCCAGTCAACCGCCTGCTGCAACCGAAGGCATCCCCTCTCTCACGCCTCTCGACGCCAGCGAACTCCACCAGCAAGCTTCAGTCCACGCGGCCAGCTCAACTTCCTCTTCAGTCCGCGTGAGTTCCTTCAACCGAAGCAGCTGTTGCTTCCTTCGGCCAGCTCGAAGACGCCAGCTGCATCCTCTCCATGCGCCTTCAATTTTTGCCGCGCGTCCACCGAAGCTGCTCCCATCGTGCGTGTCTTCGGCCCAGCACGTCCACGCGTCTTCAGCTTCGATTGAACGGCCCATCTTCACAAAGAGCCCAGCAAGTGAAGTGAAGCAGCCAAGCTCCCACGCCTGTGAAATCCACCGAAGACAGGCCCACATTTTCTTCGGCCCAACCTCCAAGCAAGTCAAGCCCATAAGAAATTCAGCCCACGAATCAAGTGAAGCCCAGCCCGAGTTGAAAACAAATCTCAGTTGGGCTGAGATTTGTTGAGCCCGTTTTAGGCCCGGCTCGAGTGTCCGCCGACGCTGCCAAAAATTAAGATTTCAGCCGCTGTCGCATCGTTGTCGCGGTGAACCGGTTTTCGCGATACACCGGTGAGTTTATTCTCTAAACTCTTCTTAGTAGGCATTGATGCTAAGGGGTGTTTAGATTTATTTAATTAGGAATTAGGTGGTTAGTTAGATTAAATTAGTGATTTAAATTATTTAATTGAGCATGTTAGGTGGTTAGTATGGTTGAGCTAAGGCCTATTTAAATTGTATTATTTATCTAGAAGGGTTCGGGAATTTTCCGGGTCCGTATTGACATTTAATTTAATAATTTTGGCCTAGGTTAGTATTTTTAGAAATTAAATTGAATTAATTAATTAATTTTCGAAATTAATTATTTATTAATTATTTTTTCGGAAATTAGGCCGGGATGGCCGGTGACCGGAATTTCGTGCTGATTGCAATGGTGTGGTTAGTTTCTGCAATTGAGTGTTAAATTATGCAAATTGAGTGATGATTGGATTCTTGGTATTTAATTCCAAAAATTATGAATTTTCAATATTTACTCAGAAAATCCTGGGTGTCGGATTTTAACACGAAAATGGTTTTATGTACTATATAAAATAGTGGGATTTTAAAAAGAAAGAATGTCAATTTTTCCAGGTCGAGTTGACTGTGTACCCACACACGACTATTTTCATGCGGATTTCTAATACGAAGAAAAAGGCTAGGTTCACCATTTTAATTGAAGCATTTGAGTGCAATGCACGGTGCCCTAGGCCATATTTGAGTGATCGTGTGATGACAATGAGAAATCGTCCCGGGCTGTTGAGCTGGACGTTATCCTTATTTGGGATACCCCTTGATAAAGGGAAGCTGGTCGCAGTAGATTCTGGACCCTATGCTCCTTCGGGAAAGCCGTCGACGTAGTGACGTGCCGTGCTCAATGGGGTGAGATGATGCCTGGCAATGCCAGAAGACCGCCGAACAGAGAGTAGGCCGTGCTATATGCCGAGATCAAAACTAGGAACGCATGTTAATTTGAGTATTGTGTTCCAATTAATTGAGCTTGAGTGATGCTCTAATTTGTGATATGAACTGTGCTGACCTGCAGGGTGGAACTGAGACGAGGTAAGTCTCATTGATTGTGTGATTGCGTGATTGCGTGCTTAGGATGCTTCTTAGAGTCTTTCCCTCCTAGCTGCAGTTTAGAGCTTAGACTTGCTGAGACATTGTCTCACTGGTTATTGTATAACCACTTTCAGGGTCATCAAGTGGAGGACCGGAGCTGAGAGGAGGTGATTTGAAGCATAGGTCGAATAGGACCGCTTCTTTTTGGAGAACAGTCTTTTGTAGTCTTTTGACCATAGACTCTTGTACTTGACTCAGCATATGTTTATAAAGGCATGTTTGTTTGTGAAATGATTGTTCTGCTTTTCTATCTCGAGATGGTTACTGTCAGGGGGTTCTTTTTCGCTTCCGCATGTGCAATAAAGTAAAAGGGTCGGTGACTAGTCCTGGGAAGTCGCAAAATTTTATCGACTAGAGAGGGATGGGTACGCGCTCGGGGTTCAGGGCGTGACATGTTTCATGAGTGCACTTTAAAATGATCAAAACCCTCCATTCAAGTGCTTCACATGCTGCAAGTTTGACAAGCATCTGGGTTTGAGTTTTGAAGCTGTTGACACATAAATTTTCCCATTTTCATTTAGGATTTAATTGTGTACGGAATTAGGAATTAGTCGCTAAGAAAAAAAAACAACAAAACAAAAAGAAAAAAAAAACAACAAACAACAAAAAAGAAAAAAAACCCTAGAGGGCAATGGACAAAAAAACGAAGGGGGAGAGAGAGAAGAGAGTAGAGAGAGAGAGTTCGAGATGAAGCGGCGGCACTGCCGCCACGGCTGCGGCGGCACTGCCGCCACGGCTGCGGCGGCACTCAACCGACGCCGACCTCGTCGCCGCTCGACTCAGCAGCCCCTTCTCCGAGTGACGCCTCCTCGCGCAGCCCTTTGACTGCACCCAACGCCCGACGACCGCGCTTGCCTCTCTGTCGCGCCGTCGCACTCACGCCACCGCCACGCCCCACCTCAACACTAGAAGCCATCACTCCTGCGCCTGTTGCACCTGCGGCGACCTAACGCCTCCACCCGCGACGACCTGCCGCGCTCTACTCGCGAACCGACAGCACCCGCCGCCGCTGCTCCCGACGCCGAACCAGCTTGAGACGAACCAGATCTGAGAAACCAACCTCGAACAGAGGATGGAGATCCAGGGCCGGCTGCCGTGGCTCCGCCTCTACTCCGACAACCCGACACTGCTCCCCCTCTGCTAGCCACTGCGGCCCTGAAATCACGACGCCGTTTCTGCTGGCTGTCTGCGACCGCCCAGCGTTGACCCACATCTGCTCCGCCAGCACCCCTGCCCAGCCGCAACGCCGCTGTCGTTGCCATCATCTTTGCTCGATGTGCTGCTGTTGCCGTCGTCCACTGCCCACCGTGCCATCGCCGCCAAGTCGCCGGCGTCTCGAACACCCTTCTCCGGCGGCGCAAAACAATAGGGAACATAATAGGTGAACCGGGTCTTGGCTGGGTCGGGCGAAAGTGAAACGAGTAGGGTTTTTGAGCATTTCGGGCCGGTTTTGGGTCTTTAGGCTTTTGGGCTTGTGAGCTCATGGGCTTCATTTTAAAAAAAACAAAAGATTAGACCAGATTGGGCCGCTGGTTGGGCCCAATCCGAACCAATGAAAGGCCCGACCAGCTTGGTCGGGCTGATCGGCCCGGCCATCACCCAATCGGACCCGACCCGGTTCGCTTTAAAAATTAATTAAAAATTAATTTCTTTTTAATTTTTTTTTTTAAATTTAAAATTTTTTCGAAAATCCAAAATTGTAGAGTTTGGGTTAGGAATTACTATGTATTGCCATTTTAGTGTAATTATGCCTTTATTCGCTTATATGTTGACTATATTGCATGTTTGATTCGCATATCTAATTATGTTTAATTGCACGTATTTCATTTTACCGCAATTGGGATCTTGGTAGCTGTGATTGTTATTTTAATGATTACGTGCCCGCATGATCACCTCATATGTTAGTTGATAGGTATAAAATCAATCCAAACTGCCTGCAAAATAAAAATAAAAATCCTTCTTTGAAAATGAACAAGATTAGGTACCGAAAGGACACTAATTAGTCAATTAGTGTAATCAAGTCCCCGACCCTAGATTCTCTGGTTGCGTAGGAAGTGTAGCATACTCCCGTGTCTCACTTGGTTTCTAGCCGACCCCAATAGGCTAGTGGCGCTCATTTTGTGCAAAATTCTTAAAAAATATCCCAATGTCACGCGAGGTATGGGCTTGGGAGAGCCCGCGCCTAATCATGGGCCTTAGGCCCGTCCTTTAGGCAATACCCCTAAACCTGTTCCTTCCCCCGAGGGGTAGGTCACGACAGCTTGGCAACTCCACTGGGGACTTGGTTTTAGACCTTAGAGGACTTAGGCCGAAATTAATCTTGTTCAAAAATATTTTTTGTTTGGCAGCAAGGATTTCAGGTACGCCCCTAACATTAAAAGTGTTAAATGTTTTTGCAGAATGGGAGGTATAAGGGAAAGTGTTTGCTTACCTTTGTCTTGTAGGGAAGTGCAGGAATGTATGGTTTATTTTTATGTACGGAGTATTGTTTGCCTATAAATTGTTGTGCATGTATCCTCTACATTGCACTACACCATAGCACACACAACCTGCCGCCGGACCTGGGCCGCATAGGATCACTTAGGATGGTGTTGAGATGGATACCACTCCGACTACAACCGTGTAGTACGAGTCACCCACCTCTACTCCGAAATTTCTTTCATGTCGAAGGTACCCACCCCGGTTTGCGAGCATGCGACACGGGTTGGTTTTTTGACAAAGCCGGAGTCATGGGTAGCACGACCTAGCCGCGAGCTTGCTGGTCCGGTCCGGTGATCCTATGGCTCCATTTTGAGCCTTATAGAGTAGAAATCGAACCACATCCCATGTACATGTCTATGTAGTTAAAAAAAAAAACAGATACAAAGGTTGACACCCATTGTAAGTATCATTTTTTTTTACTTGCTCATTTTGTATTGAACTTCCATCTTGAAATTCGCGGAGATCAACTCGAATGCCCTCGATGTTGTAGGCTTTTGATTAAAAAAAATGGCAATCACTTTTGACAAGTGAACATTTGAATGCAAGTTTTAAACATTTTGATTTGGCCCTGTTGAACACATGATTTTATTTAAATTTCTAGTTATGGGCTTAAAATCACATTTTGAAAAAAAAAATGCCAAAAAGGGCTCCCAAGTTGCAATTATATATTGGGGCACAAAAATTGAGATTGCATTTTTGATGAAACTCTTTCCTTCTCACATTTTGGGGACTGAAATGCAAATCATATTTTGTATAGATTTCTCAAAATAGAAGTCACTTCATTTTTTGCAAGAGTAAAATCATAAAATCAATCTCTTAAAAAAAATCAATGCCATTTATGCATACAAAACTTTTGGAATAAAAGTAGACATTCGATTGATGGCCGTTGATTGATTATTTTAATGATGTCTTCTTTTATAATAAATCTTGGCGAAATACAAAAATCCCGTGGTAAGGACTTTGGGGGCATGTATCGTTGCCTCGATTTTGTTGTAAGAAGCGACCTCATTGAGATATTATTTTCTCTAATTCACGTACTGACATTATCGTCTTTTTACAAGTTATGCACAATGCTCCTTGACATTTTCATGTTCGACCATATGGAGAATTGAATTCTAGAGCTAGGACTAGAGTTGATTTTTACTTTCATCTGTGCAAGAGTTTCTTGTATTTTATCATTGTCCTTATTCTTGTTAAAAATCATGTTTTTTCATTCTGGGTTTTGATTGCGAATCCAATTGATACTTTTGTAAATCACGTGACTCATTTTTTTTTATGATGGAATTCAATTTCATGAAAATCATTTTTTTATTTAAAAAAAAAACTAAGAAAATTCAGAAGTGTTTCAAGTGAACCTATACGTTTACCTTCCAAAATGAATTTCAAGAAAACTCGACTTAAGGCTCTCTCTTCGCATGGTCGCTTTCTTGGGTAGAATGAGGAGTTTATTTGAGATCAGCATCGGCCTCTCTAAAAAATAAAATTGTAAGCTCATGGAACTTGAGGAGTAAGCATGCGTCGAGGCATCGTCGGCGCCAATTTTCCATAGAGGCGGAACAAAGTGAATTCCATTATGGGAAGTTTCGTTATTCGCAAATACCTTAGGTGCCAAAATAGCCCATCTATCTCGTTCACTTTGCATGATGAACAAATGAAGGGAGTTGCCAAGCATCCAAAAAGACGAATTCGAAGGAAGAGTAAACTGTATCGATTCTAGTTATTTATTTCTAATACCGTTTCTGACATGACTTTCTTTTCATTGTCAAGGAGATATCAAGAGTGCCAAGTTTTGTAATATTCCCAACAAACGTGATGTGGCAATTTTAAGTCATGTTCATCTTAAACAAATAAAGATTCAAATGAAACAGAAGGGCAATATCATCCATTCCACCATGAGAGATACCTTGGGATGTTGATCGCCCGACTTTGAAAATGATGTATCTCGTTCATAAACTTGATTCTCTTCAGCATAAAAAATGACATGTCATTTTCTTTGATACAGGACAAATTCGAACAGAACAAAAGTTTGTCAAACAAAAAGTGGGAGAGCAACGTTTGATTTAGAAAAGAAAAATCTCTTATCTCCCCACCAATGAAGTGTGCTGGGACAACATTGTCAAATTCATCAAGAAGGATGTATCGTTCCTCAATTGAATCTAACTAAGAATGGAGATAACTCGTTTCATCTTCCTTTCTTACAGGGTGATAAATGAAAAAAGAAGAAGTTGTACCCTAACCGTAGAAGTGGCACCTTTTACCAAGGAATCAAGAAAACATCAAACGCTTAAAGGCGAAGACAGGAGAAGGGTATTGTTGAGTTACCGAATATCCATGAAGGTGAATCCAAGAGATGTTAGCACCCAAAGAATGAAAGCAAATGAAGGGTAATAATGTATCGTTTCCAACATTTCAATCCCTAAGGATTTTTGCACTAACATATTTTTTTACATTCTTTACAGGGTTACCGGGTCGCCGTGCCGCAGGTAAGTACCCTTCTTCTCAATCATTTTTTTTAAAGTAAAAAGAAAAGAAGAGATTTTCCATTACAAAAGAGAACCTTTGGCGCTTTCCTAGAGACAAGCAAAAAAAAAAAAAATGAAAAATTGAGAAAAGAAAAATTTTCTACAAACTTTTTGAGCATCATTTTTTATCTCAAAATTGTTTTCTCGTTTTGTGGGATATCCATTTTGAATCAAATTTCCTTGAGTGGAGATTGATCTACTCAGATGATCTCGGCAGAGTGAAATGGAGATGTTAATCATGCCAAACAAGAAATTCTTAGGATAAAGAGAGGTAAGCCATTTCCAAACACGTCCTTCAAACACTTTTGAGAGTTGAGTAAAATGCGACCTTCTCTTAGGACGAATGATTCATTCGCATTGAGCGCAAAAATCGAAATGATAAAGGCATTTCCTTCATTAATCTCAAGCACCGAGCTGACATCTTGCTACTCCTTTGGGTAGAATAAAGATGACACTTCAAAGTACCACTATCGAGAACGACTCTACATTGGGGCAGCATAGGAGGTTACGGTCGTGTTGTAGAGTGAATGGTCGAGAAAGATTCTATTACTTTCACTTGCATCAACCTTCTGGTAATAGCTTCAGAGGAATTCTCATTAGATCTTGACTCATCCCAAGGTGAAGAAGAGCATTTCTTTCTCTACCCGAACACCGATATCTATCGCTTTAACCAATTTGGGCTTGATTATTTATTTCTGAACCCCGAGTGGTGATCATCTCCCTTCATTGGGGCAAGGCATAAGAATTGACCAAATACAATTGGCAGTCACAAGAAAATGCGAAAAGCATCTCGAAAGTCATAAGAGCTACAAAAGTTCAAAGAGCAAAAAGCTCGACAAACTAGGGGCATGAAAAAGCTGTGTGCCTAGTAAAAGCAAGGCCAATGCCCGTCAAGAAAAAGAGCCAAAAGGCTGCATCTTACGTGAGAAAAATTATCAAAGTCCAAGTGCCTATGAAAAAAAAAATCATCGCAAGTACGAAGGAAATTAGAAAAAAGGAGCAAAGCTCCTATGCAGAAATGATTAGTCAATGGGCTTTCGAGATGTACTGTGTTTCAAAGTCAAATGATTTCGAAAGATCGAGCGACCTGGTCATGATGCCATGATGATCACCGACTCTCAAAAACCCTATTGAAAATTTTAAGCCTTTCGAGCCTCTCCCGAGCCAACATTATAACCCTCTCCGAAGTCTCTTTTGATTGGGATGGTTTGAGTGAAAATGAGAATGCCACAAAGAAGCTATTGCTTGAAGGAGTGGAGGTAATTCTATCTTGTCTTATCTTCCAAGTTCTCGACTTGTAAACCCAATGAAGATAGCGACAAATGTTCATTTCTTGGCCTCAAAGCAATAACCCCTTTGTGTAAGCCCATGACCAAATCTATATTGCGGTTCTTTCAAAAGACCTTTTTGATCGATCAGATTGTGCTCATAGCGAATGTTTCTGAAAACCTTTGACATGGGTTATGTGAGATACCCTCAGCAATCAGTTACTTCCCACATGAATGGATGTGATCAAACAACCATTTTATCGAGAGTACGTGAGAAACCCTTTCTGACTAAGAAACTTTTGTTTGGCATGATTAGTGAGCCATTTTCATGAGTCGTAGCCGTTCTGATAAGAACTTGACTCCGGAGAATTTGATGATTAATGATACATCCCCGAGCAAGATGACAGTTTTGCGTTCCATGATGTTGATTGACATCGAATATTTTTATAAAAGCAGTTGAACTTAGCTTGATTGGCTTGTTCAATTAATGCTATAATATTACCAATACGTCTCTTGATGACGTCTCTAATGACATTTGCTCAAATTGAGTTTGACAGGATTCTTCAATGAAGCCATGCGGTTTTCAAGGGGTTAGCAGGTGCTTCCCTAAAAACCAATGGTTCATGGTCAACCTTAAACCATGTCATTTACAAGGTTGGTGGCTTTTCCTAAACCACACGGTTCGTGGGTGTCGCGACCTACCCTCGAGAGGAGGGAAGAGGTTTTTAGGGGTATTGCCTAAAGGACAGACCTAAGGTCCATAATTAAGCTCCGGCTCTCTCAAGCCCATACCCCACGTGACATTGGGATATTTTTTAATTTTGCACAAAAGGAGTCGCCACTAGCCTATTGGAGTAGGCTAGAAACCAAGTGAGGCATGGGAGCGTGCCTCACTTCCTACGCAACCAGAGAGTCTAGGATCGGGGACTTGATTACACTAATTAACCAATTAGTGCCCTTTCGGTACCTAATCTTGTTAATTTTAAAAGAAATGATTTCTATCAGGCAGTCTGGGTTGATTTTATACCCATCCACTAACATGTGAGGTGATCATACGGGTGCACAATCATTAAAATAACAATCACAGCTACCAACGTTCTAATTGCAGTAAAAATTAGCACGTGCAATTCAACATAATTAAATATGTAAACTAAACATGCAATATAATTGATATGCAAGTAAATAAGGGCCTAATTACACTAAAAAGGGAATGCATGACAAATCCTAACCAAACCCCCTCATTTTTTGGATTTTCGAAATTTAATTAATTAATTAATTAATTTTTAAAATAATAATAATAATAATAAATACTTAATTCTTTTTCTTGGACTTTCGAATTTTTTTTTTAAAAAGAATAATAATAATAATAATAATAATAATAATAATAATAATAATAATAATAATAATAATAATAATAATAATAATAATAATAATAATAATAATAATAATATAATAATATTTTTTTTTTGGAATTTACAAAATTCCTTTTTTTAAAAAATAAAAAATAAAAAAGGGACCGGACCGGGTCCGGTCCGGTCAACGTGGGTCGGGTCCGGTCCGATAAGGGGGAAGGGCCGAGCTGATCGGCCCATCCAGAAAGAGAGAGGCAAGGCCCGACTAGATGGTCGGGCCTTTAATTAGCTGCGGGTTGGGCCAGTCGAACGGGCCCAACCCTTCTAAAAAAATAAAGAATAATAATAAAAAAAAATCCCCGCAAGCCCACGACCCATACTATTTCTGGGCCGTTGGTCGCGATTTCCAGTCACGACCAGGAGGGACGACGCTATGCCCCGAGCGGCTCTCCGGCTCGTGCGCGGCGCCGCCGCCTTGGTCTGACGAGGGGGAAATGGCCCGGTTTCTAGGCGGACGGGGGCGGTGCTCCGGCCACCAAGAAATCGAGTCCAAATCTTGGGGTGCAAGGGTGGTTTTCATTTTTGCATTTCGACAAACATGTGGCGTGCACTAATGACGTTAAGAGATTTCAGCTCAGCCGGAGTCCAAGCGCGCATCCGAACCTTCAACAACGCATACCAGAACAGCAAACAAAGCAACGGGGAAAGGTGGTGGCCAAAGCTCGCCCGAAATCGGTTGGGACGAGCTCCGGCCGGAACGCTTTCGAAAACGCACTCCAACTGCTCAAAAAATGCCTACCTGGGTTCCTGCGGGAGTGGTGGCTTAGAGGTACGTCGACGGCGGCGACGGCGGCTCGGAGAAACGTTAGCAGCGGAAGCAATGGCTCGGAGGCGCGTCGGTAGTGGTGGTATCCCAGAGACGCGCGCCTCTTCTCCCTCTCTCTCTCTCTCTTTCGCGCGGATCTTTTTCTTTCTCTGTCCGGTTCTCTGGTTTTTATCCCCGGCCAGCAAGCGCGCATGGCCTCTGCCGTTGCCAGCTTGCTGGCCGGACTGCACCCCCGACCCGTGGATCATGCTGCTCGCCTGCCACTGATCCTCTGCCGTTCCTTTGTCGCTGCCCTGCTTCTCCTTTTCTTTGCAGGTCTTGCAGCGAAGACCGGTTGGGGAGACAACCCGCTCGCTCGCGGGTTGGGCTGAAAGAGGAAGTGGGCTGGGCCCCAGGGAGAAAGAAAAGGAAAGGAAAGGGGGTGGGTGGGGCCAAGGCTGGATTCGGCCCGACCCGATCGATTTCGGTTTTTTTGTTTTTTTGTTTTTTTGTTTTTGTAAAAATAGGTGTCAACAGCTGCCCCTCTTTGAATGTATTCTCGAAGAGGTTGCGTTCAAAGACCGAAGACACCTAATTTACTTCGGCGGTAGAGAAAACCTAGGCGCACATGCATGTATCGGGTCGATGGATAGGACTCATAACTATGAAAGCGCGTCTATTCAATAAGAGGAAGAAAAACTCCGGGCTACTGAAGCCCACCGGGTCATAAGAAGAAGGAGAGGGACTCCGGGCTACGGAAAGCCCACCGGGTCATAAGAAGGGGGTTGAAGGACTCCGGGCTACAGAAAGCCCACCGGGTCATAAGAAGAGGGTTGAAGGACTCCGGGCTACGGAAAGCCCACCGGGTCATAAGAAAGGGGGTAGAAGGACTCCGGGCTACGGAAAGCCCACCGGGTCATAGAAAGGGGGGTTGAAGGAAGACTCCGGGCTACGAAAAGCCCACCGGGTCATAAGAAGGGGATTGAAGGACTTCGGGCTACGGAAAGCCCACCGGGTCATAAGAAAGGGAGTAGAAGGACTCCGGGCTACGGAAAGCCCACCGGGTCATAAAAAAGGGAATGAGGTCTCACCATGTAACAACGGGTTTCAACCGGATATGAAAATACATGATTTAAGGAAAACCAACGAACCTTTGTAGATGACATGGTTTAAGGTTGACCATGAACCTTTGGAGATGGCATGGTTTAGGGTTGACCATGAACCGTTGTTTTTTAGGGAAGCACTCGCTAACCCCTTAAAAATTGCATGGCTTCATTGATGAATCCTGTCAAACTCAACTTGGGCAAATATCATTAGAGACATCATCAAGAGGCGTATTGGTAATATTACAGCATTAATTGAACAAGCTAATCAAGCTAAGTTTGACTGTTTTTAGAAAAACATTCGATGTCAATCAGCATCATGTGATGCAAAGTTGTCATCTTGCTTGGGGATGTATCATTAATCATCAAATTCTCCAGGAGTCAAGTTCTTATCAGAATGGCTACGACTCGTGAAAAAGACTCATTAAACATGCCAAACTAAAGCTTCCTAGTCAGAAATGGTTTCTCACACTCTCGATAAAATGGCTGCTTGATCCTATCCATTCGCGTGAGAAGTAATTAATTGCTGAGGATATCTCATATAACCCATGTCAAAGGCTTTCAGAAACATTCACGATGAGCACAATCTGATCGATCAAAAAGGTCTTTTGAAAGGACCGCAATATAGGCTCGATTTGCGTTTACACAAAGGAATTATTGGTTCGAGGCCAATAAAGGAACATTTGTCGCTATCTTCATTAGGTTTACAAGTTGAGAGCTTGGACGATAAGATAAGATAGAATTACTTCCACTCCTTCAAGCAATAGCTTTTTTGTGGTATTCTCATTTTCACTCAAATGATCCCAATCAGAAGAGGCTTCGGAAAAAGGGTTGTAATGTTGGCTCAGGAGAGGCTCGAGAGGCTTAAAATTTTCAAGAGGATTTTTAAGAGTCAGTGATCATCATGGCATCATGACCAGGTCACTCGACCTTTCGAAGGCATTTGGCTTTTGAAACACTGCGCATCTCGAAAGTCTCTTGACTAATCATTTTTGCAATGGAGCTTTGCTTATTTTTCTAATTTCCTTTGCACTTGCGATGATTTTCTTTTACGCAAGCACTTTGACTTTGACAAAAATTTTTTTTTTCACATAAGATGCAGCCTTTTGGCTTCTTTTTTTTCTTTTCTTTTTCTTGACGGGCATTGGCCTTGCTTTTACCAGGTACACTGCTTTTTCATGCCCCCTAGTTTGTCGAACTTTTTTGGGAACTTTTATAGCTCTTATGACTTTCGAGATGCTCTTCACATTTTCTCGTGACCGTCCATTGTATTTGGTCAATTCTTATGCCTTGCCCCAGTGAAGGGAGATGATCACTGCTCAGGGTTCAGAAACGAATAATCAGGCCCAAAT
Organism: Eucalyptus pauciflora; assembly: GCA_007663325.1. Classification (NCBI taxonomy): domain Eukaryota; kingdom Viridiplantae; phylum Streptophyta; class Magnoliopsida; order Myrtales; family Myrtaceae; genus Eucalyptus; species Eucalyptus pauciflora. Next base: position 1,412,163 of record VMYD01000387.1, read on the forward strand.
TGGTTAGAACAATGGATATCAGTGTTTGGGTAGAGAAGGAAATGCTCTTCTTCACCTTGGGATGAGTCAAGCCCTAATGAGAATTCCTCTGAAGCTATCATCAGAAGATTGATGCAAGTGAAAGTAATAGAATCTTTCTCAATCTTTCGCTTTACAGCATGATCATAACTCCCTATGTTGCCCTAACGTAGGGTCATTCTCGATGAGGGTACTTTGAAGTATCATCTTTTCTCTTCTTCTTTTTCGGCCCAAAGGGATAGCAAGATGTTAACTTGGTGCTTGGAATTGATGAAGGAAATGCCTTTATCATTTCGATTTTTGTGCTCAATGCGAATGAATCCTTCGTCCTAAGAGAAGGTCATTTTCCACTCGACTCTCAAAAGTGTTTGAATGACGTGTTTGGAAATGGGCTTGCCTTTCTTCCTCCTAAGCACTCCATGTTTGGCATGGTTAATGTTTCACCCTTTTGCCCGAATAAAGTCATTTCGACGAGCTTTTTTTTTTCTTGAGGATCGCCGATGTGAAGCACGCATAGTGACACTAGAGAATATGTCACGTGAATCATGTCACACATTTTTTGTTTTTGTCCTTATTCTTCTTTGTTTGTTTGTTTTGTTTTGTTTTTCCCTTTTTATTGATAATTTCGGATTACCTCTCAAGAGAGACATTCAACCGTTTAGGCGAGGACTCGATGGATTCTTGAGTCAATTCTTTCTTCTGCCATTTCCTCGTCAGGCAATAAGGTACCTGAAACACAAATAGATGTGCGCGTACGCAACATATACATAATGTCTACAATGTTATGCATGATGCCATGTGACTCGAATTGTGCATGAAGTGGCTACTCGGCCTTGATTTCACTCATGGAAAGTACTTCTTGATTGCATCAGCGTTTACAGGTCTAGGCAATTCATTGCCATCCATTTCAACTAAAAACATAGCACCCCCAGGAAGAATCTTCTTAATAACATACGGTCTTTCGTAGTTCGGGGTGAATTTGCCGCGAGGATTTGGTATGATTGGAAGCACCTTCCTCAGCACAAGGTCATTGACTTCAAAATGTCTGGGACACACCCTTCGATTGAAGGCTTTCACGACTCGTCTCTGATAACATTGACCATGACACACAGCTTGCAATCTCTTCTCGTCGATCATATTTAGCTGCTCATGCCTTTGTTGCATCTACTCAGTCTCATCAAGTTTAGATTGGGAAATGACCCTTAGAGAAGGAACTTCAACCTCAACAGGTAAGACTGCCTCCATCCCGTACACGAGTGAAAAAGGAGTTGCCCCTGTAGAGGTGCGGATAGAAGTTCGGTACGCCATTAGTGCATGAGGAAGTCTCTCGTGCCAATCACGATAATTTTTAGCAGTCTTTGACAGGATTTTCTTTATGTTCTTATTCGCCGCCTCCACTGCTCCATTCATCTGAGGGCGGTACAGTGATGAGTTCAAATGTTTAATTCGAAACTCACTGAGCAAGCCATCCACGACCTTGTTGTTCAAATTAGTGCCGTTGTCAGTAATGATCGCCTCCGGTACTCCGTAACGGGCAATAATATCGCGGTGAATGAACCTAGCCACATTCTTGGCGGTGACATTAACATACGAGTTAGCCTCGACCCACTTGGTAAAGTAGTCTATTGCCACTACGATAAATCGATGCCCGTTTGAAGCTTTGGGGTTGATGGGCCCGATCACATCAATTCCCCACATTGAAAAGGGCCAAGATTGAGACATTTGGTGAAGTTCATTTGGAGGGGCATTTATCTTGTCTCCATAAATCTGGCACTGGTGACACCGTCGTACATGCTGAATGTAGTCGGACTCCATGGTTAGCCAAAAGTAACCGAGTCGCATGATCTTTCTCGCCAATAAGTGTCCGTTCATGTGAGGACCGCACTCCCCTTCATGTATCTCTTTCATCAAATGGTCAACTTCTTTAGCGTCGACACACCTTAGCAATGTCGAGTCGAATGACCTTTTATAAAGGACGTCTCCATTGGCGAAGAATCTTGATGCCAACTTCGAGATATGCTTCCTATCTGCTGCTTCACCTCTTTCAGGGAATTCGCCCTTCTGTAGGTACTTCAAGATATCACTGTACCACGGCTTTCCATCGGGCTCCTCTTCAATTATCATACAATAAGCTGGGCGTCTAAAGATTTCAATTCTTAATGGTTCAATGTCCATGCCTCCAGTTACTCGCAACATTGAAGACAAGGTAGCCAGGGCATCAGCGAACTGATTTTGGGACCTTGGTAAGTATTCGAATGATATTTCTTGGAATTCTTTCGTCAACTTCCCCAGGAACTCATGATATGGAACCAATTTAGAATCCCGTGTTTGCCATTCACCTTCGGTCTGCAAGATGATAAGGGCTGAATCACCGTAAACCTGCAACTTCTGGATCCTCATATCGATGGCAGCCTGGAGGCCAAGCACGCACGCTTCGTATTCAGCGATGTTATTCGTACAAGGGAACGTCAATTTAGCGGCGACAGGGTAGTGTTGTTCGTTTGGGGAAATAAGGACTGCCCCAGTACCAGATCCAGCTAAGTTAACTGCACCATCGAAGTACATCGTCCATTTGTCGCTTGATACAAGTAAAATTCTCTCTTCCGCATCACTATCTTCATAAGATGTTCCAGCCCCCTTGGAACTTTCTGCTAACATGTCTGCTATGGCGCGACCTTTAACGGACTTTTGTCCCAGGCTCTGAACGTCAAACTCTGAAATTAAGATTTGCCACTTGGCCAACTTGCCAACCAAAGCCGGCTTCTCTAGGAGATACCTAACGGGATCATTTTCGGTCACCAACAGAATTTGATGATGAAGTGTGTATTGCCGCAGCCTGTGCAAAACCCAAATCAAAGCCACGCAAGTTCTCTCGACTTCTGTATAATTCCTCTCAGAAATGGTGAACTTCTTGCTCAAGTAGTATATTGCGCATTCTCTCCCATCGTTTGGTCTTTTCTGTGCCAACATGGCTCCCAATGACTCATTATGTATGGTTAAGTACAAAATCGGGGGAATTTTAGGGAGAGGGGGCACTAGGACTGGTGCGTGAGTGAGATAGTGTTTTATTTTCTCGAAGGCGCCTTGGCACTCAACATCCCACTCAACCTTTGCATTCTTTTTCAAGAGCTTGAAGAATGGCTTCGCTATTTCAGACAGTTGACAGATGAATCTCGCCACATAATTGAGTCGTCCCATCAGGCTGCGGACTTCTCTAGTGGTAGTCGGGGATCGTAAATCACAGATAGCCTTAACTTTTGACGGATCAATCTCTATGCCCTTACCACTGACCATGAACCCCAACAGCTTCCCAGATCTCGGTCCAAAAACGCATTTCGCGGGATTGAGGCGTAGCTTGAATTTCCGAAGACGTTCGAATAACTTTTGCAAGACTTTAACATGATCTTCACCCCGTCTCGATTTTGCAATCATGTCGTCCACGTATACTTCGATTTCCTTGTGCATCATGTCATGGAATAACGTGACCATGGCTCTCTGATACGTTGCCCCGGCATTCTTTAGACCGAAAGGCATCACTTTATAGCAGAAAGTTCCCCAAGGAGTTATGAATGACGTTTTGCTCCTGTCTTCTTCCTTCATACGGATTTGGTTATATCCAGAAAAACCGTCCATGAAAGAGAATAACTCAAATCCTGCTGTGCTGTCAACTAGGACATCGATGTGCGGGAGTGGAAAGTCGTCCTTGGGACTTGCTTGGTTCAAGTCGCGATAATCAACGCACACCCTGATTCGTCCATCTTTCTTCATTACCGGCACGATATCGGCTACCCAATCAGGGTAACGTGTCACTTCGATAAAATCTACTTTCAGCAACTTCATCACTTCTTCTTCGATCTTCTTAGACAACTCTGGTTTAGTTCTCCTAAGTCTTTGCTTCTTAGGCGGCACGCTAGGATTCGTCGGCAAAGCATGCTCCACAATTTCAGGATTCAATCCCGGCATGTCGGCATATGTCCAGGCGAACACATCTTGATACTCTTTCAGAAGATTAGTCATCCTTTTTGCTTCTAACTCTGAGAGACATGCCCCGATTTTTACTTCCCTGACATTCTCCGCATCACCCAAATTTATGGTGACCGTTCGCTCTTCAGTCAACGGCTTCGATTCTTCGTGTCGATTCCATTCGTGCTCGATCCCCTTCTGATCGTCGTCGTTGGTATCATCAGAACTTGAGGGACTCTCTTCATGCACATCTGAGTCACATGCGTCCTTATCATGATTATGCATAATGTAATGCCTGGGATGCGATGAGATGAGTTAGAGTAATGTCAACAACAAAGACGATACATGTTGTTTTCAAAAGGTTTTTGAAGTATTTTTTGTAAAAATTTCAAGAACTCGTCCTCATGTCCTCGGATTCCCTCGTTCTCGCAAAACATTCAAATAAGGAAGCATGTGGAGGCCTAGGCCTCAGTGACCATCATAGGGCTAGTTTGATGTGCTTCCACATGTCCTTAATAAAACATGTGTCTATTTTATTGAATGAGGAAAGATAAGGCCGTATTTTAACACACACCACCCTCGACCAACGGCTCAAGATTGGGGTTGATCATAGTTTAAGTTACAAATGACATAAGCATGAACCAAAGAAAGGAAAACTACGAGATCCCGCGCAGGGGAAAAGACATAAAACAAAAGACTAGGCTATACGAGAACTGCCCTACTTTGGAGGGACAGCCACGATTTTAGATGACTTGGCTTCCTTGCACACCAGGATGGTGCATATGACGTCCTCCTCAAATAGCTCGGTCATACCATAGATATCATCCTCTTCCTCGAACAACATCCTTGGGGGCCCTGGAAACGTCTCTTCCAGCAACGGGAGAAATGGGCTTTGACCGTCCTTGTTCTCTTCGGTCTGGGTAACGCGTTCACTCTGGTTTTTATACCCATTTCGACCTCTTTGGGCACCTCGGCCTCTATACCTTCCACGGCCTCCTCGGTTATCATGGCCTCCCCGTTTCTCGACATCCCAAGCCTTTTCTTTTGAAGTTTTTATGAGCTTCAATGGGTTTTCGCACCCCCTGGCCACGTGATCCAAGACCCTCCCCGGGATTATACCCGCTTGCTAGCATGATCCTTCCCACGGCTATAGCTGGCTTAGACAATTTAGGGTTCTTTGTGAAAGAACCCGCAGGCACATGAATCATGGACACCGGCTCTAATGTTTGAAAGCTGGATTCATCGGTACATTCGGGTTCCACATAAGGGATGGCCGTCTCGTGGTAGATCTTGAAGTCGGACTCCCCATGAACCGTGATGAGCCTGTTGTCCACCACAAATCGTATCTTCTGATGAAGGCTGGAGGCAACAGCACCTGCCGTATGGATCCATGGCCTCCCTAACAGAAAATTAAAAGCGCTTGGTATATCTAACACTTGGAACAGGATTTGGAAAAGTACAGGGCCAATCAGCAGCTCAAGTTCAATTTCCCCCATCACCTCCTTCTTCATCCCGTCAAAAGCCCGCACAGTTGACTTGCCAGTATGGATTTTTCCAAGATCAATGCCGAGACGGTGGAGAGTGGCTAACGGGCATATATTGAGCGCCGAACCATTGTCGATTAATACTCTGCAAACAAGAGTACTCTCATGCTTCACCGAGATGTGTAGCGCTTTAGTATGATTAGGACCATCAGGGGGAAGATCATCATCAGTAAAACAAATTTGGTCTTTCAGCAGAACGGCCCCAACAAACTCTTCCAACTGGACTTCATCGATCGTTTCAGGTACGTGCACCTCATTGAGGACCTTCAACAAGATATCCCTATGCTTCTCGGAGGATTTAAACAACTCTAGGAGGGAGATTTGGGCCGGCAACTTCCGCAGTTGGTCCACCACATTGAACTCGCTCGATTTTATTACAGCTAAGAATTGTTTTGCCTCCTCTTTGGTCACGGCCTTCTTTTCTACTCCATTATCAGGGGCATAACAGCGACCTGATCGCGTGACAGCGTCTACCTCAGTTGTTCCATAGTCCCAATGTACAGCTTTGGGATCGAATTTGGGAGGGCTCTCCAACACTATCACTCCATCTTTCTCCCAGGGTGGCAATTCTATCGTGACTGGCGTTGCGTTCGCTCCCGTGACTTCGATTGCCGACATCTCTTCGACCATAAGGTTGATCACCGTGGGTCTAGTGGTTTCCATCTCTATATCACCGGCGGGTTCCTCATCGGATAGTTCAATCACCATCGGAGTTATCATAGCTACCACCCCTTCCTCGTACAAAGCTGAGGTCTTCGAAATTCCAGGCGCAACCTTCCTCGCACTAGATACATGAGAAAAATTGCAGGGACATGAGCGGAATGACGATGGCATTATCATGGATACAACCCTCTCTCCCTCTTCTCCGCGTTGGATTACCCCCATGGCTACCATCCTATGGACGCGTTCCAATTTCTCTTCTAGTGCCACATCCTCGTGACCTCCATAGTATCCTGCCAGCACTAAGGACTCATACAACCTGGAAGCATCCATCGCTAAAGGTTGTTGACTTGCCCGTGTAATCTCGGAAATTGAGTTCACTCCTCCTGTATGATCTGGTAGAGGGTTCTGTTGCACATTAGGCTGAGCCTCCTTGAAAGTCAGGATGTTTTTGTCTAGAAGCTATTGAACCTTGTATCTTAGTACGTTACAGTCATCTACATCATGCCCCCTTTCTCCCATGTGATATTCACAGGTCTTGTTTAGATCGAACCTGGCGAACCTCGAGGGATTGTCTCTAGGTACTTCCTTTGCGACCATCCTCTTTTCGAGGAGCATGGGCAACAGCTTTGACAGTGGGCGTGGCAGTGGAGAAAAATCCTTTCGAAACGGCCTCTTGCCGTTATCATATGCTCGTGACGAGCTGCCTTGGACCACTATAGGCTTACGCGCGGGTGTTGAGGACGGTTGAGGGAAAGGCGGCTCTTGCACAAGCGCTACTTCAACTGCGGCCTCCTTATCTTTTCTTGCCAGGAATTTCTTCATGCCTCCTGTTGAAATCTTTCCCTCAACCATTGCCCACTCGACTCCTTCACCCACCTCAACTAGTTGCGAAAATGTCTGGCAACCCGAGAACACTAACCCCTGGAAGAATTCAGGGGGCAATGTCTTTAGGAACAGTTGTTTCATCTCCCTCTCGTTCAAGGCCGGCTTCACTTGTGAGGCCATGGTCCTCCATCTTTGCGCGAAGGCCTTAAATGACTCGTTCCTTTTCTTCTCAATACGGGTCAACTCTTCTCTCGTGGGGGCGAGCTCGGTATTAAACCGGTATTGCTGTAAGAACTCATTGGTTAAGTCTTCCCAACTAGTGAATTCTTCAATGTCCAGTGCAATGAACCACGTCAGGGCAATGCCTTCCAAGCTATCTTGGAATGTGTGTATGAGAAATGGCACATTGTCAGCATAACGAGCCATTTTCCTCATGTAATACCTAAGGTGGGTCTTGGGGCATCCCGTTCCGTCATACTTTCTCGTGAACTCAGGCTCTTGAAAATTCTTAGGGAAGTTCGTCTTGGTGTATGGGGACAGCCTATCAGCTCCTTTCAGCTCGTAGCCTTGTAAGGCACATAGTCGTTCCTCCATCTTTGCCAAACGTTTTTCACTCTCTTCACTTAGACGGGGTGTTGGGTCTTCATTCGGAGGAGGATCCAAGTTGACGATGATTGGCGTGACAGAAGGGGCCTCTCCGGCAGTTTCTTTCCCGGGGAGATCAGCAACATGCGCACCTCTAGTCGACAGGGGAGCGTCTCCTGATGACGTAAGAGTGGATGCTCCCGTGACAGCTACAGTAGGGGGCTCCTTAAGCTTCTGGCTTATTTCAAGCATCATTGAGGTGAGTTGGGCCAGCTGGTCCTCCATCTTGGCCATGCGTACGTTGGCATCCTCGTTCTCCATTCTGACTTTTGCGCGTGTGCGAATCGGGGATCTCCGCTTGGCCGTGTCGACGATCAGCAGAATACAATCGATCGGTTAGTACCTGGTTAGGATAGATAAGCACATATAAGCATGGAGTAATGATTATGCGGTCAGTCCATGACAAAGATCTAATCACCCCAATTTGTTCGTTTCATTGAAAGCAAAGTTACTATATAACGTAAGAGAAAACATGAGAGAGAAAACCTAAACAACGAAACTAATCATGACTCTTATCTCCCAATATTACGACACAAGACAAATTCTTTAACATTGTAACATATGCGGGTATGGGCCCATTACATATCGCACTCGACTCAATCTAACTAACGAGGATAGCTCTCGCTTGTGGCAGCCCCGCTAACTCGGGTCAACTTCGAGGCACGCTCTTCGGCTTCCTCGAGCTTCCTTTTGAGGTGCTTGATCTCGGCTCGATGGGTGGTCTTTAATGGCACGTCGGGAATCTTTGGGCGTAAGCTCTTTGGGATTTTGTGCCTAAGGATGTATTCCATCGAGGCGTAGTAGGTCTTCTCTTGCCCTTCCAACTCCTCTTCGGGCCATATCAGCTTCCGAGGGTGGCACATATCCCACATCGACTTGACTAATGCGACGGAGTCTTCGTGATCTTGGCATCCGTCAGGGAAGTCTATCCTGAGCGGGTCTTCTTGAATTGTCGGTGGAAGTTGTTGAACCTCTTGGAATTGGCGGGTGACCCGGGTCGGGTGGTACTCAGTGACTCCGGTGATTCCCAACAAAGGAATAGGTCCAGTAAGCCCACACATGAACCGCGCTTCTCGAACTCTGAGCCATTTGGCGTGCCATTGGAGATCTTCGGGTCCAGGGTTGGTCATGAAAACTAACCACTCAGAATAATGATAATCGAGAGCAAACGTCTTCCTATCTTTAAACTTCAGGATAGGGTGATGAGAGTCAGAGATGTCGTTCACGGTCATCAAACTACCAAACCCTTTAACGTGAGAGAAGAACCAAATTTGCAAGAGTTCAGGAGGGGCATGAAAAACCCTGTCTTTGTTTTCTTTAAAACGGGTAAGGGAAAGAAAAGTTTCAGTCAGGACGGCATTAACAAAACCCTTTCCCATACATACCTCACGAACTACCCATGCCACGGAGGGGTTAATAGCGTTCCTACAATGTGGGAATATCACGAACCCGAAGAAAGCTAACAGGAAGATCCTATTCTTTTGAAAAGATGGGGCATTTTGAAAAATCTCGTTTATGAATGAAAATGGGTAGGTCTTGCGATTAGCTTTCAAAACTTTCCTCACGTCATCCTCCTTAACTCTAAGGAAATCAGATAAGGTCGATGCATACTTAGTCCCTACGGGTGGGCCAATTAACTCCGACACCAAGGGCTTTCCGATGGCAACACTGTATTCTTCCAGGGTTGGGGTGAGTTCGTGATCACCGAGTATGAACGTGCAAGTTTTGGGGCACCAAACATGCGCTAATGCTTGTACTACACCAGAATGAATTTCTATTTCTAATAGGGGAAGTAAACGTCCAACATATGATCGCACCCTATCACAGCCAATTGGATCCAATTTATCCCACCACGCGCGAAGCTCAGCTTTCGGGGCGGAGATGATGCGAAGGTCAGGTACCCCCATCGTAAGATCAACCTAATTTGTCATGGACCAACCAAAATGAAAGCAAATAAGTAAATTGCGAAGAACATAATTCAAGAAAAACTTACCCTACTCATTGAGCATCGATGTAAAGGTCATAGACATGCGCATGGACAGTGGTTCGATTTCTACTCTAGACGGCCCAAAATGAAGCCATGGGATCACAGGACTGAACTAACAAGCTCGTGGCTAGGTCGTGTTACCCATGACTCCGGCTTTGTCAAAGGACCGACCCGTGTCGCATGCTCGCAGACCAGGGTGGGGGCCTTTGACCTCAAGAAAGAAATTTCGGGGTTAAGGTGGGCGACTCGTACTACATGCTTGTAGTCGGAGTGGTATCCACCTCAACACCATCCTAAATGATCCTATGCAGCCCAGGTCCGGCGGCAGGTAGTGCGTGCTGTAGTGTAGTGCAAATGCAAGGGACTCATGCATAACAATTTAAAAAACAATCAGCACTTCAAACATAAATAAATCATTCACTCTTGTACTCCCTACAAAATAAAGGTTAGGAATCACCACCCTTTATAACTCCCACAAACAATCAACATTCAATATGTTGTGGATGCACATAATGTCTTCGCTGCCAAACAAAAACATTTTTTTGAACAAGATTAATTTTGGCCTAAGTCCTCTAAGGTTTAAAACCAAGTCCCCAGTGGAGTCGCCAAGCTGTCGCGACCTACCCTCGAGAGGAGGGAAGAGGTTTTTAGGGGTATTGCCTAAAGGACAGACCTAAGGTCCATAATTAAGCTCGGGCTCTCCCAAGCCCATACCCCACGTGACATTGGGATATTTTTTAATTTTGCACAAAAGGAGTCGCCACTAGCCTATTGGGGTCGGCTAGAAACCAAGTGAGGCATGGGAGCGTGCCTCACTTCCTACGCAACCAGAGAGTCTAGGATCGGGGACTTGATTACACGAATTAACCAATTAGTGCCCTTTCGGTACCTAATCTTGTTAATTTTAAAAGAAATGATTTCTATCAGGCAGTCTGGGTTGATTTTATACCCATCCACTAACATGTGAGGTGATCATACGGGTGCACAATCATTAAAATAACAATCACAGCTACCAACGTTCTAATTGCAGTAAAAATTAGCATGTGCAATTCAACATAATTAAATATGTAAACTAAACATGCAATATAATTGATATGCAAGTAAATAAGGGCCTAATTACACTAAAAAGGGAATGCATGACAAATCCTAACCAAACCCCCTCATTTTTTGGATTTTCGAAATTTAATTTAATTAATTAATTATTATTTTTTAAATAATAATAATAATAAATACTTAATTCTTTTTCTTGGACTTTCGATTTTTTTTTAAAAAGAAAAAAAAATAATAATAATAATTTTTTTTTGGAATTTACAAAATTCCTTTTTTAAAAAAATAAAAAATAAAAAAAGGGACCGGACCGGGTCCGGTCCGGTCAACGTGGGTCGGGTCCGGTCCAATAAGGGGGAAGGGCCGAGCTGATCGGCCCATCCAGAAAGAGAGAGGCAAGGCCCGACCAGATGGTCGGCCCTTTAATTAGCTGCGGGTTGGGCCAGTCGAACGGGCCCAACCCTTCTAAAAAAATAAAGAATAATAATAAAAAAAAATCCCCGCAAGCCCACGACCCAGACTATTTCTGGCCCGTTGGCCTGCGGGGCAAGGGTTGAACAGGCCAGATCTACGATCTGGCCTGTTTCAGCCCACCTCCCTCCTGGTCGCGATTTCCAGTCACGACCAGGAGGGACGACGCTATGCCCCGAGCGGCTCTCCGGCTCGTGCGCGGCGCCACCGCCTTGGTCTGACGAGGGGGAAATGGCCCGGTTTCTAGGCGGACGGGGGCGGTGCTCCGGCCACCAACAAATCGAGTCCAAATCTTGGGGTGCAAGGGTGGTTTTCATTTTTGCATTTCGACAAACATGTGGCGTGCACTAACGACGTTAAGAGATTTCAGCTCAGCCGGAGTCCGAGCGCGCATCCGAACCTTCAACAACGCATACCAGAACAGCAAACAAAGCAACGGGGAAAGGTGGTGGCCAAAGCTCGCCCGAAATCGGTCGGGACGAGCTCCGGCCGGAACGCTTTCGAAAACGCACTCCAACTGCTCAAAAAATGCCTACCTGGGTTCCTGCGGGAGTGGTGGCTTAGAGGTACGTCGACGGCGGCGACGGCGGCTCGGAGAAACGTTAGCAGCGGAAGCAATGACTCGGAGGCGCGTCGGTAGTGGTGGTATCCCAGAGACGCGCGCCTCTTCTCCCTCTCTCTCTCTCTCTCTCTTTCGCGCAGATCTTTTTCTTTCTCTGTCCGGTTCTCTGGTTTTTATCCCCGGCCAGCAAGCGCGCATGGCCTCTGCCGTTGCCAGCTTGCTGGCCGGACTGCACCCCCGACCCGCGGATCATGCTGCTCGCCTGCCACCAATCCTCTGCCGTTCCTCTGTCGCTGCCCTGCTTCTCCTTTTCTTTGCAGGTCTTGCAGCGAAGACCGGTTGGGGAGACAACCCGCTCGCTCGCGGGTTGGGCTGAAAGAGGAAGTGGGCTGGGCCGAACGCAGGGAGAAAGAAAAGGAAAGGAAGGGGGTGGGTCGGGCCAAGGCTGGATTCGACCCGACCCGATCGATTTCGGTTTTTTTGTTTTTTTTTGTATTTGTAAAAATATGTGTCAACAGTGGGTCATCCTTAAACCACAAGATTGGTGGGTCTATCCTTAAACCACGGGGTTGGTGACTTTTCCTAAACCACATGGCTTGTAGGTTCATCCGTAAACCCCGCTTGTCCGCATCCGATCGAAACCCATTTGTACACGGTGAGACCTTTCTCCCAGTCGAAACTCGTTTCTACACGGTGAGACTATCACATCTGGTTGAAACTTGTTTGTACACAGTAAGACATTTCTCCCAGTTGTACACGGTGAGACCTCCCTCCCAGTCGAAACCCGTTTGTACATGGTGAGATCTTTCTTCCAGTCGAAACCCGTTTGTACACAGTGAGACCTTTCTCCTAGTCGAAACCCGTTTGTACACGGTGAGACCTCCCTCCCAGTTGAAATCCATTTGTACACGGTGAGACTATCATCCGGTCGAAACCCGTTTGTACACGGTGAGACTATCATCCGGTCGAAACCCGTTGTTACACGGTGAGACCTCATTCCTCCCTTTTCATGACCCGGAGAGCTTTGTATCCCGGAGTCTTCTTCTATTCCTCATGACCCAAAGAGCTTTGTATCCCGGAGTCTTCCTCATGACCCTGAGAGCTTTGTTTCCTGGAGTCTTCCATTATTCTCATGACCCGGAGAGCTTTGTATCCCGAAGTCTTCCTTCATTCTTATGACCCGAAGAGCGTTGTATCCTGAAGTCTTCCTTTCTTCTCATGACCTAGAGAGCTTTGTATCCCGGAGTCTTCCCTTCTTCTCATGACCCGGAGAGCTTTGTATCCCGGAGTCTTTCTCTCTTCTCATGACCCAGAGAGCTTTGTATCCCGGAGTCTTCCTTTCTTCTCATGACCGGAGAGCTTTGTATCCCGGAGTCTTCTTCTTATTGATAAGACGCGCTTCCATAGTTATGAGTCCTTTCCGTCGACCTGACGTGTGCCTATGCACCTAGGGTCTCTCTACTGTCAAAATAATTTAGGTGTCTTCTATCTTTGAATTCAACCTCTTCGAGCTCCCATTCAAAGATGGGCAGCTGTTGACTCATAATTTTCCCATTTTCATTTAGGATTTAATTGTGTGCAGAATTAGGAATTAGTCGCTAAAAAAAAAAGAAAAAAAACAACAAACAACAAAAAAGAAAAAAAACCCTAGAGAGCAACGGACAAAAAAACGAAGGGGGAGAGAGAGAAGAGAGAAGAGAGCAGAGAGAGAGAGAGTTTGAGGTGAAGCGGCGGCAGCGGCGCTTGACTGGCGTCGACCCCACTACCGCTTGACTCAGCAGCCCCCTCTCCGAGCGATGCCTCCTCGCGCAGCCCTCCGACTGCACCCAACGCCCGACGACCGCGCTTGCCTCTCCGTCATGCCGTCGCACTCACACCACCGCCGCGCCCCACCTCAACGCTACAAGCCGTCGCTCATGCGCCTGTTGCAGCTGCAACGACTTGACGCCTCTGCTCGCGATGACTTGCCGCACTCTGCTCACGAACCAACAGAACTCGCCGCCGCTACTCCCGATGCCGAACCAGCCGGAGATGAACCAGATCTGAGAAACTAGCCTCGAACAGAGGATAGAGATCCAGGGCTGGCCGCCGTGCCTCCACCTTTGCTCCGACGACCCGACGCTGCTCCCCCTCTGCCGACCACCACGGCACTGCGGCCCTGAAATCACGATGTCGTTTCTGCCGGCCGTTCGCGATCGCCCAACGTTGACCCACATCTGCTCCGCCAGCACCCCTGCCCAACCGCGACGCCGCCGCCGTTGCCATCGTCTCTGCTCAATGTGCTGCTGTCACCTATGTAGCACCGACACGCGACACGCGACACGCGACACGACACGACACGACACGTGACACGTCATTTCTTAAAAAATAGAGAATTCCGACACGTTCCGACACGTTAAATATTAAATAAATATTTTTATTTTTAATTAATTTGATTCAAATTATTTAAAAAAGCCTATAATTCAATTCATTTGAAATTTGAAAGATATATTCATAATTACTGCGAAATAAATTTTTAATTTTAACAAAAGTTATTGATGAAACTAATAATTAATAAGAAATCATAATCAATTTATTTAAATAAATTCATGATTTTCTAGAATTACCAAAATTTATCATTATTCAAAATATAATACTTTTACTTTTCGAAATTATTTTTTAATTTTATTTATTTAATTTTCTGATTAAAAAAATCCCCCGAACCCATATTTTTTTTCGTTTGTCCATTTCCCTCCAACCCAAACTCATTTTCCCTCCTCCACACCAATGAGTCAATGACAGACAGCCTGTCACGTGTCAACCTCATTTCCCCTTCCCAAAAACTCAAAACACACGCCACCTCCCCTCTTTTTATTGTTTTCTATTCCTTTGTCAAAAAACCTAACGACACTTTATTTTCTTCAGACCTTCTACCGCTTTGCAGCTTCGGACGATGGAGGCTGGAGCAGACGTGACGCCGAGGAGGAGGAGATGCCGTCGCCGCCGCCGTCGCCGCTGCCGCCGCCGCCGCTCGGCGCCCTCTCGGGCCCCGATCCCTTCCTCTTCTCTTCCTCTCGATTTTTCTCCTCCTCCTCCTCTCCACACGACCCCCTTCCTCTTCTCTTCCTCTTGACCTTCTCCTCCTCGTCGATCCATCGTGACAGTGGCGGCCCTCGCCGCTCTGGCCGTCTCTCGCCGTCGCTCGCGGCCTCTGCTCCCTCCCCCTCCCTCGCCTCCACCCGGAGTCTTCCGGACACGCGTGTCGAGAAAAGTTGACCGCGTGTCGAAAAAATCGACACGCGTTGACCGCGTGTCCGACCGTGTCGACGTGTCCGACACGCTCCGACATGTGTCGGACACGACACGGAAGCACGGACAACGTGTCCGTGCTTCATAGGCTGTCACCATCGTCCACCGCCCACCGTGCCGTCGCCGCCAAGTTGCCGGCATCTTGAACACCGTTCTCCGGCGCCGCAAAACAGCAGGGAACAGAAGAGGTGAACCGGGTCTTGACCGGGTCAGGTGAAAGTCAAACGGGTAGGGTTTTTGAGCATTTCGGGCCGGTTTTGGGTCTTTGGGTTTTTGGGCTTGTGAGCTCGTGGGCTTCATTTAAAAAAAAAACAAAAGATTATACCAGATTGGGCCGCTGGTTGGGCCCAATCTGAACCAACGAAAGGCCCGACCAGCTTGGTCAGGCCTTGTCCTTCGGGTGGGCCGATTGGCCTGGCCATCCCCCAATTGGACCCGACCCGGTTTTCCTTTTTTTTTTTTTTTTTTAAGAAAAATATAATTTAAAAAAATTTAAAAATTTTAATAAAAATTAATTAAAAATTAATTTCTTTTTTTTTAAAAAAATTTAAATATTTTAAAAAGTTTCGAAAATCCAAAATTGTAGAGTTTGGGTTAGGAATTACTATGTATTGCCATTTTAGTGTAATTATGCCTTTATTCGCTTATATGTTGACTATATTGCATGTTTGATTCGCATATCTAATTATGTTTAATTGCACGTATTTAATTTTACTGCAATTGGGATCTTGGTAGATGTGATTGTTATTTTAATGATTGCGCACCCGCATGATCACCTATCTGTTAGTTGATATGTATAAAATCAATCCAAATTGCCTGCAAACAAAAAATCATTCTTTGAAAATGAACAAGATTAGGTATCGAAAGGACATTAATTGGTCAATTAGTGTAATCAAGTCCCCGACCCTAGATTCTCTGGTTATGTAGGAAGTGTAGCATACTCCCGTACCTCACTTGGTTTCTAGCCGACCCCAATAGGCTAGTGGCGACTCCTTTTGTGCAAAATTCTTAAAAAATATCCTAATGTCACACGAGGTATGGGCTTGGGAGAGTCTGCGCCTAATCATGGGCCTTAGGCCCGTCCTTTAGGCAATACCCCTAAACCTATTCCTTCCCCCGAGGGGTAGGTCGCGACAAAAGCTATCTTCTATTTCAACACATTGAAAATCTGTAAACCATGTCACAAAGGGAGATGAAGAAGAGTAGTGTATCTTTTGGATTCATAAGGAAAATAAGACCCATAAGAAGAAATTGTTTCTTCATTCAATTGATGTAATTTCTGTACAGTATCATGTATTTAATTACAAAGAAAGAATTAATAAAGGAAATGAAATATTCTCCTATCTTTTCCTATCTTTCTAATCCTAAAAAAGACTTGATACAAATTAGTGAATCATAGCTTCCAACACTCCCCCTCAAGCTGGTGGCTTGTATATGTCCAAGACGCCTAACTTGTTTAGAAGATATGTATGTTGTCTTTGACAAAGAGGCTTAGTAAATATATCCGTGGGTTGCTCCGAGGTTCTGATTCCTCTCATCTCGACAATTCCTTCTTGAATCTTTTCTCGAGTAAAATGACAATCGACTTCTATATGCTTTGTCCTTTCATGCAGTACAGGATTTGCTGCAAGTTTGATTGCTGAATCATTGTCACAGAAGAGTAAAGTTGGTCCGTTAACTTGTGCTCCGAGATCCAAAAGGAGAACCCTTAACCAGACTATTTCACAAATAGTCTTAGCCATAGATCGGTATTCGGCTTCAGCTGAAAAAAAGGACATAGTAGATTGCTTCTTTGTCTTCCATGAAAGTAATGATTCTCCAAATTTGATGCAGAAACCAGTGATAGACCTCCTGCTCATAAGACATGTGGCATAATCTGTATCGCAATAGGCCGTCATCTCCATGTTGCACTTTCGAGAAAGGAGTATTCCTAAGCCTGAACATGTCTTCAAGTATCTCACAATCTTCAAGGCCGCATTCATGTGAGATTGCTTCGGACTGTGCATAAATTGACTAAGAGTCTGCACTGCATAGCAGATGTCTGGCCTAGTCATGGTGAGGTATATCAGTTTCCCTACGAGCCTCTGATATTCTGAGGGATCTTTTAATAATAAATCATCAGAAGGAGAAGATATGCCAGTATCATAGTCGATAGAAGTCAGTTTGGCATTTTGTTTGATAGGAATAACTGATGGTCTACAGCCTGACAATCCTGCTTATGATATGATCTCCATTACGAATTTCCGCTGGCTTAATGAGATTCTCTGATCTGAATGAGCTATCTCAATTCCAAGAAAATACTTAGGTGGCCCTAAGTCTTTGATATGACAAGTGGAATGCAGATACTCTTTGAGTTTTTTTACAGCAGAATCATCATTTCCCATGATAAGTATGTCATCAACATAGATCATCAAATAAATAGATGACATACCTTTTGTCCAAGTGAATAAGGCATAGTCATACTTGGACTGTTTGAACCCAGCGGCCATGAGTGCATTGGTGAACTTGGCGTACCATTGTCGGGAAGCTTGCTTTAATCCATAAAGAGATTTGCAGAGACGACATACCTTCGACTCCCCCTGTCTCCGTAATCCTGGTGGAAGCTTCATGTATATTTCTTCATCGAGATCACCATGCAGGAAGGCATTATGGACGTCCATTTGATGTAGTGGCCAATCACGAAAGGCAGCAACAGAAAGAAAAGCGCGAACCGTGACATCCTTTGCTACGAGCGAAAATGTTTCATGGTAGTCGAAACCCTCTCGTTGTGTGAAGCCTTTGGCTACCAACTGTGCTTTGTACCTTTCTACAGAGCCATCTGCTCTGTATTTAATCTTATATACCCACTTGCAACCGATTGGTTTGCGATGAGTAGGTAATGTCACAACATCCCAAGTACGATTCTCCATCGAGGCATGTAATTCAAATTCCATGGCCTTCTGCCAACGAGGATCACTTTTTGCCTCATTATAACTAGAAGGCTCTTGTTCCTCAGAAATATGGCTTATACAACATAGATGTTCTAGCGATAACCTATCAAAGGAAATATAAGACGAGATAGGGGAACGAGTAGCTCAACTAGAGCGCCGTTGTGGCTCATGTTGCGTCAAGGATGGTTCATCAGTGATTCTTGCTTCTAAAATATCTCCCAACTGTGCTAGTTCTTCTAGTGCTAGCTCTTCTACAAGAGGCTGTTCAATGGAATCCTCAATAGCATTCTCAGAAGGCATTGGAGGCAAGATATCAGCTGATCTTGGAGGGGAAGTAATAATGAATTTTCCTCCGAAAGATAAATCTTCTTCCAATAAGAATTGCCTATTCGTTGTCTTCTCTTCTTCAGATAAGGAAGTGAATTTCGAAAAAGGAAAAACATCTTCATGAAAGACAACATCCCTGCTTATAAAGAAATCTCCTGTAGATGGTGTGAAAAGTCGATATCCCTTTTGCAAGGTTGGATAGCCCATGAATATGCATTGTCTAGCATGGGGTGCCATCTTATCTTTATATCCTACTGTAGTTACATGACATAGACATCCAAAGACTTTAAGATGACTCAGATATGGTTTCCTTCCATACAACAGCTCAAAAGGTGCCTTTCCCTTTAGGATGCGTGACGGCATGCGATTGATTAAGTATGCTGCTATGACCACACAATCTCCCCAAAACTTTTCAGGAATAGAAGCTTGAAATTTAAGTGCATGTGCCACTTCTAAGAGATGACGATGCTTTCTCTCAACAACGCCAATTTGCTGGGGTGTATAGGTACAAGAACTCTCATGCAAGATTCCATTTAGAGAAAATAATGAAGCACATTTAGCATTGAAAAACTCTCTTCCATTATTAGTACGTATTCGACGGATTGGTTTTTGAAATTGAGTTTTGGATAAGGAAAGGAAGGTCTTTAGATGAGAAAAGACCTGATTTTTGGATTGCATAAGAAATATCCATATTGCACGAGAGTAGTCATTCACGATTGTGAGAAAGAACCTAGATCCATCATGATTCAAGGTATGATAAGGTTCCCAAACATCAGCATGAATTAGAGAAAAAATGTCATTTGCTAAGGAAGTGCTATTATGGAAGAGAGCACATGTTTGCTTAGCTATGGGACAAACAAGACATTCAGGACAAGTAAATGATGCACTGTGACCCAATCTTTTATGATGAAGAAAATTCATATCATTGGCAGTAACATTACACAATGATTTATTAAACTCAACATGGGGTAATTGAAAAAAATGCGGAAATTCCACCGAAAAATATAGCCCCTGGTTGACTTTACCCAAGCCCATCAGTTTGCCACTTAAAAGGGCTTGAAAGAAGCATTTATCAGAATGGAAAAGAATGCGACATGAATTTTCTTCACATGCTCGAGCAACTGAGATTAGATTGAATTGGAAATCAGGAACATAAAGCACATTTCGAAGAGTAATAAGGGAACCAAGATTCATAGTGCCAGTCATGGTGACTTTGGTGGTATTACCATTCGAGAGTTGTATTGATATGGGGAAAGGTAATTTCGTAATGTCGGAAAGAAAAACCTTATCACAGACTATGTGGTCATTAGCACCTGAATTAATAATCCATGCATCCGTCGAAATTGAGTTAATCAAACAGTAAGATGTACTTGTGAAGGTTCCTTCCTTATCAGTTGCATCCAATTTCTTCAATGCTTCCATCAGCTCGTGATATTGTTCATGGGTAATTGATTTTCCCATTGGTTGGCCCGATACCTGAAAAACTGAGGAGAATTTCCCTTTTTCTTTTTCTCCTGGTTTCCCATGCAATTTCCAGCAATTCTCAATTGTATGGTGCAGGCATTTACAATAATCACAATACATTTTACCTCTTCCTTTTGGCCCATTATTTTTCGCATTTGATGAGGGCCTTATCGTGGGCTGAAAAGCTTGGGCCAAAACGAGCCCATATGGACCGTCGAATCCTACAAAGAATAGGCCGTGCGAGCCCTTCGGCCCATGAACGCTTGATGATCGCGGGCCGTCCGATCCAGTTAGATGGATGCCACGCGAGCCGTCGGATCCACCCGCTCCTTGGAAGAGACGTGATTCGTCCGATTGGTGGAAGTGATCTCCACCGTCCGTTCCTTTTCTTAAAAGCGAACAAAGGTCTTCGCAAAGGAACCCTAGTTCCGCCTCTCCTCTTCCCGTGCTCTTCTGCGAGGAGCGGAATTGGCTCCTTGCCGCCAGGACCATTCTGTCTACTCCCTTGCCATGGTTTGCCGTCTTTTGTTGGCTCTCCTCCTGTATGGCGAGTTGATAGATACGGCTGAGACTCGGCAGGGGCTCCATGGTTAGTATTTGAGAACGGAATGATAGGTACGCTTCGTTGAGGATGAGGAGGAATCTCGTCGCATTCTCCCTTTCTCGCATTTTCTTGTATTGCTGTTGAATGTTGTCAGGCTAGTCGAACTTTTCCTCGGCTGCCTCTAATTCATTCCACAGAGCCGAGAGTTTATTGTATACCGTCGCGACGGTCATGTTATTCTGTTTCAGATCTGAGATCTGTTGTGTGAGAGAAAAGATCTTAACTTGATCAAGTTTTCCATACATTTCTTGTATGTTCTCCCACATTTTCTTCGAATCTTCCGTCGGGGGGAGTTTGGCCACGACTTCGAGTGCGATGCAATTTCCCATCCAGGTCCTGACCAATTGGTTGCATCGCCTCCAAAGCCGTGCCATCCACTCGTCGGATGGAATTGGGAATGTTCCGTCAATGAAAACCTCTTTATCCTTTGTTATAAGTGCCTGCCAGAATTCGCGCGACCGACTTGAATAATTGTCAGCATCTGTTAGTTGCTGACTTATGATCTTTAGCTCTGGTCCGTCGCCGTTTGTTGTATACAGAGGATCGTCGGGTTTCGGCTGGCCACTAGTAGCAAGGATCTGATATGGAAAGAAATTGGGCGCGAATTCGGGTAGGGATTTGTGCCCTGACCCAGACCGCTCATCCCAAATTCGTGACCCGCATTGTGAAAACTCGGGTAGGGATTCGTTCCCATACCCGGTCCAGTCAATCCGCCCGTCTGCTCCGGGCCGATGGTTGGATTTGCCCCATCGCCGGTTGGTAGACCTCCATCAGCTCACGCGTTGCTTTGGTAGCCAGGCGATGATGCATTGGGGATCGGCCCATGGTACCATGGATACGGCATCCATTGGTAAGGGTAGCCCGCGAAGGGTTGCCCCGGATTAGCCTAAGCCTGCTGTTGCCATTGCTCATGTTGAGATTGGGTCTGGATCTGGCTTCCCTGTTGTTCTGATGCAGGGATTACAATGGATGAATCTTGATCTCCCACGGTTTGCAACGATGCTTCTGCTGCAGATTGGTCGACTGGAGTTAAGGTAAGGTCTTGCGGTTTTGTCATGGTGAATAAAGAATTGATTCCTCCAGTAACTCCTTCTACAGATGTGGTTCCTCACTTAGGCAATCTAAAAGACTGTGATTCTTACGGCAACACTTCTCTAGAATTTGGAGTTCCTTTGCGAGATAATCGGAGCGGAAGCAAAAGTCAGTTCAGAAACACGGATGGCTTTAATACCATGTCACAAAAGGAGATGAAGAATAGTACTGTATCTTCTGGATTCGTAAGGAAAAGAAGACGCAGAAGAAGAAATTGTTTCTTCATTCAATTGATGTAATTTCTGTACAGTATCATGTATTTAATTACAAAGAAAGAATTAATAAAGGAAATGAAATATTCTCCTATCTTTTCCTATCTTTCTAATCCTAAAAAAGACTTGATACAAATTAGTGAATCATAACTTCCAACAATAGCGAATTCGATGACGCCACACAAGAACTGATTTGATCTTTTTTCATTTGAGTACTACTTCAACCTTCACATCGCGCCTGCACTCTTGTTGGGGATACATCTGCATAGAAAGAACTTACCAGTCTCACAAAAGCAAATCAAAGCAATGACTCGAACGTTAGATTGGCAGAAGCAGGGGGAGGCAGTGAAGATGTTGGTTTTGTTTATTTAGAAGACCCAACGCTAAGGATTGTCGCACGTAGGGACTGCACATACATCGTATGGAATTTACTGCATAGGGCGTCCTCGCAATTATGTGAAAATGCATGTTTCTACTCGAGTACCTTGTTCCCAGAGCCACCAAACTAAATTCTTGCCCAAAGATTGCTCGAGCAAGCAAGGTAAAGCTCCTTCATAAATGAATTAATGATCCAGAGTTAGATGTCATTACCTAGAGGTTTAATACACCTTTTAATCAACCCATTCAACCTCTAGGAACTTACACAAGAAAGAGTTATCTCAGGGATAATATTGAATTCACTTGTAATCTACTAGGAGAAAGCTGATTAAGGTCACAAACAGAATAAACATATTATTGCACTATATCAGAAGGTTACAAGTACGATAGAGGAAAAATAAAGGAAAAATACACGAGAAACACTTTTGAGGGAAAAACATCTCGCCTTGTCCAACTCCACCAATCTAAATGAAGGGTGTATTTTATGGCTTGTTCGCTGCTGAGGAACGCAGTTTGCTCAGGCTAGCAGTTATATAGTTAAGCAGCATATCTCTTGGTGGAAGGCATTCCTTAATCAACGGAACTTCGTTGAAGTTTTGAGCCCATTCATGAAGGGATGGGAACCTCTCAGCATCAATTATCTTCATACCTCCAGCTTCTTCCAAGACGCCGAGGAAATGCGGGATCCAACCGGCCATAAGATCCAAATAGCCTATCTTCTCTCCCCCGAAGAACTTCTTCCCCTCAATCTGCTTCTCGAGATATGCAAAAGACTCTAATGCAGTCTCCACTACTTTCTCCTTTTCTTGCCCATCTTCCGCACAACAGGCTCCCCAAGCACCGAAGACACACTGTTCTCAATGACACGGGGAGAAAAAAAAGCAAGCTTGTCAAGAAGAATTATTTGACTCGATGAGAAAGTAATTCTGCTGTAGCCACAAACATGCATGACATAAAGTCCCGTATCTCTCAAAGATGTGAATTATGTGTTCTTTTTTGGTGCCAGAAGAAAATTTGACCTATAGAGCCAACAAATCTACAATTGTTAAAGAGGATTTCCTAACATTAACTCTTTTAATATGGTGCAAGTTTAATGGTGCAAGTTTGAATCTTGGAGCAGGGGAAAGCCGCCGCCCTTGATGACAGCGAAAGGCAAGGCCAAAAGAAGGAGGAGATTCGGAAGAGACGTATAAAAAAGGAGGAGATAATGGATGCGTTTGGTTACACTTCTTGGGAAAGTGTTTACGAAAATGCAAAGAATTTTAAGTGAAAGGGATTTTTCAAAATGCAAATAGCGTTTGGAAAATTATAATATGAAAGTCCATTTTGAAGTATCTTTGGACAAAATGTTGTTTGGAAGACTTATATTTACAAAGCACATTTATTAATAAAAAAAGAAAAAAAAATATCTAGCCGGTAAGGGCAGCGACTGCCGGCAATATGGGATCATCGGCAACAGCTGTCAGGCGGCCCTTGGAAACCATCGGTGAGGGCCACCCAAGGTCGGGCGACCGTCGGCAGGGGTTGCGCGACCCCCGGTGAGACCTCGCCTGAGGTTGGGGGACCTCGACAAGGGCCGCACGACCTCACCAGCGGTCGCGCGACCCCGATCAACCGTCGCCAAGGCTACGCAACCCTCGCCTGAGGTCGGGGGACCTTGGCGAGGGCCACGCCTGGGTTGCGTGACCTTGGCGAGGGTCACGCCTGGGTTGCGCGACCTCGTTGGCGGTCGCATGACCCCGATCGGCCGTCGCTGAGGCTACGCAACCCTTGCCTGAGGTTGCGCGACCTTGGTGAGGGTCACGCGACCCCAAACAGCTATCGCCGGGGCCACGCGACCCTCACCTGAGGTCGCGACAACTCATATTTGAGCCGTGAGGACCTAGATTTGGGCCGCCGCGACTCGTCGGGGCAGCCCCTTGCCATGATCGTTGAGTCACCGCAACTCACGAAAGGTCACACAACACCGCTGCGACTCGTGGAGGTCACCCGACTCTCCGACAACGATCGCCTAGGTTGTCGCAACCACGCCGGTGTCCCTCTAGCCGTCAGCAGCCACTCGTAGTCAGGAAGAACCAAACCGGCCACCCTCAATGGAGAAGATGAACAGTGTCTCCAGTGGAGTCGCCAAGCTGTCGCGACCCAAATTCTCACGCAAGGGAAGCTACATGCCCTTAATTAAATGAGACGGTTCGAAAGGTCTTCTTGGCTCTCTTCTTGGAGTCGCAATTAGCTCTTTTTGATCCGTCATTTTAGCTCTTGATCATGAACGGATGGGTGAGCGAGATCGCTTTATAATCACCTAATTCAAATGAACGGGAACGTGTAAGCATGAGATGTAAATAAAAAGTCAATCCATGACAATGACCTAATCGATTTTTTCATTTATTCATGAAAAGTTTGTAGAAGAGGGGTGTTTCCTAAAGAGAGCTAGAAAAATGGACACCCTAGCAAGATCAAGTTTCCTAAACATGAATTGAAAACAAATTCTCCAAAGTTTTTTTTAAATGATTCATTGCATGACAATTTCCTCATTTCTTTTTTAATTGACAAAGGAATTAAATCAATGATTGACCTAAATTGTCATGAACCGACCCAAAAGTATAACAAAATAAATTGCATGGTAAAAGGATAGGAGACTTACTTTACCAAAGAAAATCAATGGCAATCACATAGACACGCGCATGAAACGTGAGGCTCGATTTCTATCTAAAAGGCTTAACAAAGTGGAGCTAAGAGGGTGATCTGATCGTTGCAGTCTCGCATTAACTTCAGGTCCCCTTAACTCCGGGCTCAGTCGAATGGAATGTCCAATAGTCACGCAGTCTCGCGGATATGGACAAAACACATTTCAACACCATGAAAAACTTTCGGGGAAGAGAAGGTCAACCTCTACATAGCAATCTCGCTTTGGAGGAAGAATACTTCTCAACACCATCCTAAAAATCCTATCGCAGCCCAGGACGGACCGCAGGTTGTGTGTGCAAATAGTGTAGTGCTAAAACAATAAAGCATGCACATCAATTTAAATGCAAATATCACTTCTAATTGGGAAAAATAAAGCATTTATCCCACACTCCAACCTACATGACAAAGGTTAGCAAAGACTACTCCCCTTATACCTCCCATCTGCAAAAAACATTTAACACCTTAAAAATGTTAAGGACATACCTGGGATCCTTGCTGCCAAACAAAAACATTATTAAAGAAAAATTGGCCTAAGTCAACTAAATGTTTTAACACAAGTCCCCAGTGGAGTCGCCAAGCTGTCGCGACCCGATTTTCCGGGGTGTGCCACCTAAAACTAGGTTGATGGACTACTAAGCCTTGAAGCTTAGCTCGGGCTCTCCCAAGCCCATACCAAATCGCGACTTAAGGATTTAACATGCAAAAGATCATTATCTAGGAGTCGCCACTAATCAGTTTAGGGTAGGTCGATTAGACACCTAAGTAAAACAACGGGAGATTTACTTTACTCCTACGAACCAGAGATTATGGGTACGGGGACTTGGTTACACTAGATTTCTCTAATGCCCTTTCAGTACCATTCTTTAGAAAAAATGTTTGGCAAGCAGCTTGAATTGATTTTAAATTTATTTCTCTAACATGTGAGGTGATCATGCGGGTGCGCAATCCATCAATTTAACACCCAAGAAAGCAATGAATAAATTACAAACTTACCTCAAAGCAACGAAAGCATCTGCGTTGTTAGATCAAAACTCACATCAGCAATCCTAGATATGATTTCTAATTAACAAGCAATCACTCAATCTTTTTTGTTTTCATTTATTCAATGAGAATCATGCGATGCAATGTTATTAATCTAACATGAGTTGATATGACATGGTAACATGACCTAAACTATATGACATGAGTAAAGGTAATTTCTAAAGAAATGCAATAATTAAATATGCAATCTAAATTAATCAAATAACCTAACTCTAATGACAGGCAACTTCTAATTAAATGAACCTAATAATAATCACTAAATGACATGCACTTCATGAACCTAATTCTATATGACGTGCACATGAATTTTCTATTCTAGAAAAAATGCAACATATTCTAGAAATTGAAACTAATTTATCCTAAAACAAATTTGTATGAAATTCGAAATTAAGGAAAATGCAAAATATAATTATCTAGATTAAGATTCTATCTAGTTTATATTAAGGATCGGGTCAGACTAAATCCTAATTTAAACTAAGATATTATCTTAACCTAACAAGTTCTATCCTAAGATGCAAAAATAAATCTAAACTTAAAATAAAACACTTAATTTATTCTAAAATGCCATGACGTGCAAATAATGCCTTAATTCCTAATTTTTTTATGAAATTCGAAATTAAGATCAAACAGGCAATTCAGATAATAAAAGAAAAACTAACAATCCTAAATGAATGCACTTTTTCTTTTTTCTTTTTCATGATTCAAAATAAAAATCCCTATTCTAATCATGCAAGATAGTTAAAAAAAAAACAAACATAATCCTAATTCAAACTTCTTCTTTTTTTTAGATTTCCTTTTTACGAAAAATAAAATTAACTCAAACACCATGACACCAAAATCAAACAAGATAAAATTGATATTCGAAAATTGGCGAACCATATCTCGCGCATGAGATCGGGCTGTCCAATTTTTAAAATTAAATCGCGAATCGAATCTCGAGCATGAGATCGGATTGTCGATTTTTTTTGTAAGGGATTGCGAGTCGGATTTCGGGCGCGAAAATCGGACTGACAAACCCTAATTTGAGGGGCACTTTCATGTCGGAATATCAATCATACCTTAAAAACTAATTCTAAAAAAAATTCAAACAAAGAGATAAAATATCAAAACCTAAAACAAGATAAAATAAATCTACCAAATAAACTAAATCTAACAAATCTACCTCAATTTGAATATTTTCCCAAAATCCAAAGGGTAGAATGGATCAACGATGAAAACTCGACACGGCTAAGGATGGTGCTCGACGAGGCCGCGCGGAACGCCAAGAGAACCTGCAAAAAACAAAGAATCCATAGCTGGAATGGTTCGGTGATCAATGAATTCACGACCTTGATGGCTCGCGGGGATGGGACGCTGCAATGGTTAGGCTCGGACAGCAGCCGAGAGGGTGGACTCATGGTGATGTAGCCGATGATGAGGTGGGCTGAATTAACGTCAAGGAATCTCCGCGCGACGATGCGAAGAAAAGCCAAGAGTTAGATACCGTGTAATCATTTAAGAAATTTCGCCAAGGCAGCAACTTGGTAAGACTCCAAGATCTGCGTTCGGGAGTCTACTGGTGGCTCAATTGACGCTTGAAGGTCCGAGTGCTTGCTAGAGAAGCCGAGGGCGCTGTTGGGGTCGATAACAAATTGCTGTGACGCCGCTTGGAGTCCGTTGATTTGACTTCGTTGAATCAGCACTAGAACTTGCTGCGTTCTGGGCTCCGTTTGACTTATAGTCAACGAACATCTCCCCCTCAATTGCATAATTGTATCAATTGTGCGGCCCTCACCTTTGTTGACTATTGACCTCTGAATATGAGGACTTTCTATCGTGTAATGGCTCCTTTTGTCTTCTTTACACGTGTTGATTTTGTCGAAGAAGGAAAGGCATGATGAAGATGGGATTTCGTTGATTCCTGAGGACAATTGGTGCGACACTAGTGATGCGGGCAGTGAGATCAACAACTTAGCGCTTCGTCGTCAACGCGGCTAAACTAGAGCAGCAACATCGTCAAGGTTGGGGACAGCGAGCTCAGCATGGCAAGGCTTGCGGCTCGTCGACAAGTTGTCGCGGATGATGAGAGCGTGGCGCAATGACGGCGTGGGTCTCGGCCAAAACTTGGCCAAAAGAACTCTTGTTCTTTCCTCTCTTTTCTCCCGTATATCTCTACATGTGGCCGTGTATATCAATATGTGTGGCCTCCTTTTTTCCTGTGGTGTAGCAACCTATTTATAGGTGAGTGGACTAGGGTTTTAGATCAATATCCACGAGGAATTTTCGAACGCAATATTCCTTCACGAATTTTATTCAAGATTGCGATAGAATTTTTCTCTAAATCCGAATCTTGCAAAGATAAATCACAATGTTTCGTCACATCTGCCCTATCCAAAAAAAGTTCATATCTCGGAAAAATTTAAAATTTTTGTTTTCCCACGAGATAATTTCCGGTCATTAAAAATCGAGCTTGGGCCAATTTGTTCGCTTCGCGGGCTTAGTCTGGCCTTTCAATTTGCAACTTAAAATCACCAATTTAAACCTATCCACAACCAGTCCAATAAATAAATGCGAGACATGCAAACTAAAAATAAATGCACCTAAGTCTAATGCTACGCAAATGAATTATAATATTTTCAAAAACTAAAATTACCCCTAATGACTAAATGGACCGTCAAAATTTAGGTGTCAACAACAAGGCTGGCATTCTCCACTATGTAGCACCGACACGGACACGCGACACGCGACACGACACGACACGTCGACATGTCATTTCTTAAAAATAGAGAATTTCGACACGTTATATATTAAATATATTTTTATATATAAATACATAAATAAATAATAATAAAAATAGCCTAGAATTAATTTACACGAAAATATTAAATAATATCATTTATTATTTTAATTTGTTACAATAATACATAAAACTTAGAGGAAAAAAACATTGTTTAAAGAAAAATGCTGAAATGATATTTTGAAATTTATTTATTTATCATATATAGCATTTTTTTATTACTTCTTTCATAGTAAAAGACTTTTTAAAAAACTAAAACAATTCTAAAAAAACAAAACTGAAAAAAAAAAAAATTGACCCCGTGCGTGTATATGTATAGCATTTTTATTACTTCTTTTATTACTTCTTTTATGTATATTTATATTTTGAACCCACAAGTATTAGAAATTTTTAAAATTGACCCCGTGCATGTCGGAATCACGTGTCGAAATTCTGGACTCGCGTGTCGGAGAGAGTTGACCATGTGTCGGATTTTTCGACACTCGTTGACCGCGTGTCGGACATGACACGAAGGCTTCCGGAGAGTGTCCATGCTACATAGATTCTCCAAAAGGGGGGTTGAAAAGTTTTTGCCAAACACCCCTACATTAGCCCAAAGATCTTTAGGGGCTCAAAGATCCTTGGCAAAGTGGTTGCCAAACGCAGCCAATATGCATCTCTCATTCGACGACAGTGAAAAAAAAACGACAGATGAATGATAGCCAATCAAGCAAGAAGCAGATCGGATTTGATTACGCTCCAATTAAAGAATTCATTGTTTAACATTTGCCAAGCTAAGTAGTACCGATACTGACACGCGACACGTGACACGACACGACATGCTGACATGTCGTTTTTAAAAAAATAGAGAATTTCAACACGTTGGGACTCGCATATATATATATATATATATATATATATAATTATCATTTTTATGATTATTTCAATCAAATTAATTTAAATCAAATTCATAAATAATTAAATAATTAAAAAAGCTTATAATAAATATATACTAAAAACATTAATTCGCTATTTATTAATATCATTCATTGTTTCAATTTGATAAATTCAACTCTATTTCAATAATTCATAAAATTTGGAGAAAAAACAAGCAATCCATATTATGAACTCGCATGTTAGATATATTGGAAGAGGAGAAAAAAAACTTAAGGGGTGAATTGCGTATCACGGGAAGTGGTAGTCAGAAGAGAAGAGAATACTAGCTTTTTTTTCTTTCTCCATTTATTATTTTTATTATTGTGTTTTATTTTTTCATATATATATTTTGACCTCTCATTTATTGAATTTTTAAAATTGACCTCGATATTGAAATCACATGTCGGAAACTCGTATGTTAGAATTCCGACTCGAGTGTCGAAGAGTGTTGAGAAAATTAATCAGGTGTCGGATTTTCCGACACATGTTGACCGAGTGTTGGAGAGTGTCGGAAAGTGTCAGACATGTGTCGAAGTGTCTGACACGACACGAAAACTCTTGGAGAGTATCAGTACTTCATAGCTGCCAAGTTTGACTAGATGTCGCAGACAAGTTTCTTGAAAGTTACGGTTGTTGACAAGTGAAAGGGAAAGGGACGGCAAGAGATTTATCTTTGCCTATGCGCAATTTATCTCCCTTCATGAAAAAAAGATATGATTTTTCTTTTGTCATTTGATGCTATCAATCTAAATATATTTTTATTAATACACAATTTATCTCAATTCATATTTGCGATACGCTAATTTCTAGTAAACTTTTTCTCGAAACACATTTTGGACTCCGAATCAAGTATGCTTCCTCGATATACGGATTATATATATATATAACATTAAATACATGGATCATCATTAGCCCCGTTTGTTGCCATAAATTTTACATGAAATATAAATTTATATACACGTATTTTTTTTGTAGAATATAGTTGATTTTCGTTGCTAGTCCTGCAAATTGAATAATTTCAGTTGCAGTAGGTAATTCTTCTAAAAAGTCGTGCCACGTCCGAAGATCCCCTTATTCTTCTCTTTGGTTCAGTTTCAACAATATTCACCAGAGTTGGCAACTACTATATCTGGGCCTGAGAAACGCGAGAACATCTCGCCGTATCCATGGGCCGTGGGCGCGGCCCAAACCGATTAAGGGGCGCTCGGCGAAAAGACGGACGTGCCCACTTCGGACCCCATCATTTGCGACATCGACACTGATTCATAGACGTTGCGTTGCATCAAAGTTAAAATAAATAACTAAAAAATAAGAAGAGGAAGAAGGGGAAAAAGAAAGGCATAAAATGACCAAAGAGGACTTCGCCCTCGCAGCTCACGCGCACGCTCCCCCTCTCTCTCTCTGTCTCTCTCTCTATCGAGCAGGAGAGAGGGTCGCTCTACTGAAACCTGAAATTCTTTCTGCAATGGCGTCTTCACGCCGCAGATAAGAGATTCCCTTCCCAACCATGTCCTAAAAAAGTTCTTTTGCTTCTGGGTTTCTTTGATTTTCATCTGTCGCGTCCGGTTTTCTTAGGAAATTGGAATCTTGAGAAGATCGATCGCATCAGGTCCATTCATTTTAAAGTATTATGCATTCTAGAATTTAACTACAAATGCTAGGATGATTTGAATCCATAGATATTTCCTTCCTTGATAGTAATTTTTCTTTGTTCTTTATTTCACTTTCTCGAAAAAATTTATGATTAAATTGATCAAATTAAAAATTTTAAGATTGAATAAACCATGTACGATACGTTTAGAATTTTTTGGATAAATATGGGAAGTTTACCATCTTGCTCTACCATTGGTTGACAATGATTTATCATAATTTTGTTTTCTTGCATGACATTGATCTACCGAAACTTTTGCTTTAAATCTATTATTTCTGAGAGCGATGACTCTTATCATGACTGCAGAAGTTCATGGGGATCTTGGTCTTCATTTTTCGCTTTTAGTTAAAGATTCACACAGGAGTGCATGCAAATGGATGAAACGATGGAAAGATGCTCAGGATGCTTGAGATTACATAAGGCGAGAGTTTTCTTGAATCATTACTTTTGATTTTTTTACTGATGCGCACTGTATTTTGAGGAAAAACAAATGGGACGTGAGCCGTAGTGATCTCGAAAGGCCTTGTCAAACATCGTTTAGGACGTTGTGTGGGCCTATAAAGTAAGCACGTCAAATTGCACGAATCATGGTGCGATTCAATGACTCCGTGCCGAAGTTCAACTCAAACAAAGTAATTGATGGACTTGAGCTTGTGTTGAAGCGTAGGTCAAAGTACTTCAATACAAATATGATACTGAAATATTTTGCAGGCAAAAATGGAGCAACAGGTTTTGGGGAAGGCCTTCCTAGTTGCACCATAAAAAGGAACGTATGAAGCACATGGTTTTTGACGTCGGATTTTTTTGAGTTTCTTTCAAAAGTATATCCCTAAAATTGGTGGCTTCGTCCAACTTACAGGTGGCATAAATATTCACCGAACAACAATCTCAATCGCCAAAATTTTCAAATTAGACCCTAATTCCCAAGATCTCTAAACTAAACCCCCGAGTCTTCTGTCTTCTCTCTTTCTTCCAGGAACTTCTCCAGATGATAATGTTCGAGGGAAGAAGAAGAAGATGATCAAAAGAAGACCCAAATGCAGCTAAAACGTGCTCTTGTCAAACTAAACTTTAATTCTTCGACTCCGAAATCTCCCCTCCATGTTCGAGCTCTTGGACTTAGCTTCACCGATTTGGCAATCTTGGCGTTCATGGATCGATGATGCCCCTGAGCACTTGGGCGAGGGACTCCGTATCTCGGATGAGCTTGTGCTCGAGGAACTCGGTCTTGAGGTAAGACTCTGTGCTCCACTGCTCGTGTAGGTCCCGGACAAGGCGAAGGAGCTTGGAGATGTTCAGCAAGCAGGGCTGAACCTAGGTGGAAGAGTGCAGAAATTAGATGTCAAATGTCTTGTTTATTTCACGAAAAATGAATGATGTTTAAAATATTTTTAAAAAAATAATTATTTGCATCGCTTATATAGATGAATAAACAGATAAAATTTGCATTATTCACGAAAATATTTACACATAAATTATTAATGATAATGAAAATATTTTTTATCAACTAAATATTTACACATAAAAGATTTGTGCCGCCGGTAAATTGGAGGTCGATTTAGATAAAGTTGCAAATTCCGGAGCCACGCTGCGAAAGCTATCAACTTTGACTGGGGATTTTAGAAAATTTCCTTAAACAAATGTTAGTGCCGTCTAGAAATCGAGGACTCTTGCGTGTCTTGTCGAATTGACCTTCGAAGCGTTAAAGAGGAAATGGCAGGAAACATGCTGGACACTATTAAAAATCCGATGGACCAAATGAACAAGTTAAGGACATTAGAGAATTCCATATAAACCTTATTCCCGCCGTGAGAGACGTGCATGCCGTCTCGTCATAAGTTCCAAATTATTGCAAGTCAAATCAGTGAACTTCTGCCGCGATGCTGACAGATTAACAGCTGCACCGTTGACCCTCCATTGATTACATATCACCTTATGAACTCTCCACGCCTGCCATTCTACGTCCCACAAGCGCGCCGTTAGAGAGAGAGAGAGAGAGAGAGAGAGAGAGAGAGAGAACGGGCGAGGGAGAGGCACAGAGAGATTACCACGGCAATGGAGGGACCATCTAATGCGTTTCCGATGAACGGCGGAGAAGGGCCTCACAGCTACTCCAGAAACTCCTCAGGCCAGGTAAGTTAGGCATGCGGTGTTGATGTGTGATTTCAGTTCTTTTTCGTGTCCGATCTGTTTCGACAGACCAACCCACGAGTTTTGAGAACACCCTCGTACCAGGATGTTTTCGAATGTCTATGGAATGCGTCATGTCGTGCACCATGACTGCAAGTATCTTCTTTCATTTCGAATTCAGCTTGAGTGCTATATCTTGCTGCAGAGAATATTTATAGACAGGGCCCGCAAACTCATCCAGGAGGCAGTAGCCGAGCATCTCGACATGAAAGCATTCTCTTCCTCCGGAGCTTTTCTCATCGCTGATCTCGGTTGCTCCGTCGGGCCCAACACGTTCTATGCTGTGAGCAACGTTCTTCAAGCAGTAGAGCAGAAGTGCCAATCCCAAGGACTCGACTCTCAAATCCTGGAATTCCAAGTATTCTTCAACGATCATGTGGGGAACGATTTTAACACCCTCTTCAAATCACTCCCACAAGACCGGCGATATCATGCGGCCGGCGTGCCGGGTTCATTCTACGGCCGCTTATTCCCCAAAAACTGTCTCCACTTTGTTTACTCTTCCTTCGCTCTTCATTGGCTTTCAGGAGCTCCAAAAGAAGTTCAGGACAAGAGCTCTCCAGCCTGGAACAAAGGCAGGATATTTTACCCCAATGCGAACAAAGAAGTCATCAAAGCATATGCAGCTCAATTTGCTAAAGACATGGAGGTTTTTCTCCGCGCTAGAGCACAAGAAGTTGTTCGAGGAGGACTAATGGTGCTTACCTCTCTCACCCGTCTTGACGGAGCTCCTCATTCTCAAGTTTTTGTCAACAGGTCTTTATATTTGTTGGAATCTTGCCTCGTGGACATGGTCAAGAAGGTAAAACAAATGATGTTAGTCGAGTGCTGCTAGAAATTCTCTAAATTGCTGTTGAAAATTTCTGTTCATATTCTTAGATTTCCCGTGTATATTTCCGTAAAATAAGAAATACTTTTCCATTAGAACACTAGGAATGAGGGGTCATACTTTGGCAAAACAAATGAGCCTAAAGTTTCCTTCTTCAATTTTCTGGTGTAGGGTACTATAAGTGAAGAGAGAATGGACGAGTTTAACCTACCGATGTATTATGCGTCCCCCCAAGAAATGAAAGAAGCAGTAGAAAGAAATGGGCGTTTCAGCATCAAGAAAATGGTGGAGCTAGTTGAAGGATTAGCAGAAGCCTCTCCACGAACGGGGAAAATGATAGCTTCTCAATGGAGGGCGGTTCTGGAGGGACTCTTGAAGGAGAAAATGCAATTTGGGGAAGAGATGTTAGATGAGCTCTTTGACTCGTTTGCCCGGAAGCGCCATGAGTCGTCTATCTTTGAGTTCGTGAGAGAAAGCAGCATCACGTTTGTTCTTCTCGAACGGAGCACTACCAACTAAGGGAAAGTAGGTCTGATGAGTCCCATAAAATCGAGCTTCATTCTTTGGCATAAGCTGCTTTAATATATATCAACTTGTTCCAACAGATATTCCATAAGTATTCAATAATGTTGGAGCTGTGTCTCAGTGCTGCTACTGATGTTCTGTCGTTTTATTTATTATTCACTCAAGTTTATTTGTTAGGTGGTTGGTTTGTTAGCTATTTTCTAGGAAGTGGAACAAGTCTATGTTGTATGTCTGTGTGCGGTTATGTTTGTTGGAAAAATTCTCTTAAGGTATTTTGAAGTCGACAAAACATTTTCATCAGTCTAGTCTGAAGACTTGCAGACTCTACTGGCAAAGTCTGAAGACCAAAGTCTAAAGATATCAAGACTCAAGTTTCAAAGTCTACTCTCATGGATAGTTTCCAGACCGACAAAGTTAAAACTTCTATTCTGATTCTATCTAGTATGGTTTGACTCCAACGGTTAAGAAATATCTCTCGACTGGAATTAGCACTACAAGATCTTATATTCGTATTTGAATAATCTAGATTCTCTAGATTCACAACTTATATTTGGAAGGTTCTACTTATGAAAACCAAGATCCTAATTGTATTGACGAACATGATTGATGGGCTATCAACACTTGCCTTAAAGAGCTCGAAATCTCTCTAAATTGATTCTGTCCAACGGGTTGATTGGAAGAACTTCTTTGGAATGTGCCAACGGTAATGAAAGCATGAAGAAGTATTTAAGAGAGACGCTCAAGTTGTTGAAGGGTGCCAGATAGAAGAATTCCAAAGTCTGAATCTCCTTGTTATTTTGTGGTCCTATTCTTCGAGCTATACTTGTAATCAAAAGAGAGACAGAAGTGTGGTGAGACCTTGATGAAGTGTAGTAAAGTCTCTATACTATGGAATCAAGGGCGTGAGATTGTAAATTCTCTTTTTGATTCTTAGTGAAATCCAACCAGAGGGTTGTCCGTGCGGGAGAGTGGACGTAGGCTTGATCTAAGCCGAACCACTATAAATCTGGAGTCTTGATTATCTATCCCTAATCATTTTACTTTTCATTACTTTCATTTGCAGTGATTATTGTTTTTAAATCCTTAGTCTCTCATCAAAGAAATTGCCTATACATTCTGTTAAAATTATAAAAATCGTCTTAGTCACCTATTCACCCCCCTCTAGGTGCTCGTACTAGTTCTAACAATTGGTATTAGAGCTTGTGTACTCGTTTATAAGAAGTGTTTTCACTTCTGAGTAAAAGATCTATGGCTAGTATGTTGCCTATAGGGTTGGTTGAAGGTCAAAGCAACACCAGACCTCCATACTTTGATGGAAAATATTATAGCATATGGAAAAATAAGATGAAAGCATTCCTAAGATCGAAAGATCCTTTGGAATGGGAAGTAGTAGACAAATGAATCATTCCTGCTGCTGCATCAGAATCAGAGAGAGGAAAAGAAGTTGTTGTTCCTATCGAGATGACTCAAGAAGAAATAACCAAGAGACAGACTCTTGACGCTAAAGCCATTTATTCCTTATATTGTGCTTTATCCCCTACTAAGTATAACAGAATATCCTCTTGTGATACAGCAAAAGAAGTCTGGGATAGGCTTCACATCACGTATGAAGGAACTGATCGAGTGAAAGAGACAATGATCAACATTCTTTTGGGACAATATGAAGTTTTCAAGATGAGATCAACAGAATCAATAACTGACATGTTTAGCCGTTTTACCGAAATTGTGAATGGTCTTGAATATCAGGGACATCTAATCTCAGGACATATGAAGGTCAACAAACTTCTGTGTGGACTCTCTAAAGATTGGAATTACATAAAGACTTCAATAAGAGAGACACAGAGGATTGCTCCACTCTCTATAGATGAACTGGTTGGAACTCTTCAGTCTTACGAAGTAGAGCACACCAACGAAGAAGAAGATTTAAAAGGTAAGAAATCTATTGCCTTAAAGTTTAATGATTATTCTGATGCTACAAACTCCGAAGAAGATCTAGATGATGAAGAACTGACACTCATGATAAAGAGATTGAGAAAGCTGAACAGAAAGGGAAGAAAATTCAATTGGAAGAAACAAAGCTCATAAAGGTTTCAGAACAAATCAACAGAGGAAGATGATTCCAACAAAAAAGTGACTTGCTTTGAATGCAAGAAAAATGGACACATCAGACCCAACTGTCCTCTGTTAAGGAAAAGGAAAAGAAATGCTGAGAAATACAGAAAGGCACTCAAAGCAGAGACTTAGAGTGATACTGAATGTGAAGAAAGAGATGATGATTATGGCAAAATCTGGTTCAGACTCAGACCTTGAGACAGATATAGACTCAGACAGTGAGCTTGAGGTTAGTAATCTAAAAATTCCTGTTAAAGTTTTGAAATATATTGATGAACTATGTCTTGGTCTAAAAACCTCTCTTAAGAGGATCGCCAAATTAAAAAAGGAGAATTCTACATTGAACCAACAGGAGAAAATTTGGAAAGAAAAATTTGAAAAGTTAGATAAGAACTTTACAATCTTGAAAGAAAACTCAGATTTTGTTTCCAAAGAAAACACTCATTTGAAAAATGATATTTCAAACATATCAAAAAGATTTTCAAATGGTTCTGAAAAATTGGATAAGATTCTTTCAATACAAAGACCCTACTTTGATAAGTTAGGTCTCGGTATGACTTCTGAAACTATTTCACTAATTGATTTCCCAAAGGTGAAGGAAAGAATCAAACAAAGACCAACAAGAATTGTTTATAAAAACCATTTCTAGAAAGTCTTTGTAAAACCTGTTGGCCGAAATGCTCTAAAATGTTCAAAGTGTCAAAGCTCATAACATTTTGAGAAAGAATGTCATTTGGTTTGGAGACCTGTTAAAAGGAATTGAGCAAAGACTGTTTATTATTCTAACTCTTCTGGACCCAAAATGATGTGGGTACCAAAGAAAGCTTGAATTCTTCTTAATTGCAGGTCACTATCAAAAGGAAGATAAAATGGTGTTTAGATAGTGGCTGCTCAAGACATATGACAGGAGATTCAAGTTGCTTCATAAAACCTGTCTAGATAGATGGAGGAAAAGTTTCTTTTGGTGGTAACAATAAAGGAAGGATTATTGGTCGCGGAACAGTAAAAATTGGAAGTCTATCAATCAACAATGTTTCCTTAGTGGAAGGATTAAATTACAATTTGCTTAGCATAAGCCAATTGTGCGATACTGGATTCAAGATCAATTTCTAGGAAGGAACGTGCTCAGGAATTAGTAAAGACTTTACTCAATCTTTTACTGGACGTAGACATGGAAATATCTATCTTTTGGATGTGAATCAAGAAAGATCACAATGCTTAATATCAGTACAAGATGAAGCTAATCTATGGCACAGAAAGCTTGGCCATACCAACATGAAGTAAATTACCAAGATCTCTTCCAAGAAATTTGTTCAAGGATTGTCTATTCTCAATTACTTAAAGTTTGATCTATGCACACCTTGTGTACTGGGTAAACATGTTAGAAACTCTTACAAACCAGTAAATAAAGTTTCCACTAATCGTATACTGCAGCTTCTGCATATGGATTTATCTGGACCTACAAGAACGCAAAGCATTGGTGGAAAAAGGTTCTGCCTAGTAATAGTGGATGATTATTCACAATTTACTTGGGTCTACTTTCTTGCAAGTAAGTTTGAGACTTTCTCTCACTTTTCAAAATTTGCTAAGAAGGTGCAGAATGAGAAATGTCATACTATCTCAAGCATTCATACAGACCATGGAGGTGAGTTTGAAAATCAAGACTTTACTAAATTCTGTGATGAATTTGGTTTTCAGCATAAATTTTCCTCTCCATACACACCAGAACAGAATGAGGTTGTGGAAAGGAAGAATCAGTCTTTACAAGAAATGACAAAAACTCTTTTGATTGAAAGTAATATTTCATCAAGGTTTTGGGCTGAAGTTGTTTCAACTGCTTGTTATATTATTAACAGAGTATTTTTAAGGCCAATTCTTAAGAAAACCCCTTATGAAATTTTTAAAGGAAAGAAACCAATTGTTTCTTATTTTCAAGTATTTGGTTGTAAATGCTTTTTCTGAAGAATGCAAATGATCGAGTTGGTAAGTTTGAAGAAAAATCAGATGAAGGATTATTTCTTGGTTACTCAACTGCAAGCAAAGCCTACAAAGTATTCAACAAGAAGACTCAGACTGTGGAAGAATTAATGAATGTCAAATTTCAAGACTCTCCACAAATTCAGCCAATTTAGATTGAAGAATCAGAATCTGCTCCAAACTCTTCTAGATCTACCTCCCATGAAGCAGTTCAAAATTCATAAGCAGTACAACAAGCTGTTGATGAAGAATCAAATCAAGAAAATGATCAACAACCTATCAGACTGTCCAGTAACTAGAAGCACAAGTCTAGTCATCCCGAAGAACTCATTATTGGAAACGTTAATGAGGGAATTCGAACAAGATCCAAAAGGCGAGAAGAGTCTAGTGCTGTTGCACTTATCTCTGAAATAGAACCCAAAAACATTGAAGAAGCCTTAGCTGATGAAAGCTGGATTGAAGCAATGCAAGAAGAGCTCAGACAATTCAGTATTAACGACGTATGGGAATTAACTCCTAAACCAAAAGGTAAATCTATTAATGGAGTTAAATGGGTTTTCAGGAACAAAGTCAATGAAAAAGGCAAAGTGACAAGAAACAAAGCAAGACTCGTGGCTAAATGATACACACAAGAAGAATGGATAGACTATGATGAGACTTACGCTCCAGTAACAAGGTTAGAAGCAATCAAATTATTACTTGCTTTTGCATGTTATAAGAATTTCAGTTTATTCCAAATGGACGTCAAAAGCGCATTCCTGAATGGATTTATTCAAGAAGAAGTCTATGTGGAGCAACCTCCTGGATTTGAAGACTCAAAGAAACCAGACTCTGTGTTCAGACTGAAGAATGCTTTATATGGATTGAAACAAGCTCCTCGAGCTTGGTATGAAAGGCTAAGTAACTTTTTAATTCAAAGTGGTTTCACTAAAGGAAAGGTAGATACTACTTTATTCATTAAAAAGGAAGGTAAAAGCTTTTTACTCGTTCAAATTTATTTTGATGATATTATATTTGGATCATCTAACGAGACTTTGTGTAAGAAATTTTCTAAGTTTATGCAGGATGAATTCGAGATGAGCATGATGGGCGAACTATCATTCTTCCTTGGTCTACAAGTGAAACAACTGAAAAAAGGAATCTTTATTTATCAAGAAAAATATACGAAAGAACTTGTTAAAAAGTTCGGTCTGGAGAATTGCAAAAAGACTGACATACCTATGTCAAGTTCTTTGAAGATAGACAAAGATGAAGCAGGGAAGAAAGTCGACCAAAAATTATACAAGAGTATCATTGACGCAGATCTTGCAGGTTGTAGAGTTGAAAGAAAAAGCACTTCTAGCACTTGTCAATTACTTGGTAACATGGCAGTATCTTGGATTTCAAGGAAGCA
Organism: Eucalyptus pauciflora; assembly: GCA_007663325.1. Lineage (NCBI taxonomy): Eukaryota > Viridiplantae > Streptophyta > Magnoliopsida > Myrtales > Myrtaceae > Eucalyptus > Eucalyptus pauciflora. The sequence goes on from VMYD01000387.1 coordinate 1,452,280, forward strand.
AAGTATTGTAGCTCTTTCAATAGCTGAAGCAGAATACGCAGCCTTTGGAAGTTGTTGTTCTCAAATGCTCTAGATAAAACAACAACTACGAGACTTTGGTATCGAAGACTCTTGTACCGAGATCAAATGTGACAATACCAGTGCAATCAATTTTACAAAGAATCCTATTCTACATTCAAGAGCAAAACATATTGAGATTCGACATCATTTTATAAAAGATCATGTTCAGAATAAAGAAGTCTTGATACAGTTTATCGACTCAAAGAATCAACTGGCAGACATCTTCACAAAGCCGCTTGAGAAAAGTTTATATGAGTCTATTCGTTCAAGACTCAACATTTTATCTCTTGAAGACTGTTGAAGTTCAGACTCAGAATCTAAGTCTGAAAAGTATCAGACTCAAAAGTTCAGACTTAGAAGACCAAACGTCACGACTGTAAGTTGTTACAATTACAGTTCATTTACTCGTTTAAATTGATATCTCGAAAATGTAAGACCGCTTGTTTATCTCTAATTAAGGCAGTTATTTTTTAAACAAGGGTGGTTATCGATTTGTTTAAAAAGACAGTTATTTTTGTAAATGGATTTTTATTTTTTCCTTATTGTGACGCTTCAAATACCCCGTATCGATTGCTTTGTATACTCTTTCTCCTCCTCTTTTTCACTTTACCCAGAAACCCTAGATCACAAATTTTTCACTATTTGAGATTGTCCTTCACAAGTTCTTCTCCTCAAGTTTTCATCTTTCTTGCGATACAAGTGTGAAAGTTCTCTCCAAGAAAGTAACAATGTCGTACCAAAGGAAATCTTCCAGAATAGCAAGCAGGGGACCACAAGGCTCGGGTGAGGGGCTTACACACTTTGATCTTACTGAAGAATGAGACTTTCCAACTGGACAGATGCACCAATATTCTCAACAACGCACTTCTTCCACTAGATCTCATGTTCGTAACCCTCAACATGCAGAGGAAGGCATCATTGAAGATGTAGAACCAGTAAGGTCTCTTAAGCCTGCATTTGTTTATAGGCTTTATTCTGCTTTGAAGGAAGGGGGTTCTGCAATGACGTTTATTGACGAATTCTTGAAAGAGAAGGGTTATAGAAATGAGACTCATTTTCTAATTGTGATGGAACGATCGGGTGTTGTTCCTGTTGGAACAGCAGCAAAGAATTTTGCAAACTTTCCGAGTGACCCTCGCTTTGGTAGTGTTAATCAGCCTGAGGGGAAAGATGATGATGAAAAAATGTTTGTGCATTTTAAGCCTAGGATGGGTGTGGCTACAACTCTTCGGGGAAAGAGAAATGAATTGTTTCGATCGGAGGAACACAAGTAAGTGTATGCAAGATTGCTGAAGCGTGGGGTGATGAACCCACAAACTGTGGATTTTGATTTTCTAGATCTGTTGAACATCAATTTGAGGGAGAAGTTTGAGAAGCTTCAACTTCATCAATTCTGTACTGAGAGCGAGGTTGCTCATTCCGAACTGATGGCTTATTTTTATTCTAACCTCAGTTTTCTTGATGCAAATAGTTTTTCTTTTAGTGTGAGGGATAAAGAGTATGTGGTTGACATAGATACTCTGGCTGACGTTATTGGTGTGGAAAGAGGAGCTTTCCAATCAATTTCAGTGTCTGTTAGCCATACAACTCTGGAGCTTGCGAGAGACAGAATCGCAAAAGGTCGTCTCTCCTATTCAAGGATGAATGCTTCAAACATTCTGCTTCACAAAATTGTGATCAACTGTCTCAGACCTAAGTCGACATTGAAGACATATGTATCCATTTTTGAAGCAAAACCGATGTATGCCATTAAGATCGGTCTTAACTTTTCCTTGCCCAATACCATCATGTTCCACATGTATCGGTCTATGGCGAAGGACAATGGAAAACTCCCTTATGCTGCTCTGATCACTCGTTTATTCAAACATTTGAACATTTAGCCTCCCAACATTATGTGTGTGAAGACTATCGATCAAATGGTCATCGGGCTGAGGATGATTACGAAAATGCGTCTGAAAGAACTCAGCAAAAAGCTTGAGCAGTTCAAGGAGAAAACCCCTGTCAAGACCAGACCAGATTCATTTATTGCAAAGAGGAAAGGAAAAGATCCTATGACTAGTCCTATCAAGAAGAGGCGAGCGATCATCTTGGAGGATGAAGATGATGAGGATGATATTCCTATCTCTGCCTTTGTTTCCCAGCATTCTGTTCCTGAGTCAGCAAAACCATAACAACAAATTGAAGAAGAAACTGAGAAAGGGAACCAGGAGAAGAAATCCTTGCAGACAGCAGAAAAAGAAGAAAAAGAAGAAGAAAAAGAAGAAACAGCTAGAACAGACTCACAGCAATAGCCAGAAGAACAACATGCCAAAGAAGGCAGAGCAGATTCTCCAGCAGAAAAGGAGGATCAAAGACATCTTGACACTGAAGAAGTTTCTCAGCAAGAAGAATACTTCTCTCCTCTAGAAGGCATTGAAACAGGGGGAGATATTCAAAGAGAGAGTGTTCCTCTCTTAACTTTTACCAGTGCAAGTGTTAGTCAATCACTTGCTGGTGCAGAGGATGTTCACGCCTCTCATTTTCCTGAGGAAGAGGCAACATCTCCAAATATTGATCTTCCTGCTGATATTCGCTCCACTGGCTTAACTCCACAATCAGACCATGTTGAAGCAAGCACACAAACTGACCATTCAGGAGATTTTGGAAGATTGCTTGAAATCATTTTAGAGCTCAAAGGCCAGATATATGCTTTAGGATGCGAATTCCAGATAATGCAGAATGAGAATCGTGCCATGTTCATCACCATGCATGATCAAATTCAGAATATTCAACTTCAGATTCAAGCCACTGCCAAAGGCACAGCTCTCACTTAACTGGAGGAGGATTTGAGGAAACTGGAGGAAACAGTTAAGTCAATGGAAGACTTTCAACTTGTTCGCATTCCTTGCGCACCCTGACTTTCTCACCTTTTTATGCTGACAAAAAGGGGGAGAAGTTTTTGCAGATTTACATTCCAAACTTTAAACTTTCAGTTTTTAAACACTCTTTGGATTTAATATTTTGTTTGGTTGTGTTTTGACTTTATGACTTTATCTTGAGTTTGGGATTGCTTGCTTATTATTGCATTACTTTAAGCTATTAAGATAGATAAAGATAGTTGATTAATATCTGTACAGGACTAATTTGTTTTTCTGTGGATGCAGATCCGTGTACAGGACAAATATGTGTATATGACAACTTTTACTATCTTTATTTTAATCTTTTATGAGATATCATTGCTAGCTTAAATGTTGTATTGCAATGCAATAATATTCAAATCTGCATGAAAGTTTTGTCATCATAAAAAGGGGGGAGATTGTTGGAAAAATTCTCTTAAGGTATTTTGAAGTTGACAAAACATTTCCATCAGTCTAGTTTGAAGACTTGCAGACTCTACTGGCAAAGTCTAAAGACCAAAGTCTGAAAATATCAAGACTCAAGTTTCAAAGTCTACTCTCATGGATAGTTTCCAAACCGACAAAGTTAAAACTTCTATTCTGATTCTATCTAATATGGTTTGACTCCAACGATTAAGGAATATCTCTTGACTGGAATTAGCACTACAAGATCTTATATTCGTATTCGAATAATCTAGATTCTCTAGATTCACAACTTATATTTGGAAGGTTCTACTTATGGAAACCAAGATCCTGATTGTATGGGCGAACATGATTGATGGGCTATCAACACTTGCCTTAAAGAGCTCGAGATTTCTCTAAATTGATTATGTCCAACGGGTTGATTGGAAGAACTTCTTTGGAATGTGCCAACGGTAATGAAAGCATGAAGAAGTATTTAAGAGAGACACTCAAGTTGTTGAAGGGTGCCAGATAGAAGAATTCCAAAGTCTGAATCTCCTTGTTATCTTGTGATCCTATTCTTTGAGCTATACTTGTAATCAAAAGAGAGACAGAAGTGTGGTGAGACCTTGAGGAAGTGTAGTAGAGTCTCTATGCTGTGGAATCAAGGGCGTGAGATTGTACATTCTCTTTTTGATTCTTAGTGAAATCCAACCAGAGGGCTGTCCGTGCGGGAGAGTGAACATAGGCTTGGTCTAAGCCGAACCACTATAAATCTGGAGTCTTGATTCTTTATCCATAATTCTTTTACTTTTCATTACTTTCATTTGTAGTGATTATTATTTTTAAATCCTTAGTCTCTCATCAAAGAAATTGCCTATGCATTCTGTTAAAATTATAAAAATCGTCTTAGTCACCTATTCACCCCCTCTAGGTGCTCGTACTAGTTCTAATAATGTTTTGCACATTTGTGTTGAGTTTTGTTTTGCACGTTTGTGTGCGGTTTCAAAACAGGCTCTTATTTAGCTTGTACTTGACAGTTTTTTACGTAATGAATGAAGTTCAATGTTTCTTCTCATTCCTTCTCTCTGTAAGAAGAAGTTTGTGAGTATTAATTGAATATATTAGTAATAACAAATAAGAGCAGTAGATATATATCAGTGATGATAATTCAATTTCCGAACGTTCATTCACAATTTCTTTGAAATGGAACTTAAAGCATTTTTTTTGCAGCAATTGCACTGAGTATTACCTTGTGATTATGAATGAATAATTAATATCTAAAGAAACTTAGACGATATTCTTCTCGTAGTATAACTCCTTGATTGAATCCACACAGCAGTTAGTCAGAAGCATTATGATGGGTTTTTTATATGTGATGATGAGCCTAAGTAGGCCCGTCCGCCCATGTTGGGCCTAAAAGCCCAACCCACAAGATAAGGGCCTAAGGAAGAAGGGTTGAGATACGAAAGGGTACCTTGAGGGGTTATGTCTATTGGGAGAACGTTTTACGTTAAAGAGATACGTCTTTTGGAGAAGACGGTTTTAAGAAAGAAAAGAAAAAAAAAGGAGAACATACCTTTTGGTGTACGTACATTCTTTTTCTCTTTCTCCCTGCCAAAAACAACGTAAGAACATTTACCCTCAAAATCAGAGTTTTCTCACCTTAAAAGCGACAGTACGCTCCTCGGTAGAACATGATCGTGATTCTTTCTCGAACTTCAACATTGGTGTTTAATCCGTGGAAATAAGGTACGTTCGATTATGTGACGTGCTTTTCAATCGGTGATACATGTGCTTCTAGGGCTCGTCTTCCGCATTCGTTTAGGGGTTCAATTGTGTATCGGATTGGTTTTAGGGAATCCGTTAATCCCAACATTGGTATCAGAGCCATAGTTCTTGTTTCTTGATCCCGTTTTCTTTTTTTTTTATGTTATTGGATTTGTTTTTTGGTCGAATTTCGAGAAAAGCCGCCATTAGTCGATCAGGGACGGAAAATACCGACATTGTACTGTTTCCCATAGTCTTTTTGATTTTCTGTAAGTCAAAGTTCGTTTCTGATAGCGTAGGGTCGAAGTTCTCATCGATACGAGAAAAATGAGTGGTGGATCGCCACTGGGGGCCGCTGGACGCGCCGCCATGAGCGGCCGGAACGAACTAGGGTCATCGGCGCGTGCAACGGTTCCCATTGGGCGTGTGTGATGCACGCGCCGTTTCGGTCCTCATCGTGACGCACGCGCCAGCTGACGTTATCGTGACGTCATCCGTGCACACGCGTGGCACGTGCCAAATGACGTCATCATGACATCATCCGAGCACGCGCGTGGCACGTGCCGGGTCGGTTGGTGCGATCCGACCCTGTTGACTATTGACTTTGACCGTTGACCCAAAAAAAAAAAGGAGGAAAAGAATATGTTTCTTTTTCCAATTAAGTCTATGCGGATTATATGCAATCCTTTATTTGTTCTGCATTTGTTGCAGGAACAATGCCTACCCGTCGGGTGCGCACACCTATTTGCGCAACTACGTATGAAAAAAAAGAAAGGCTTTCAAGGTTGATAATTGAGTTGACTGATTATCGATGAGAGAGTGGTGACTTAATTGATCATGTTCTCGAGGTCAACAGTAAAATACAAGAGGTCATATGGAATGGTCATCCCATGTCATAATCTGAGATGGTGCGATTCTTCATGAACACTCTTCCACCGATATGGCAAGGAGTGTTGAATCGCCTATGGGAGGTCAACAGAGCTACTACGTACAGGAGGCTTGTAATGACTTTTATAGATGAACATTACCGGATTGAAGTCACAAAGACTGCGACCCATGGAATGACTTCAATCCGGTGAGGGATGAATGTGCGAAGGACAAATCCTAAGGGATTCCTGTCTATTTTACCGTGGCTGCCTAAAATGTCTAAGGAGTTTAAAGAAGAAAAGATCAAGAAATTAAACAAAAATGAATCTTTCCCAGTTCATATATTGTCTTGGCTTTAGATGTTTTGACTGGTCTTTATTTAGTATGCATTATGGACATCTTATGTAAATGTTTTACTACCTAGTTGTTGTTGATGTAGCAATTGATATGTTAGTTGCATTATGTGAAAGTATTATTATTCTATCATTATTGGATGTCAAATATTATTTGCTTTTATTATTATTAATTGATGTGGGTAGTTCATAGAAGTTTCTGTAACTTCAAAAACTTTATTTTGCATAGAAGATTATATTAATAATAATTCCAAGTTAGGATTTTTGGATGATCATTGGAATGATTCTGAAACCTTACTTGAAATTATTCATTAATATGATGTGTTTGTGCAAAATGGATGCATAAATGATAGACATTAATAATTCGTGCATATGTGTCTGATATGTTCAGATCGTTGGCTTCAGCCACAAAGAGTATAGTCGCTGAGCTGAACAAATGTGAGAAGCTCAACGGTAATAACTATGAAATATGACATATGAAAATTCAATATGTGTTGGAAGAGCAAGAGGCACTAAAAGCTCTTAAACTAACTATGGAAGAACCTGAAGATGGAAACATTGCACAACATAAGAGAAATAAGGATGCATTTGCTGCATGGAAGAGAAAGAACTCTCTTACTCGCATTATGTTGCTGAGTAGCATGGAGAATGATGTCATACGAGAGTTCAGACGTTTTGAGAATGCCAAGGAAATGTGGGAAGCGTTGGCAGCAAGATTTGGTCATACTTCGATGACCAAATTGAGACGGCTCACTATTAAGTTTGACTCTTACAAGAAGCCTCATGGTCAGACCATGAAGCAACACCTAAGAAAGATGTCAAACATGATTAATGAGTTGAAAGATGCTGGCTATATCCTGACTGATGAGCAGCAAGTGCAAGTAGTGATTCGTTTCTTGCCTCAAAGTTGGGAGCATATGAAGGTGCACCTGACCCATAATGAGAATATCAAAACCTTTGAAGATGCAGTACGTCATCTTGAGCTGGAAGAGGATTGCCTTTTGGCGGCTAAGCCGGAAACTGAAATTTATTATGTCGGTTCTAGCTTACATGGAGCTTCAAGCTCCAAGCGCAAACGTCCTGACTGGTTCAATAAAAGTAAAGGCAAGGGAGCAAGTTCTTTAGGAAAGAAACCAAAGGTTGACCAACATGAAAGAGAAAGCGTCCTCGAATGAAGAAGCTAACAAGGGTGAAGTGTTACAATGTGACAATAATGGTCACTATGCTCGCGATTGTCGCGAGTCAAAGAAGGTATACACCCCTTGTACTTTTTGAGAACTTTGCTTATATGTCAAGTTTTGTATTCTTAACTAAGTCTAATCCTTTGTGAACTGTAGATTCGGGAGCAACAGACCATGTAGCGAAGGATAGAGAATCCTTCGTGGAATTCGGACAAGTACCAATTGGAACTAAGTGGATCCATGTAGGAAATAATTCCAGAGCAGAAGTAAAAGGGATTGACACCTGCCAACTGAACATGCGTGGTGGATGCACTTTGTTCCTACATTATGTATTGTATGCTCCGGAGATTCGTTGGAATTTAGTGTCGGTTTTAGTATTGGTTAAGCTTGGTTTTAATATGAACTTCCATAATAGTGGTGTGGATTTGTATTTGGATACCAATTACTATGGTTGTGGTTAATTTATAGATGGTTTCATTGTATTAAATGTTAACTATGGTAATGCCAATGTTTGTTATTCCATTTTCACGTTTGCTAATTTATATGATAATAATGTAAATGTGTGGCATGCTAGACTTGATCATATTGGCCAACAACATATGAATAGACTAGCAAATAGGGCTTGTAGGGCAACATTGAAAAAGTCGATTTATCTATATGTGAGCATTGCCTACTGAAAACGACAAGGAAACTATTTGAAAAAATGTACAAGAGTTGAATGCCCTTTGTAATTAATCCATTCTGACTTCTGTAGTCCGATGAATGTGAGAGGAAGGTATGAGACTATTTATTTCATCACATTTATAGATGATTATACTCGATTCGGATATGTCTATTTGATTTATCATAAATCTGAAGTATTGAGTTGTTTCAAAAAGTTTATGAACTTGGTAGAAAATTAATTAGACAAGAAAATAAAAGTATTGAAATCCAATCGAGATCGTGAATATTTATCTGATGAGTTCAGAAATTTATGTGATGAAAAAGGAATAGAAAGACAGTTGTCTATTCCCTATACTCCTCAACAAAATGGTATTGCGGAGAGAAGAAACATAATCCTACTAGAAATGGTTAGGTCCATGATGGCGCATACTAACTTACCTATCACATTTTGGAGTGATGCGTTATTAACTGTGTTGACACCTAAATTTTGATGACTCGTTTAGTCATTTATTGCATTAAAAAATTAAGGAGTTAATTTTATCCCTGAAAAAAAATAGTTAATTGCATAGCATATAGTTTTAGGCGCATTTATTTTTAATATGCTTTTTTTGCATTTAGCATTGGACCGACGGCGAGCATATTCCGATAGGATTTTTCATATATTCAAGTAATATACACCAGTGGGTATATTCTTGGGTAGACAAGAAATTTTTGGATAGAATATGTGAAAAATAAAACAAAAGGGAATATTGCGCGAGGTGAGTATATTTCAATGATATATTTATGGGTATTATGCGCGAACAAAAAGGAAAAAATATATATCGCAAAGATATATTTTTAGACCTATATAATACCTCGCGTGCAATAGAATTAAAGGGGGTCACACAGATTGATACATATGGCCACACTCATTGGATAATCGGCCAGCATAAAAGTAGGACGTTCAAGAAAGACAAGGGGGATCCTTCGTGTAGTCTTCCTCCAGACGGCCACAATTCTGAAAAGAAAAGGCCACACAATTCCATACACGACCACCATTGATTCAGGGACACGATCATACGCGAGAGAGAGAGAGAGTGCTCTAGGCCAAGTTTTTTTGTGAGACCCCTCACGATGCTGCCGTCACAGTCACGCCCTCATCGTCCATGACGCCATTCCTCTTGTTGTTTGGTCCGACAAGAACAGCACAGCAGTTCCTTCCATCGCATACCCCCGGATAGCCACATTGGCGTGACCTGCAAAGAGCTTCCACTTACCGATTTGAGTTAACGGCTTTCTTCTACTTTGGTGATCTAGCAGACTTCGCAATTATCAAGGAGTCCAAGGGTTCAACGATTACGTCAGTAGACCCATGTGGTCTTTTGGTCAACCTTTTGCAATCAAGGGTTCCTGACCCTCATACTAGAAGATCCAGCGAGTTTTCTGCAGCCTTGGTGTATTGTCCATGTCACTAGAGATTTCAACCGTTGTTCCAAGCCAACGTGACCTGTGACGCCTTGCTGCCCGACGTCAATCGTTGCTGATGGATTTAATAAATGGGCCTAAGCTGGCCCGGCCACGATGGGCCTAAAGGCCCGGCCCACGGGAATAAGGCCTGTGGGAAGGGGAACCTATAAAAGGGATGAGAGAGAAGGAGATGACACCTCTTGGCATTTGTGCAAGAACGTTCTTCTTTCTCTTAAAGAATTCTCTCTCTCTCCAAGGCTAGGAAAGCGACGCCATCTTCACTTCCCGACGATTCTTCGACATCGGATCGAACCGGACTGATTTCTCTTCCTCTTTGCGGCGTCGGTGTCTAATCTGTGGCCAACAAGATACGCTCGAATCCGTGGTGTGCTTTTGATCGGTGATACGTGACATTCCCGGGCTTATCTTTCGTATATGATTTAGGGGTTCGGTTTAGGTGCCGAATCCGGTTTTTAGGGATCCGATGATCCCAACAGTTGCCATCCCATAGATGACGATAAAACTTTTTTCTTTGTTTTTCCAGGTCCCCCGTGATTTCTTGATGTTCCGAGAAGCTCGCCTAGCCGATCGTCACTCTGGGCACACTACCAGGGCCACCACCGCAGCCTTTCCTTGGTTGATCACTATGATGTTGATCCATTGACCGGGAATCCTCATTGACCGAGAAACCATCGAGCCATCACGTGAGTCCAAGAGACGAATTTAGTTCCATCATCACAACCTGTCGGCCAAAATAAGGAGCATCAATTGAAATTCATGGCCACGTGATCTAGGGCAGAGAATTTCAAAGAAAGAGACAATATAAAGAAAGTGGAAATTGGAGATTTCAGCTGCATGGCATCCGCAAATCAAGAACAGGTCCGTTGCCATAATCCAGATCCCACGTTGGCGAGAGAAACGAAGCAACAACCACCGAACTCACTCCTTGCCGTGACGATCTTTACGTGAATCGTTGTCGCCATTCGTTGTCGTACCACTGAGAAGTCCACACCAACATGAGTAGCTGCTGCTGTGAGCCGATCACCCACCGCCATTCTCGATTGCGATCCCAGTCCGATTGCGCAAAGTCCAAATTTGGAAGCCAATATTCATATTAGGTAAATATTTTGTCTAATTTGATTTCCGAATATTCCGTTTCTTTATTTAAAATATCTCGATGCGCATGATTGAAGTTCATGATATATAGTCATAATCGCAACTCGAGTAGCCTTATAAATTGGGAAATTTTCCTAATTTCACAACGTGCATATGATCGATAGTCCGATTTTCGCGCCCGAAATCCGACTCGCAATCGCATGGAAAATCGCCAATCCGATCTCATGCTCGAGATTCGATTCGCGGTTTTATTTAAAATTGACCAATCCGATCCCATGCGCGGGATATGATCCGTCAATTTATGGATATCGGTTTTATCTTGTTGGATGTGATGTCGTATCGTTTGAGTTGATTTTGCTTTTGTAAAAAAACCTAAAAAGTCGGAGTTAGATTAGGTTCTTTACTCGTCTTAGGGTTATTTTGCATATTTAGAATAGTAATCTTATTTTGAAAATTTTTAAATATTAAATAAAAAAAATGCATTCATTTAGGATGTTAGTTTTTTTTTTTTTTTAATTTGAATTGCACGTTTAATTATTCGGCAATTTTAATTCCGAATTTCATATAAAAATACAAAAATGCGTTAGGCTAAATTAGTTTCAATCTGTAGGATAGGTTGCATTCTTTAAGGAAAAAGAAAAGAAAAAATGTCATATACACGTCATTAGGCTTAGATTCATTGAGATGCATGTCATTTAGTATTTTTGCTAGGCCCATTTAGTTAGAAATTACATGTCATTTGAATTTTGTCATTTAGTTAATATTGCATTGCATATTACATGATTTTCATTAATTAAGTGAAAACAAAACAAAAGTTGCGTGTTAATTAGAAACCATATTTAGGGTTGTTGATGTGGATTTTAATTTAACATCGCAGATGCTTTCGTTGCTTTGAGGTAAGTTTGCAATTTATTCATTACTCTCTTGGGTGTTAAATTGATGGATTGCGCACCCGCATGATTGCCTCATATGTTAGGGAAATAGATTGAAAATCAATCCAAGCTACTTGCCAAAAATTTTGTTTAAATAAAGAATGGTACTGAAAGGGCATTAGAGAAATCTAGTGTAACCAAGTCCCCGTATCCATAGTCTCTGGTTCGTAGGAGTAAAGTAAAACTCTCGTTACTTTACTTGGGTTTCTAATCGACCCACCAAAAATAGATTAGTGGCGACTCCTAGTTAAAAATCAATTGCACGTTAAAAAAATTGAACCTAAGTCGCGAATTGGTATGGGCTTGGGAGAGCTCGAGTTAAGTCTAGGCTTAACAATCCATTAGCCAAACCCTAGGTGGTTCACACCCAAAAAGAATTGGTCGCGACAAACTAATGCCTATATACTTAACCGAATGCCTTCCAAATAAGTTACTTCCATTCCATATGAGTTATGGACGGGTAGAAAATCAGACTTAAGTTTTCTTAAACCATGGGGTTGTGATGCCTATACTCATGTGCCCTCTCACAAGTTTGGAAAATTGGGTCCCAGAGGAAAGAAGAGTATTTTCATAAGATACTCTGAACACTCAAAATTGTTGGATAAATTCTCTTCAGATATTTTGAAGATGACAACATTTTTCTCAGTCTAGTCTGAAGACTTGCAGACTCTACTGGCAAAGTCTGACGCTAACAAGACTCAAGTTTCAAAGTCTACTCTCATGGACAGTTTCCAGACCGACAAGTTAAAAACTTCTATCTAATATAGTTTTTACTTCAACGGCTATGGAATATCTTTCGACCGGAATCAACACTACAAGATCTTATATTCGTATCCGAATTTATATAGATTCTCTAAAGATTCACAACTTATTTGGAAAGTTCTACTTATGGAAACCAAGATCCTGATTGTATGGGCGAGCATGATTGATGGGCTATCTACACTTACCTTAAAGAGCTCGAGATCTCTCTAAATTGATTTTGTCCAACGGGTTGATTGGAAGAACTTCTTTGGAAGGTGCCAACGGTAATGAAGGCATGAAGAAGTATATAAGAGAGACACTCAAGTTGTTTAAAGGTGTCGGATAGAAGAATTCCAAAGTTTGAATTTCCTTTGTTATTTTGTGATCTTATTCTTCGAGCATTATATGTAATCAAAAGAGAGATCATATTGTGGTAAGACCTTGAGGAAGTGTAGTAGAGCTTCTACACTGTGGACTCAAGAGCGTGAGACTGTAAACACTCTTTTTGATTCATAGTGAAATCCAGCCAGAAGGGCTGTCTGTGCGGGAGAGTGGACGTAGGCTTGGTCTAAGCCGAACCACTATAAATCTGGAGTCTTGATTACCTATCCCTAATCCTTTTATCTTTCATTACTTTCATTTGCAGCGATTGTTATTTTTAATGAATTAATTTCTTATTCGGATTAAATTGTTAAAATCGCTTTAGTCACATATTCACCCCCTCTAGGTGATAATTCTAGTCCTAACAATTGGTATCAGAGCCTGTGTACTCGTTTATAAGAAGTGTCTTTATTTCTTAGTAAAAGATCTATGGCTAGTATGTTGCCTACAGGGTTGGTTGAAGGTCAAAGCAATACCAGACCTCCATACTTTGATGGAAAAGACTACAGTATATGGAAAAACAAGATGAAAGCATTCCTAAGATCGAAAGATCCTTTGGAATGGGAAGTGGTAGATAAAGGAATCATTCCTGCTGCTGCATTAGAATCAGAGAGAGGAAAAGAAGTTGCTGATCCCATTCTAATGACTCAAGAAGAAATCACCAAGAGACAGACTCTTGACGCTAAAGCCATTTACTCCTTATATTGTGCTTTCTCCCCTACTGAGTATAATAGAATATCTTCTTGTGATACAACAAAAGAAGTCTGGGATAGGCTTCACATTACCTATGAAGGGATTGATCGAGTGAAAGAAACAATGATCAATATTCTTTTGGGACAATATGAAGTTTTCAAGATGAGATCAGGAGAATCAATAACTGACATGTTTAGCCGCTTTACTGAAATTGTGAATGGTCTTGAATATCAGGGACATCCAATCTCAGGACATATGAAGGTCAACAAACTCCTACGAGGACTATCTAAAGACTGGAATTACATAAAGACCTCAATAAGAGAGACACAGAGGATCACTCCACTCTCTATAAACAAACCGGTTGGGACTCTTCAATCTTATGAAGTAGAGCACACCAACGAAGAGGAAGATTCAAAAGGTAAGAAATCTATTGCCTTAAAGTTTAATGACTATTCTGATGCTACAGACTCTGAAGAAGATCTAGATGATGAAGAACTGGCACTCATGATAAAGAGATTCATAACGTTGAATAGAAAATGAAGGAAATTCAATTGGAAGAAACAAAACTCACAAAGGTTTCAAAACAAATCAACAGAGGAAGATGATTCTAACAAAGAAGTGACTTGCTTTGAATGCAAGAAAATGGGACACATCAGACCCAACTATCCTCTGTTAAAGAAGAGAAAATGAAAGACTGAGAAATATAGGAAGACACTCAAAGTAGAGACTTGGAGTGATACTGAATGTGAAGAAAGTGATGATGATTATGCCAATATCTGTTTAATGGCAAAATCTGATTCAGACTCAGACCTTGATTCAGATACAGGCTCAGATAGTGAACTCGAGGTTAGTAACCTAAAAATTCCTGTCAAGGTTTCTAAATATATTGATGAACTTTGTCTTAGTCTAAAAACTTCTCTTAAGAGGATCTCCGAATTAAAAAAGGAGAATTCTACATTGAAGCAACAGGAAAAATTTTGGAAAGAAAAGTTTGAAAAGTTGGAAAAGGACTTTGCTATTGAGAAAGAAAACTCAGACTCCATTTCAAAAGAAAATAATCTTTTCAAAAATGATATTACTAACATATCAAAAAGATTTTCAAATGGTTCTGAAAAGTTGGATAAGATTCTTTCGATACAAAGACCCTACTTTGATAAGTTAGGTCTTGGTATGACTTCTGAAACTATTCCACTGATTGATTTCCCAAAGGTGAAGGAAAGAATCAAACAGAGACCAGCTAGAATTGTTTATAAAAATCATTTCTAGAAAGCCTTTGTAAAACCTGTTGGCATAAATGCTTTGAAATGTTCCAAGTGTGAAAGCTCGGAACATTTTGAGAAAGAATGTCATTTGGTTTGAAGACCTGTTAAAAGGAATTGGGCAAAGACTGTTTATTGCTCTAACGCTTCTGGACCCAAGATGATATGGGTACCAAAGAAAGCTTGAATTCGTTTTAATTGCAAGTTACTATCAAAAGGAAGATTAAATGGTACCTTGATAGTGGCTGCTCAAGACACATGACGGGAGACTCAAATTGCTTCATAAAACTTGTCCAGATAGACGAAAGAAAAGTTTCTTTTGGTGGTAACAACAAAGGAAGAAAAACTGGTCGAGAAACAGTAAAGATTGGAAGTTTGTCAATCAAAAATGTCTCATTAGTTGAAGGATTAAATTACAACTTTCTTAGCATAAGCCAGTTGTGTGATACTAGTTTCAAGATCAATTTCCAGGAAGAAAAATGATATGGAATCAGTAAAGACTTTACTCTTCTTGGTTATTCAGACGCAGATCTTGCAGGTTGTAGAGTTGAAAGAAAAAGCACATCAGGTACTTGTCAATTACTTGGAAACGGGGCAGTATCTTGGTTTTCAAGAAAGCAAAGTACTGTGGCTCTTTCAACAGCTGAAGCTGAATACGTAGCCCTTGGGAGTTGCTGTTCTCAAATACTATGGATAGAACAACAACTACGAGACTTTGGTATTGAAGACTCTTGCACAGAGATCAAATGTGACAATACCAGCGCAATCAATCTTACAAAGAATCCTATCCTACATTCAAGAGCAAAACATATTGAGATTCGACATCATTTTATAAGAGATCATGTTCTGAACAAAGAAGTCTTGATACAATTTATTGACTCAAAGAATCAACTAGCGGACATCTTCACAAAGCCACTTGAGAAAAGCTTATTTGAGTCTATTCGCTCAAGACTCAATGTTTTATCTCTTGAAGGCTGTTAAAGCTCAGACTCAGAATCTAAAGTCTGACAGCGTATCAATCTCAAAAGTTGTAGACTTGGAATATCAATCGACACGACTGTAAGTTCATTTATTTACTTAAACTGTTATCTCGAAAAGGTAAGTTTGTCTGTTTATATATATATAATCATGTTTATTAAGGCAATTAATCTTAAAAAGGGTGGTTATCGATTTATTAAGGTAGTTATTTTTTTAAAAGGAATTTCTTTTGCGACGCTTCAGTTACCACGATTCGATTACCTTTATACTCCTTCTCCTTCTCCGTTTTACTTTACCCAGAAACCCTAGTTCAAAAGCTTTTCACTCTCTGGAATTTCTCTCCTCAATTTCTACTTCTCAAGTTTTTGACTTTCTTGCGACACAAGTGTGAAAGTTCCATCCAAGAAAGCGATAATGTCTTTCCAAAGGAAATCCTCAAGAATATCGAACAGGGGACCACAGGGCTCTGGTGAGGGTCCTACGCATTTTGATCTCACAGAAGAAAGTGACTTTCCAAGAGAACAGACGCACCAACAATCTCAACAGCGCACCTCCTCAACTAGATCTCATGTTCGTCATCTTCAACATGTAGAGGAAATTCTTGAAGATGTTGAACCTGTAAGATCCCTTAAGTCTGCATTTGTTTATAGGCTCTATTCTGCGTTGAAATAAGGAGGTTTTGCAATGACTTTCATTGATGAATTTTTGAAAGAAAAATGTTATAAAAATGAGACACACTTTCTCACTGTGATGGAGCGATCGGGCGTTGATCCTGTTGGAACGGCAGCAAAAGTCTTTGCGAACTTTCCCAGTGACCCTCGATTTGGTGCTGTAAATCAACCTGAGGGAAAGGATGATGATGAGAAAATGTTTGTCCATTTTAAACCTTGGATGGGTGTGACTGCAAATCTTCGAGGAAAGAATGATGAATTGTTTCGTTCAGAGGAACACAGGAAAGGGTATGAGAAATTGCTGAAGCGTGGGGTGATGAATCCACGAACGGTGGATTTTGATTTTCTGGATCTATTAAGCATCAATCTGAGAGAGAAGTTTCAGAAACTTCAACTTCATAAGTTCTGTACTGAGTGTGAGGTGGCTTATTCCTAATTAACAGCATATTTTTATTTCAATCTCAGTTTTTCTTATTGCCAATAACTTTTCTTTCAGTGTGAGAGATAGAGAATATGTGGTTGACACGGACACTCAAGCGGATGTAATTGGTGTGAAAAGAGGAGCTTTCCAATAAATTTCTGTGTCTGTGAGTCATGCAACTCTGGAACTTGCGAGAGACAGAATTGGTGAAGGTTGTCTCTCCTACTCCAGGATGAATGCTACAAACACTTTGCTTCACAAGATAGTGATAAACTGTCTTAGACTTAAATCAACTTCAAAGACAGATGTGTCCATCTCAGAAGCCAAATTGATGTATGCAATCAAGATCGGTCTTAACTTTTCTCTGTCACACACTATCATGTTTCACATGTACAGGTCTATGGCAAAGGACAAGGGAAAACTCCCTTATGCTGCTCTCATCACTCGCTTTTAAGACATTTGAACATTCAGCCTCCCCACATTCTCTCTGTGAAGACTATTGATCAAATGGTCATCGGACTGAGGATGATTACAAAGATGCGTCTGAAAGAACTCAGCAAGAAGCTGGAGCAGTTCAAGGAGAAAACCCCTGTTAAGACTAGACCAGACTTTTCTGCTACCAAGAGGAAAGGAAAGGAACCTGTGACTGGTCTTATAAAAAAAAGGCGGGCAATCATCTTGGAGGATGAAGATGATAAGGATGGTCTGCCTATCTCTGCCCTTGTTTCTAAGTATCCTGCTCCTGTTTCAGCTGTTCCAGAACACCAATTTGCAGAGGAAACTGAGAAAGGAAACCAGGAAAAGGAATCCTTATAGAAAGAAGAAGAGGAAAAAGAAGAAGAGGAAGAAGAGAAAGAGGAAAAAGAAGAAGAGGAAGAAGAGAAAGAGGAAAAAGAAGAAGAGGAAGAAGAAAAAGAAGAAAAAGAAGAAAAAAGATGAAGAGGAAGAACCAGCAAAGACAGACTCACAAGCCAAAGCAGATTCTCCAGCAGAAAAGGAGGATCAACAACATCTTGTCACTGAGGAAACTCCTCAGAAAAAAGAGTACTTCTCCCCTCCAGAAGACATTGAAACAGGGGGAGATGTCCAAAGAGAAAATACTCCTCTTCTCTTGATGTTTACCAATACAAGTAGATCACCACCTGATGCAGAAGATGTTTATGCTGCTCATTTTCCTGAGGGAGAAGCATCATCTCCAAACATTGATCTCCCTGCTGACATTCACATTGGCTTAACTCCACCATCAGACCAAGTTGACGCGAGCACACAAACTGACAATTTGGAGATTTCGGAAGGTTGCTTGACATCATTTTGGAGCTCAAAGGCCAAATATATGCTATGGGGTGTGAATTTCAGACTATTCAGAATGAGAATCATGCTATGTTCATCTCCTTGCATGATCAGCTTAAAGATGTTCAACGTCAGGTTCAGGTCACTGCAAAAGGCACTGCTCTCGCTCAACTACAGGAAGATTTGAGGAAGCTGGAAGGAACTGTCAAGTTTATGGAGGACTTTCAACTTGTTCGCATTCCTCGTGCTCCTTGATTTTCTTACTTTTTAATGCTGACAAAAAGGGGGAGAAGACTTTGCAGGCAGATTTTCACTCTATTCTCATTCCAAACCCAAACCTTCATTTTTAAATTTTTTTTAGATTTAATAGTTTGTTATGTTTGTGATTGACATTTTGACTTTATCTTGAGTTTTTGAATGTTTGCTTACTACTGCATTACTTTAAGCTATTAAAATTAGATAAAGATAGTAATGTCTGCACATAACTAATGAGGTTTCTATGGATGCAGATCTGTGTACAGGGTAAGTCTGTATACATGACATCTTATACTATTCTTATTCTAATCCTTTATGAGATATCTTTGCTAGCTTAAAAGTTGTTTGCAGGGCAATAGTATTCAAATCTGCAGGAAAGTTTTGTCACCATCAAAAAGGGGGAGATTGTTGGATAAATTCTCTTCAGATATTTTGAAGATGACAAAACATTTTTCTCAGTCTAGTCTGAACACTTGCAGACTTTATTGGCAAAGTCTGAAGATCAAAGTCTGACGCTAACAAGACTCAAGTTTCAAAGTCTACTCTCATGGACAGTTTCCAGACCGACAAGTTAAAAACTTCTATCTAATATAGTTTTTACTTCAACGGCTATGGAATATCTTTCGACTGGAATCGGCACTACAAGATCTTATATTCGTATCCGAATTTATATATATTCTCTAAAGATTCACAACTTATTTGGAAAGTTCTACTTATGGAAACCAAGATCCTGATTGTATGGGCGAGCATGATTGATGGGCTATCTACACTTACCTTAAAGAGCTCGAGATCTCTCTAAATTGATTCTGTCCAACGGGTTGATTGGAAAAACTTCTTTGGAAGATGCCAACGGTAATGGAGGTAGGAAGAAGTATATAAGAGAGACACTCAAGTTGTTTAAAGGTGTCGGATAGAAGAATTCCAAAGTCTGAATCTCTTTCGTTATTTTGTGATCTTATTCTTCGAGCATTATATGTAATCAAAAGAGAGATCATATTGTGGTGAGACCTTGAGGAAGTGTAGTAGAGCTTCTACACTGTGGACTCAAGAGCGTGAGACTGTAAACACTCTTTTTGATTCATAGTGAAATCCAGCCAAAAGGGTTGTCCGTGCGAGAGAGTGGACGTAGGCTTGGTCTAAGCCGAACCACTATAAATCTGGAGTCTTGATTCTCTATCCCTAATCCTTTTATCTTTCACTACTTTCATTTGCAACGATTGTTATTTTTAATGAATTAATTTCTTATTCGGATTAAATTGTTAAAATCGCTTTAGTCACCTATTCACCCCCCTCTAGGTGATAATTCTAGTCCTAACAAAAATGGTATGTGTTTATAGGTGAGCAGGAAAGTGGAAGTATAACTGAATTCGAATCACGAGATTCGCATTCTTAGAGAATGAATTTCCTAAGAAAGGCGAAATAGGTGAGGATTACTCCCCATTTAAAACCTTGGATCTAGATAATGAACTTAATGGAGTTCGTCCAAGTGGGAGTTACATGAGAAGTGATGAATTTAATTCAACTCACTCTCAATTACAACCACATGATGAGATGATATCGTCATTATCTAATCCGAGTGGGAGCATGATGGGGAATGATGTACAAAGTGTACAATCTCCTATATGGTGAACAAGTCGCAAAAGTATTCCCCTTCGACGCTTTGACATTGAAGGGAAAACTTTTATGGTTGCTCCACAAGATGAAAATGAGCCAAGAAATGTACATGAGACTCTAAATTGCCCTAGTAGGGAAAAATGGATGCATGCAATGGAAGAGGAAATGGAGTCAATGAAGTCAAATCATGTTTGGGAATTGGTTATTCTTCCAAAAGGACACAGCCATTTGGAACAAGTGGATTCTCAAAATAAAGCGTAAAGCTGATGACTCAATAGAAAGACTGTTGACACCCGATTTTTTGTCGACATTTTAAACATTCATTTTGCAAAAATATAAAAAAATAATAATAATAAAGATAAAGAGCCAAAAAGACCAAAAAAATGAAAATGAAATGAAAAGATAAAAAAAAATTGAAAAAATGAATGAAAAGATAAAAAAAAAAAAGAAAACAAAAAGAAAATAAAATAAAATAAAAGAAAGATAATAAAAAAGGGGGGCATTTTCACGAGGGGTCTAGCCCGCGCGCTCTCTGGATCGGTTTGTCTCCCGCGCGCTCGCTCCATCTCTCTCGCTCGAGCAGACTCTCTCTCGCGGATCGGCTCATCATCTGGTGCGTTCGAAACCCTAGATTGGATCTCGGAATCCAATTGCGAATCGGCGAAGCAACTCTGTTCGATTCCCACATCGTCGCAAATCGCGTCAGGCGACGTCGAAGAGCAACGTCGCCACCACCACTGATTGGAGGCTCTCAGATCTCACCGCTTGGGGGTGGCTCGGCCGAATCGACGAACGCTCTCAAAGGGATCTCTCTCTGGATTCGTGAGGGTTCAATCGTTCTTTCGAAAGCTCCTTCTCCATCGAAGCTCGGAGATCGGAGATTGAAGACCGACAGTCAGGAGTATCGAGGAAGGATCAGTCTCGCTCCTTACCCCGATCTCTTTCCCTCTCAGATCTGATTCTCTCTTGGCGGATCTCTCTTCTTCAGTTCTCTGCTCGTCGGATTTCACTCGATCCGAAACGGAATAGCGAGGATTGATGACAACGGCGGTGATGGCAACAACGGTGACGGCGACAGCCACGACGACGACGACGATTAACTGATCTTCTCTCTGTACCGGGCTCACCGGATTGATCCGATTCTTTGTTGCTCGCTCGACGATTGTGTCCTTCTGGAGCTCGAGGTGCAGGGGTTCGGATCCACACCGAGTCTAGAGGTTTCGGTTCAGCTCCAAGGACAAAACTCTGAAACCGCTCAGCGACAGCGGCTCTCTGTTTCTAGATCGATCAGGTTCTCTCTCTCGACCACTCTTTCTCTTTCGATTTTGTACTTGTATTTGCTTTCTAGCTCCGAAGTTGTGTGCCTTCATTAGCTTCTTTCGCCAAGTCACTTTAGCTTGCGTGTTGTTCATGATAATTGCCGTGATTGTGATGTTCTGTTTGGTGCCATTTGCTCCATAACCTAGAAATGTCCTCCACCTGCTTGATGTAATAAACAACGGCTGCCTTGTCCTTGCTGAAGAAAAATGGTCTTTCGAGGCATGTATGGAATATCTGTTCATTTTGATATGAAAAGTTCGAAGCTCGGCCTTTAGCTAAAGATTATGATGCATGGGCTTAATGACGAATCATATTAGCTGATTTCCTGTGCTTATTTTCTCTCCTTATCTTCAATCTACTTGCTGTGCTGTGTGATTTTTGACTCAGTCATAATAGTTAGTTCTTATCGCATTATGTTTCGCGATGTTTCGAAGTCCCATTGAAGTTGCACTGCTTGTGTTTTACTGCATTTCCCGTATAAAGTTTATTAGAATGCAATTATGTGCACTTTTAGTGGGTCAAATGTGGGTCACGTGCATTTGATGTTTGTTGTTCATGCGCGTATTTGCTATGTTAACTGATGTTGGAATGATGGGTATGACTGTTCGCATTGACTTTTCTGTTTTTCGTTCCTCTGAATTACATTAGAGTGGCTTTGCAGTTGGGCAGTATATGTGATTTAAGTGAATACATGCAGCATGTATGCAGTAGATAGAGCTTGAGGACTTAAATATCTGCTGTGTCTGAACCTCGAAGTTACTGAAATTGTTTGGACAGTGCTCTTTCTCTGAGGTTTCACTTCAAGTAATCAAAGAAAATGAACTCTTCACTGAGCACGGTTTACGTAATGAGTTAGACGATTAGAGGACCACCATGCATCCTCTATGGCTACGGTTCCCATGGTCCACAAAAGATAAGAGTAATCATTCAATCGTTGTTTGCAGAAGAAGAGTGGCTGGAGTTGTGTATTGCATTTCCATTAATGAAATGTACAAATTGTTGATGGTCTAGCATTAGATTAACTCTTGCTGAGTTTTTTTTTTTGGTACTGAATTCCTTGTGGGATCTATGAAAACCTTCCTTTTTGGCTTCCTATACTGTAATGTGGCTGTTAGTTTTCCTTGGCACGTATTGGCATTTAGCACCAGTTTTCTAGAAATTTGTTCTAACTTGTGCTCTGTTTTGAATAACCTTCTGTGCAAATTACCTGATATGAGTTGGTTGCTATGTTTTTCTGTGATTGATGCTTTCATGAGAGTTGAAGATGGTTCGACTAGCTTTCCAATGAGCTATAATACACCCTGATCTGATATCATTAGCCACATGAAATCTTCTTTAAAAGTTAGGAAGTAATTCTGGAAAATTGTTATGTTCTGCTCTGATGTGCAATTTCGTATATCTGATATTCCACTTTCTGTTTTGGCTGAAACGAGATGCTAGATATGTTTTTTTTTTACCTCGAGTCCTTCTAGACATAGAAAATAGACTTCTCAAGCTTCGATTTGATATGTCGCACGCCTTGAACGGATGTCATTCGGTCATCAAAAAACACCTATAAAATCTGTCAATTCTGCAGTAGTTTTTTGGTTGATTTGCTGTTTTGACTTACTGCAGTTTTCTGTTTTAACTGGAACGAACTGGTAGATGATGTTATTAGGACTTAATGTCCTCTAGAGATTTGTAATAGACTTCTTAAGCTTTCCATAGACATATTATATGTGCGATTTAGTCATCATTTGCCTTGCTTCTCCATTTTTTGAATCGAGCTTTGAAATCTGGAATTTGTCTTGAACTGCAGTGCTGTCTTGCCCTTATGAATCTGACTGTTTACCATTCTTGTGTGGTCTTATGCATGATGATTTTGAAGTTGAGTCCTCAATAAAAAAATTTCCACATCATCCATGTGATCACAATTAGGTTTTGAGTTCTCAATGAGAAATGTTTGTCATCCCTTATTCTATATGACACATCTTTGGTTAGATTCATGCTTATCTCTTAGTGAGCAAAATCATGCATGTTCTCAAATCTTGTTACAGAATTGAAGCCTTGATATATGCCCATCTTTTTATACTTGATGGGTCTCTTAGAGGCCAAAGTTCATGTTAGTGCCCTCTTGACACTTGAACTACATATGGCAAGTTTATTGTGCATCTTGCTTGGGTTTTATGTGCAAGTACATAGTCACTATTAGCTTGCATAATCTTCATCTCGACATGTGCTATTTGTTGAATTTGTACATTTGCTGCATTGTGAGCTCGCTAGATATGTCTACTCTTACCATACATGGCTCAAGTTTACTGAATTCATTGTTGTTCTTGTTAAACATGCTGAATTCTTGGCTATGAATGTCATGTATGTTCATAATATGTTGTCGCCACATTATAATTGTTGTTTGTGACTTGAATTTGCTGGATTCATGTTCATGTCTGATGCCTATGTTCATTCGTTATAATAACGATTTCTATGCGTTATCTTAGTCATATAAGATGAGGCAAGGAATCCATTTTTCTTAGATTAGGTTTAGATTAGGATTTCAAAGATGGACTTTGGTGTGAAGACGATGGAAGTCGATGTCCATTCCGACTATTATCTTGTACCATTTGTTTTCCCGACATATGTCTCGGGTTTCATGCATTGTATAAAACCCGACGAGTTGCGGGTTTCTTTTCTTTCCCGGTTGTTTTCTCTTTCATATTCTTTAGAATTGCATGATTAGATTTACTGCTTTTCTTGATTGTTTACTTCATGTCTTGCACTTTCAATTTCTCTGATTGATTTCTTTTATTGTTTTTCTTCTAGAAATAGAATAGCATAAAAGTAACCCACCACGCGTGATCACTTAGCTTAGAATTGGTGATCTCGAAAATATAAAAAGAGATGCATGGACATGTTAGGAAAAACACAACATACTGTTAGGTACCGAAAGGGCGCTAATAGTTATATTAGCGTAACCCAAGTCCCCGAATCTAGATATCTGGTTGCGTAGGAATCGAGGGAATTCTCCCAGTCCTCGATTGGGTTTTCTAGCCGACCTCCAAAAAATATATATAAGGCTAGTGGCGACTCCTGTATGTTCTTAGGTTGTTAAATACCTAGATCGTATACATAAATTCGCCGTCACGCGGGGTACGAGCTTGGGAGAGCTCGCGATCTTATGATCAAGTATCCCTAAACCCGACCTTTCCCCCTTTGACATTCGAGGGCGGCGAGATCGGGTCGCGACAAAGACACAAAGCTCGTCTTATGGCGAAGGGGTATAATTAATAAGAAGGAATTGATTATGAAGAAACATTTTCTCCTGTGGTAAGATTTACCTCGATTCGTATTATTCTGGTAATAGTGGCTAGTATGGATCTTGAGTTACATCAAATGGATGTAAAAACTATTTTCCTCAATGGAGAATTAGAGGAAGAAATATATATGGAACAACCTGCTGGTTTCATTATGGAAGACCAAGAAGAAAATGTGTGTCGACTTTTGAGATTGATATATGGCCTTAAGCAATCGTCAAGACAATGGTATA
The DNA here is from genome assembly GCA_007663325.1 of Eucalyptus pauciflora. Lineage (NCBI taxonomy): Eukaryota > Viridiplantae > Streptophyta > Magnoliopsida > Myrtales > Myrtaceae > Eucalyptus > Eucalyptus pauciflora. The sequence continues at coordinate 1,477,092 of VMYD01000387.1, forward strand.
TACGTTTTCATAATGCCATAATGGCATATGATTTTACAATGATTGATGAGGATCATTGCGTATATATCAAAAGATCTAAAAAGATTAATTTGTGATCATATCATTATATGTTGATGATATACTAATTGCCGGAAGCAATATGGAGTTTGTTAACACTGTCAAGAGTTGGTTATCTTCCAATTTTGAGATGAAAGATATGGGTAAAGTTGCATACATTCTTGGAGTTAAGATTTCAAGAGATCGTTCAAAGAGGTCATTATCTCTTTCGCAAGAAACATACATAAATAAGGTTCTTGAACGATTTCGTATGCAAGATTGTAAACCCATTCCTATTACAAAAGGTGAATGATTGAGCTATAGATTGTATTCAAGGACTCCACAAAAGAAGGAACAAATGAAACATGTTCCTTATGCTAGTACTGTTGGGAGCTTGATGTACGCTCTGATGTGTACAAGACCTAACATATGTTTTGCAGTTGGAATGGTGAGTAGATATTAATCCAATCCAGATCAAGCACATTGGAAAGCTATTAAAAGAAGAGATATCTGAAGGGAATTGCTAATTACAAGCTGAATTACCAAGGAAATGGTCTGCGACTTGAAGGCTATTCAGATGCTGATTGGGAAGGAGATTTAGATTAAAGGAAATCTATTTCTGGATTTGCTTTCTTACTGAATAATGGTGTCATATCATGGAGTAGTAAGAAACAAACGTGTATAGCCTTGTCCACGATGGAAGCTGAGTTCGTGGCATTATCAGTAGCAGTACAAGAAGGTGTTTGGCTTAAGAGATTTTTGGATCATTTAATTGTTATTGGGTATGCTGCAAGTCCATTATTAGTTAACTGTGATAGCCAAACAGCTATAGCATATACTAAAGATCCAAAATATCATGGCAAGACCAAACATATAGATACAAAGTATAATTTTGTCAAGGATATGGTTGCACGAAAAGATGTGAACTTACAGTATATATCTATGTATAGAATGGTAGCAAATCCTATGACAAATCCAATATCTAGAGATGTGTTTTGTAGTCATGTAAAATCTCTAGGACTGCGTAGAGGCTAATGTACTGAATATTGTAATTTCCCTGAAGTGTTCACATTTAATGAAATTGTGTTTCTTTTTCATTATTAATGCCTATGAATCTTTGTTTGGCGTTTATGTATCTTAATGCTCAATGCATTATACAAAGTTGAGAAAGTATGTCAGACAAATAAAAGATTAGCTCACTCACACGGGTAATTGCCTCTATTTACTATGTGATAAATAGAGATAAGACGGTTTTTAAGTTTATTATCTAGGTGATAATCGAGAGCTCAAACTTAAAATGTATTTGTCACTTTAACTAAGTGTTAAGATGATGTCATAATATTTACTATGTCCGAAAGTAAAATAGCCCACATATTTTACTTTATCTGTCTGTGATGCCAAATGTGAGTTCTGATGAATTCTGTGAATGAGTAGATATGTGAACTCAAGTTAGACATTAGGTATGTTTGAACTATCATTTGTACAGTATTGATGGTATAGACATACGCTCCATGGGAAATGAGTTAATACTATAATACATATTTCATACTACGTATGCATGAGACGACCAATAAGAGTGGCAAAAGTTTGATCTCAACTTTTATGCCGTGTGAGACTCTTGAGGAAAAGAGTTCCTCAATTTAGTGCCCTCATGACTCTTACTTTTTCTCAATATTTTTATTCAGTGTTTGCTATCTTAGAATGTTGCCAATGATCATGAATTGATTCGATCTAATGGGACATTTCTAGAAAAGCAAGTTGAACAGAAATTGAGAGTTTCAAGTAAAGAGGAAGATCAAATTTGGAGAATCACATTTTAGTTTTGTATTCACTGGTTGACCAATTATGATTGTTTTATGAGACAATCATAATTGTGAATATAATATATCATTGTTTAAAAAGAGATCAAGAGAGATATAAATATGATCGATCAATCTAGGGTACTGCATACTAAATCTACTCAGAGTGTGATGTCTATTATGAGCTGCTATATATTCCTAATATATGTATGGCAACAAGCTCTCAAAGTATGCTAGTCGCACGGATTATTCACCGGTATGAATGTTACAAAAAGATAAAGAATATCATGTTCGGCCCACCATGTATGAGTGGGGGATTATGGGTTTTTTTATATGTGATGATGAGCCTAAGTAGGCCCGTCCGCCCATGTTGGGCCTAAAAGCCCAGCCCGTAAGATAAGGGCCCATGGAGGAAGGGTTGAGATATGAAAGGGTACTTTGGCCCCGTTTGGTTCAGCATTCCCAAGGGACTTTCAAGGCTGAAAGCCCATTGGGAAAAAATTTAGGTGTTTGGTTTAGCATTTGGAGGTGTCATTGGCCAAATGCTGGCATTTGAAATGTTGAAAGCCTAAAGCAGGTGGAGACCTGCTTTGGGTTTTCAGCATTTCGGAAATGCAAGTCCACCTCTACTATTCATCCGTTGACTTCTTCTTCTTCTTCTTCTTTTTAAACCGATCATCTTCCCCACACCCTAACTGTCGTTGATCGGCGACGGAGTTTCATCGGATTTTATTTTTATTTTTTAAAAAAATAATAAAAACCCTTTGCAAATGTTGGGTTCACCTTTTTTTGTTTTTTTGGTCATTTTTATCTTTTGACAATCAATAGCCCAACTTTTTTTATCAATACACTAGAATGATCATTAATTAACGAAGATGATTAATACTACAATAATTAAAAAAAATTATTCAAAGTTGAAAACAAACTTAAAAGAACCTTAGGCAAAAAATTGAGCTTTGCATCTAAACTATAATCAAATTCTTTTAATATAATTTTTAAATAAATTTACTAATATATATCTTTTATATTACTCTCAACATGAAAATGTAAAATGTTATATAGTCATTGTTTATTTTTTGTACTTTTAAAAATACTAAAACTAAAACACTTAATTTTTTTAGCTTTGCATCTAATCTATAATCAAATTCTTTTAATATAATTTCTAAATAAATTTATTAATATATATCTTTTACATTACTCTCAACATGAAAATGTAAAAGGTTATATAGTCATTGTTTATTTTTTGCAATTTTAAAAAAACTAAAACTAAAAACTTAATTTTTTGAGGTTTGCATCTAATCTATAATCAAATTCTTTTAATATAATTTTTAAATAAATTTACTAATATATATCTTTTACATTACTCTCAACATAAAAATGTAAAAGGTTATATAGTCATTGTTTCTTTTTTGCAATTTTAAAAATACTAAAACTAAAATACTTAATTTGGTCACACTAAAGGGCTTTTCAAATATATATTTATTAAACAGTCTTGCATTTCCCTAAAGCACTTTTCAGTTATAATTTACCAAACAGTTTAGTATTTCAGAAAACCCCTTTATCTCAAAGGTATTTGCATTCTCCCAATGGCATTTCCCCAAAGTTGAACCAAACGGGAAACGTTTTACGTTGAAGAGATACGTCTTTTGAAGAAGACATTTTTAAGAAAGAAAAGAAAAAAAAAAAAAAAGAGAACGTACCTTTTGGTGTATGTACGTTCTTTTTCTCTTTCTCTCTCCCAAAAAAAACGTAAGAACATGTATCCTCAAAATCAAAGTTTTCTCCCCTTAAAAGCAACAATACGCTCCTCGATAGAACATAATCGTGATTTTTCCTCAAACTTCAACATTGGTGTTTAATCTGTGAAAAACAAGGTACGTTCGATCGTGCTTTTCGATCGATGATACATGTGCTTCCAAGCCTCGTCTTCTGCATTCGTTTAGGGGTTCAATCGTGTATCGGATCGGTTTTAGGGAATCTGTTATTCCCAACACATTAAAACCACAAAAGAGTTTGAAGTCAAAACTAATATAGCCAAATACAAACGATTCCATGTTCAGGCCACCTGGGCTTTGGCTCACTTGTTCATTCAACCATGGGGTTAGTCTGGTATTTTATTGGTTTGGAGTTTTACCCATCTAAAGTTTGCATCCTCGTTATCCAAGGAAAAAAAAAAGAAAAAGAAAAAAAGAACTTGGCTTGCACAGAATCTATCTGCAAATGCAACCAGTCTTTTCACCATCAACACCTAGAAAAATTTTAAGGAACAATCCAACAAGGTGCACATGCTATGTTTGTAAGAAGTTGAAGCAACGATCTTTTATAAAAGCTCCTTGAGAAGAGAAAGGTTGAGTTTTCAAAGGATTATTTCATGGGAGGCGCATGCTATGTCTGTAAGAAGTTCATAACTCAAAGGTTGCCTCGTCGTGACCACTCAAACACCACGGGGTTTCACTTTGGGTAAAGTAAAGAAAGGCGAGAACGCAATGCAGTTTCATTATAGTTGGACTCAGGAGCTCAATGATAGCCAACACTCAGAAGTCCACAAACTGCACTCACTTCGTTATAATAGACTTTTGCCTATTGGAATCTGTGCACCTCTAAGAGTACTACACTTCCGATGGTTTGCGCGGAAGCTAAAAGTGATCGTTTTAGGTGAGTACGTGAAATTGTACTTGCCAAGGGGACGAGAGGATATGTAAATACAAGTGAACTTTCACGGGAAGAGAAGCATAGGAAAAAAGGAAAGCTTTTAATTATTAGAGAAATACAAACAGAAGGAGAAGGAGTTGAACTTTTTGGCCCACTCACAAGATTGGACGTCCACCTCTCTATTTATAGGCATGCATCACCGACTTAGACATGCACATTTGTTCTTATCCTTAGCGAGCTCTATTATAGAGCTTCGTGAACCGATTCAAGGCAAATATCTCTGCCATTTGCAAAGAAGATTTTGTGGACTTTTCTACACGAATTTAGTGGACTCCTATCAATTCTTTTGCCGCCAAGTACCAAATTTTATTGTAAGATTTTTCTTGATGATTCTGGAAATTGGGTCAGTCGAAAGGAATGATTGCTTTTGCACAGAGAAAATGGTGGAGTTGCCTGTAGACAGCACGAAAGGAAATCCTGCAATAGTTAGAGAGTGGACTTTGTTGACAAAACTTTCGATTATGTTTTGAAGATTGACAAAACCTTTCATAAGCATTTCATGATTTTGATGAAAAAAATTTCAGGTGATACTCTTGGAGCAACTTGATTCAAACTTTGATCTATATATCATTAAACCCAAAGACTTATCAAGACATCTTGATTGTCTATGTCAAAGACATTGATGTCATTTAACTTATATGAGGACAACTATAAAGCTTGCATGAGTGTTGTCAAGACGACATACATTTTTAGACATTACGTAAAGTATTTCTAGATGATTGAGAACTTTAGAATCAATTTGGATTATGTGAAGCGCAACCAAAAAAAAAACAACAACTAGTAATTTGACTTGGATTTCTATCCTCATAGATATTGATTGTCTATCTATCTAGGAGGGATGAATATCAATGTGATCCGCCCCTTCCAAGGATTCGTTATTCGATGGACAATAATATGGAGACGAAACACTCTTCCAAACAAGGAACTCCACTTATGGAAATTCAATCTCTATTGTATGTGTTGGGATTAACAGATTCCCATAAAACGGATTCGACACTAAATCGATCCCCTAAAAAGATGAAGTGGAAGCGAGCCCAGAAACAAAATAGTCATGAATCACCGATCAAAAGCACACCACAGGATCGAGCGTACCTTTTATCCACAGACTAAACACCGACGTTGCAATTCGAGAAGAAAAGGGAAAAATGAGACACTGTTCTTCAAAGGATTCTTTTTCTCTTGGGGAGAAAACGGTAGGAAAAAGAACGTGAAAAACAGAGAGCGTAATCTCTCTGTTTGAAATATTACGTCGTTCTCCTTTTTTTTGTTGTTTTTCCCTTTATCTTTTATAATTTTCTCCATGGGCCCTCAACACACGGGCCATGCCTATGACGGGCCAACTCAAGCCCATCAGAAAAAAGAAAAAATAGAAAAAATCTATCATCTCCCACTCGCACATGGTGGGCCAAAACCAACATGGGCAGACGGGCCCTACTAAGGCTTATCAATTGGAAAATACATCAACTCCCACTTGACATGGTGGGCCGAACATGATTCTCTTTACCTCTCTTCAACATTCATACCGGTGAATAATCCATGCAACCAGCATACTTTGAGAGCTCGTTGCCATACATCTGTTAGGAATATATAGCAGCTCATAATGGGCATCACATTCCGAGTAAATTTTGTATGCAGTACCCTAGATCGATCGATCACATTTATATCTCTCTTAATCTCATTTAAACAATGATATATATATATATATATATATATATATATATATATATATATATTGTATTCACAATTATGATTATCCCAAAGATAGTCATAATTGGTCGACCGGTGAATACAAAACCACAATGTGATTCTCCAAATCCGATCTTCCTCTTTCCTTCAAACTCTCAATTTCAGTTCAACTTGCTTTTCTAGAAATGTCCCATTAGATCGAATCAACTCATGACCATTGGCAACATTCTAAGATAGCAAACACTAAATAGAAATCTTGAGAATAAGTAAGAGTCATGAGGGCACTAAAATTGAGGAACTCTATTCCTCAAGAGTCTCACACGTCATAAAAGTTAAGATCAAACTTTTGCTACTCTTATTGGTCGTCTCATGCATACGTAGTATGAAATACGTATTACGGTATTAACTCATTTCCTATGGAGCGTATGTCTACATTTTTTTTCAATACCGTACAGATGATAGTTCAGACATACCCAATGTCTAACTTGAGTTCACGTATCTACTCATTCACAAAAAAATCATCATAACTCACATCTGCCATCTTAGACAGATAAAGTAAAATGTGTGGGTTATTTTACTTTCGGACATCGTAAGTACTATGTCCTCATCTTAACACTCAGTTAAGGCGACATACGTATTTTAAGCTTGAGCTCTCGATTATCACCTAGATAATAAGTTTAAAAACAGTCTCATATCTATTTATCACACATTAAATAGAGGCGATTACCCGTGTGAGTGGGCTAATCTTTTATCTGTCCGACATACTTCCTTAACTTAATATAACGCACTGAGCATTAAGATGCATAAAGATCAAACAAAGATTCATAGGCATTAATAATGAAACAACACTAGTTCATACATGTGAACAACTCAGGGAAATTACAATCCAGTACATCAGACTCTACGCAATCCTAGAGATTTTACATGACCACAAAACACATCTCTAGGTATTGGCTTTGTCATAGGATCTGCTACCATTCTATGCATAGATATGTACTGTAAGTTCACATCCTTACGTGCAACCATATCTTTTACAAAATTATAATTGGTATCTATATGTTTGGTCTTGCCATGATATTTTGGATCTTTGGTGTACGCTATAGCTGCTTGGCTATCACAGTTAACCATTAATGGATTTGCAGCTTTCTCATTAACACCTAAATGATCCAAAAATCTCTTAAGCCAAACTCCTTCTTGTACCGCTGCTGATAATGCCACGAACTCAGCTTCCATCGTGGACAAGGCTATACACGTTTGCTTCTTACTGCTCCATGATATGGCGCCATTGTTCAGTAAGAAAGCAAATCCTGATGTGGATTTTCTTTCATCTAAATCTCCTCCCCAATCAGCATCTGAATAGCCTTCAAGTCCCAGATCCTTTCCTTGGTAATTCAACTTGAAATCAGCAGTTCCCTTCAGATACCTCAGTATTCTCTTAACGGCTTTCCAATGTGCTAGACCTGGATTGGATTGGTATCTACTCACCATTCCAACTGCAAAACATATGACGGGTCTTGTACACATCATAGCGTACATCAAGCTCCCAACTGCACTAGCATAAGGAACATGTTTCATTTGTTCCTTCTCTTGTGGAGTCCTCGGACATAGTCTATGGCTCAATCCTTCACCTTTCACAATAGGAGTGTCTATGGGTTTATAATCTTGCATACTAAATCGTTCAAGAACTTTATTTATATATGTTTCTTGCGAAAGAGACAATGATCTCTTCGAACGATCTCTTGAAATCTTAACTCCAAGAATGTATGCAGCCTCACCCATATCCTTCATTTCAAAGTTGGAAGACAACAAACTCTTGACAGTATGAACAAACTCCATATTGCTTCCGGCAATCAGTATATCATCAACATATAATGATATGATCACAAATTGATCCTTGGATCTTTTGATATATACGCAATGATCCTCATCAATCATTGTAAAATCATATGCCATTATGGCATTATGAAAATGTATATAACATTGTCTCGATGACTGCTTAAGGCCGTATATCGATCTCAAAAGTCGACATACCTTTTCTTCTTGGCCTTTCACTATGAAAACAGCAGGTTGTTCCATGTATATTTCTTCCTCTAATTCTCCATTGAGGAAAGTAGTCTTTACATCCATCTGATGTAACTCAAGATCCATACTAGCTACTATTGCCAGAATAATGCGAATCGAGGCAAATCTCACTACAAGAGAAAACGTGTCTTCATGATCAATTCCTTCCTATTGATTATACCCCTTCGCCACAAGGCGAGCCTTATGCCTTTCTATCGAGCCATCAGCCTTTCGCTTTATTTTGAGAACCCACTTGTTCTTAATAGCTCTGCGTCCTTTTGGAAGATCAACCAGTTCCCAGACTTGGTTTGATTTCATTGACTCCATTTCCTCTTCCATTGCATGAATCCATTTTTCCTTACTAGGGCAACTCAGAGCCTCATTAATATTTCTTGGCTCATCCTCATCTTGTGGAGCAACCATAAAAGTTTCCCCTTCAATGTCAAAACGTCGACGGGGAATACTTTGGCGACTTGTTCGCTGTATGGGAGATTGTACACTTTGTACATCATTCCCCATTATGCTCCCACTTGGATTAGATAATGATGATGTCGTCTCATTATGTGGTTACAATTGAGAATGAGTTGAATTCAATTCATCGCTTCTCATATTACTCCCATTTGGACGAACTCCACTAAGATCATTATCTTGATCCAAGGTTTCAAATAGGGAGTAATCTTCCCCTATTTCACCCTTCTTAGGAAATTCATCCTCTAAGAATGTGACATCTCGTGATTCAAATTTAGTTACACTCCAACTTTCCTGCTCACCTATGAACACATACCCTTTCGAGTGTTCCGAGTATCTTATGAAAATACTCTTCTTTCCTCTGGGACCCAATTTCCCAAACTTGTGAGAGGACTCATGTGTATAGGCAGCACAACCCCATGGCTTAAGAAAACTTAAGTCCGGTTTTCTACCTATCCATAACTCATATGGAGTGGAAGTAACTGATTTGGAAGGCACTCGGTTAAGTATATAGGCAAGAGTTAACAACGCATCACTCTAAAAGGTGATAGGTAAGTTAGCATGCGCCATCATGGACCTAACCATTTCCAGTAGGGTTCTGTTTCTTCTCTCCGCAACACCATTTTGTTGAGGAGTATATAGAATAGACAACTGTCTTTCTATTCCTTTTTCATCACATAATTTTCTGAACTCATTAAATAAATATTCTCGACCTCGATCGGATCTCAATGCTTTTATTTTCTTGTCTAATTAATTCTCTACCAGGTTCATAAACCTTTTGAAACAACTTATTGCTTCAGATTTGTGAGAAGTCAAATAAACATATCCGAATCGAGTATAATCATCTATAAAAGTGATGAAATAAACAGCCACATGCCTTCCTCTCACATTCATTGGACCACAGACATCAGAATGGATTAAATGCAAAGGAAATTCAGCTCTTTTACCTTTTCCAAATGGTTTCCTTGTCGTTTTCCCTTCTAGGCAATGCTTACATATGGGCAAATCGACTTTTTCAATGTTGCCCAACAAGCCCTCTTTGGCTAGTCTATTCATACGATGTTGGCCAATATGACCAAGTCTAGCATGCCATACATTCACATCATTATCATATATATTAGGAGACGTGAGAAGGGAATAACAAACATTTGCATTAAAATAATCAATATCTAATACAATGAAACCATCCAGAAAATAACCACAACCATAGTAATTTGTATTCAAAAACAAATCACACATCTATCATAGAAGTTCATATTAAAACCTAATTTAACCAACACTAAAACAAACACTAAATTCCGACGAATCTCCGGAGCATACAACACATCATGTATGAACAAAGTGCGTCCACCACGCATATTCAGTTGGCATGTGTCAATTCCTTTCACTTCAGCTCTGGAGTTGTTTCCTACATAGATCCACTTAGTTCCAGTTGGTACTCGTCGGAATTCCACGAAGGATCCTCTATTTTTCGCTACATGGTATGTCGCTTCTGAATCCACAGTCCACAAATGATTAGACTCAGTTAAGAATACAGAACTCAACACAAAAGCAAAGTTCTGAAAAATACAAGGGGTGCATACCTTCTTTGGCTCACGACAGTCGCAAGCATAGTGACTTTTCTTGTCACAGTTGTAGCATTTCACCCTTGCAAGCTTTTTCATGCGAGGACGCTTTCCTCTTTCATGTTGGTTAAACTTGGGTTTCTTCCCTGAAGAACTTGCTTCATTGCCTTTCCTTTTATCAAACTAGTTAGGGCACTTGCGCTTGGAGCTCGAAACTCCATTTGAGCTAGAACTAGCATGATAGAGTTCAGCATCCGGCTTAGCCGCCAACAGGCGGTCCTCTTCCAGCTCAAGATGACGCATTGCATCCTCGAAGGTTTTGATATTTTCATTATGAGTCAGGTGCACCTTCATATGCTCCCAACTCTGAGGCAAGAAACGAATCACTGCTTGCACTTGCTGCTCATCTGTCAGGACATGGCCGGCATCTTTCAGCTCATTTATCATGTTTGACATCTTTCTAAGATGTTGCTTCATGGTCTGACCATGAGGCTTCTTATAAGAGTCAAACCTAATAGTGAGCTGCCTCAGTCTAGTCACCGAAGTATGACCAAATCTTGCCGCCAATGCTTCCCACATTTCTTTGGCATTGTCAAAACGCCTAAACTCTCGCATGACGTCATTTTCCATGCGGCTCAGCAACGTGATGTGAGCAAGAGAGTTCTTTCTTTTCCACGCAGCAAAAGCATCCTTGTCTCTCTTGTGCTGTGCAGTGTTTCCTTCTTCAGGTTCTACCATGGTCAGGTTAAGAGCCTCAAGTGCTTCTTGCTCTTCCAGCACATACTGGATTTTCATTTGCCAAATTTCATAGTTGTCACCATTGAGCTTTTCACCTTTGTTCAACTCGGCAACTATGCTCTTTGTGGCTGAAGCCATTGATCTGAACACATCAGACATATATGCACGAGTTATTAATGCCTATCATTTATGCATCCCTTTTGCACAGACCCATCATATTAATGAATAATTTTAAGTAAGGTTTTAGAATCGAAAGGTCACTACGTTTCTAATCATCCTCCAAAAATCCTAACTTAAAACTATCATTAATATGATTGTCATATGCAAAATCAATTCTATGAAGCTACAAAAAACTTCTATAACTACCCACAGCTAACTACCCACAGCAACCAGCAATAACAGAAAGCAATAGATAATTGACATACAATATAATAATAATGCTTTCACATAATACAGCTAACATATAGGTTGCTACAACAACAACAATTAGGTAGTAAACATTACATAAGATATCCACAAAGCACACTTAACAAAAAAACAGCTAATACATCTAACACCAAGCCAGCACACGAACTGGGAAAGATCCTCTTTTGTTCAAATTTTGGATCTTTTCCCTTGTAACAATGCAATAATATTCTTTTACAAAATCCATCACAATTTTCTTATATGAAGCAGCTCCGTTGACATCCCATATGCGATTCAACACATCTTGTCATTCAGGTGGAAGTGTGTTAATGAAAAATCGCACCATCTCTGACTGTGGCATGGGACGACCATTCCATATGACCTGTTGTATCTTCCTGTTGACTTCGAGAACATGATCAATTAAGTCACCATTCTCCCATCAATAATCAGTCAGCTCAGCTATTAACTTAGAAAGCATTTCCTTTTGTTTATCGGTAATCACGCAAATAGGCGTACGTAACTGAAGGGGAGGCATTGTTCCTGCAACAAATGCAGAACAAATAAGGGATTACATATAATCCACATTGACTCAATTGGAAAAAAGAAACAAATTCTTTTTCTTTTTTTTTTGGTCAATGGTCAACGGTCAACGATCAACGGTCGACGGTCAACGGTCAACGGTCGCGGTCAACGGCGGCGATCCACGACTCGTTTTTCTCGTATCAACGAGAGCTTCATCCCTGCACTATCAAAAACGAATTTCGACTTGCACAAAAACACGAAAAATGGCGAACAGTAGGTGGGTGTCGAGTTTTTCTGTCCCCGATCGACCAAAATTGTTTTTTCTCGAAATTTTGACCAAAAAATTAATCAAATGCAATAAAAAGGGGTCGGGAAACAAGAACAGGGCTCTGATACCAATGTTGGGATTAACAGATTTCCAGAAAACGGATTCGACACTAAATCGATCCCCTAAAAAGACGAAGCGGAAGCGAGCCCAGAAACAAAACAGTCATGAATCACCGATCAAAAGCACACCACAGGATCGAGCGTACCTTTTATCCACAGACTAAACACCGACGTTGCAATTCGAGAAGAAAATGGAAAAACGAGACACTGTTCTTCAGAGGATTCTTTTTCTCTTGGGGAGAAAACGGTAGGAAAAAGAACGTGAAAAACAGAGAGCGTAATCTCTCTGATTGAAATATTACGTCGTTCTCCTTTTTTTGTTGTTTTTCCCTTTATCTTTTATAATTTTCTCCATGGGCCCTCAACACACGGGCCATGCCTATGACGGAAGATGCTAATATTATAGTCCAAACAGTATTCAGATCTTCTCATCTAATGGATTGATGGGATGAATAATTCTCAGAAGTATTGTCCAACGGTTAGCTTGGAAATTGAGGAGCCTAAGAGGAGATCTTGGTGCCGAAGGAAGAACAAAATCTAAAGTCCGCAATTCCAAAGTTCAAAAAGAGCGTTGACATTTTTATACTTGTCTCTGTGAGCTAAAATTGTAATATTTGAGAGGCAGTTATCTAAGAGTGACCATGTGAGATCAGAAGATATGATCACACATACTTGAGTAGAGAAGTACTCCGTAACTTCTTATTGATTTTCTAGTGAAATCCAATCAATAGATTGCTAGTGTGGGAGGGTAGATGTAGGTTTACTATAAATTGAACCACTATAATTGTTGTGTGCAATCTTCTCTATCCCTTTTATCTCTCTTTTATTTTGTTTGATGGTCTATTGCACATAGAAAGATCTAATCCTTGTGTATCTTTTCATCATATGTTGTTCATTTGTGATATCGAACTTGGTTGTCTTAAATTACGCCTTAATTGTTTATAATCACCTATTTAGCCCCCTTTAGGTGATAGTACTGGCCTCCAGAAACTTCGCATTGGAGAGCTATTAGTAAGGGATTCTTAAGGAGCAACTCATGAACAAGACATTAGATTATTTTTTTGACTGCGGACTCGAAAGCATGAAGTCTCCTCCATTTTTCGAGTCTGTGAACGGCTGCATCATGTTCTTGTTGCTCAAACGGACTACTAGTGATCAAATTTTACAAGCAGATAGATCCAAGCAAGGGAACTTTCTAACCCAACATTCAGCAGAGTTCATGGTAAATGCATGATTATTCTATCCATTATTGGTGAGATAAAGGTTGGATAATCGTCAAGACGAGAACTCCAAGAATATAGTACAACTTACGTCCGTATTAATCTCGAGGAATTAAAATGAAAGGAGGGCCAGTCAGCTTGATAAGCATAATCAAAACAAAAGATGACAAGTGCCTGAAGTGACTTATAACTAGAGACCCAAATTTTTTGCTAAAATAATTATCTAATCCTAATGTTTCATGATTGCATTTTAAAATGATCAAAATCCTCCATTCAACTGCTTCACATGCTGCAAGTTTGACAAGCATCTGGGTTTGAGTTTTGAAGCTATAATCTATTTCAACACATTGAAAATCTGTAAACCGTAGCGAATTCGATGATGCCACATAAGAACTGATTCAATCTTTTTTTCATTTGAGTACTACTTCAACCTTCACACTGCACCTGCACTCTTGTTGGGGATACATCTGCATAGAAAAAACTTACCAGTCTCACAAAAGCAAATCAAAGCAATGACTCGAACGTTAGATTGGCAGAAGCAGGGCGAGGCAGTGAAGATGTTGGTTTTATTTATTTAGAAGACCCAACACTAAGGATTGTCAGACATTGCCACGTAGGGACTGCACATACATCATATGGATTTTGTTGGATAAATTATCTTCAGATATTTTGAAGTCAACAAAACATTTCCATCAGTCTAGTCTGAAGATCAAAGTCTGACGATAGCAAGACTCAAGTTTCAAAGTCTACTCTCATGGACAGTTTCCAGACCGACAAGTTAAACACTTCTATTCCGATTCTATCTAATATGGTTTTTGCTTCAACGGCTATGAAATATCTTTCGACTGGAATCAACACTACAAGATCTTATATTCGTATCCAAATTAATATAGATTCTCTAAAGATTCTCAACCTATTTGGAAAGTTCTACTTATGGAAACCAAGATCCTGATTGTATGGGCAAGCAGGATTGATGGGCTATCTACACTTACCTCAAAGAGCTCGAGATCTCTCTAAATTGATTCTATCCAACGGGTTGATTGGAATAACTTCTTTGGAAGGTGCCAACGGTAATGAAGGCATGAAGAAGTATATAAGAGAGACGCTCAAGTTGTTGAAGGGTGCCGGATAGAAGAATTCCAAAGTCTGAATCTCTTTGTTATTTTGTGATCTTATTCTTCGAGCATTACATGTAATCAAAAGAGAGAGTAAAGTGTGGTGAGACCTTGAGGAAGTGTAGTAGAGTTTCTACACTATGGATTCAAGGGCATGAGATTGTAAACACTCTTTTTGATTCTTAGTGAAATCTAGCCAGAAGGGCTGTTCGTGCGAGAGAGTGGACGTAGGCTTGGTCTAAGCCAAACCACTATAAATCTGGAGTCTTGATTCTCTATCCTTAATCCTTTTATCTTTTATTACTTTCATTTGCAGCGATTGTTGTTTTTAATTCATTAACATCTCATTCGGGTTAAAATTTATAAAATCGCTCTAGTCACCTATTCACCCCCTCTAGGTGCTAATTCTAGTCATAACAATTGGTATCAGAGCTTGTGTACTCGTTTATAAGAAGTGTCTATACTTCTGAGTAAAAGATCTATGGCTAGTATGTTGCCTACAGGGTTGGTTGAAGGTCAAAGCAATTCCAGACCTCCATACTTTGATGGAAAAGACTACAGCATATGAAAAAACAAGATGAAAGCATTCCTAAGATCGAAAGATCATTTGGAATGGGAAGTGGTAGATAAAGGAATCATTTCTGCTGCTGCATCAGAATCAGAGAGAGGAAAAGAAGTTGCTGATCCTATCGAGATGACTCAAGAAGAAATAACCAAGAGATAGACTCTTGATGCTAAAGCCATTTACTCCTTATATTGTGCTTTATCCCCTACTGAGTATAACTGAATATCTTATTGTGATACAGCAAAAGAAGTCTGGGATAAGCTTCACATTACCTATGAAGGGACTGATCGAGTGAAAGAAACAAGGATCAATATTCTTTTGGGAAAATATGAAGTCTTTAAGATGAGATCAGGAGAATCAATAACTGACATGTTTAGTCGTTTTACTGAAATTGTGAATGGTTTTGAATATCAGGGACATCCAATCTCAGGACATATGAAGGTCAACAAACTCCTACGTGGACTCTCAAAAGACTGGAATTACATAAAAACTTCAATAAGAGAGACACAGAGGATTGCTCCACTCTCTGTAGACGAACTAGTTGGAACTCTTCAATCTTACGAAGTAGAGCACACCAATGAAGAGAAAGATTCAAAAGGTAAGAAATCTATTGCATTAAAGTCTAATGATTATTCTGATGTTACAGACTCTGAAGAAGATCTAGATGACGAAGAACTAGCACTCATGATAAAGAGATTCAGAAAGTTGAACAGAAAGGGAAAAAATTCAATTGGAAGAAACAAAGCTCACAAATGTTTCAAAACAAATCAACAGAGGAAGATGATTCTAAGAAGGAAGTGACTTGCTTTGAATGCAAGAAAAAGTGACACATCAGACCCAACTGTCCTCAATTGAAGAAAAGAAAATGAAAGACTGAGAAATACAGGAAGACACTCAAAGCAAAGACTTGGAGTGATACTGAATGTGAAGAAAGTGATGATGATTATGCCAATATCTGTTTGATGGCAAAATCCAACTCAGACTCAGACCTTAATACAGACACGGACTCAGACAGTGAACTTGAGGTTAGTAATCTAAAAATTCCTGTCAAAGTTTCAAATATATTGATGAACTTTGTCTTAGTCTAAAAACCTCTGTTAAGAGGATCTCCGAATTGAAAAAGGAAAATTCTACATTGAAGCAACATGAAAAACTTTGGAAAGAAAAGTTTGAAAAGTTTGAAAATAACTTTACTATTGTAAAAGAAAACTCAAACTCTGTTTCCAAAGAAAATAATCTTTTGAAAAATGATATTTCTAATTTATCAAAAAGATTTACAAATGGTTTTGAAAAGTTGGATAAGATTCTTTCGATACAAAGACCCTACTTTGATAAGTTAGGTCTTGGAATGACTTCTGAAACTATTTCACTGATTGATTTCCCAAAGGTAAATGAAAGAATCAAACAAAAACCAACCAGAATTGTTTGTAAAAATCATTTCCAGAAAGTCTTTGTAAAACCTGTTGGCAGAAATGCTTTGAAATGTTTTAACTATCAAAGCTCAGAACATTTTGAGAAAGAATGTCCTTTGGTTTGGAGACCTGTTAAAATGAATTGGGCAAAGATTGTTTATTGCTCTAACTCTTCTGGACCCAAGATGATGTGGGTACCAAAGAAAGCTTGAATTCATTTTAATTGCAGGTTACTATCAAAAGGAAGATTAAATGATATCTAGATAGTGGTTGATCAAGACATATGACGGGAGACTTAAGTTGCTTCATAAAACTTGTCTAGATATATGGGGGAAAAGTTTCTTTTGGTGGTAACAATAAAGGAAGAATTACTGGTCGTGGTACAGTAAAGATTGGAAGTCTGTCAATCAAGAATGTTTTCTTAATTGAAGGATTAAATTACAACTTGCTTAGTATAAGCCAATTGTGTGATACTGGATTTAAGATCAATTTCCAGGAAGGAACGTGCTTAGGAATCAGTAAAGACTTTACTCAATCTTTTATTGGACGTAGACATGGAAATATCTATTTTCTGGATGTGAATCATGAAAGATCATAGTGCTTAATATCAGTACAAGATGAAGCTAATCTATGGCACAGAAAGCTTGGCCATACCAATATGAAGCAGATCACCAAGATCTCCTCCAAGAAACTTGTTCGAGGGTTGCCCATTCTTAATTACTTAAAGTCTGATCTTTGCACACCATGCGTACTGGGTAAACAGGTAAGAAACTCTTACAAACCAATAAGTAAAGTTTTCACTAATCGTGTACTGCAGCTTCTGCATATGGATTTATTTGGACCTACTAGAACGCAAAGCATTGGTGGAAAAAGGTTCTGTCTAGTAATAGTGGATGATTATTCACAATTTACTTAGGTCTACTTTCTTTCAAGTAAGTCTGAGACTTTCTCTCTCTTTTCAAAGTTTGCTAAGAAGGTGCAAAATGAGAAAGGTCACACTATCTCAAGTATTCGTACAGACCATGGAGGTGAGTTTGAAAATCAAGATTTTACTAAATTCTGTGATGAATCTGGTTTTCAGCACAAATTCTCATTTCCATACACACCAGAACAAAATGTGGTTGTGGAAAGAAAGAATAGGTCTTTACAAGAAATGGCAATAACTCTTTTAATTGAAAGTAATATTTCTTCAAGGTTTTGGGCTGAAGCTGTTTCGACTGCTTGCTATATTATTAATAGAGTATTCTTAAGACCAATTCTTGAGAAAACTCCTTATGAAATTTTTAAAGGAAATAAACCAATTGTTTCTTATTTTCAAGTATTTGGTTGTAAATGCTTTATTCTGAAGAATGCAAATGATCGAGTTAGTAAGTTTGAAGAAAAATCATATGAAGGATTCTTACTTGGTTACTCAACTGCAAGCAAAGCCTATAGAGTATTCAACAAGAAGACTCAAACTGTGGAAGAATCAATGAACGTCAAATTTCAAGACTCTCCACAAATTCAGCCAATTCAGACTAAAGAATCAGAATCTGTTCTAGACTATGCTAGATCTTCCTCCCATGAAGCAGTTCAAAATTCAGAAGCAGTACAACAAGTTACTGATGAAGAATCAACTCAAGAAAAAGATCACCAATCTATCAGACTGTCCAGTAACCGGAAGCACAAGTTTAGTCATCCTGAAGAACTCATTATTGGAAACATTAATGAGGGAATTCGAACAAGATCCAAAAGGCGAGAAGAGTCTAGTGCTGTTGCACTTATTTCTGAAATAGAACCCAAAAACATTGAAAAAGTCTTAGCTGATGAAAGCTGGATTGAAGCAATGCAAGAAGAGCTCAGACAATTCAGTATTAACGATGTATGGGAATTGACTCCTAAACCAAAAGGTAAATCTGTTATTGGAGTTAAATGAGTTTTCAAGAACAAAGTCGATGAAAAATGCAAAGTGACAAGAAACAAAGCAAGACTCGTGGCTAAAGGATACACGCAAGAAGAAGGGATAGACTATGATGAGACTTACGCTCCAGTAGCAAGGTTAGAAGCAATCAGATTACTACTTGCTTTTGCTTGTTATAAGAATTTCAGGTTATTTCAAATGGACGTCAAAAGCGCATTCCTAAATGGATTTATTCAAGAAGAAGTCTATGTGGAACAACCTCCTGGATTTGAAGACTCAAAGAAACTAGACTCAATGTTCAGACTGAAGAAAGCTTTATATGGTTTAAAACAAGCTCCTCGAACTTGGTATGAAAGGCTAAGTAACTTTTTAATTCTAAGTGGTTTCTCTAAAGGAAATGTAGATACTACCTTGTTTATTAAAAAGGAAGGTAAAAGCTTTCTACTTGTTCAGATTTATGTTGATGATATTTTATTCGGATCATCTAATGAGACTTTGTGCAAGAAATTTTCTAAGTCCATGCAGGATGAATTCGAAATGAGCATGATGGGTGAACTATCCTTCTTCCTTGGTTTACAAGTGAAACAACTGAAAGAATGAATCTTTATTCATCAAGAAAAATATGCAAAAGAACTTGTTAAAAAGTTCGGTCTGGAGAATTGCAAAAAGACTGACATACCTATGTCAAGTTCTTTGAAGATAGACAAAGATGAAGCAGGGAAGAAAATCGACCAAAAGTTATACAGGAGTATCATTGGTTCACTTCTTTATCTTACTGCATCTAGACCTGACATATTATTTAGCATTTGCATATGTGCTAGGTTTCAATCAGATCCTAAGGAATCTCATTTAAGTGCTATCAAACGTATCATTAAATATGTTGCAACTACTGCTAAGATTGGTCTATGGTATCCCAAAGAATGAGATTTTACTCTTCTTGGTTATTTAGACGCAGATCTTGCAGGTTGTAGAGTTGAAAGAAATAGCACTTCAGGTACTTGTCAATTACTTGGAAACAGGGCAGTATCTTGGTTTTCAAGAAAGCAAAGTACTGTGGCCCTTTCAACAGTTGAAGCAGAATACGTAGCCCTTGGGAGTTGCTGTTCTCAAATACTATGGATAAAACAACAACTACGAGACTTTGGTATTGAAGACTCTTGCACAGAGATCAAATGTGACAATACCAGCGCAATCAATCTTACAAAGAATCCTATCCTACATTCAAGAGCAAAACATATTGAGATTCGACATTATTTTGTAAGAGATCATGTTCAGAACAAAGAAGTCTTGATACAATTTATTGACTCAAAGAATCAACTGGCAAACATCTTCACAAAGCCACTTGAGAAAAGTTTATTTGAGTCTATTCGTTCAAGACTCAACATTTTGTCTTTTGAAGACTGCTGAAGCTCAGACTCAGAATCTAAGTCTGACAAAGTATCAGACTCAAAGATGTAGACTTGGAATACCAATCGACACGACTGTAAGTTGTTACAATTACAGTTCATTTACTCACTTAAACTGATATCTCGAAAATGTAAGATTGTCTGGTTATCTCTAATCGAGTTTATTAAGGCAGTTAATTTTAAAAAGGGTGGTTATCGATTTATTTAAGGCATTTATTTTTTGAAAAGGAAATATTTTTTTTTCTAAACGCGACGCTTCAGATACCACGATTTGATTACTTTTTATACTCCTCCTCCTTCTCTTTTACTTTACCCAGAAACCCTAGTTCACAAATTTTTCACTCTCTGAGATTTCTCTCCTCAAGTTCTTCTTCTCAAGTTTTTGACTTTCTTGCGACACAAGTGTGAAAGTTCCATCCAAGAAAGCGACAATGTCTTACCAAAGGAAATCCTCAAGAATAGCGAACAGGGGACCACAGGGCTCTGGTGAGGGGCCTACGCATTTTGATCTCACAGAAGAAAGTGACTTTCCAAGTGAACAGACGCACCAACAATCTCAACAACGCACCTCCTCGACTAGATCCCATGTTCGTCATCCTCAACATGCAAAGGGAATCATTGAAGATATCGAACCTGTAAGGTCTCTTAAGCCTGCTTTTGTTTATAGGCTCTATTCTACGTTGAAGGAATGAGGTTCTGCAATGACTTTCATTGATGAGTTTTTGAAAGAGAAAGGCTATAAGAATGAGACACATTTTCTCACTGTGATGGAGCGATCATGCGTTGTTCCTGTTGGAACGGCTGCAAAAACTTTTGCAAACTTTCCAAGTGACCCTCGCTTTGGTAGTGCAAATCAGCCTAAGGTGAAGGATGATGATGAGAAAATGTATGTGCATTTTAAGCCTAGAATGGGTGTGGCTGCAACTCTTCAAGGAAAGAGAGATGAATTGTTTCGATCTGAGGAACACAAGAAAGTGTATGGGAAATTGCTGAAGCGTGGGGTGATGAATCCACGAACCGTGGATTTTGATTTTCTAGATCTATTGAGCATCAATCTGAGGGAAAAGTTTGAGAAACTTCAACTTCATAAGTTCTGTACTGAGTGCGAGGTGGCTTATTCTGAATTAACAGCCTATTTTTATTCCAACCTCAGTTTTCTTGATGCCAATAGTTTTTCATTCAGTGTGAGAGATAGAGAGTATGTGGTGGACACAGATACTTTGGCAAATGTAATTGGTGTGGAAAGAGGAGCTTTCCAATCAATCTCAGTGTCTGTGAGTCATGCAACTCTGGAACTTGCGAGAGACAGAATCGCAGAAGGTCGTCTCTCCTACTCAAGGATGAATGCTACAAACACTTTGCTTCACAAGATAGTGATCAACTGTCTCAGATCGAAATCAACTTCGAAGACAGATGTATCCATCTCAGAAGCCAAATTGATGTATGCAATCAAGATCGGTCTTAACTTCTCTTTGCCCCATACTATCATGTTTCACATGTATAGGTCTATGGCGAAGGACAAGGGAAAACTCCCTTATGCTGCTCTCATCACTCGTCTTTTTAGACACTTGAACATTCAGCCTCCCCACATTCTCTCTGTGAAGACTATTGATCAAATGGTCATTGGGCTGAGGATGATTACAAAAATGCATCTAAAAGAACTTAGCAAGAAGCTGGAGCAGTTCAAGGAGAAAACCCCCATGAAGACCAGACCAGACTCTTCTGCTGCTAAGAGGAAAGGAAAGGAACCTGTGACTGGTCCTATCAAGAAAAGGCGGGCAATCATCTTGGAGGATGAAGATGATGAGAATGATATGCCTATCTCTGCCTTTGTTTCTCAGTATTCTGCTCTTGTATTAGCTGAACCAGAACAACAAGTTACAGAGGAAACTGAGAAAGGAAACCAGGAAAAGGAATCCTTGCAGGAAGAAGAAGAGGAAGAAGAAGAAGAAGAAGAAGAAACAGCAAAGACAGACTCCCAGCAACAACCAGCAGACTCGCATGCCGAAGAAGATCGAGCAGATTCTCCAACAGAAAAGGAGGATCAACAACACTTTGCCATTGAGGAAACTCCTTAGAAAGAAGAGTACTTCTCCCCTCCAGAAGACATTGAAACAAGGGGAGATGTCCAAAGAGAAAGTACTCCTCTTCTCTTAACATTTACCAGTGCAAGTGTTAGTAGATCATCTCCTGGTGCAGAAGATGTTCATGCTGCTCATTTTCCTGAGGGAGAGGCAACATCTCCAAACATTGATCTCCCTACTGATATTCACTCCACTGGCTTAACTCCACCATCATACCGAGTTGATGCAAGCACACAAACTGACAATTCAACTGATTTCGGAAGGTTGCTTGAAATCATTCTGGAGCTCAAAGGCCAGATATATGCTATGGGGTGTGAATTTCAGACTCTTCAGAATGAGAATCATGCTATGTTCATCTCCTTGCATGATCAGATTAAAGATGTTCAACGTCAGGTTCAGGCCACTGCAAAAGGCACTGCTCTAACTCAATTATAGGAGGATTTGAGGAAGCTTGAATGAACTGTCAAGTCTATGGAGGACTTTCAACTTGTTCGCATTCCTCGTACTCCTTGATTTTCTCACCTTTTTATGATGACAAAAAGGGGGAGAAAACTTTGCAGATTTTCACTTTATTCCAAACTTTCACTTTTATCTTTTTGGATTTAATATTTTTGTTTGGTTATGTTTGACATTTTGACTTTATCTTGAGTTTTTGAATGCTTGCTCATTACTGCATTACTTTAAGCTGTTAAAGTAGATAAAGATAGTTGATTGATATCTGCACAGGACTAATTTGTTTTCTGTGGATGCAAATTTGTGTACAGGACAAATCTGAGTATAGGATAAGTCTGTGTACAGGACAACTTATACTATCTTTACTCTAATCTATCATTGCTAGCTTAAATATTGTATTGCAGGGCAATAGTATTCAAATCTGCAGGAAAGTTTTGTTACCATAAAAAAAGGGGGAGATTGTTGGATAAATTCTCTTCAGATTTGAAGTCAACAAAACATTTCCATTAGTCTAGTCTGAAGACTTGCAGACTCTACTAGCAAAGTCTGAAGATCAAAGTCTGACGATAGCAAGACTCAAGTTTCAAAGTCTACTCTCATGGACAATTTCCAGACCGATAAGTTAAAAACTTCTATTCTGATTCTATCTAATATGGTTTTTGCTTCAACGGCTATGGAATATCTTTTAACTGGAATCAGCACTACAAGATCTTATATTCGTATCCAAATTAATATAGATTCTCTAAAGATTCACAACCTATTTGGAAAGTTCTACTTATGAAAACCAAGATCCTGATTGTATGAGCGAGCAGGATTGATGGACTATCTACACTTACCTTAAAGAGCTCGAGATCTCTCTAAATTGATTATGTCCAACGGGTTGATTGGAAGAACTTCTTTGGAAGGTGCCAACGGTAATGAAGGCATGAAGAAGTATATAAGAGAGACGCTCAAGTTATTGAAGGGTGCCGGATAGAAGAATTCCAAAGTCTGAATCTCCTTGTTATTTTGTGATCTTATTCTTCGAGCATTACATGTAATCAAAAGAGAAAGTAAAGTGTGGTGAGACCTTGAGGAAGTGTAGTAGAGTTTCTACACTGTGGATTCAAGGGCATGAGATTGTAAACACTCTTTTTTATTCTTAGTGAAATCCAACCAGAAGGGCTGTCCGTGCGGGAGAGTGGACGTAGGCTTGGTCTAAGCCGAACCACTATAAATCTGGAGTCTTGATTCTCTATCCTTAATCATTTTATCTTTTATTACTTTCATTTGCAGCGATTGTTGTTTTTAATTCATTAATATCTCATTCGGGTTAAAATTTATAAAATCGCTCTAGTCACCTATTCACCCCCCTCTAGGTGTTAATTCTAGTCCTAACAGATTTTACTACATTGGGCGTCCTCGCAATTATGTGAAAATGCATGTTTCTACTCGAGTACCTTGTTCCCGAAGCCACCAAACTAAATTCTTGCCCAAAGATTGCCCGAGCAAGCAAGGTAAAGCTCCTTCATAAATGAATTAATGATCTAGAGTTAGATGTCATTACCTAGAGGTTTAATACACCTTTTAATGAACCCATCCAACCTCTAGGAACTTACACAAGAAAGAGTTATCTCAGGGATAATATTGAATTCACTTGTAATCTACCAGGAGAAAGCTGATTAAGGTCACAAACGGAACAAGCATATTATTGCACTATATCAGAAGGTTACAAGTACAATAGAGGAAAAAGAAAGGAAAAATACACGAGAAACGCTTTTGAGGGAAAAACATCTCGCCTTGTCCAACTCCACCAATCTAAATGAAGGGTGTATTTTATGGCTTGTTCGCTGGTGAGGAACGCAGTTTGCTCAGGCTCGTAGTTATATAGTTAAGCAGCATATCTCTTGGTGGAAGGCATTCCTTAATCAACGGAACTTCGTTGAAGTTTTGAGCCCATTCATGAAGGGATGGGAACCTCTCAGCATCAATTATCTTCATGCCTCCAGCTTCTTCCAAGACGCCGAGGAAATGCGGGATCCAACCGGCCATAAGATCCAAATAGCCTATCTTCTCTCTCCCGAAGTACTTCTTCCCCTCAATCTGCTTCTCGAGATATGCAAAAGACTCTAATGCAATCTCCACTGCTTTCTCCTTTTCTTGCCCATCTTCCGCACAACAGGCTCCCCAAGCACCGAAGACACACATGTTCTCAATGACACGGGGAGAAAAAAAAGCAAGCTTGTCAAGAAGAATTATTTGACTCGATGAGAAAGTAATTCTGCCGTAGCCACAAACATGCATGACATAAAGTCCCGTATCTCTCAAAGATGTGAATTATGTATTCTTTTTTGGTGCTAGAAGAAAATTTGACCTATAGAGCCAACAAATCTACAACTGTTAAAGAGGATTTCATAACATTAACTCTTTTAATACATGAATAGAAATCCCCTTGGCAAAGCCACCTCTATGGTTAATTTTCTCCATCTATTGAATTTAAGGGTTTGTTCTTTTCAGTGGACTTTCTCAGTTGCTAAGATGATTTCATCAGAATCAACAGAAAACCGTCTGTACAACTAGATTGCATCATATTGCAAACTATACTTTGAATTTTCCCCAAAAACCATTTAGTAAAACAACTGCTCCATCATAACTCATGCTCATCATAACGTGAACAAACAGCAGACACAGACCCAAAAAAAGAAAAAAGACAAAAACTGGACGAGCTCGACCTCACCAAGGGCCGGCGAGCCTCATCGTGGCTGGGCAAGGCCGGCAGCCCTTGTCGGCCAATCGCCGGCCATGACCGAGGCCAGCGACCGGCCAAAAGGAAGGAAAATAAAAATAAAAATATTAAAAAATTAAAAGAAACAAAAAAAATCATACAAATTTACCAAACGCATTTCTGTTCTTTTTCTATTCCAGCAACAAGTTTACCAAACACATTCTTCTATTCAAAAATTATTCACAGTTCTATTTCTGTTCTTGGAATAATTTTTGAATAGAAACATTACCAAACGCATCACAAATAGGCAAGTTAAGGATATTAGAGAATTCCATATAAACCTTATTTCCGCCACGAGATTAGGATCGACGTGCACGCCATGTCGTCACAAGTTCCAAATTATTGCAAGTCAATTCAGTGAACTTCTGCCGTGATGCTGACAGATAGCTGCACCATTGACCCTCCACTGATTTCATATCACCTTATGAACTCTCCACACCTGCCATTCTACGTCCCGCAAGCGCGCCGTTAGAGAGAGAGAGAGAGAGAGAACAGGCGAGGGAGAGGCACAGAGAGATTACCACGGCGATGGAGGGACCGTCTAATGCGTTTCCGATGAACGGCGGAGAAGGGCCTCACAGCTACTCCAGAAACTCCTCAGCCCAGGTAAGTTAGGCATGCGGTGTTGATGTGTGATTTCAGTTCTGTTCCGTGTCTGACCTGTTTCGAAAGACCAACCCAAGAGTTTTGAGAACACCCTCGTACCAGGATGTTTTCGAATGTCTATGGAATGCATCACGTCGTGCAGCGTGACTGCAAGTATCTTCTTTCATTTCGAATTCGACTTGAGTGCTATATCTTGCTGCAGAGAATATTTATAGACAGGGCGCACAAACTCATCCAGGAGGCAGTAGCCGAGCATCTCGACATCGAAGCATTCTCTTCCTCCGGAGCTTTTCTCGTCGCTGATCTCGGTTGCTCGGTTGGGCCCAACACGTTCTATGCTGTGAGCAACGTTCTTCAAGCAGTAGAGCAGAAGTGCCAATCCCTAGGACTCGATTCTCAAATCCTGGAATTCCAAGTATTCTTCAACGATCATGTGGGGAACGATTTCAACACCCTCTTCAGATCACTCCCACAAGACCGGCGATATCATGCGGCCGGCGTGCCGGGTTCATTCTACGGCCGCTTATTCCCCAAAAACTGTCTCCACTTTGTTTACTCTTCCTTCGCTCTTCATTGGCGTTCAGGAGCTCCAAAAGAAGTTCAGGACAAGAGCTCTCCAGCCTGGAACAAAGGGAGGATATTTTACCCCAATGCGAACAAAGAAGTCATCAAAGCATATGCAGCTCAATTTGCTAAAGACATGGAGGTTTTTCTCTGTGCTAGAGCGCAAGAAGTTGTTCGAGGAGGACTAATGGTGCTTACCTTTATCACCCGTCTTGATGGAGCTCCTCATTCTCAAGTTTCTGCCAACAAGCCTTTATATTTGTTGGAATCTTGCCTCGTGGACATGGTCAAGAAGGTAAAACAAATGATGTTAGTCGAGTGCTGCTAGAAATTCTCTAAATTGCTGTTGAAAATTTCTGTTCGTATTCTTAGATTTCCCGTGTATATTTCCATAAAATAAGAAATACTTTTCCATTAGAACACTAGGAATGAGGGGTCATACTTTGGCAAAACAAATGAGCCTACGGTTTCCTTCTTCAATTTTCTGGTGTAGGGTACTATAAGTGAAGAGAGAATGGACGAGTTTAACCTGCCGATGTATTATGCGTCCCCCCAAGAAATGAAAGAAGCAGTAGAAAGGAATGGGCGTTTCAGCATCAAGAAAATGGTGGAGCTAGCTGAAGGATTAGCGGAAGTCTATCCACTAACGGGGAAAATGAAACTTCTCAAATGAGAGCGGCTCTGGAGGGACTCTTGAAGGAGAAAATGCAATTTGGGGAAGAGATGTTAGATGAGCTCTTTGACTCGTTTGCCCGGAAGCACGATGAGTCGTCTATCTTTGAGTTCGTGAGAGAAAGCAGCATCACGTTTGTTCTTCTCGAACGGAGCACTACCAACTAAGGGAAAGCAGGTCTGATGAGTCCCGTAAAATCGAGCTTCATTCTTTGGCACGATCTGCTTTAATATTTATCGACTTGTTCCAACAGATATTCCATAAGTATTCAGTAAGAGCAGCAGATATATATCAGTGATGATAATCCAATTTTGGAACTCTCGTTCACAGTTTCTTTGAAATGGAACTTAAAGCATTTTTTTGCAGCAACTGCACCGAGTATTACCTTGTGATTATGAATGAATAATTAATATCTAAAGAAACTTGGACGAGATTCTTCTCGTAGTATGACTCCTTGATTGAATCCACACAGCAGTGAGTCAGAAGCATTAAAACCACAAAAGACTTTGAGGTCAAAACTAATGTAGCCAGATGCAAACGATTCTATGTTCAGGCCACCCACCCGGGCTTTGGCTCACCTGTTCATTCAACCATGGGGTTAGTCGGATATTTTATTGGTTTGGAGTTTTACCCATCTAAAGTTTGCATCCTCGTTATCCAAGGAAAAAAAAAGGAAGAAGAAAGAAAGAACTTGGCTTACACAGAATCTATCTGCAAATGCAACCAGTCTTTTCACCATCAACGCCTAGAAAAAGTTTAAGGAACAATCCAACAGGGTGCACATGCTATGTCTGTAAGAAGTTGAAGCAACAATCTTTTATAAAAGCTCCTTGAGAAGAGAAAGGTTGAGTTTTCAAAGGATTATTTCATGGGAGGCGCATGCTATGTCTGTAAGACGTTCATAACTCAAAGGTTGCCTCGTCGTGACCACTCAAACACCACGGGGTTTCACTTTGGGTAAAGTAAAGAAAGGCGAGAACGCAATGCAGTTTCATTATAGTTGGACTCAGGAGCTCAATGATAGCCAACACTCAGAAGTCCACAAACTGCACTCACTTCATTATGATAGACTTCTGCCTATTGGAATTCGTGCACCTCTAAGTGTACTACACTTCCGATGGTTTGCGGAAGCTAATAGTGATCATTTTAGGTGAGTACGTGAGATTTT
The DNA here is from genome assembly GCA_007663325.1 of Eucalyptus pauciflora. Lineage (NCBI taxonomy): Eukaryota > Viridiplantae > Streptophyta > Magnoliopsida > Myrtales > Myrtaceae > Eucalyptus > Eucalyptus pauciflora. The sequence goes on from VMYD01000387.1 coordinate 1,505,401, forward strand.
ACTTGGCAAGGGGACGAGAGGATATGTAAATAAAAGTGGATTTTCACGGGAAGAGAAGCATAGGGAAAAAGGAAAGGTTTTCATTATTAGAGAAATACAAACGGAAGGAGAAGGAGCTGAACTTTTTGATCCACTCACAAGATTGGACGTCCACCTCTCTATTTATAGGCATGCATCACCGACTTAGACATGCACATTTGTTCTTATCCTTAGCGAGCTCTATTATAGAGCTTCGTGAACCGATTCAAGGCATATATCTCTGCCATTTGCAGAAATGATTTTGTGGACTTTTCTACACGAATTTAGTGGACTTCTATCAATTCTTTTGCCGCTAAGTACCAAATTTTATTGTAAGATTTTTCTTGACGATTCTGGAAATTGGGTCAATCGAAAGGAATGATTACTTTTGCACAGAGAAAATGGTGGAGCTGCCTGTAGACAACACGAAGGAAATCCTGCAATAGTTAGAGAGTTGACTTCGTTGACAAAACTTTCCACTATATTTGAAAGATTGACAAAAACTTCCATAAGTATTTCATGATTTTGATGAAAAAATTTCAGGTCATACTCTTGAAGCAACTTGATTCAAACTTTGATCTATATATCATCAAACCCAAAGACTTATCAAGACATCCTGATTGTCTATGTCAAAGACATTGATGTCATTTAACTTATATGAGGACAACCATAAAGCTTGCATGAGTGTTGTCAAGACGACATACATTTTTAGACATTACGTAAAGTATTTCTAGATGATTGAGAACTTTAGAATCAATTTGGATTATGTGAAGCGCAATAGCTAGTAATTTGGCTTGGATTTCTATCCTCATAGATATTGATTGTCTATCTATCTAGGAGGGATGAATATCAATGTGATCCTCCTCTTCTAAGGATTCATTATTCAATGGACAATAATCTGGAGACGAAACACTCTTCCAAACAAGGAACTCCACTTATGGAAATTCAATCTCTATTGTATGGGCAACATAATCAAAGGAAGATGCTAATAGTATAGTCCAGACGGTACTAAGATCTTTTCATCTAACGAGTTGATGTGTTGAATAATTCTCAAAAGTATTGTCCAATGGTTAGCTTGGAAATCGAGGAGTCTAAAAGGAGATCTTGGTGCCGAAGGAAGAACAAAATCTAAAGTCTGTAATTCCAAAGTTCAAAAAGAGCGTTGACATTTTTGTACTTGTCTTTGTGAGCTAAAATTATAATATTTGAGAGGCAGTTATCTAAGAGTTACCATGTGAGATGAGAAGATGCGATCACACATACTTGAGTAGAGAAGTGCTCCGTAACTTCTAATTGATTTTCTAGTGAAATCCAATGAATAAACTGCTAGTGTGAGAAAGTTGACATAGGCTTACTATAAATTGAACCACTATAATTGTTGTGTGTAATCTTCTCTATCCCTTAATCTCTCTTTTATTTTGTTTGATGATTTATTGCACATAGAAAGATCTAATCAATGCGTATCATTTCATCATATGTTGTTCTTTTGTGATGTCGAACTTGGTTGTCTTCAATTACGCCTTAATTGTTTATAATCACCTATTTATCTCCCTCTAAGTGATAGTACTTGCCTCGACAAACTTTGCATTGGATGGCTGTTAGTAAGGGACTCCTTATGGAGCAACTCATGAACGAGACATTAGATGATTTTTTTTTTACTGCGGACTCGAAAGCATGAAGTCTCCTCCATTTTTCGAGTCTGTGAACGGCTGCATCATGTTCTTGTTGCTCAAACGGACAGCTAGTGATCAAATTTTACTAGCAGATAGATCCAAGCATGGGAACTTTCTAACCCAACATTCAGTAGAGTTCATGGTAAATGCATGATTAGTCTATCCATTATTGGTGAGATAAAGGTTGGATAATCGTCAAGACGAGCACTCCAAGAAGATAGTACAACTTACGTCCGTATTAATCTCGAGGAATTAAAACGAAAGAAGGGCCAGTCAGCTTGATAAGCAGAATCAAAACAAAAGATGACAAGTGCCTGAAGTGACTTATAACTAGAGCCGCAAAATTGTTTGCTAAAATAATTATCTAATCCTAATGTTTCATGATTGCACTTTAAAATGATCAAATGAAGGGTGTATTTTATGGCTTGTTCGCTGGTGAGGAACGCAGTTTGCTCAGGCTAGCAGTTATATAGTTAAACAGCATATCTCTTGGTGGAAGGCATTCCTTAATCAACGGAACTTCGTTGAAGTTTTGAGCCCATTCATGAAGGGATGGGAACCTCTCAGCATCAATTATCTTCATGCCTCCAGCTTCTTCCAAGACGCCGAGGAAATGCGGGATCCAACCGGCCATAAGATCCAAATAGCCTATCTTCTCTCCCCCGAAGAACTTCTTCCCCTCAATCTGCTTCTTGAGATATGCAAAAGACTCTAATGCAGTCTCCACTGCTTTCTCCTTTTCTTGCCCATCTTCCGCACAACGGGCTCCCCAAGCACCGAAGACACACTGTTCTCAATGACACGGGGAGAAAAAAAAAAAAGCAAGCTTGTCAAGAAGAATTATTTGACTCGATGAGAAAGTAATTCTGCCGTAGCCACAAACATGCATGACATAAAGTCCCGTATCTCTCAAAGATGTGAATTATGTATTCTTGTTTGGTGCCAGAAGAAAATTTGACCTATAGAGACAACAAATCTACAACTGTTAAAGAGGATTTCATAACATTAACTCTTTTAATATGGTGCGAGTTTGAATCTTGGAGTAAGGGAAAACCGCGGCCCTTGACGACGAACAGCGAAAGGCAAGGCCAAAAGGAGGAGGAGATTTGGAATAGACGTAGAAAAAAAGGAGGAGATAATGGGTGCGTTTGGTTACACTTATGGGGAAAGTATTTAGGAAAATGCAAAGAATTTTAAGTGAAAGGGGTTTTTCAAAATGCAAATAGCGTTTGGAAAATTATAATATGAAAGTCCATTTCGAAGTATCTTTGGACAAAATGTTGTTTGGAAGACTTATATTTACAAAGCACATTTATTAATAAAAAAAGAAAGAAAAATATCTAGCCGGTAAGGTCAGCGGCTATCAGCAATATGGGATCACCGGCAACGGCCGTCAAGCGGCCCTTGGAAACCACCGGTGAGGGCCGCTCGAGGTCAGGCAACCGCCAGTAGGGGTCGTGCGACCCCTGGTGAGACCTCGCTTGAGGTCGGGAGACCTCGCTTGAGGTCGGGAGACCTCGGCAAGGGCCGCACTTGGGTCGCGCGACCTCATCGGCAGTCGCGCGACCCCGATTGGCCTCGCCAAGGCTACGCAACCCTCGCCTGAGGTCAGGGGACCTTGGCAAGGGCCACGCCTAGGTCGCGACACCTTGGCGAGGGTCGCACCTAGGTCGCGCGACCTCATTGGCAGTCGCGTGACCCCGATTGGCCGTCGCCGAGGCTACGCAACCCTTGCCTGAGGTCACGTGACCTTGGCGAGGGCCGCGCTTGGGTCACGCGACCCCGAGCAATTGTCGCCGGGGCCATGCAACCCTCACCTGAGGTCACGGCGACTCAGATTTGAGTCGTGAGGACCTAGATTTGGGCCACCGCGACTCGCTAGGCCGACCCCTTGCCATGGTTGTTGAGTCGCCCCGACTCACGAAAGGTCACGCAACGTTGTCGCGACTCGTGGAGGTCACCCGACTCTCTGACGATGATCGCCTTGGTTGTCGCGACCACGCCGGCGTCCCTCTAGACGTCGCCGGCCACTCGCAATCAGGAAGAACCAAACTGGCCACCCTCAACGAAGAAGATGAATAGTGTCTCCTCACAAGGGCAAAAAACGGAAAAACAAAGAGTTCATAAGGACAATTTTGGAAAAAAAAAAAGAATGAACAATACCCATGTGGGCATGCCGAGAAAGCCAAAAGCCCATTCAACCTTCACAAGGCTGGCATTCTCCAAATGGGGGTTGAAAATTTTTTGCCAAACACCCTTACATTAGCCCAAAGATCTTTAGGGGCTCAAAGATCCTTGGCAAAGTGGTTGCCAAACACAGCCTATATGCATCTCTCGTTCGACGACAGTAAAAAAAAAAACGACAGATGAATGATAGCCAATCGGGCAAGAAGCATAACCGGATTTGATTATGCTCCAATTAAAGAATTCATTGTTTAACATCTGCCAAGCTAAGTAGTACCGATACTGACATGCAACATGCGACACGACACGACACGACATGCTGACACGTCGTTTTTCAAAAAACAGATAATTTCGACACGCTAGAACACGTTTATATATATAATTATCATTTTTATGATTATTTCAATCAAATTAATTTAAATCAAATTCATAAATAATTAAATAATTAAAAAAGCTTAGAATAAATATACACTAAAAACATTAATTCGCCATTTATTGGGGCACCCCAATCCAATAGGGTCGCCACAGTGCGCTTTCCACTCCGATACCTTAACCTGAAGGTCTATAAGTCCTGAGAGTTTGTTATTTACTTTTAACGGTCTCGGCACAACGTAAGTGGTATAGCGGAAGCGATTTCACATCTCCCTAACCCATTCATTTCGAAATGATGCACACTTACTAGACATTTTCATAAGATAAACCGAGCACTTTTATTTATATAACTTGATGGACAACATGAGTTGGTACAACAAAAAGCCAAGGCTTTTCTAAAACTCGGCTATAACCAAAAGTGCCAAACTCTACAACAACCATAAACTTCAGTCCATCAGATAGTGCCGGCAGTCCAAAAAAAAGGCTCCATCAGCTACCCATCGCCTGTGGTCAATCACACCTAGCTCGGTCCATCGGCTAGCGGCGGCGGCAGTATCCCCATCATAATCCCATCACGGCGAACATGTATGAACAGGAACTCCTGCACCACGGGGCCTCCAAGTAGACCCACATCATACATGACTAGGACTCGGACGCGGACGAACACCAACCCATGTACACCAACACAGATGTGCTCCGAACACGAGCACTCGACATCGACCGGGATGCCATAAAAGGTGCCACGTGAGACAGGTAGCAAAGGCATCTCAATCTGAAATGTTAGTCCCCAAACGGGGTGAGTACAACCACTTAGCAGTAAAAGATTCAACAAGCTATGTCGAGCATAACAATCAGTATCTAATTTCATACAAGATAGACAATGCAAGAAATCAAGGGATAATAGATATCAATATCATGGAAATTCTTCAATATTAAAGCAATTGCAATTCTATAAGAATCATATGCCACATAATCAGATCACATATCATTTATTTAGCCTTCAAAAGATTTCATTCCCCAGAGGATCAATGTTTGCGTCCATCTAGGCATTCGCATCCACCTTGGCATCGCGAAAGCCTCCGGCATTCGGCCACTAAGGCCACCGGGCATCCGGAGCATATCATGCCTCCAGGCATCTCGTACCCCACCTGGCATCACAAGGAAAACCTCCGAAACTCACCATGAGGATGGTTGTTCGGTCATCTGGGTTTACGTACCGACAAGCATACAACCGGGCATCCCGAAGCTCCCAAGGCATACCTCCAGCATTTAGCCTCTTAGGGCCACTGGGCATCCACAAGGCATCGACTCTTTCGATCCTTTGGACCTCCCAACTCCCGGGGCATCATTAACCCGAGGGTTCAATGGTAACAATTAGCATTTTAATTCACAAATGCACCTTCATATATCAAACAAGATATCTCATGGACCTTTTATCAATCACAAGATCCCACCATCAACATCATCAAGTCACACAGCAATTCGAAACTACACTTCTTATAGGACAATCTTGTGGAAATTTCGAAGCAACCGTTTAATTTCTACAATCACGCAGTTCTTGTAACAATTCCGAATTAATTACTAAACAGGCTCAGAAAATTATGAAATTTTGACACGTTATCAATGAGATCTAGAGGAACAAATCTCATGAGGAACACTAGGTCAGATTCCTTATGTACCGAGGGTAAAAATCTTGATTTTTCCTAACTATCATTCTGTAAAATTTCCAGATTTGGTGTTTTCATAGGAAAAATCATTTCGATGGTCATTCCTTGTTCTTTTATTCTGAATTTTTGATCATGTTGTTCATGAGGATGTGCCCTAAAACTTTCATCAAGAAGTCGAAGTCGAAGTGTGGCTAGATAATTACAGAAAAATTAAAAAGTCGCCAAGGGTCACACTATTCTTCACAAAACAGTCCACTAATCTAGCAAGAACTCTTCCTATACTTTAAATTTCGACCTCCAGCAATTATATTCAATGTATATACATACATTACACCACCTCACAGCATGATCATCTCCGAAATTCTCCATAGTCAGATTCCTAAATTATTTTGTTCCATTTGTAAATTCGAAATTCACCATACACACTTCATCCTCACCTAGTTTTCTTGATCTAACACCCTCCTACACATCCAAAATTCCACATGCAACTCCAGCATTTCATCTTCCTCACATCTACCAACTCTTTTAGGCAAAAAAAGCATGCAACACATAGATGGAAGAACATTTGCTTGCCTTAAACTCTCTCACTCGGTGGCTGTCCGAAAATGGAGGTCCGGGGGTCAAGGCTTGGCCGATCGGCGACGGGGACCAGTGGCGTCGACGGCAGCTGCTCGGACACGGTGGGAGGTGGCCCTTCCTTCTCCTCCCTCGCTGCCCGCACTCACTCTCGACCCTTCTCCTCTCCTTGCTCGGTTCACTCTCAATTTCTCTCGGTCTCTCTTTCCTCTCTCACTTCCAAAAATCCCCTCCTCTTTTCTTGCTCTTTGATTAACAAATTAACTCTATTTTTGCATGAAGGAAATTGATTGAATGGAAATGTAATGGACAAGTGGTCAATGGGAAGGGACAAGTGGAGGCAAGGTTGAAGACATGTGTGGGAGGGCATGCACTCCCCCTCCCCCCTCTTGATCCGGTTGACACCCATGGGGGTGTCTTTGGGCTTGCTTGGGCCCGAAATCTTGGGCCCAAGAGTCCTTAAAATAAGACCTAAATTCCTTTTTCTTTTTCTTTTTTTATAATTACTAAGCATTTTATTTCTATCGAATTTAATTTAATATCAAAAAATTAAATTGTTTTATATACAAGTATATATATATACTCCAAATTCTTGCAAGCCGTTCAATATCCTCAAGTTCTAATTCTTTAATTTCAGCGCATATAATTCTTATACAAGACCGAATCCCATCCTTTTGGTTCAAAAGATGAAATTGAATTATTAATCCAAATGAACAAATACAAATCAATGCCTGTAAAATACAAACAAAGCCACAGTTCGGTGACTGTCACCTATCCGAGGGTCATCTAAAATTTTGAATGTCACATTTATTAATATCATTCATTGTTTCAATTTGATAAATTCAACTCTATTTCAATAATTCATAAAATTTGGAGAAAAAAAAACCAATCCAGATTATGAACTCGCATGTTAGATATATTGGAAGAGGAGAAAAAAAACTTAAGGGATGAATTGCGTATCACGGGAAGTGGTAGTCAGAAGAGAAGAGAATACTAGCTTTTTTTTTTCTCAATTTATTATTTTTATTATTGTGTTTTATTTTTTCATATATATTTTTTGACCTCTCATTTATTGAATTTTTAAAATTGACCTCGATATCGAAATCACATGTCGAAAACTCATATGTTAGAATTCCGACTCGAGTGTCGAAGAGTGTTGAGAAAATTAACCAGGTGTCGGATTTTCCGACACATGTTGACCGAGTGTCGGAGAGTGTCAGAAAGTGTCAGACACGTGTCGAAGTGTCTGACACGACACGAAGACTCTTGGAGAGTATCAGTACTTCATAGCTGCCAAGTTTGACTAGATGTCGCAGACAAGTTTCTTGAAAGTTACGGTTGTTGACAAGTGAAAGGGAAAGGGATGGCAAGAGATTTATCTTTGCCTATGCGCAATTTATCTCCCTTCATGAAAAAAAGATATGATTTTTCTTTTGTCATTTGATGCTATCAATCTAAATATATTTTTATTAATACACAATTTATCTCAATTCATATTTGCGATACGCTAATTTCTAGTAAACTTTTTCTCGAAACATATTTTGGACTCCGAATCAAGTATGCTTCCTCGATATACGGATTATATATATATAACATTAAATACATGGATCATCATTAGCCCCGTTTGTCGCCATAAATTTTACATGAAATATAATATACACGTATTTTTTTGTAGAATATAGTTGATTTTCGTTGCTAGTCCTGCAAATTGAATAATTTCAGTTGCAGTAGGTAATTCTTCTAAAAAGTCGTGCCACATCCGAAGATCCCCTTATTCTTCTCTTTGGTTCAGTTTCAACAATATTCACCAGAGTTGGCAACTACTATATCTGGGCCCGAGAAACGCGAGAAATTTATCTGGGCCCGAGAATCGCGAGTCATCTCGCCGTATCCATGGGCCGTGGGCGCGGCCCAAACCGGGGAAGGGGCGCTCGGCGAAAAGACGGACGTGCCCACTTCGGACCCCATCATTTGCGACATCGACACTGATTCATACACGTTGCGTTGCATCAAAGTTAAAATAAATAACTAAAAAATAAGAAGAAGAGGAGGAGGAGGAAAAAGAAAGGCATAAAAAGACCAAAGAGGACTTCGCCCTCGCAGCTTACGCGCACGCTCCCACCCCCCTTCTCTCTCTCTATCGAGCAGGAGAGAGGGTCACTCTACTGAAACCTGAAATTCTTTCTTTAATGGCGTCTTCACGCCGCAGATAAGAGATTCCCTTCCCAACCATGTCCTAAAAAAGTTCTTTTGCTTCTGGGTTTCTTTGATTTTCATCTGCAGCGTCCGCTTTTCTTAGGAAATTGGAATCTTGAGAAGATCGATCGCGTCAGGTCCATTCATTTTAAAGTATTATCCATTCTAGAATTTAACTACAAATGCTAGGATGATTTGAATCCATAGATATTTCCTTCCTCGATAGTAATTTTTCTTTGTTCTTTATTTCACTATCTCGAAAAAATTTATGACTAAATTGATCAAATTAAAAAATTTAGGACTAAATAGACCATCGTACGATACGTTTAGACTTTTTTGGATAAATATGGGAAGTATACCATCTTGCTCTACCATTGGTTGACAATGATTTCTCATAATTTTGTTTTCTTGCATGACATTGATCTACGGAAACCTTTGCTTAAAATCTATTATTTCTGAGAACGATGACTCTTATCATGACTATAGAAGTTCATGGGGATCTTGGTCTTCATTTTTCGCTTTTAGTTAAAGATTCACACAGGAGTGCATGCAAATGGATGAAGCGTGCAAATGGATGAAACAATGGAAAGATGCTTAGGATGCTTGAGATTACATAAGGAGAGAGTTCTCCTGAATCATTACTTTTGATCTTTTTACTGATGCGCACCGTATTTTGAGGAAAAACAAATGGGACGTGAGCCGTAGTGATCTTGAAAAGCCTTGTCAAACATCATTTAGGACGTTGTGCGGGCCTATTAAGTAAGCACGTCAAATTGTACGAATCATGGTGCGATTCAATGACTCCGTGCCGAAGTTCGACTCAAACAAAGTAATTGATGGACTTGAGCTTGTGTTGAAGCGTAGGTCAAAGTACTTCAACACAAATATGATACTGAAATATTTTGCAGGCAAAAATGGAGCAACAGGTTTTGGGGAAGGCCTTCCTAGTTGCACCATAAAAAGGAACGTATGAAGCACATGGTTTTTGACGTCGGATTTTTTGGAGTTTCTTTCAAAAGTATATCCCTAAAATTGGTGGCTTCGTCCAACTCACAGGTGGCATAAATATTCACCGAACAACAATCTCAATCGCCAAAATTTTCAAATTAGACCCTAATTCCCAAGATCTCTAAACTAAACCCCCGAGTCTTCTGTCTTCTCTCTTTCTTCCAGGAACTTCTCCAGATGATAATGTTCGAGGGAAGAAGAAGAAGATGATCAAAAGAAGACCCAAATGCAGCTAAAACGTGCTCTTGTCAAACTAAACTTTAATTCTTCGACTCCGAAATCTCCCCTCCATGTTCGAGCTCTTGGACTTAGCTTCACCGATTTGGCAATCTTGGCGTTCATGGATCAGTGATGCCCTTGAGCACTTGGGCGAGGGACTCCGTATCTTGGATGAGCTTGTGCTCGAGGAACTCATGTTGGACGCAAATTGCACAACCCCAAGATCTCCATAACCAGAACAAGAACATGCATAATTGAGTAGAAGAATTAACGCACCTGATTTGGAATCCATCGATCTTGAAGCGGAAGCGGAAACACAATGTTCCACGTGCAAGTCCTTCTCCTCTATTGCCCTCCGTATCACTGGCTCAATGAGGCGGCCCTCCTCACGTTTAGCGTTTAGAAAACGCTCCTTAGGTGAGAATACGTGTGAGAATTAGGGTTAGAGGAGAGACTTAGCACTATTTATAGAGTTTCCAGTAAGGCCCCCTCATTACGGGTCAGGCTCAACTCGGCCCACACTAGCCAGCCCATATTAGACTAATTAAGAAACCTTCTATCTCACCTTAGACCAATCCCCGTAAAACGATAAACGTTAAACGGTAAATTACAATATCTATTAATGTAGTCCACATTAGGAAAACTCTTACATTCTCCCACTTGGACTATATTAATTGAAATCGTACTGTATGTGCGCACATTGGTCTAGAGATAATTCTTAATAGTCAATCATATCCCATAAAGTCTTAAACACCGAATCATGGCGGTAACTGCATGTATACACACAGAGCCTTACATGGTCACAAGTGTTCTCAACTCTATTGATATGGATCCAATATGGTAGTGTGTCAAATGGATAACATCTCTCATAGAGAGATCTCATTTGTCAGTCACTATTCTCTTACTTTAGGCGTCACAAAAACTTGTGCCACTAGAGAATGCATTTATGGTTCCATGAACCCACATATGTCTTGTCTTTATGGTTAACCTTTCTTTATATACTACAAGACATATGTACAAGGCTAATAACCGTATGCCCCTAGCCTTCACTCAAGGTTTAAGCAATACCTTGAGACTTTAACAATATATATATATATATATATCAAAATGTTACTAAATTGTAACAAAAAATAGATGTAAACATTATTCAAAGAAAAATAAAACAGCTCCCATTAAATAACAACATCCCAAGATGCTCCTAAGCCCATGCTAATGACATGACGCTCAAATATACATGGACGTAGGCCTTTAGTTAGTGGATCTGCAACCATATCATCTGTTGGAATATAATCTACTTTTAAATGCACTGACACAAGGTACACCATTTAATTAGATTTTCTCAATATCTAAATAATGACAATGTGATAGATTCAACCCATCACCCTTAACAACAGGAGTAATTCATGGCTTGCAATAATGTATATTGAATATATCCAATATACAATCAGCAAATGTCCTCCGAGAAAATCTAATATAATATGGCAAAAACAATTCTTACAGACCTTAGTATAAAAGATATAAGATGTCTCAAGGTCACAACTTGTAAGCAAAGTATCATGTACATAGAGTATAAGAAAAAATAAATTTCCTCCCACTGACCTTGCAGTATATTGAATTACTTTGTTCCCAATTGAACAAAATAACAACACTATGAAACTTTAATAATATTGCCTGGAAACTTACTTAAGACCATGAATTAAGACTTTTCAGTCTACACACAAGATTACTTGAATCTGCTGCAAAATTCTCCAGTTGCACTTATATAGATTTTTGTATCTCTTTGATGTAACCCCATATAAAACTATCAATGCCACGTTCACTCTGAAAGAATTAATAAAGAAATAATTGTTTCTTCACTAACTATCCACCCCTCTTTCAGAGTAATATTATTATCCTTTTTTTTTATGGCATCTAATCACATACTTAATTAAGAACAAGAAACGACATTTATATATGTTGCTAAAACAACCATGTAATGGATATTGTAATCATGCTCTCACAAATAGACTATATAGTCTGATTGTATAATTAATTGTCTTTCCCTAACAAATCTCCTTAATAAAGCTACAACCACTTCATTCTACACTTGAGAGGTTTAAGAAATTTCATTATAAATTATATCAAGAATAGTACATTAAACCTCAACAAGTTTAGTCTATGGTACAGGAGATTCCATAATTATCTGTATAGATAAAGACAAAAACACAGTAACCCCCATCACACTATTATCTTTAATAGTCTAAGAGCAGCTATCCTTTACAATTACGTCGATCTTAAGAAAACTCTATTAATGTAGTCCACATTAGGAAAACTCTTACATTCTCCCACTTGGACTATATTAATTACAGAAAAGGTGATTGAAAAATCAAGCAATGTATATATAATTAGCATTATGTGAGCAATGTGTAACTTGACACACAAGTACACATCCAGAAAGTTACATGCAAAATCATATAATCACCTTTGGGCGGAATACATGACATGCAGTTGTACACTCCCCACATGATAGCGGTTATGAGAATATATTCCAATTTTCGTGAATTCATCACCTTTGGGCAGACGAACCACTAGGATCAGTCACTCTTCCACCACATAATCATGTATCCCTCCATGAACTAATATATAATCACCCCCTTTGGGAGTATGACTACACATTAGAGCAGGAGACATCCCAATCAATATACGAGACCGAAATTTCTCAAACCCAATCAAGCGTGCCACTTTGGCGGTCACTACTCAATTGAATCATTGAAACTCTCTCATACCAAGGATATAAATTTTATTCCTCACATACACCATATACATGTGATTTTAGCTTTAGTGATAGGGGCATCATATCACCAAAATCACATATTATGCTAATTACATTGCTTTGTTCATTAATAAAAATTAATCATACATATATATAAATAAATATATATATATATATATATATATATATATATATATATATATATATATATATATATATATATATATATATATATATATAGCGAATCTGAAAAACAGATTCCAATGAGATCACCGTTCACAGCAACACAAGAAAATTCTCATAACATAGAAGCAAGCATCTCTTGTGCACCCCGATTACAGATAACTAGAACAACATTAAAGAATGCTAATCTAGAATATCTCTCACAAATTAACATCAAGATGCGTATAAAGAACTATGCTTGAGTAACAAAAGTTCCATAACTTTTACTGTTTCTCATCACCTCAATACATAGCTCAAATACTATCCTATACTGATTGTATCTCATTAAGCCAGTTTCAATTCACAATAAAAATTAATTTTTATTAATGAATCACACCATTATAATGTTCATGTGATAACATATCAGTAACCCAACAATTGTATTTCGAAAATCACAGAAAAAATACAAGCAAAATACGCGAAAAATACACTAAAAAGCACGTATTTAAGGTTCCGTATGCATTTTTATATCCATAAAATCATCAAAAAATTAATATAAACATACCACAACGTAGGAAATCTTCATACGAGTCAAATGCCACCAACCACGCGCCGATCGGACACCGCACGCGCCCTCACGCGCCACCTATGTGCGCGGCGCGTGGAGCCCACGCGCGGGTCGTCAAAAGACAGCCAAACCGGTCCGACCGGTTCCCGGTCCGACCTTCCGGTCCAGCCGCCCGGTCCGACCGGTTGACCGGTTCGGTCAACGGTTGACGGGGTCGGGTCGGGTCTCGGGTCGAGTCGGGTTCCGGGTCGGGTCGGTCGCCATCCGTGTCGGGTCGGTCACAACTCTGGGTCGGGTCGGTCGGTTCGGATCGGTTGCTGACGTCAGCATGACGTCAGCGGGTCGGAACCACGCATGACATCAGCAGCGGCAATCCGAATCCGAGTCCGAGTCCGATTCCGGGTCCGGGTTGCTGACGTCAGCATTGTTGACGTCAGCGCCCGCGTGCGCTGCATGCGCATCCAGCGCGTGGGCGCGCGTGGGGGCGCGTGAAAGCGCGTGAGCGCACCTCCTCGACGCCCGGCGGCGCGTGGCTACGCGTGGGGGCGCGTGGGGCCTCCCCCGGCGACGCGCCGCCCACCATCTTGATCGTCTCGTCGAGCCCAGTAATAATATGTGATTTAATTTTACTTTTATAGTCTTTAAAAAATTTGAAAATCACAAATTAGGGCAAAATTCAATGCGTTCAAGTTCTAGGGTTATGGAGGCTCTGATACCACATGTTGGACGCAAATTGCGCAACCCCAAGATCTCCATAACCATAACAAGAACATGCATAATTGAGTAGAAGAATTAACGCACCTGATTTGGAATCCATCGATCTTGAAGCGAAAGCGGAAACACAATGTTCCACGCGCAAGTCCTTCTCCTCTATTGCCCTCCGTATCATTGGCTCAATGAGGCGGCCCTCCTCACGTTTAGCGTTTAGAAAACGCTCCTTAGGTGAGAATACGTGTGAGAATTAGGGTTAGAGGAGAGACTTAGCACTATTTATAGAGTTTCCAGCAAGGCCCCCTCATTACGGGCCAGGCTCAACTCGGCCCACACTAGCCAGCCCATATTAGACTAATTAAGAAACCTTCTATCTCACCTTAGACCAATCCCCGTAAAACGATAAACGTTAAACGGTAAATTACAATATCTATTAATGTAGTCCATATTAGGAAAACTCTTACAACTCGGTCTTGAGGTGCGACTCTGTGCTCCACTGCTCGTGTAGGTCCCGGACAAGGCGAAGGAGCTTGGAGATGTTCAGCAAGAAGGGCTGAACCTAGGTGGAAGAGTGCAGAAATTAGATGTTAAATGTCTTGTTTATTTCGCGGAAAATGAATGATGTTTAAAATATTTTCTTAAAAGTAATTATTTGTATCGCTTATCTAAACGAATGAATAGATAATATTTTCATAAAATAATGAAAATATTTTTTATCAATTAAATATTTACACATAAAATATTTGTGCCGCCAATAATTTGAAGGTCAATTTAGAAAATGTTGCAAATTCCGGAGCCACGTTGCGAAAACTTTCAACTTTGACTGGGGATTTTTAGAAAGTTCCCTTAAAAAAATGTTAGTGACTTCTAGAAAATCGAGGACTCTTGCGTGTCTTGTCGAATTAACCTTCCGAGCGTTAAAGAGAAAATGGCAGGAAACATGTGGACACTATTAAAAATCCGATGGACCAAATGGGCAAGTTAAGGACATTAGAGAATTCTATATAAACCTAATTCCCGCCGCGAGATTAGGATCGACATGCCCGCCAACTCGTCATAAGTTCCAAATGATTGCAAGTCAAATCAGTGAACTTCTGCCGCGATGCTGACAGATTAGCAGCTGCACCGTTGATTCTCCACTGATTTCATACCACCTTATGAACTCTCTACACCCACCATTCTATGTCCCTACGCAGAGAGATAGGGAGAGAGAACGTGTTGGAAGATGCGCGAGAATCTTTTGCATATTATTCGAATCAATCAAAATCAAATTAATATTAAATTTGATTTGTAGAATATTTGGTTGCCTCTTTCTGTACTTGATTTGTATTATAATATTGTTCTTGTACATTGAAAAATTCCCCACGTCTTCTCTGCCCTTTCTCCTTTCCTTCATCTTCTTTCAGAACGGGCGAGGGAGAGGCAGAGAGAGATTACCACGGCGATGGAGGGACCGTCTAATGCGTTTCCGATGAACGGCGGAGAAGGGCCTCACAGCTACTCCAGAAACTCCTCAGCCCAGGTAAGTTAGGCATGCGATGTTGATGTGTGATTTCTGTTCTTTTCCGTGTCTGATCCGTTTCGACAGGCCAACCCAAGAGTTTTGAGAACACCCTCGGAGCAGGATGTTTTCGAATGTCTATGGAATGCGTCATGTCGTGCAGCGTGACTGCAAGTATCTTCTTTCATTTCGAATTCGGCTTGAGTGCTATATCTTGCTGCAGAGAATATTTATAGACAGGGCCCGCAAACTCATCCGGGAGGCAGTAGCCGAGCATCTCGACATCAAAGCATTCTCTTCCTCCGGAGCTTTTCTCATCGCTGATCTCGGTTGCTCCGTCGGGCCCAACACGTTCTATGCTGTGAGCAACGTTCTTCAAGCAGTAGAGCAGAAGTGCCAATCCCAAGGACTCGACTCTCAAATCCTGGAATTCCAAGTATTCTTCAACGATCATGTGGGGAACGATTTCAACACCCTCTTCAGATCACTCCCACAAGACCGGCGATATCATGCAGTCGGCGTGCCGGGTTCATTCTACGGCCGCTTGTTCCCCAAAAACTGTCTCCACTTTGTTTACTCTTCCTTCACTCTTCATTGGCGTTCAGGAGCTCCAAAAGAAGTTCAGGACAAGAGCTCTCCAGCCTGGAACAAAGGGAGGATATTTTACCCCAATGCGAACAAAGAAGTCATCAAAGCATATGCAGCTCAATTTGCTAAAGACATGGAGGTTTTTCTCTGTTCTAGAGCGCAAGAAGTTGTTCGAGGAGGACTAATGGTGCTTACCTTTCTCACCCGTCTTGACGGAGCTCCTCATTCTCAAGTTTTTGCCAACAGGTCTTTATATTTGTTGGAATCTTGCCTCGTGGACATGGTCAAGAAGGTAAAACAAATGATGTTAGTCGAGTGCTGCTAGAAATTCTCTAAATTGCTGTTGAAAATTTCTGTTCATATTCTTAGATTTCCCGTGTATAATTCCATAACATAAGAAATACTTTTCCATTAGAACTCTAGGAATGAGGGGTCATACTTTGGCGGGAAAAGTACCAAAATAGTCATAACCAATTCAGTTCATCCGGCTAATTTAAGCTGGAAATTGCTGAGGTGGCCGCCAGTGGTCTTAACTGGCGGCCACGTCGACAAATTTTATAATTTTTTTATATTTTTTTTCAGATTTTTAAATTTTTTTTTTCTTTTTTTCCCTTTTTTTTTTCCTCCTTATCCCTTGGATCTGGGTGAGGGCCCGATGCCCTCGCTCGTGACAGGCGAGGGCGTTGTGCCCTCGCCTAGCCCTCGCCCAGCCCTTGCCCTCGCCCTCACCCTCCATGAGCGAGGGCCGCCGTGCCCTCACCTGGATCTGGGCGGGGGCCGACACCCTCGCTTGTGGCCGGCGAGGGCAGGGGCCCCTCGCCCTACCAGTCGATGGCTGGCGATGGTCGGCCGGCCGGCGACCTTGCCGGCCAAAGGATAAGGAGAAAAGAAAAAAAAAGGAATAAAATAATTTTTTTTTTAAATCTGAAAAATTTTATAAAATTTATAAAATTTGTCCACGTGGCGCCACATAAGACCTCCGGCAGCCACGTTAGCAATTTCCAGCTTAAATTAGCCGGATTGACTGAATTGGTATCAATATAAAAAGGTTTAGGACTAAATTGGTCCAATTGAAAAGTTTGGAACTAAATTAGTACCAATGCAAAAGATTTAGGACTATTTTGGTACTTTTCCCTACTTTGGCAAAACAAATGAGCCTATAGTTTGCTTCTTCAATTTTCTGGTGTAGGGTACTATAAGTGAAGAGAGAATGGACGAGTTTAACCTGCCGATGTATTATGCGTCCCCCCAAGAAATGAAAGAAGCAGTAGAAAGGAATGGGCGTTTCAGCATCAAGAAAATGGTGGGGCTATTTGAAGAATCAGACGAAGCCTATCCTCCAACAGGGAAAATGATGGCTTCTATCTGGAGACCGGCTCTGGAGGGACTCTTGAAGGAGAAAATGCAACTTGGGGAAGAGATGTTAGATGAGCTCTTTGACTCGCTTGCCCGGAAGCACGATGAGTCGTCTATCTTTGAGTTCATGAGAGAAAGCAGCATCACGTTTGTTCTTCTCGAACGGAACACTACCAACTAAGGGAAAGCAGGTCTGATGAGTCCCATAAAATCGAGCTTCATTCTTTGGCACAAGCTGCTTTAATATATATCAACTTGTTCCAACAGATATTCCACAAGTATTCAATAATGTTGGAGCTGTGTCTCAGTGCTGCTGCTGATGTTCTGTCGTTTTATTTGTTATTCAGTTAAGTTTATTTGTTAGGCAGTTGGTTTGTTAGCTATTTTCTAGGAAGTGGAACATGTCTGTGCTGCATGTTTGTGTGCGGTTTCAAAACAGGTTCTTATTGAGCTTGTACTTGACAGTTTTTGACGTAATGAATGAAGTTCAATGTTTCTTCTCATTCCTTCTCTCTGTAATAAGAAGTTCGTGAGTATTAGTTGAATATATCAGTAACAACAAATAAGAGCAGCAGATATATATCAATGATGATAATCCAATTTCCAAACGTTCGTTCACAGTTTCTTCGAAATGGAACTTAAAGCATTTTTTTGCAACAACTGCACCGAGTATTACCTTGTGATTATGAATGAATAATTGATATCTAAAGAAACTTGGACGATATTCTTCTCGTAGTATAACTCCTTGATTGTCTATGTCAAAGACATTGATGTCATTTAACTTATATGAGGACAACCATAAAGCTTGCAAGAGTGTTGTCAAGATGACATACATTTTTAGACATTACGTAAAGTATTTCTAGATGATTGAGAACTTTAGAGTCAATTTGGATTATGTGAAGCACAATAGCTAGTAATTTGACATGGATTTCTATCCTCATAGATATTGATTGTCTATCTATCTAGGAGGGATGAATCTTAATGTAATCCTCCTCTTCTAAGGATTGGTTATTCGATGGACAATAATCTGGAGACGAAACACTCTTCCAAACAAGGAACTCCACTTATGGAAATTCAATCTCTATTGTATGGGTAACAAAATCAAAGGAAGATGCTAATAGTATAGTCCAGATAGTATTGAGATCTTCTCATCTAATGGGTTGATGTGATGACAAATTCTCAGAAGTATTGTCCAATGGTTAGCTTGGAAATTGAGAAGTCTAAAAGGAGATCTTGGTGCCGAAGGAAGAACAAAATCTAAAGTCTGTAATTCCAAAGTTCAAAAAGAGCGTTGACATTTTTATACTTGTCTTTGTGAGCTAAAATTGTAATATTTGAGAGGAAATTATCTAAGAGTTACCATGTGAGATAAGAAGATACGATCATACATACTTGAGTAGAGAAGTACTCTCTAACTTCTAATTGATTTTCTAGTGAAATCCAATGAATAGACTGCTAATGTGGGAAAGTTGACATAGGCTTACTATAAATTGAACCACTATAATTGTTGTGTGCAATCTTCTCTATCCCTTAATCTCACTTTTATTTTGTTTGATGATTTATTGCACATAGAAAGATCTAATCGTTGCGTATCTTTTCATCATATGTTGTTCTTTTGTGATGTCGAACTTGGTTGTCTTAAATTATGCCTTAATTGTTTATAATCACCTATTTATCTCCCTCTAAGTGATATTACTGGCCTCCACAAATTTCGCATTGGAGAGCTGTTAGTAAGGGACTCCTTATGGAGCAACTCATGAACGAGACATTAGATGATTTTTTTGACTGCGGACTCGAAAGCATGAAGTCTCCTCCATTTTTCGAGTCTGTGAACGGCTGCATCATGTTCTTGTTGCTCAAACGGACTGCTAGTGATCAAATTTTACTAGTAGATAGATCCAAGCAATGGAACTTTCTAACCCAACATTCAGCAGAGTTCATGGTAAATGCATGATTAGTCTATCCATTATTGGTGAGATAAAGGTTGGATAATCATCAAGACGAGAACTCCAAGAAGATAGTACAACTTACGTCCGTATTAATCTCGAGGAATTAAAACGAAAGGAGGGCCAGTCGGCTAGATAAGCAGAATCAAAACAAAAGATGACAAGTGCCTAAAGTGACTTATAACTAGAGCCGCAAAATTGTTTGCTAAAATAATTATCTAATCCTAATGTTTCATGATTGCACTTTAAAATGATCAAAACCCTCCATTCAACTGCTTCGCATGTTGCAAGTTTGACAAGCATCTGGGTTTGAGTTTTGAAGCTATATTCTATTTCAACACATTGTAAATCTGTAAACCATAGCGAATTCGATGACGCCACACAAGAACTGATTCGATCTTTTTTCATTTGAGTACTACTTCAACCTTCACATCACGCCTGCACTCTTGTTGGGGATACATCTGCATAGAAAGAACTTACCAGTCTCACGAAAGCGAATCAAAGCAATGACTCGAACGTTAGATTGGCAGAAGCAGGGAGAGGCAATGAAGATGTTGGTTTTGTTTATTTAGAAGACCCAACACTAAGGATTGTTAGACATTGGCACGTAGGGAGTGCACATACATCATATGGAATTTACTGCATAGGGCGTCCTCGCAATTATGTGAAAATGTATGTTTCTACTTGAGTACCTTGTTCCCAGAGCCACCAAACTAAATTCTTGCCCAAAGATTGCCCGAGCAAGCAAGGTAAAGCTCCTTCATAAATGAACTAATGATCCAGAGTTAGATGTCATTACCTAGAGGTTTAATACACCTTTTAATGAACCCATTCAACCTCTAGGAACTTACACAAGAAAGAGTTATCTCAGGGATAATATTGAATTCAGTTGTAATCTACCAGGAGAAATCTGATTAAGGTCACAAATAGAATAAGCATATTATTGCACTATATCAGAAGGTTACAAGTACGATAGAGGAAAAAGAAAGGAAAAATACACGAGAAACACTTTTGAGGGAAAAACATCTCGCCTTGTCCAACTCCACCAATCTAAATGAAGGGTGTATTTTATGGCTTGTTCGCTGCTGAGGAACGCAGTTTGCTCAGGCTAGTAGTTATATAGTTAAGCAGCATATCTCTTGGTGGAAGGCATTCCTTAATCAACGGAACTTCGTTGAAGTTTTGAGCCCATTCATGAAGGGATGGGAACCTCTCAGCCTCAATTATCTTCATGCCTCCAGCTTCTTCCAAGACGCCGAGGAAATGCGGGATCCAACCGGCCATAAGATCCAAATAGCCTATCTTCTCTCCCCCGAAGAACTTCTTCCCCTCAATCTGCTTCTCGAGATATGCAAAAGACTCTAATGCAGTCTCCACTGCTTTCTCCTTTTCTTGCCCATCTTCCGCACAACAGGCTCCCCAAGCACCGAAGACACACTATTCTCAATGACATGGGGAGAAAAAAAAGCAAGCTTGTCAAGAAGAATTATTTGACTCGATGAGAAAGTAATTCTGCAGTAGCCACAAACATGCATGACATAAAGTCCCGCATCTCTCAAAGATGTGAATTATGTATTCTTTTTTGGTGCCAGAAGAAAATTTGACCTATAGAGCCAACAAATCTACAACTGTTAAAGAGGATTTCATAACATTAACTCTTTTAATACATGAATAGAAATCCCTTGGCAAAGCCACCTCTATGGTTAATTTTCTCCATCTATTGAATTTAAGGGTTTGTTCTTTTCAGTGGACTTTCTCAGTTGCTAAGATGATTTCATCAGAATCAACAGAAAACCGTCTGTACAACTAGATTGCATCAGATTGCAAACTACACTTTGAATTTTCCCCAAAAACCATTTAGTAAAACAACTGCTCCATCATAACTCATGCTCATCATAACGTGAACAAACAGCAGACACAGACCCAAAAAAAGAAAAAGACAAAAACTGGGGGGAAAAAGTCAAAGGAGTCACCTTTTCATCAGCAAACTGAGCCCAGAAACGAGCTTGAGCTCTCTCATAAGGTTCTTGAGGCAACAACGGGTGAAAATCACCTCCCTTCCACTTCTCATCGATGTACTCCAGAATCACCTTCGACTCTGCAATCGCGACTCCATCGTCCAACAGCACCGGGACCTTCTTGTGCACGGGGTTCGACTTTAGAAGCAGTTCGCTCTTCCCCTGCTTAAAGTCTTCAACGATGAGCTCGTACTCGAGGCCCTTCAATTTCAGAGCCCACTCGACCGTCGTGCAGAACCGGCTCATGGCGGAGACAATGAGATTCAACTTAGCCATGATCGGGTTTTCTCTTCGTCTTGAGCGGTGCAGTCGAGCCGGGATCCCTCGTATATAAACGAATGCGAGATGGGCTTCTCGAGAATGACCGCCATGGTTAGTTTAATGGTGCAAGTTTGAATCTTGGAGCAGGGAAAAGCCGCCGCCCTTGACGAGGAACAGCGAAAGGCGTATAAAAAAGGAGGAGATAATATGCATCTCTCGTTCGACGACAGTGAAAAAAAAACGAGAGATGAATGATACCCAATCGGGCAAGAAGCAGAACCGGATTTGATTACGCTCCAATTAAAGAATTCATTGTTTAACATCTGCCAAGCTAAGTAGTACGGACATTGACACACGACACGACACGACACGACACGCTAATACGTCGTTTTTCAAAAAACAGAAAATTCCGACACGTTGGGATACCTTTTTATATATACATAATAAATTATCATTTTTACGATTATTTCAATTAAATTAATTTAAATCAAATTCATAAATAATTAAATAATTAAAAAAGCTTAGAATAAATATATACTAAAAACATTAATTCGCCATTTATTGTTTCAATTTGATAAATTCAACTCTATTTCAATAATTCATAAAATTTGGAGAAAAAACAAGCAATCCATATTATGAACTTGCATGTAAGATATATTGGAAGAAGAGAAAAAAAAAACTTAAGGGGTGAATTGGATATCATGAGAAGTTGTAGTCAAAAGAAAAGGGAATACTAGCTTTTTTTTTCTTTCTCCATTTATTATTTTTATTATTGTGTTTTATTTTATATATATAGTTTGATCTCTCATTTATTGAATTTTCAATATCTAAATCACATGTCGAAAACTCATATGTTAGAATTCCAACTCGAGTGTCGAGAAAATTAACCAAGTGTCGGATTTTCCGATACGTGTTAATTGAGTCGGAAAGTGTCAAACACGTGTCGAAGTGTCCGACACGACACGAAGGCTCTTGAAGGATATCAATACTTCATAGCTGCCAAGTTTGACTAGATGTCGCAGACAAGTTTCTTGAAAGTTACAGTCGTTGACAAGTGAAAGGGAAAGGAACAGCAGGAGATTTATCTTTGCCCATGCGCAATTTATCTCCCTTCATGAAAAAAAGATATGATTTTTCTTTTGTCATTTGATGCTATCAATCTAAATATATTTTTATTAATACATAATTTATCTCGATTCATATTTGCGATACGCTAATTTCTAGTAAACTTTTTCTCGAAACACATTTTGGACTCCGAATCAAGTATACTTCCTCGATATATGGATTATATATATAACATTAAATACATGGATCATTAGCCCCGTTTGTCACCATAAATTTTACATGAAATATAAATTTATATACACGTATTTTTTTTTTTGTAGAATATAGTTGATTTTCGTTGCTAGTCCTGCAAATTGAATAATTTCGGTTGCAGTAGGTAATTCTTCTAAAAAGTCGTGCCACGTCCGAAGATCCCCTTATTCTTCTCTTTGGTTCAGTTTCAACAATATTCACCAGAGTTGGCAACTACTATACCTGGGCCTGAGAAACGCGAGAAATTTATCTGGGCCCGAGAATCGCGAGTCATCTCGCCGTATCCATGGGCCGTGGGCGTGGCCCAAACCGGGGAAGGGGCGCTCGGCGAAAAGACAGACCACTTCAGACCCCATCATTTGCGACGTCGACACTGATTCATAGACGTTGCGTTGATTCATAACTAAAAAAGAAGAAGAAGAAGAGGAGGAGGAAAAAGAAAGGCATAAAAAGACCAAAGAGGACTTTGCCCTCGCAGCTCACACGCACGCTCCCCCTCTCTCTCTCTCTATCGAGCAGGAGAGAGGGTCGCTCTACTGAAACCTGAAATTCTTTCTGCAATGGCGTCTTCACGCCGCAGATAAGAGATTCCCTTCCTAACCATGTCCTAAAAAAGTTCTTTTGCTTCTGGGTTTCTTTGATTTTCATCTGTCGCGTCCAGTTTTCTTAGGAAATTGGAATCTTGAGAAGATCGATCGCGTCAGGTCCATTCATTTTAAAGTATTATGCATTCTAGAATTTAACTACAAATGCTAAGATGATTTGAATTCATAGATATTTCCTTCCTTGATAGTAATTTTTCTTTGTTCTTTTATCTCACTTTCTCGAAAAAATTTATGATCAAATTAAAAAATTTAAGACTAAATAGACCATCGTATGATATGTTTAGAATTTTTTGGATAAATATGGGAAGTTTACCATCTTGCTCTACCATTGGTTGACAATGATTTATCATAATTTTGTTTTCTTGCATGACATTGATCTACGGAAACTTTTGCTTAAAATCTATTATTTCTTAGAGCAATGACTCTTATCATGACTGCAGAAGTTCATGGAGATCTTGGTCTTCATTTTTCGCTTTTAGTTAAAGATTCACACAGGAGTGCATGCAAATGGATGAAATGATGGAAAGATGCTCCGGATGCTTGAGATTACATAAGGCGAGAATTTTCCTGAATCATTACTTTTGATCTTTTTATTGATGCGCACCGTATTTTGAGGAAAAACAAATGGGACGTGAGGCGTTGTGATCTCGAAAGGCCTTGTCAAACATCATTTAGGACGTTATGCGGGCCTATTAAATAAGCACGTCAAATTGCACGAATCATGGTGCGATTCAATAACTCCGTGCCGAAGTTCGACTCAAACAAAGTAATTGATGGACTTGAGCTTGTGTTGAAGCGCAGGTCAAAGTACTTCAACACAAATATGATACTGAAATACTTTGCAGGCAAAAATGGAGCAACAGGTTTTGGGGAAGGCCTTCCTAGTTGCACCATAAAAAGGAACGTATGAAGCACATGGTTTTTGACGTCGGATTTTTTGGAGTTTCTTTCAAAAGTATATCCCTAAAATTGGTGGCTTCGTCCAACTTACAGGTGGCATAAATATTCACCGAACAACAATCTCAATCGCCAAAATTTTCTAATTAGACCCTAATTCCCAAGATCTCTAAACTAAACCCCCGAGTGTTCTGTCTTCTCTCTTTCTTCCAGGAACTTCTCCAGATGATAATGTTCGAGGGAAGAAGAAGATGATGATGGACAAGAAGACCCAAATGCAGCTAAAACGTGCTCTTGTCAAACTAAACTTTAATTCTTCGACTCCGAAATCTCCCCTCCATGTTCGAGCTCCTGGACTTAGCTTCACCGATTTGGCAATCTTGGCGTTCATGGACCAAGGATGCCCTTGAGCACTTGGGCGAGGGACTTTGTATCTCGGATGAGCTTGTGCTCGAGGAACTCGGTCTTGAGGCGCGACTCTGTGCTCGTGTAGGTCCCGGACAAGGCGAAGGAGCTTGGAGATGTTCAGCAAGCAGGGCTGAACCTAGGTGGAAGAGTACAGAAATTAAATCTCAAATATCTTGTTTATTTCACGAAAAATGAATGATGTTTAAAATATTTTTCAAAAATAATAATTTGCATCGCTTATATAAATGAATAAACAGATAAAATTTTCATTATTCAAGAAAATATTACACATAAATTATTATTAATAATGAAAATATTTTTATCAACTAAATATTTACACATAAAAGATTTGTGCCACCGGTAATTTGGAGGTCGATTTAGATAAAGTTGCAAATTCCGGAGCCACGCTGCGAAAACTATCAACTTTAACTGGGGATTTTAGAAAATTTCCTTAAACAAATGTTAGTGCCTTCTAGAAAATCGAGGACTCTTGCGTGTCTTGTCGATTTGACCTTCGAAGCGTTAAAGAGGAAATGTCAGGAAACATGCTGGACATTATTAAAAATCCGATGGACCAAATGGCAAGTTAAGGACATTAGAGAATTCCATATAAACCTTATTCCCGCCGCGAGATCAGGATCGGCGTGCACGCCATCTCGTCATAAGTTCCAAATTATTGCAAGTCAAATCAGTGAACTTCTGCCGCGATGCTGACAGATTAGCAGCTGCAACGTTGACCCTCCACTGATTTTATATCACCTTATGAACTCTCCACACCTGCCATTCTACGTCCCACAAGCGCGCCGTTAGAGAGAGAGAGAGAGAGAGAGAGAGAGAGAGAGAGAACGGGCGAGGGAGAGGCAGAGAGAGATTACCACGGCGATGGAGGGACCGTCTAATGCGTTTCCGATGAGCGGCGGAGAAGGGCCTCACAGCTACTCCAGAAACTCCTCAGGCCAGGTAAGTTAGGCATGCGGTGTTGATGTGTGATTTCAGTTCTTTTCCGTGTCTGATCCGTTTCGACAGGCCAACCCAAGAGTTTTGAGAACACCCTCGGAGCAGGATGTTTTCGAATGTCTATGGAATGCGTCATGTCGTGCAGCGTGACTGCAAGTATCTTCTTTCATTTTGAATTCGGCTTGAGTGCTATATCTTGCTGCAGAGAATATTTATAGACAGGGCCCGCAAACTCATCCAGGAGGCAGTAGCCGAGCATCTCGACATCAAAGCATTCTCTTCCTCCGGAGCTTTTCTCATCGCTGATCTCGGTTGCTCGGTCGGGCCCAACACGTTCTATGCTGTGAGCAACGTTCTTCAAGCAGTAGAGCAGAAGTGCCAATCCCAAGGACTCGACTCTCAAATCCTGGAATTCCAAGTATTCTTCAACGATCATGTGGGGAACGATTTCAACACCCTCTTCAAATCACTCCCACAAGACCGGCGATATCATGTGGCCGGCGTGCCGGGTTCATTCTACAGCCGCTTATTCCCCAAAAACTGTCTCCACTTTGTTTACTCTTCCTTCGCTCTTCATTGGCTTTCAGGAGCTCCAAAAGAAGTTCAGGACAAGAGCTCTCCAGCCTGGAACAAAGGGAGGATATTTTACCCCAATGCGAACAAAGAAGTCATCAAAGCATATGCAGCTCAATTTGCTAAAGACATGAAGGTTTTTCTCTGTGCTAGAGCGCAAGAAGTTGTTCAAGGAGGACTAATGGTGCTTACCTTTCTCACCCGTCTTGACGGAGCTCCTCATTCTCAAGTTTTTGCCAACAGGTCTTTATATTTGTTGGAATCTTGCCTCGTGGACATGGTCAAGAAGGTAAAACAAAGGATGTTAGTCGAGTGCTGCTAAAAAATTCTCTAAATTGCTGTTGAAAACTTCTGTTCATATTCTTAGATTTCCCGTGTATATTTCCGTAAAATAAGAAATACTTTTCCATTAGAACACTAGGAATGAGGGGTCATACTTTGGCAAAACAAATGAGCCTACAGTTTCCTTCTTCAATTTTCTGGTGTAGGGTACTATAAGTGAAGAGAGAATGGACGAGTTTAACCTGCCGATGTATTATGCGTCCCCCCAAGAAATGAAAGAAGCAGTAGAAAGGAATGGGCGTTTCAGCATCAAGAAAATGGTGGAGCTAGTTGAAGGATTAGCGGAAGCCTATCCACTCACGGGGAAAATGATAGCTTCTCAATGGAGAGCGGCTCTGGAGGGACTCTTGAAGGAGAAGATGCAATTTGGGGAAGAGATGTTAGATGAGCTCTTTGACTCGTTTGCCCGGAAGCATGACGAGTCGTCTATCTTTGAGTTCGTGAGAGAAAGCAGCATCACGTTTGTTCTTCTCGAACGGAGCACTACCAACTAAGGGAAAGCAGGTCTGATGAGTCCCATAAAATCGAGCTTCATTCTTTGGCACAAGCTGCTTTAATATATATCGACTTGTTCCAACAGATATTCCATAAGTATTCAATAAGAGCAGCAGATATATATCAGTGATGATAATCCAATTTCGGAACGCTCGTTCACAGTTTCTTCGAAATGGAACTTAAAAGCATTTTTTTGCAGCAACTGCACCGAGTATTACCTTGTGATTATGAATGAATAATTAATATCTAAAGAAACTTGGACGATATTCTTCTCGTAGTATGACTCCTTGATTGAATCCACACAGCAGTTAGTCAGAAGCATTAAAACCACAAAAGAGTTTGAGGTCAAAACTAATATAGCCAAATGCAAACGATTCCATGTTCAGGCCACCCAACCGGGCTTTGGCTCACCTGTTCATTCAACCATGGGGTTAGTCGGGTATTTTATTGGTTTGGAGTTTTACCCATCTAAAGTTTGCATCCTCGTTATCCAAGGAAAAAAAAAAGAAGAAAAAAAGAACTTGGCTTGCACAGAATCTATCTGCAAATGCAACCAGTCTTTTCACCATCGACGCCTAGAAAAAGTTTAAGGAACAATCCAACAGGGTGCACATGCTATGTCTGTAAGAAGTTGAAGCAACAATCTTTTATAAAAGCTCCTTGAGATGAGAAAGGTTGAATTTTCAAAGGATTATTTCACGGGAGGCACATGCTATGTCTGTAAGAAGTTCATAACTCAAAGGTTGCCTGGTCGTGACCACTCAAACACCACGGGGTTTCACTTTGGGTAAAGTAAAGAAAGGCGAGAACGCAATGCAGTTTCATTATAGTTGGACTCAGGAGCTCAATGATAGCCAACACTCAGAAGTCCACAAACTGCACTCACTTCATTATGATAGACTTCTGCCTGTTGGAATCCGTGCACCTCTAAGTGTACTACACTTCCGATGGTTTGCGCGGAAGCTAATAGTGATCGTTTTAGGTGAGTACGTGAGATTTTACTTGGCAAGGGGACGAGAGGATATGTAAATAAAAGTGGACTTTCACGGGAAGAGAAGCATAGGGAAAAAGGAAAGGTTTTAATTATTAGAGAAATACAAACGGAAGGAGAAGGAGCTGAACTTTTTGGCCCACTCACAAGATTGGACGTCCACCTCTCTATTTAAAGGCATGCATCACCGACTTAGACATGCACATTTGTTCTTATCCTTAGCGAGCTCTATTATAGAGCTTCGTGAACCGATTCAAGGCATATATCTCTGCCATTTGTAGAAAGGATTTTGTGGACTTTTCTACACGAATTTAGTGGACTACTATCAATTCTTTTGCCACCAAGTACCGAATTTTATTGTAAGATTTTTCTTGACGATTCTGGAAATTGGGTCAATCGAAAGGAATGATTGCTTTTGCATAGAGAAAATTGTGGAGCTGCCTGTAGACAGCACGAAAGGAAATCCTGCAATAGTTAGAGAGTGAACTTCGTTGACAAAACTTTCGATCATGTTTTGAAGATTGACAAAATCTTCCATAAGCATTTCATGATTTTGATGAAAAAAATTTCAGGTGATACTCTTAGAGCAACTTGATTCAAACTTTGATCTATATATCATCAAACCCAAAGACTTATCAAGACATCTTGATTGTCTATGTCAAAGATATTGATGTCATTTAACTTATATGAGGACAAACATAAAGCTTGCACAAGTGTTGTCAAGACGACATACATTTTTAGACATTACGTAAAGTACTTCTAGATGCTTGAGAACTTTAGAATCAATTTGGATTATGTGAAGCGCAATAGCTAGTAATTTGACATGGATTTCTATCCTCATAGATATTGATTGTCTATCTATCTAGGAGGGATGAATCTCAATGTAATCCTCCTCTTCTAAGGATTGGTTATTCAATGGACAATAATCTCGAGACGAAACACTCTTCCAAACAAGGAACTCCACTTATGGAAATTCAATCTCTATTGTATGGGCAACAGAATCAAAGGAAGACGCTAATAGTATAGTCCGGACAGTACTAAGATCTTCTCATCTAACGGGTTGATGTGATGAATAATTCTCAGAAGTATTGTCCAATGGTTAGCTTGGAAATCGAGAAATCTAAAAGGAGATCTTGGTGCCGAAGGAAGAACAAAATCTAAAGTCTATAATTCCAATGTTCAAAAAGAGTGTTGACATTTTTATACTTGTCTTTGTGAGCTAAAATTGTAATATTTGAGAGGAAATTATCTAAGAGTTACCATGTGAGATAAGAAGATACGATCACACATACTTGAGTAGAGAAGTACTCTGAACTTCTAATTGATTTTCTAGTGAAATCTAATGAATAGACTGCTAGTGTGGAAAAGTTGACATAGGCTTACTATAAATTGAACCACTATAATTGTTGTGTGCAATCTTCTCTATCCCTTAATCTCACTTTTATTTTGTTTGATGGTTTATTGCACATAGAAAGATCTAATCGTTGCGCATCTTTTCATCATATGTTGTTCTTTTGTGTTGTCGAACTTGGTTGTCTTAAATTACGCCTTATGGAGCAACTCATGAACGAGACATTAGATGATTTTTTTTACTATGAAGTCTCCTCCATTTTTCGAGTCTGTGAACGGCTGCATCATGCTCTCGTTGCTCAAACGGACTGCTGGTGATCAAATTTTACTAGCAGATAGATCCAAGCAAGGGAACTTTCTAACCCAACATTCAGCAGAGTTTATGGTAAATGCATGATTAGTCTATTCATTATTGGTGAGATAAAGGTTGGATAATCGTCAAGACGAGAACTCCGAGAATATAGTACAACTTACATCCCTATTAATCTCGAGGAATTAAAACGAAAGGAGGGCTAGTCGCCTTGATAAGCAGAATCAAAACAAAAGATGACAAGTGCCTGAAGTGACTTATAACTAGAGCCGCAAAATTGTTTGCTAAAATAATTATCTAATCCTAATGTTTCATGATTGCACTTTAAAATGATCAAAACCCTCAATTCAACTGCTTCACATGCTGCAAGTTTGACAAGCATCTGGTTTGAGTTTTGAAGCTATATTCTATTTCAACACATCGAAAATCTGTAAACCATAGCGAATTCGCTGACGCCACACAAGAACCGATTCGATCTTTTTTCATTTGAGTACTACTTCAACCTTCACATTGCGCCTGCACTCTTGTTGGGGATACATCTGCATAGAAAGAACTTACCAGTCTCACAAAAGCAAATCAAAGCAATGACTCGAACGTTAGATTGGCAGAAGCAGGGGAGGCAGTGAAGATGTTGGTTTTGTTTATTTAGAAGACCCAACACTAAGGATTATCAGACATTGGCACGTAGGGACTGCACATACATCATATGGAATTTACTGCATAGGGCGTCCTCGCAATTATGTGAAAATGCATGTTTCTACTCGAGTACCTTGGGTACGTTTGGAATCAGCTTTGGAAGGGGCTTTGGCCATGAAAAGCCCCTTGGGCCAATGGGGAGCATTTGGGAAAAAACTTTGCAAGTCTCTTACTTGCAAAGCCAGCATTTTCAAGACCGAAAGCCCAAGGCAGCCTTGGGGGTGCCTTGGGCTTTCGGCTTTTTCGGCATGCCCACGCGGGCACTATTCATATATTTTTTTCCAAAATTGTCCTCACGAATTTTTCGTTTTTCCGGTGCGTGCCCTTGTATGAGCACTGTTCATCTTCTCCGGGCAGAAGGACGCCGCAACCCAGGCACTCGTCGTCAAAGAGCTCCGCGAGTCGCAGATCTGGTTGCGACCAGATGCGGTCGCCGGCGACCGTCGCCTGCCGCACCGCGACCTCCGCACGGAGCTCGCCGGGGCCGCGCGACCCATCGTCGCAGGTCTGGTCGCGACCAGATCTGGTGCCGGAGCTCGAGCAACGACCAAATCTGGGTCGCGCGACCTCGCCGCCCCCGGATCTGGGTCGCGGCGGCGTCGCACGAGCCCACCGCGACCCAGATCCGAGGCGGCGAGGTCCTCCCGCGACCTCGACACCCCGGATCTAGGTTGCCGGAGGTCGAAGCGGCGTTGCACGACCTCGCCGCCCTAGATCCGGGGTCGCCGGAGCTCGCGACGGCGTCGCGCGACCTCACCGCCCCAGATCCGGGGTCGCCGAAGCTTGCCAGAGGTCGCCGGCGTACGCTGCCGTTGCCAGTCAATTTTTTAAAATTTTTCTTTGATAATTTTTTTTAACCCAAATATCCTTAATTCCCCAAACACCATTTTGTTCAAAGTGCTTCACAAAGTGCTTTCAAAGTACAATTTACCAAACACAGTTGCATTTTGAAAAACACCTTTAACTCAAAGGTCTTTGCATTTTCCTAAAGACTTTCCCCAAAAGTAGTTCCCAAATGCACCACTTGTTCCCAAAGCCACCAAACTAAATTCTTGCCCAAAGATTGCCCGAGCAAGCAAGGTAAAGCTCCCATTCAACCTCTAGGAACTTACACAAGAAAGAGTTATCTCAGGGATAATATTGAATTCACTTGTAATCTACCAGGAGAAAGCTGATTAAGGTCACAAACAGAATAAGCATATTATTGCACTATATCATAAGGTTACAAGAACGATAGAGGAAAAGAAAGGAAAAATACACGAGAAACACTTTTGAGGGAAAAACATCTGGCCTTGTCCAACTCCACCAATCTAAATGAAGGCTGTATTTTATGGCTTGTTCGCTGCTGAGGAACGCAGTTTGCTCAGGCTAGTAGTTATATGGTTAAGCAGCATATCTCTTGGTGGAAGGCATTCCTTAATCAACGGAAGTTCGTTGATGTTTTGAGCATATTCATGAAGGGATGGGAACCTCTCAGCATCAATTATCTTCATGCCTCCAGCTTCTTCCAAGACGCCGAGGAAATACGGGATCCAACCGGCCATAAGATCCAAATAGCCTATCTTCTCTCCCCCGAAGAACTTCTTCCCCTCAATCTGCTTCTCGAGATATGCAAAAGACTCTAATGTAGTCTCCACTGCTTTCTCCTTTTCTTGCCCATCTTCCGCACAACAGGCTCCCCAAGCACCGAAGACACACTGTTCTCAATGACACGGGGGGCAAAAAAAGCAAGCTTGTCAAGAAGAATTATTTGACTTGATGAGAAAGTAATTCTGCCGTAGCCACAAACATGCATGACATAAAGTCCCGTATCTCCCAAAGATGTGAATTATGTATTCTTTTTTGGTGCCAGAAGAAAATTTGACCTATTAGAGCCAACAAGGGTGCGTTTGTTTATGTTTCTGTTCTTTTTGTGTTCCAGGGAACAGAAATAAAAAAAATTATTTCTGTTCCGGGGAACAGTTTTTGAACAAAAATGCGCGTTTGGTAAACTTGTTCCTGAAATAAAAAAGAACAAAAACGTGTTTGGTTAATTTATGTTCTTTTTTTATTTCTTTTAATTTTTTAATGTTTATTTTTTATTTTTCATTTTTTTCTTTCTTTTTCTTTTTCTTTTTCTTTTTTCTTTTTTCTTTTTTTCTTGCTTTGGCCGGTCGCCAGCCTCGGCCATGGCCGGCCGGTCGCCGGCGACCGGCCGACGAGGGCCGCCGGCCTCGCCCGAATACGCGCCCGAGCTCTTGGGTGGGCTGCGGCTTCTTTGGTCGGCGCCTCGGCTCCCAACCGGCAGCCCGTCGCGACCACGGCGAGGGACCCACCGTCGGCGCTGGGTGGTGGCCCCCGGCCCAGGGGGGGGGTCGCCGGTAGTTGTGGGCGTCATGAAACTCGCGCCGGGAGCCAGGCTCAAAGCGCGAGCTTCGGAGCCAAGGAGCCTACATCGTCGGTCGGAATGGCCGTACGATCGGCCAAAGAAGAAGAAGAAGAAAAAAAGAGAAGAGAAGAGAGAGAAAAAGTGTTTCTCGTTTTTGTTCCAGAAACAAGAAACAACTTTTTTTTTTGTTTCTTGTTTCTAATCTTTTTGTGTTCCCGGGAACAAAAAAACAGATTTGGAACAAAAACGCTTCCAAACGCGTTTCTGTTCTTTTTTTGTTCCCGGGAACAAAAAAACAGAAAAACTGTTTATGAACAAAAAAAAGAACACAAACAAACAGGCCCCAAATCTACAACTGTTAAATAGGATTTCATAACATTAACTCTTTTAATACATGAATAGAAATCCCCTTAGCAAAGCCGCCTCTATGGTTAATTTTCTCCATCTATTGAATTTAAGGGTTCGTTCTTTTCAGTGGACTTTCTGTTGAGTAGGTCACTCCCAATTGGAGAGGCCAACGCAATTATGTATATCTGTAGTAGAATATATATAGTAGTGAGTGTGTAAAAGTAAAAAGAAAAAAAAAAGGAGAAAAAGAAGATATCAAAAGAGGTTGGGAGATATATCAACGTGATATTCCACTCAAGAAAATCAAGGGAGATTGGAAAAAGTAATATTCTCAGATCTACAAAATCACGAGAGATGAGGGGATATATCTACATGATTTTTATTATATCGTACAATTCCAATTGGGATTGCTTTTTGCTCCTATAAATAGGAGTCCTCCTCAACGGAGAAGATGTGACACACAGAGCAAGAATATCATAGCAGCGTAGCGGAAGAAACAGTTTTCTTCTTCCAAGAAAGAGAGTTATCTTTGAGAGTTATCCAATTTGTGAGAGGTTCAGATCCACAAATTGAAGACAGTGAGAGATCCACATTTGGGTGAAGTTGTATCACATTATTTATCATAGTGGAAGTTTGAAGTGGACTACGGTCCCGTGGTTTTTCCCTCACCTTGGAGGGTTTTCCACGTTAAAAGTTCTGGTGTTATTTACTATTCATCTCTACTGCTTTCATTGAATATCCTATTTAATTTTCACAGAAATAATAGCGGGAAAAATTATCTTGGCATTATCTGCAAATATTATATTTCTTTTTTCCCAACACTTTCTCAGTTGCTAAGATGATTAGAATCAACCGAAAACCGTCTGTACAACTAGATTGCATCAGATTGCAAACTATACTTTGAATTTTCCCCAAAAACCATTTAGTAAAACAACTCCTCCATCATAACTCATGCTCATCATAACGTGAACAAACAGCAGACACAGACCCAAAAAAAGAAAAAGACAAAAACTGGGGGAAAAAAGTCAAAGGAGTCACCTTTTCATCAGCAAACTGAGCCCAGAAACGAGCTTGAGCTCTGTCATAAGGTTCTTGAGGCAACAACGGGGGAAAATCACCTCCCTTCCACTTCTCATCGATGTACTCCAGAATCACCTTCGACTCTGCAATCGCGACTCCATCGTCCAAAAGCACCGGGACCTTCTTGTGCACGGGGTTCGACTTCAGAAGCAGTTCGCTCTTCCCCTGCTTGAAGTCTTCAACGATGAGCTCGTACTCGAGGCCCTTCAGTTTCAGAGCCCACTCGACCCTCGTGCAGAACAGGCTCATGGCGGAGACAATGAGCTTCAACTTAGCCATGTTCGGGTTTTCTCTTCGTCTTGAGCGGTGCAGTCGAGCCGGGATCCCTCGTATATAAACGAATGCGAGATGGGCTTCTCGAGAATGGCCGCCATGGTTAGTTCAATGGTGCAAGTTTGAATCTTGGAGCAGGGGAAAGCCGCCGCCCTTGACGAGGGACAGTGAAAGGCGAAGAAAAAAGGAGGAGATAAAATGCATCTCTTTTTTGACGACATTGGAAAAAAAAAAGACAGATGAATAATAGCCAATCGGGCAAGAAGCAGAACCGGATTTGATTACGCTCCAATTAAAGAATTCACTGTTTAACATCTGCCAAGTTTGACTAGACCTTGGGGTCGCAGACAAGTTTCTTGGAAGTCACTGTTGTTGACAAAGGAAAGGGAAAGGGAAAGGGAAAGGGAAAGGGACAGCAGAAGATTTATCTTTCCATATGTGCGATTTATCTGCCTTCACGAAAAAAAGATATGATTTTTCTTTCGTCTAATCTAAATATATCATTGTCAATGCTCAATTTATCTCAATTCATATTTGTGATACACTAATTTCTAGCAAACCTCTTCTCTAAACACATTTTGGACTCCGAAACAAGTATGCTTCCTCGATATACGGATTATATATATATATCATATTAAGTACATGGATCATCATTAGCCCCATTTGTTTACATGAAATATAAATTTATATACACGTATTTTTTTGTAGAATATAGTTGATTTTTCGTTTTTTTTTTTTTGGTCAGAATAGTTGATTTTCGTTGCCAGTCCTGGAAATTGAATAATTTCAGTTGCAGTAGGTAATTCTTCTAAAAAGTGGTGCCACGTTCGAAGATCCTCTTATTCTTCCATTTGGTTCAGTTTCAACAATATTCACCAGAGTTGGCAACTACTATATCTGGGCCTGAGAAACGCGAGAAATTCATCTGGGCCCGAGAATCGCGAGTCATCTCGCCGTATCCATGGGCCGTGGGCGCGGCCCAAACCGGGGAAGGGGCGCTCGGCGAAAAGACGGACGTGCCCACTTCGGACCCCATCATTTGCGACATCGACACTGATTCATAGACGTTGCGTTGCATCAAAGTTAAAATAAATAACTAAAAAATAAGAAGAGGAAGAAGGCATAAAATGACCAAAGAGGACTTCGCCCTCGCAACTCACGCGCACGCTCCCTCCCTCCCTCCCTCTCTCTCTCTCTCTCTCTCTCTCTTTCTATCGAGCAGGAGAGAGGGTCGCTCTACTGAAACCTGAAATTCTTTCTGCAATGGCGTCTTCACGCCGCGGATAAGAGATTCCCTCCCCGACCATGTCCTAAAAAACATCTTTTGTTTCTGGGTTTCTTTGATTTTCATACGTCGCGTCCGGTTTTCTTTAGGAAATTTGGAACCTGGAGAAGATCGATCGCGTCAAGTCCATTCATTTTCAACGTACGCAATAACGAGAGAGGGAGAGAGGAATTGGGTTCGAGCCGTTTTCCCATTTTTTTTAATTTTTCTTTTGGGGTGGTGAAGAAGGAGGAGGAAGATGACTGGAATGGATCTGTCGAAGAAGGTCGCCGATAGGTACCTGAAGCGGGAGGTGCTCGGTGAGGGTACGTATGGCGTCGTCTACAAAGCCATCGACACCAAGGTACGGGAAGCTCTTGGCGTTTGGGGTTTAGGGTTTTTGTGCTTGCCGAGCTGTTGGGTGAGATGTAATCTGTTAGCTCTGTTTCTTGTTCGCTTGAGAAGTTCTTCGTCGTGGAATTGGGGATTAGGCGTGTCGCAGTTCAGGCTGTTTGGAGGCTGCGGAAGAGCAAGAACCTTGGAATGGATGAGGGGGTGACTGCTTTAGAGATGGGGTTCCTTTTTCGCCTTTTCCAGCACAAAGGGCTTTTCCAGTGTGATGGTGTGAGCCGTGGGGTTCTGATGATGGCTATTCGTTTGTTAGCTCTGTGAAGAGAGGGCAGCGCACGTCGATCATTTTTCAATATTTCGCCGAGTCCAAAATACTGGGGGCTGTGATCTTCTTGGTGTAGTGATAGTGAACTTCGGCAAATGAAATAGTAATTTGTCAAGGCGTTTGGGTTGGGAATATAGAGGCAGGCAATATTTTAAATTGTGGAAGATGATGGGTAATACGGTGCGCGTGACATGTTGTTGTCTTGACAATGTTGCAGCTAGTTGATCAGTTGCTTTAACAGCTCTTGTTTTGTGACATTTTTGATTGGTCATAAAGTGCAATTCCCTAAGGTTGACATGATTGTGAGTCATAGGTTTTTAGGTTTTCTTAATACATCGAAGTTCTGACGCTACATTCCATTTGTGTTCTGCGGCCTCTTCTCTAGGATGCAGGAGTGAGGAGCATCTTTGGTTGTCTGACATTACATTTCATGACCCCTCCAAATTCAAATAAGATTTGTCCGTGGTGGCAGTTCTCTTTGCAAAATTACGGTGTCAGTCCTGATCCAGTTTGATGTGATCCTTTGTTGGTGGTGACTATGAGCCAAGGAGTGTCATGTCATTGAGATACTGACGTCGACACTCCTCTGCCTCCATCTGTCTGGCATGCCGTCATTGACTTTCATTAGGCAACAGATGAGGAGTTATTGCAGAATAAATAGAGCCTTATAAATCGTATGACTTTTTGTCTCCTGTTTTTGGACATTTATTGTGGTTGGATTGTTTTCTTGTTCACGCTATGGCAGTCATACTTGAATTTCAGTTCATACTTTGTTATATGCTATTAATTGTCATTTTGGATGACATTGTCCGGGCAATAGCATATCTTTGCTGAAATTGGATGTATCTGGTTCATGCAGACTGGACAAGTTGTTGCAATCAAGAAAATTCGGATTGGGAAGCAAAAAGAAGGGGTGAACTTCACTGCCCTTAGAGAAATAAAGTTGCTTAAAGAGATGAAAGATCCAAACATCATCGAGTTAATTGATGCCTTTCCTCACAAAGGGAACCTGCATCTTGTGTTCGAGTTCATGGAGACTGATCTCGAAGCTGTCATCCGTGATCGTAATATATTTCTTTCACCAGCTGACATAAAATCATACCTTCAGATGACCCTTAAGGGCCTTGCTGTTTGTCATAAAAAATGGGTGTTGCACAGGTATTTGATTTGTTCTTTTTCGAATAAAAGCTAGTTTATTAGGTCCTATTTTTTCTGCGAATTTACTCAAGATGTATTTTACTGGCAACTGCAGGGATATGAAGCCTAATAATTTGCTGATAGGACCTAATGGGCAGCTTAAACTTGCAGATTTTGGTTTAGCCCGTATATTTGGCAGTCCAGACCGGAGATTTACACATCAGGTTTGATTCTTTAGTGATCCTCATGTTGTATTGAACAAAAGCATGATACCTAAGGAATCACTTTATAGAGGCAGTTGGCCAAATCACATTATACTTGCTGATGTAGTTTAACAGAAATAACAGATGTATGCATGCCGTAATGTCTTTTATAGTGAACCTTGTCTGAGTTATGTTTTTGAGTTAGGACTTTGGCGGTCCTATATGCTCATGTTTGCTGGAGAATGGGCAAGTTCAGTCCTCTCTTGAGTATGTGAAGTGGTTTCCTATACGTTGTTTTCAGCCAAGACATTTTATTGTGTAAAGAGTTTTTTAGAGTTATAATAGCCTACATCTGTCTGTAACATGAGCATTTAGGATTTTCATATAGCCTATATTTACTATATGAGCATTGAGGTTGCGCTTTCATTGATTTTTCTTGATTTTAACATGACCTTTCTGCTTGCACTTTGCTCTAACGTTCATCTTTCCTGGTGTGGTTCATCATTGATCAACTTGTTGACCACTTCTGGCAATGGGTAGCTCATTGTCTTACTCATGCTTAGCAGATAGTGATGATCAGTGATTTTGACATTGAAGTATCTGTTTATGATGTTGCTCCAGTTCATTTTTTATTCACTGCTAGCTACGCTGATTCTACTATATTCTATAAATTAGGTTTTTGCTCGTTGGTATAGAGCACCTGAACTGTTGTTTGGCACCAAGCAATATGGTCCGGCTGTGGATGTGTGGGCTGCAGCTTGCATATTTGCAGAGCTTCTTCTTCGTCGGCCCTTTTTACAGGTAGATATGCGATGTCACTTCCATCTTCGTGTATGGATCACTCATGAGTGAGTGCATGACTCAAATTCTTTTCGGCTTAGCTGTGCATGTACCACTTCCTCTGTTACAATGGGGAGCATTGAAGAAAAATAGAAATCGAAGTAATCCGAACCAAACTATCTAATTAATTGATATGGTTGTTGATTTGGAAGTTAGTTGGTATAATTTTTTATTTGACAAACATTGAACTAATGCGGTTTCGTTCTGGATTAAGTTTTCCTAGACCTGATCAAGAGAAACTTTTTCACTTATATTACGTCTTGTAGGTCTTTAATATTCCACAGAAATAGTTTGCAAAATGTTATCTTTCAGACTACAGATATATATTTTGCAGCAAAGATGAACATTTCTTACTTGGGCATAGAAAAACTACTTGTTATCTGTAAAAATGATAGAAATCCGACATATGTATAGACAACTCGAATGAATGCAATCTTGAGTTTTGGAGGTTCATTTTTGCTAATTTGGTTTGGTCTCTGTTTGGAATTCCTTTAGGTCACTATATATGCATCGTTTCATTCTTTTCATGCTGATTTAAACCAAATTGTGGGTATCCTTCATAGTAATCCATGGTTATGGAGATTTAAGTGGACCTCGGAAAGGCCTATGATGGATTTTGAGTTGGATTTTATTCATGAGACCCTGGTGGAAATTGGGTGTAGTCCAGGGTTATGGAGATTTAACTTTTAAGCTATTTGTCCAATGTTTGAAAGTTGGTCCAACTCTAATCTTGGTGCGCTCAAGTGCAGTTGGTCAGATGAGAATGGAAATTCTGCCTGATTGTGTGCAATTACTCTTTTCCTCTGTCTATGCTGGAAGAACTGAATGCTGGGATTGATTCTTTTAACTTGCTAATTGTTTGTTTATATAGGATGCATGGTGAGTGACATTTTTCTATTGCATGCCTTCTTATCTTCGTTGCCTTAGGCTTGTTATCTTTGATAACCTTTTGCATCTGGTCTCCCTTTCTTTTACAGGGTTCCAGTGACATTGATCAACTTGGAAAGATCTTTGCAGCTTTTGGGACTCCAACAGCTTCTCAGTGGCCTGACATGGTGTACCTTCCAGATTATGTGGAATACCAGTATGTCCCAGCACCTCCTCTTCGTTCACTCTTTCCTATGGCAAGTGATGATGCTCTGGACTTGTTAGCCAAAATGTTTACCTATGATCCAAAGAATAGAATTTCTGTACAGCAGGCTCTAGAACACAGGTACGTGAGCTAAACCTCTCCACCCCCTCTCTGTCCTTTGTTTTCTTTCTTTCTACCCCCTTTTTCATGTGGAGTGGTTGATGGGGAGTCCCAGGTCATAACTCTGACGACGCACTCCCTATGCACCTTGTGTCCCATTGGCACCTGCTGCTCCAGATTATCTACCAACAGCGACCCTTCACTCTTTATTCTTCCATGTTTTCCTTCTGTATAGGTACTTCTCATCAGCTCCTCTGCCTACCGTTCCTGATAAGCTACCTCGACCAGCTCCGAAGCGGGAATCACTTAATTCTAAAACATCAGACTTTAATCCCCCCGAGGGTCCCACTGTGTTATCACCTCCAAGAAAGTCCAGGAGGGTGATGCCAGAACGAGAAGGGTTTGAAGGGAATGCGTATCAGAATGATAAAGTTGATGATCATGTCAGTGAAGTTAGAACTGGTCCTGGAGAGCATACAAGCAGAAATGAGCAGGTTCCTATGTCACTAGATTTTTCCATTTTTGGTGCCAGACCTCCAAATAGACCAACAATCAACAGGTAAAACAGTGCATTTTGACTTGGTCACCTTGCAATAGTGATGAAACTTCCTAATTTGCTTGGGCCAAAATGTTTCAAATGTGAACTAATACCTCTTCATGCCTTTCGCGCATAGATTGTTGAGGCTATTTGATCATGGACATTAACACGACACTGACCTGTGAAGGAAATTTACCTTGCATATCAACATATCCTAGTTTTCCTTTTGGGCCAAATGGGAATTTATTTGTTCACGACTTTAGACATGATTTATGTCTCTAAATTTGTTGAAACAAATGGAATTGTCAAGACTAAGTCGGATACATACCTCATATACAACCTGTTAAATGAATATCATGCTACTGGAGAAGTTGACAGAGTACGTGTTGAAAAACAAGTTTCTTACATGAAATTTCATTTACTTGCAAGTTTTGTAAGAAGGCCTAATATTCAAGGCCTATATTTTTTAGCTGCATATAATTTAGTTGGGCATCAACTAATTTTCTTTATTCAGACATGGAAGGGCAGACTTATGTCTATGGTATTTAAATGTGGAAACTCCGATATCATTAAATTTAGCGACGCAGTATAAAAAATTTCTGTTTATTGATGGAGGATTCTGTCTCTCTTTTTTGGCAGCGCTGACCGGACCCATCTGAAAAGGAAGCTAGATCTTGAATTCCAGCATCCAGAATGAAACTTCATTACTTTGCATGACTCTCATAAGTTATGAGTTATGCACATGCATTAATGAGGTTTGCGGTTACTCCCTCAAGGTAATTTGAGTACCAGAAAGTTCTCATTGTTCGGTGCGGAAATGTGCTTGCCTTTCGCATATATCATGAGGCTGAAGAAGGCGCTACTTTGGTTGAATTTGGAGGTCCATCATTTGTCTTGGCTTGAAGTTGGGGAGGGAATAATTATATGAAAAGGAGGGGAAAGTGAAAGGTAACATCCTCCTTTCTACTTGACAGAGAACTTGTACACAAGGTCATAGAAGGCCGACATTTTTGGGGGCATATTTTTCTAATTTTATTCCTAGCCGATGCTTTTGAGTGGCTTACTTGCACCTCTAATTAATTGTGCCCAGTTCTAATTCTATGATCAGTGTTCTTTTGGTTGCTTTGGATGGAGGATTAAGACTGGAGAATGTTGTAGGCCAGTCAATCCTGTTTATTGTATGTATACTGTAGAGAATCTATCACATGAATACTCTTTGGATTGTTTATTTAAATGGGCTTGATTATGCAATTTTGGATCATTGATGTCGAAGTTTCATAATCTATTATTTGGCAAACGCTTAAAATGATCTTGTTATCTTCCAATTATATCTTTTGAGGCTCTGTTTTGGTTTCTGACTCTCTGCCCTGTGCATAGATAGAGACTTCGCGAATGCAGCTTTTATATACACAAAATTCTGATATTGAGTGTATATCAAAGGAAATTGACTTACTCGCAGCAGAAGATCAGTTAATATGAGGGAGTGGTAATTTCTTTTGGAAAGAAAATTTTGCTAAATAAGCATGGACATGCCATTCGTGTCTCCGACTTAGCTAGTACAACGGTGCTTGCTTAGCCTGTTTGGTGTTAAGGATTATAGCTTTAGAAAGAGATTAAGGCTGCTCAAATTACTCAATTCAAGAATTCAATGAGCAAGCACCAACATCCGAATCAGAATCAAAATTGATGATTATCAGATAGTAGAAAGTAACTATTACAGACAGGAGACAGCTCTTTTATAATGGCATCGGACTACTACTCTAATTTCTTGTCATTGAACTGCACTCTCCCACGATACTATGAGGACGGCTTTCACCATGACGTATTCCTCTTGGCTTTCTCAACGTTCGCATAGTCCGAGTTTTTCTGAGAAAAGCTACCGAAATAGATTCTTCCTTTCAGGGTTTTTTCTGCTCTATGACACTGTATCTGTGGGGATGGTGGAGTCGTGCACTCTCTCAGCAGCCTTCTTTGCCTGCAAAAGCAGAAAATGTGGATCATGGAAAATGTCTAGTATGAATAAAGTAGGTGATTTCTTCTCTATTTATGTGAAGGATCTAACCTCTTGGTCCCAGTTTGTACGGAGAAAGATGCAGAAAAGACAGAACACTTGCACGACTAGCGCGCAGATAATTCCTAGCCAGAGACCCTGCGAAAGAGAGTTTTCGAAAGTTATTTTCTCCGCTAGCTTGCTCGTTTCAACGTTAAACTAGAGAGCAGGGAAAGTACAAAACCCAGAAGTTTTACCTTCCCACCAACATGGAGAACAAAACCTAGCAGTATTGCACATGGAATGCCAACCAAGTAATAAGACCCCAGATTCACAAAGGCACCAATCTTTTGCCAACCACATCCTCTAGCAGTTCCTGAAGAAGAGCAAAACACAAATAGCTATCACTATTCTGGAGCATGAGCTATGATTTTATGGCATCTAGGAGGAACAGAACCGGATCAAAAACACGCAAGTCACGTAAAACAACAAAGCATGGTCACGAGGCTAGGCCAGTTTGCTGTGAGAGAGGCCACCACCTGAAAGGACGCACTGGAGCCCATCCAAGAAGTTTGAAGCCGCTAGAATCGGCATCATGACAGCTACATATTCGACCACTTCTGTCTCGTCGCTGTAAGCATAGCCCCATACATTGCGTATCGAGATCAAAAGTATTCCGACCAGAATTCCTTCGGTTACGCCCATGGAGAGGACCACGTACACCGCTAAACGCGCAGCCCAAGGCTTCCCAGCCCCTAGTTCATTTGAGACGCGAGTGCTGGATAGATTGACCATGGAAGTTGTGAAACTCCATTGCCTCACCAGTGTGGTCTTAAGAAGATGATTGATATGCATATGAACATGTTATGCAGAAATAAACTAAAGAGACATATCGACCATTTGTGATGCTACTCAATTTACCGAGCTGATTCTCCGCAAAGTGGTAATGTGGCGGTCTTAAAATCATTATCATGTACTCAGGTTGGCATGCTTACCTCACAGCCCCGCTGAGTCCGAAAGGGATCATCCATACCATTGCGGCAGTGTTGAGACTGAGAATGTGAACATTGCGAGGTCATATACATACACCAAACTAAAGTGTGCATCGATAAATTATGTGCCTTGTTCGAAACTATTTCACGAAAGAATAACGCCAAACTCGAGATTAACCTGATAGAAAGCACCGAAGTTTCCAATGTCGGGTCCGGGAGAAGTCCGGAGAGGAGCACCATCATCTCGAACGACCACATTTCCAAGCTACGGCAATGAAAAGGTTTGCCATGAGCAAAATGCATGTCATCCGCTTTTCACAATGGTGAAAGAGATAAAGGGTTCGAGATGCTTTTACCAGACCATTACTGCGGAAGGGACGGCAAGTCTAAGGAACGCCAAGATATTGTGAAAGGCTTCCTTGGAAAACCCAGTCCAAGTCTTGGAGCACGAAGAAGAGAACTTCACATAAATCGCCAACAGCAACACATTCAACCAATAGGATATCGAATTTGCCAAGGCCGCTCCTCTGCTTCCAAGGCCGGTTTTCATGACCAGAACCCAACAGAAGAGGATATGCAGTAGGGTAGCAATTCCCGAGCTAAGCACCAT
The DNA here is from genome assembly GCA_007663325.1 of Eucalyptus pauciflora. Lineage (NCBI taxonomy): Eukaryota > Viridiplantae > Streptophyta > Magnoliopsida > Myrtales > Myrtaceae > Eucalyptus > Eucalyptus pauciflora. The sequence goes on from VMYD01000387.1 coordinate 1,549,629, forward strand.
AGGGAAGACGATGTTCTGAGTCTGCAAGAACTTGACGAGGCATTGAAGAATGCCATAAGCAAAGAGGGATGGGATCATGTAACGGGCATACGTTCCCGCTTCCTCTGCTATGTCTGCTTGTTGGCCAACCGCTTCTAGTATGATTCTCGTATTTGCCCAAATGCAAGCGAGAGGTATGCTCACCAGTAGAAGGATGAACATAGCTCTCTGCGCGTGAATACCAAGCATATGAAATTGCCTCGCCCCATATGATTGACCGCAGAACGTATCCAATGCGCTGGCCATCCCCATCTAGTTAAAGAGATTTGACAGAAGAAAAAATCAGAACTTCGCATCAGAAGACTGTCCGATAGTCTTTAAGTTTAGTAACTATTGTTTAAAGTGGCTCAATTTGAGGTAGAACTATGTTTCAACTCCTGTATCAATAGCATCTCCAGTGCAGCACTGACAAATATGGCTAGCCTAGCCAAAACACGGGCCATTTTTGGCGCCAATTCTATTCTCTTCCAGCTAAATAGTAATCGAGACAAGCATAATTTCATCATTTTCATCCTTTATTGCCCCTCTAAAGTGAGTAAATCTCAAACAAAGTGGGTTAATCTAGTACTTATGAAAACTCTGAGTGATGGTGACAAGAACATCCATTACAAACACGTAGCATTTGTCTTAGCTTTAAGATACGAAAATGGATATATGAGAACATCAACTATGCAAAACCCGAAATAATGTTTTTGTTAAAGAATTAAATTTGAAGTAAGAGCACGACTGATATGGCAATCTCTCAGGCTCACCAGTAAGCTGAAACCAGTGACGGTGGCGAAGGAGGTGGCCATGGAAGCGCCGGCGAGAGGCAGCTCGCCAAGATGACCCACGAACATGAGAGAGATCATCTGCAAGCTGTAGAGCAACAAGCTCACCGATACGAGCGGACCAGCAAGCCACAGCTGCTTCTTTATCTCCGCAAGAACCTCCCTCCTCCACCCGGCACCCTCATCTTTCTCTCCTTCATTCGATGCTAACGATCTCACGACACCATCTTCACAGCACGACTCTATCAATGGTGAGCTCAGGCTCGTCTCCTGTCCTTCTCTCTCCATGGCCGCCTCACAGAGAGGGAGAGAGAACGCAGGAACTTGCGAGGCTGTGGGGGTGTATTTAAAGGGCAGTCAGTGTCTTCCTGAAAAGGATTGCAACAAGAAGTCTTTTGTCTTGATGAAGGGAAATGACGATGTTGTTTCTTGCATCGACCTGAGTGTGGCAGCCATGGAAAAGGCAAGCAAAACAAGGAAGACAAGACAAAACACGTGATCATCAGTCTCTGCTGGTCGTTTTCTTATCCATACTACACGGTCCATCCATGTCTTCTCACTGGCGAGTGTCCTAATTCAAGGACTAAACTAGTCATATGTGTCTGTAACTTGATATATTCAAACACAATTCATTGTCGCGAATCACCCCTTCTATCTGGTCCGTGCGAATCAAATTTGGTTTATACTTCAGCTGGACTTTAACATAAGACCAATGAACTTCTCCGGCATAACAAAGAATAAAAATATTTACGTCATCCCAAAATTATTAATTATATAATCCTGTCATTAAGTGTGATTCTTCAATGAATAAATGACGTGTATTATTATCTTTTCAAACCAACATTTTGTAGTGCATGCTAAAACTGTATGTATATTTGATCTTTTATAATCAACTAATAACCTTTAAGGATGCATGCAAATCAGCTTGTCCAAGTGTATCGGGTGTAGCTCTACTCACAAAGCGACAGACATTCCCTATATGTAATTGAGTGGAAGAAATCATGGTTTGCACGTCATAGGGATGACTTAAACCCGACAAACAAAATATATTACCTAATTTTTTTGGCTGATGCAGTTTCCACTACCAACATGTGTCTCTTAAAATTATCAAGAAGCAAGAGGGCCTGTTTGTTTGTATTCTTTATTTTTGTTTATGAACAGATTTTCTGTTTTTTTGTTCTTGGGAACAAAAAAAGAACAGAAATACGTTTGTTTGCGTTTTTGTGTCAAATCTGTTTTTTTTTCCTGGGAACAAAAAAAAGAGCAGAAACAAGAAACAAAAAAAGTTGTTTCTTGTTTCTGGAACAAAAACAAAAAACAACTTTTCTCTCTTTTCTCTTTTCTTTTTTTTTTCTTCTTTTCTTCTTCTTCTTGCTTTGGCCGGTCCCCGGCCTTGGCCGGTGACCGGCCGACAAGGGCCGGCAGCCTCGCCCAGCCACGGCAAGGCTCGCCGGCCCCTGACGAGGCCAAGCCTCGCCGTGGTTGGGTGAGGTGAGGCCTTGCTCGTGCCACCCGCAAGGCTCGACTAAGCCTTGCCGGGGGCCGGCGAGCCTCGCCATGGTTGGGCAAGGCTGCCGGCCCTCGTCGGCCAGTCGCTGGCCATGGCCGAGGCCAGCGACCGGCCAAAGCAAGAAAAAAAAGAAAGAAAAAATTTAAAATTTAAAAAAACATTAAAAAATTAAAAGAAAAAAAAAACACAAATTTATCAAACATGTTTCTATTCTTTTTTATTCCAGGAACAAGTTTACCAAACGCGTTTTTTTGTTCAAAAACTGTTCCCCGGAATAGAAATAGTTTTTTCTATTTATGTTCCCTAAAACAAAAAAAAAATAAAAACACAAACAAACGCACCATAATTGTTCCAGTTACCAAAGGGGATCCACATTTTCACTTTCCATAAAGCAAGGGCAGAATTGTAAATGGATCGTGGCCACGTCAGTCGGCCTGTACTTTCGGTGAACTTGCTTGTTCGGAGGACGTATCATTACCATTATTCCGATCTAATCACCCCATTTATTAATGTTGCATTGCATTGGCCTTAGTCACTAAAACATCATTGCTTGGATAGGATTGAATTTCCATGATTAATTTTGCATTATATCAGCTTTTAGTCACCAAAACATCATTGCTTGAATTGAATTATCGCGTTTGTATTCTTGTTCAATAAATAAAATTGATTATATCCTCTTTCAAAATTTGATTCTCAATTCTATTAATAGAACATTAACGTGTATGCTTATGTTAATGGAGAATTTCTTAAAGCCACAATTACACAAGCACTTAATCGTTCACAATTTCTTTTGTACGGAAGAATTCGCCAACATACTAGGAAATACGAAATGCTTTTGCATCTTCTTTTTATAATCTAGAAGCATGCGTGCAAAAACCCTATTGGAAAGTTTGTCAAATACCTTACAACCCGAGTGACCGATGAACTCTTAACCTTAGATCCTAGTCAATAGCCCTTACTCAAAGTAGTTTGCATGGTTCGTGGAATTTGAACAGGAGAAATCTAACTCTCGATCAGAATTCTTAACATACAATAAAAAGCACGCAAGCAAATACAAGGAAATCAGAATGCTTGACCTGTTTGTTTGTAAGAACTCGAATTGTTATTTAGCTTGATACCCAAAGACCACTTGATCTAAACTTGTAAAACACGTCGTCATTCGGTCAAATATATAGGGTTTCATAAAGGGAAAATTACAAAACACGTTGTATCTAGTACTTCATAAGTACCAAGGCTTCATATATTTCAATTGAATTACTTGACAACCACGCCAACTTCAATGGACTTCACACCGAATTTTATTAAATCTTCCGCAAGGTCTTGGTCTTTACTTAGTCAGCCGAGATAAGAAATATTAAAAAAAAATAAAGAATTGCTGCGCCTTTTCCAATTGCACGCCTGGTTGACAGAGACATGGGCCTCTTATCTGTCTTGATGCAGCGCTTTAGGACAAAGATCCCCGACCACAACCGTTGGACCTGCAATTCTTAATTTATTTTATCGTGGAATTCTCCAATTTTTGCTTAGACGACAAGGTTGGAATTGTCGCCAAATCGTCTGTTTGATCCCATTCATTTGATTCCCGCAGCCATCGGTCAGTCAAAGATGGCGAGCACAGTCAAATTAGGGTTTATAAATGCCTCTCTTCCACGCCCTTACTGACACGTATGGCAAATTTTTCTGCGTCGATCTTCAAGTCACTTACGTCTCGAGATCACAATTATTAAAGTCAGGAGCGGTTGTTGGAAGATATGCGAGAATATTTGATCAAATCGAATATTTGATCAAGAAGATTTGATTTGATTTATTTATGATTTGTACATATCAATCAAGATTAGATTTAGATATAGATTGATACATAGAATAATTTACTTTCTTTAATTACACATTCATTGTACTATATTTACAAGAGATCTGTACATCTTTAATAAAATAAATGAGAATACAATACATTCTCTCCGTCCTCTCTTCATTCTCTCGGTTTCTCTCATGGTATCAGAGCCTCTAGGCTTCTGATCTTAGCTTCCGCTTCAATCTTACTTCTCGACCTTTTGCCAAAATCCTGTCATACAGAACAGAATAGCATCAGTGTCACTCCTAAAGAAGATTTTTTTTGCTTACCATGGACACGCCGCAAGATGAAACTTCTGTTGCTCGTGATCAGTCCACTGAAGGAGTTATTCCACAGATTTCGCAGGCTCGGAATTCATCTGCAGTTCTTCCTCAAATCGAACAACAATCATCAACAATGGAACAACAACCGTTCCAGGCCCAACCCATCCAGTGGCAACCCACGCAGGCTCAGTCCAATATGGGGCAACCCATGATGGGCCAACCTTACCAGTGGATTCCTTATCCACTTTACCTTGGGCCAAGCCCAGGTTCATCATCGCCTGGTTTCGTGGGCCACCAGAGCCACGTCCAAACCAACGGAGGCCCGCCAACCACAAGTGGGGCAGACACAGCCGAAGGCTTGGAGCGGACAAACGGGTCGGGTCAACCGGGTACGAGAACAAATCCCTACGCGGGATATTACAATGTGGGTTTTCCAATCGGGTCGAGCGAATCGGGTCTAGGGACGAATCCCTACCCGAATCTCGCACCTGGTTTCCTGTTGTTTCCAGCAGGGACTTTCGCCGGACGACCAGAACCCGGCGACCCTATGTTTCTTTCCAATACCGACGGACCAGAACTGCGGCCGATCAGCCAACAGTTGACCGGATCAGAAAATTATCACAAATGGTCGCAGGAGTTCCGGCGCGCCCTAGCAACAAAGGAAAAAGACGGTTTTCTTGACGGATCCATTCCCATACCTGTCGATGAACGTCTAGCCAGACTCTGGAGGAAGAGCAATCGACTCGTCCGAACTTGGATCGGGAATTGCGTCTCCCCAGAGGTCTCGGCTGGACTACCACCGACAGAGGATGCCAGAAATATGTGGAAAAACATTGAAGAAATGTACGGTAAACTTGATCAAGCGAAGATATTTACCCTAATGCAGGAAATCAGCAATTTAAAATAGGGTAACATATCAGTGACGGCTTGTTTTAACAAGCTATCGTCACTGTGGAACAACCTCGAGGCGGCAGAGGAGAAGCTCGAAGGCCCAGAATCCACGATCAGGCAATATAGATCTATCAAGGACAAGGAGAAAGCCACACGCTTTCTCCTCATTTTAAACGACACTTTTCTTACCTTTCAATCGCAGATTCTTGCCATGGAGCCCATGCCATCAATCGGCCGAATCTTTCAACTAGCGGTGTAGGAGGAGAGCCAGCGCCTCGCATCACCGGACCATGCAAGGAGCAGCGAGAGCATCGCTCTTGCGGTTCGGGGCGATCGGCGAGACGGGTTCAAAACCCTAGCACGCGAGAGAGAAAGAAGGGGCACGCTAGGGTTTGGCGGAACAGCCGAGTCGTTTTCCTTTAATAAGGAATCCTTCAACGGCTCAGATCGAGCGCGGGGATCTAATGGCTCAGACCGAGCGTGAGGATTCGACGGCTCAGATTGAGCGCGAGGATCCGACGGCTCGCAAATGGGCGACACATTAAGCGGATCGAACGGTGGAGATTTGTCCGCGGGAAAGGAGATCGACGGCCAGATTCTTGCCACGTCAGCAAGGAATTTCGGGCAAAATTTCAAAGGAAATGGTAAATTATTTTGCGAATATTGCAAACGTTCTAACCATGTAATTGACAGCTGTTGGAAATTGCACGGAAGGCCAGAAGAGAAAGGAAAAAAAATTTCAACTGCTTATCAAATCAGTGGACCCACTAGTCAAAATTCCAATCCTCCCATTACTTATGGGCAATATCAACAGCTGATTCAAGCAATGCAAAAATTGGATAAATCTGACAAAGGAGGGAGTTTTTCAGGTATCACATATTCCTTGATTAATTCTATATCAAGGAAAGCATGGATTATTGATTCAGGGGCAAGTGGTCACATTATTTGTGACAAAGTTTTTTTCTCAAGTATAAATGAGGAACTCGATTTTCCTATTTCTGTCCAATTACCAAATGGAAATATCACCCATGTTAATGTGACAGGAACAGTAAACCTCAGTCCCCAGATTATTCTTAGAAATGTCCTATATGTCCCTGAATTCCAATTCAATCTCATCTCTGTGTCAAAAGTCTGCACAGAAAATTCATGTCAAGTATTATTCAATGCTGATACATGTTTCTTTCAGGCCCTTTCGACTGGGAGACTGATAGGTTGGGGTAAAGTTTCAGAAGGATTATTTTTCTGGTCCAATCTTCCAAGTAATTCCGGTTTACCATGCAATTCATTGAATAAATCTTCCTTATGTAATTTGAGCATGAATGACAAAAATTCCCTTATGCACTTGAGATTGGGTCATAGTTCTTCTTTTCCTTGCCATCAATGTCCTATATGTCCACTTGCAAAACAATCTCGCACTCCTTTTCCATCTAGTAATTCTTGTACTAGTGAGATTTTTTCTCTAATTCACGTGGATATTTGGGGACCTCACCGTACTGTTAATCATGATGGATCTCGTTACTTCCTCACTATAGTCGACGATTATTCTCGTGCAACATGGATTTTTTTGATGCAGTCTAAGGATCAGACTTACTCCTTTTTAAAAACATTCATCATATTATCCAAGAATCAGTTTAAAAAAATCCATTCAGCGGATTCGAACTGATAACGGAGCAGAATTTTTCAGTCACAATTGCTCTTCCTTTTTTCATCTCATGGGATCCAACATGAAAGTTCATGCGTTTACACACCACAACAAAACGGAGTGGTTGAACGCAAGCATCGCCATCTACTAGAAGTGGCACGTGCTTTGAAATTCCAAGCTTCAATTCCTGAAGAATATTGGGGAGATTGTGTCACCACAGCTGCTTATTTAATCAACCGTATGCCCACTCGGGTTCTCAATGGGCGTACGCCATTTGAATTGCTATTTCGGAAGAAACCTGAACTAACAAATCTCAGGGTTTTCGGATGTCTATGCTATATTGCAACAGTGGGTCCTCGCGACAAATTCAGTCCACGTGCTCGGCAATGCATTTTCATGGGATATTCGAATCTGCAGAAGGGATATCGAGTCATGGAGATCTCTACAAGGGAATTTATTATTAGTCGTGATGTTGTCTTTCATGAGAACATTTTCCCTTTCTCTAAAGAAACATCTTCAGATGAGGATACAAGGACTATTTCAAATCCTCGTGGTTTATTATCTGAGGAAACATTACCTAGTGATTCTAATTACATATCACTAAAGCAGACGAGGGGTATTCTGGTTCCCACTTTTCTTCCAGCAACAACAGAACATGTAGCTGAGAATTTGTCCTCCTCAGAAGATCCCTTGGAGCATATTCCAGAAGATTCCAGCAACAATGAGGATATCCAGGATACTTCAACACTGCCCTCTCATGAGAGAGTCCAACATCCTATAGCAGTCGATCCACCAAGACGCTCTGATCGTGCCACACGACCTCCAACATGGACCAAAGATTTTATTTGTGCCACTCACAATTCTCCAGGTATCCAGTACTCTATTTCATCATATGTTTCCTTTCACAGATTATCACAGGAACATAGATGTTGCATTAGTCGTCTATCAGAGGATAGAGAACCATCCAGTTATGACGAAGCATCCACTGATCCAAAATGACAACAAGCCATGAAGGCAGAACTGAAGGCACTGATTGATAATCAAACATGGAATCTTGTTACCCTGCCTCCTAATCGCAAGCCAATTGGATGCAAGTGGGTCTACAAGACTAAATATCGTGCTGATGGATCCATCGACCGATACAAGGCACGATTGGTTGCCAAGGGTTACACCCAACGAGAAGGTTTTGACTACCATGAAACCTTTTCTCCAGTCGCCAAAGATGTCACGGTCCGTTCATTTTTAACTGTTGCTGCAATAAATGACTGGCTTCTACATCAGATGGATGTACACAATGCCTTTCTTCACGGTGATTTAGACGAAGAAATCTATATGGATATTCCCCAGGGCTTACGAAGATAGGGGGAGAATAGAGTATGTCGTCTTCGCAAATCCCTTTATGGATTGAAACAGGCATCCAGGCAATGGTACGCCAAATTTGCATATGCTCTTACAACAGCAGGCTTCAAACAATCCAAGCATGACTATGCTTTATTCACACAAAGCAAAAGTATGTCATCTATCTATTTGATGATATATGTCGATGATATTCTCCTTATGGGAAATGACAAAACTACCATAGAAAGATTCAAGAAATATTTGCATGCTACCTTTCACATTAAAGATTTAGGAGCACCTAAATATTTCCTTGGAATCAAAATTGCCCGATCCGAACAAGGAATTTCCCTTAGTCAACGCAAGTTTGTTTTGGAGATTATATCAGAAGCAGGTTTGTCAAGATGTAAGCCAGCAATAATTCCCATCGAGCAGAACACTAAGTTAACTACTGCAGATTATGATAAGGGTATATCTAGAAATGATGATCCAACACTCAGCGATCCATCAGGTTATCAAAGGCTTGTCGGGAAGCTTATATATCTGACTATGACCAGACCTGACATCTCTTATGCAGTACAGACAATTAGTCAGTTCATTCACAATCCAAAGCAATCCCATTTGGACGCTGCCTTGAAAATTGTGAAATATTTGAAGAATTGTCTAGGACTCGGGATACTTCTATCCAAGAGATGTGACATGCAAATGACAGCATACTGTGATGCAGATTATGCAACATGTCCCATAAGTCGAAGATCAGTCACTAGATATTGCATCAGATTGGGAGAATCTCTTCTTTCATGGAAGACCAAGAAGCAACCTACTGTATCCTTGTCCTCAGCTGAAGCAGAGTATAGAGCTATGGCAAAAACTACTTGTCAAATAGTATGGTTACGAGGCCTTCTTAAAGATCTCGGAATACAAGTACAAGGACCAACAAAGTTGCACTGTGACAATGATGCATCTCTCAAACTTGCTGCAAATCCTATTGTGCATGAAAGAACCAAGCACATAGAAGTGGATTGTCATTTCACACGGGAGAAGATCCAAGAAGGAGTGATTGAGACAAAGGGAATTGAGACTACAGAATAGCCAGCAGATATCTTTACCAAACCCTTATGTCAGAGACAACACGCATATCTTTTGAACAAGCTAGGCATCTTGGACATCTACAAGCCACCAGCTTGAGGGGGAGTGTTGGAAGATATGCGAGAATATTTAATCAAATCGAATATTTGATCAAGAAGATTTGATTTGATTTATTTATGATTTGTACATATCAATCAAGATTAGATTTAGATCTAGATTGATACATAGAATAATTTACTTTCTTTAATTACACATTCATTGTACTATATTTACAAGAGATCTGTACTTCTTTAATAAAATAAATGAGAATACAATACATTCTCTCCGTCCTCTCTTCATTCTCTCGGTTTCTCTCAGCGATGACCAAAACTCTGATTTTATGGAAAGATCTCACTTGCGATTGCCTTTATGTCGCTGACATGTCAGATGATACATCTCCTAGAAATTGAACGACCAATAAGGATATGGAAAATGAAATCAACATGAAATTTTTTTTTCTTTTAAATCTTTGTTCGAGAATTAAGGCCCGCACGGAAACATAAAGGTAGTTTCTTTTGGGGATAATTCTGCTTGAAAAAAAATTATCTTTGTCTTCTGTCAAATCCCAATTCAAGTCTAAGCACGAGGCTTGCGATGGAAAGTTGGAAACTCCACTATAACTTAAAAGCAATTTACGTAGAATTTGGTTGAAAAGTATAGAAGAAAATAAAGGAGAAAACTGATCATGAAAATCAACTTGATGTTTCACTATTAAGTTTACTTACCACGAGACACAATTTTTTTTTTGTCTTTTGGGGGTTTAGAAATCTAATTTTTGGTCTATGCTACAGTTGTATTATTTATTTTTATTTTTTTCCCCCGGGGGGCGCGCTAGGCCTATAATCCAATTTTTTGGTCTGTACTATAGCGTCCCTTCCTGCATAAAGCCCGATTTGTTTATTTTTCGGTTAAATCCAACTACTTCGGCCCATAACGTGGACTGACCCAACCCAACATAAACAGATGTAACCTCAACCTCAATCATTCTAATTTCGATATTAACATCTAATCTGGGTGGGCCGTCGACATATGATCTGGGTTAATATTAATTGGACTGACATCACGAATCATGATTTGGGCGCTTGATATGGGATCTCATTGCAATTTTGTTTTCAAGCGGCGAAGGTGATCACTAGGCGGGCTTGGCATTGGACTCGAGATCGAGATTCTAGAGTCTTCGTCTTAAAATAATTATATACAAATCATCAGGTAGGAGCAGACTTATACCTGCCCCGTTGCCTTTCAGGCACATTTGACTCAAGCCCTCATGTCGCCCGCTTAGAGCGTATTTAATAACCATTCTATTTTCAATAATAATTTCTGTTTAGAAATGATTTTTTTTTTATTGAAAACATTTGATAATTGTCCAAAATTTCTATTCTCGATATAGAAATATGTTTAGTAAAATCTCAAATACTTTTGTGAATTAAATCTTTTTAGATTTTTTAATACTTTTATTATGTATTTTCTCTTTTTTCTCTTTTTCTCTTTCCTTTTCCATCCCTCTTCTTCTTCTCTAGCTAGTTGTCGACCATGGCAATGGCTGGCCACTAGCTGGGCGAGGTCCAACGACCTCGCTAGAGCCTCCCTCGGCCTCACCCTGGCCTAGCAAGGCTAAGTCTTGTGGCGGTTGGCGGCGAGGTCTGGCGAGGTCGAGCCTCCCCGATAGCCAGGCAAGCCCACCCAAGCCTGGTGAGGCTCAGGCAAGCTTGTCGGGCTTCACCCAACTAATCACTGGCCATCAACATGGCCAGTGACTAGCAATAAGGAAAAAGAAAAAGAAAAGAAATAGAAAAAAAGGAAAAAACAAAGAAATTTTGGCTTGATTCTAGAATTGTTTTCGAGAATAAAGAAACAACCTTTTTTCACTTCTTAATTTTGTTCCATATCTATTCTTGGGAATAAAAATTGTATTAAACGGCTTTTTGTTCTTTTTTTTTTTCTTTTTTTTTTTTGGTACCCAGGGAACCCCGTACAGCCGGCAGCCGGCGGGTAAACCCTGGGGGCGACACGCACGACCACCACGCACGTGCCACCGGGTAAATCACCAAATGACGCACTGGGGATTCGAACCCCTCCCCTTCGTGAGGGGGAGAAGGCCCAAAGCCAGCAACTTTTTTTTTTTTTTGTTCTTTTTTTGTTCTGAAAAACAAAAGAATAGAATCAGTCCTTGATCAAGTCTAATATATCGCATTCGTCAATGATGACAAGGGCTTAGATTCAAAATCATTCACATTGAGCTAAACTGAGGAATGTCAAAGTCTTTTCATTTGACATGGCATATGAAGCACCGATCAAACAGCGACTTGATTGTCGATATATTCTCATAAAAGAACGATACTAAAGATACTAATTCTCGTTACACGTTCGGCATTGCGAGCGTTATAAATATTAGTATATACTATATTCCCTAAACCAAGTAGTTTTTTCAGTCAACCATCGATTATTCGTCATTAACCCACTTTCTCATCGTCGTTAGCACCACACTTGATTTAAAATAAAACCCGCGGTCGGTGTTCACAAAGTTGAGCGGTGCATTGCACAACCACTGCGAAATTCATCGGAGAAAACCGCTGCATTTCAGCAAATGTAGTTGGATTGATCTGGTCCATCTTTTGACTCGAAATGAAGCTGCCGATTCCTCATCGTGAACCACTCCTCTTGACTAAATGTTACTTACTAACTACGACATTGACCTGGTAGATCCCCCTAAATTTCCCTTCCCTCATTTTTGTCAATACTTAATTAGAGAGAAAATTACTCCAATCGGTGTTAAACCTAATGTTCGAAGGTTAATCCAACCATAAACTAACTAAATTTGCCAATTGAATCCTGAACTTTCGTACGGAATTCTAATATAGTGACTTCAGTCAATTTTCACTAAAAGTCACCGACATAGTAGTCTAATCCTAACTGGCCATCCCACGTGGCACAAAGCCACTTCAACATAAGAATTGATCGGAATGACTATGTCGACATTTTATGCAAAGGTTTATGACTCAATATCAAAAGTAAAAAAATTTAGGACTAAATTACAATATATTTTAGAATTGATCATTTCCTCCATAGCTAAACTATCAAAATTTCTATTAATTTTTACGAGCCTTGAATGGCGTGCATTCTTAATTCCATGCGAAGGGCAAGGTCTCGTGCAATGGTAAGAGACAATGACGTAAAATTCTAGTAAGTAGGTGCTCTCGGAATGTTGTTTCTTCTACATACATCATCTAAAAAGATCAAATAATAACGTTAAAATATTCGGATTGCTTACGACAATTTCCCCGAAAATAGTTCGACGATCGGGTGCTCCAGCTGTAAGTGGATGTGAGTCGATCGCTGATTATTCGAGAGACTGTCGGCAAGAAGAATTTTGCCTCTACGTGAGCATGATCTTGATCTCTCCATTTAATATAACCAAAGATTTCCCCAAATCATTTATTCCCACACTCGATGTGACGAATGCAAATTTAATTATTATAATCCCGGAGGTTCTTCAATAAACGAGGACGTACTTATTTAGATCTTAGAGCTTTTTTTTTGCTGAATTTATTTTAATTTTCTTCGAGCAAGTGTTCCATTTCTATGTCTTGGATCTTACCATTTTTTATTGAGGCGACCTCAGCATGATCAGGGCACCATGAAGTCTCAATGTTGCTTATACAACGATTGGAAAACATGCATAACATTTCCATGACCTAAACTTTCACATTTCTAACATGCGAGTTCGAAGAATGGTGGGCTTATTTATTTTATCTTCCAATGGAAGAGAGAACGCTCTTCTCACTAGCATATGGGTGACTGTGCACCTACGATAACAAGCTCTTGCCCCATCTTGAGGCCTAGACGCCGGCGGTCCCGGACTCCCGGATTCAGCATCATGAGACGACCGGCAGTAACCGTCGGTTCCGGCTGAAAATTATGCCGCGGGAGTGAAATTCCTAAGGCAACATTTGCGGGATTCTAGCCATCTTTTCCAATCCTTTTCGACCGTTCGTCGTACATACACGACGCCATTTTTGGAACTCACACTAAATACGACGCTGAAAATGCCAAAAAAAAGAAAAGAAAGAGATAAGTCAATGTCATGTTGCCGGTGCTTCATTTGATTATATTTTTCTGAAGACATAACAACACATACGTTCAAAGAGAATCAGCCGCACGTCGCTTAATTTAATCCCGAATTTTCACATATAAAAACCCCACTAACCAACCTCTCTTAATTTTTTTTCTTAATCACTACTCTCCCTTCCATATTATTCGACACGTTTCTTCCTTGGAGCTTCTCAACCATTTTCAATTCATCCATTAGATCCAAGAATATACGTATAACTTTTTTAAGGTTTATATCATGAAAAACCTCAAATGGATACAATTGTGATAAATATACTCAAAACTAATTTTTTGATCACTAAAAATCCCAAACCAATACATTACCAAAAAGCTTAAACAGATATATTTGTGACAAATTTGTCTCCATTGGTTTTCGTTAAATTGGATTACTAACATGAACCCGAAATACGAGACGGATAGAACTAACCCGAGGGATTGATCATAGGTTTAAGTCTCTAAGTACGCCCATGTGATGAGCATTACTTACTTCTAAGTTCTAACAACCAGTGCCTTGACTTCTCAGTTAGCACCTTCCCTACGTGCATGACACGAAAGAAGCCGGAGATTAAGGAGGATCGATTGATCATATATACATTGATTAACCCCACCACCTTGTCGGTCATGCCCGGTCCAAATTATGCCATATATAATTATGGATTATAGTTAAAAAGAAAATGAAACAGATGGGAATTGCAAAGAATGTTTTGATGTAAACATCTTAGCCCACGTAAATAAATAGAATTTCATGTTTGGCTATCATAATTATTCATTTACGGGCGTAGGACACATATATCGTTTATGTTGCATAGTCTTTGAAATTGGCATTTACGACCCAATCGACCGGACACTAGTAAAAAAGAATTACGAAAGTCGATCAAGTTAGATTGATGACAAGATTTTTAGATCTCCTTATGGCAATGTATCTCAGGAATGATGGGGAAAAGAAAAAAATCCGTGGCCACCTCGCGTTTTATATATTCCAATACTATTGCTAACATATATTGGTGGATTTTCATTTTTAGGGGCAAAACAAGTTTTTTTTTATTTTTTATTTTAGCAAAATGAGTTCTCAAAATATATATAAAAGCTCTGCAATATAGTTCGTGGCACCCTAGCAAGTAAAGTAATATAAAATCGAAAGGAACCATTCAAAGCTCATTTTTTGCACTTAAATCTATACTTTTTTCCGGGAATGAATTCACAATATCAAAAGGGTTTAAGTAAAATTAGCACCTACCATTGACTTTTCCAACATGCATTATTGAGTGAAAATGGCCCTCCAACAAACCCTAATTTTTCTTTTCCTTGATTAGTTATCCCCCTTTCCTTGCAGACATGGCAAACCTAAAAAGAGCATAATTAGTTTGAACAGCACCTCACGTACTGGTCCTGTTCTTGAGAAGAATCCAATAATTTTTATGTTATTTTATTATAAAAAAATCATGATCATTAGCATTCCCTACTCCGATGACTAAACGAAATCAATGATTCCCCCCAGCTAAACCCCAAAAAAGATTTATGGTTCACACGTCGTACTCCCAACCTCTCTCTACCCTCTTGTCTGGATTTGGACTGCGCCAATTAGCAAACCACCATGTAGCCACCTTAGCTAAGCTCTTTAGTCTTTAATTAATTAGCAATTATGTGTGTCGGAAAAAGTGAAAATCAAATTCGAAAAAGATCGGTAATTGAATTCACGATGCAAGATGATCGAAATTTCAAGTTTGATTCTCCGAATCAGGAGCATTGATGATGGATGAGCTTGATCACGAAAAGCATGTAATCGCCAAGGAAAAAGGTTCAACGTGAATGGATGCAAACTTTCGACATGCGCTCAACCAAAAAGGGCACATAATTTCCAATCGAATAATGAATGATTCATCTAGACCTTAAGATGCCATCACATGAGAAGATCGAAAGAAAAGCGTGACGCGTGTTATGAATATCTAACTCAAAAGTTTCGAATCTCCCGACATGTTGTCGCGGCCCTATAGAAGTAACCATGCTTTGTAAGAGAATTCCTACTCCTACCTTATGTGGCAGTGGTTAACAGGGAGAGGGAGACTAAATTTATGCATGTCTAATGTCTATGGTCTGGATTTGGTGGTGAGCCATGTGAGTAGTCACATCCATTGGTGACTACAAGTCATCGCCCATGGGTCATGATCAAGTAGTGTCAATATTTTAGAACTCCCATACGATTTTTTAGGACATCCAACGTTTGACTCACTGTCAAACTCTCTCTGTAAACCTCATTTTAAGTATAATTAACAACGTAGCAGCCACCCCCACATGCTGGCCCTCCTTTCATCAACTTCTCAAACTTTCATGCAAGGCGAAAGGTTAAAAACACTTGCACAAGCCAATCATTGAAAGAGTTTTTTCTGTCTCAGCAGTCAACCACCTATTCCCCAAAAGAGC
The DNA here is from genome assembly GCA_007663325.1 of Eucalyptus pauciflora. Classification (NCBI taxonomy): domain Eukaryota; kingdom Viridiplantae; phylum Streptophyta; class Magnoliopsida; order Myrtales; family Myrtaceae; genus Eucalyptus; species Eucalyptus pauciflora. Next base: position 1,565,590 of record VMYD01000387.1, read on the forward strand.
CCCATTCAGACACCTTTGAATTCTTTCTGTTTCATATATGATTTGCAAAAAAGATAACATCAATTACCCCCGAGCTAAGGACAACGTGAGGAGCAATAATTCGTCGAGAGAAATTGTATTTTCAACTCCCCAATTCATGTCTCATGTCATGCAAATTGGCATTTTAAGGCCTGCCTCAACAGAGTTTGAAAATGCAGAGAGAAGAACTGGGGGGGTCTTCTAGAAGAGGGTTCTTGAACTTCATATGAATCGTCGCCATTGATCGGGCTTCCTTCGAGACCTCTCTGAGAGTGAGATTTTCGGCGAAATTCTCTGGAATACGCATTGGCAAAGGACTACTTCAGCAAGAGTAGAAGGATGTCGTACGAAGCGATATTGGCGAGGAGTTTTAGCCGGTACGAGCAGAAGAAGCTCGGATATGGAGCATTGGTGGGGTGCTTGCTCATTTTCTTGAGCTTCTTCACTGTCTTCAAGCCTTACTTGGGTCCTTTGCCAATTTGTAAGTGCCTCACTTTGTCTTCCATGGTATGACTTTGAGTACAAGCTTTCTTCGTGTCTTTTACTCAAAGAATGCCCTTTATTTGTACTGCCGCCATCTTGTTTTGTCCTTTGCAGAATGTATAAAGTCTTGTTTTTGATTTTGCAGTGAACATGCGGTTGTCGATGGGTATCGCTCACAGGATGTTCGCGACCAAGGAGACACAGAGTTCTCAGAAGCAAGAGATGATCACACGTAAGCACGCATATGCTCGAAGCCGGACAAGTTCTCTGGATGAATGAAGTCTTTAATGGCTGATGAATTCTGATATTTCCTTATCCTGAGTGCTCTTCTGCTTGATCTTGCAGTAGAACAAAGGGCGACCGCGAAACCAGAGCCGCTGCTCATTTCCACGAGTCACCAAGGTATATGCGCTATCGAATTAGTTGACATTCGTGATCGGTCCTCAGTTCAACAGAATGATCGCTTACCATCTAAGATGTTGTATTTGCAGAAAATGTGACGACAAAACTGGAGCTTCGACTCAATTCCACAGACCCCAAAGGTATTTACACCGACTGACTAATCCGACGACTCGTGCTCTCAATAACTCTGCTGTCTTTTACTTAAATCTTGTGAATTGCAGAAAATGCGAGAATAACGAAACCAGAGATGATGGTCAATTCCTCAGATCACCATGGTAACTTCATTTCGGTCATCAAACTTGTCTGTATACATAATTCTGCTCAATATTTTCAATTCTCTGTTGGGTTAATCAAGACTTTTTTACGATATTGCAGTTGCAAAAAATGCCAGCATGGAACCTGGTCCAGAGGTACTGCTGAATAAAACAGAGCACCCAGGTACTTTGAACTATCAGCCGAATTACTTTACATTTCGATTTCGATGTCTTCATTCTGCCATGATTCTGATTCCCGTTGTCGGTAAATCTCTCAGCAGTGGAAATTGAGGAATCAACGCCGCTAAATTCCACTGATCATCACCAGGATACTTCATTGTCCATAGCAGGTCAATTCACGTACTCCATTTTCCTAGATAATTGAATTTGTTCTGAATTCTCTGTGCCGCATTGTGAGTCCTTTGGCTCAAGAACTCGCTGTTGCAGAGAATGCGACGAAGAAGAGAGAGCCGCTGTGCAACATTCTGAATCGAAGGACAGATGTATGCGACATCCCTGGTGAAGTTAGGGTCCATGCCAAATCCTCCACAGTCTACGCCTCTTCCCCTGAAATGGCCACCCTGGATGATGGACAGACCTCATGGAAGATAAAACCGTACGCGAGAAAAACCGACCGGACGGCAATGAGCTCGGTCAGGGAATGGTCCGTGGTCCCTGCATCCGTGGGCCGCGAAATTCCTAAATGCACCCAAAACCATGCTGTCCCGGCCATCCTTTTCTCGGCCGGTGGATTTTCTGGGAACCACTTCCACGACTTCAGCGACATCATACTCCCGCTCTACCTGACGGCTAGGCCGTTCGACGGGGACGTGCAGTTCCTCGTGACCAATTACCGCTCCTGGTGGGTCTCGAAGTTCAGAGCGATCTTGCAAAACCTTTCCAAGTACCCGGCCATCGACATCGACCAGGAAACGGAAGAGGTGCACTGCTTCCCGAGCGTGATCGTGGGGCTCAATCGCCACGACGATTTCAAAATCAACCCTTCCATGCCTCCCCACACGACAATGAGCGACTTCAGGGATTTCCTGAGGACCTCCTACTCGTTAAAAAGGAGCAAAGCAATCGAATTGCAGGTCGGCGACGCTCGAAAGCCCCGGCTCCTGATCCTATCACGGAAACGCACGCGATCCTTCACGGACCCCACGAGAATCATGAAGATGGCCAAGGCCGTGGGGTTTGAGGTGGTGGTGGCAGAGGCGGACATGAACGTGGCGCGGTTCGCCGAGCTCATGAACTCGTGCGACGCGGTGATGGGGGTCCACGGGGCGGGGCTGACCAACATGGTGTTCCTACCGGACAACGCCGTCCTGATCCAAATCGTGCCATTAGCAGGCGATTGGCTCTCGAGAACGTACTTCGGCGACCCGTCGAGGGACATGAACCTGAAGTACCTGGAGTACAAGATCGGCGTGAGGGAGAGCACGTTGTCGGATCACTACCAGAGGGACCACGTCGTCCTGAAAGATCCGCGCGCGTTCTACAAGGGTAATTGGGACGATTTCAAGAAGACTTACCTGGACGGCCAGAACGTGAAGCTCGACGTCAGGAGGTTCAGGCCCACCCTGGCGAAAGCCCTCCAGCTTTTGCACGAGCAGAGGCGTTAAGTTTTACCCTTTTACACGCAAATCCTCCCCTCTGCTTCTTCTTCTTCTGAATGTAAATTCATACAGATTTCGAGTTCTCTCTATTCTTGCGTCCAGTAGTGATCGAGGGTCCGTTGTTCGGACGCTTCGTCGCTTAGCGTTAGGAATGTCGAAGAAGCCAGGGAAGATGTCTTGAGCTTCTTTTTACCAAAACGAGATTCTTTCTTGATAAATCCAGCTTCTTGTTTTCTTGAAATCTTTGCTGGTGGTGAAATCTCCGGTATCTGGTTCAATTTGATACACTTTCGTAAAAGTTTCCAATGATCGAGATAGAGTGGGCTCGCATGTTTCGAATGTATGTGAATTTTATATTATTATTTTTTATCTTATCACATAATAAAAACCTATGTGCCCGCCAAATCTACTCCGTTTGTTCTTTTTCTTTCTTGCCACTCTTAAGTCAAATGCCCAGTATATTACTAAATGTAGAATCTACACACTTCTCCGGTGACAATAGAGCACAGACGAAAATGGCGACGTTGTTCTACAGCCAGCCCTAATTTAATATCCATTCATAGAAGTCGCGGTGCGTGTAGTTTCGTGGAGGAAACATTTGGTGACACTTGATGAAGCGCTTTATCATTTTAAATTATGCGAATTTTCTGTGAGACTCATTAAATTTGAAAGACACAAACGTGTCGAGTGCGTTTAAAAACTTCTTAATGTGTGTGCGTGAGGGAGAGAGGAATAAAGTAAAATAAGTCAACTTGCCAGAACATGGAATTGTATCGTGGCATGCCGAGATATGCAATCCAGGATAATAATCTCTTCTAAGTTTTTAATTTTATAATCTACGAGCTTGCACGGAATGAATTATTCTACGATCTAGAAGTTTATCCTCCATAATTTTGATGATTTTTATAAGGTTGTGGAAGAATAATGAATCCCGAATAAAATCTTACATTTCTTTAAGGCCTTTATCTCATGTGGGGCTGTAGTCGTATTGTTAACTAGAAATTCCAAATCACAAGTGTCAACTTGAAAGTCATATCTGTAATATCTTAGGTGAAGTCTTTATTTTACGTAGGCAGTAGCGTTGAAGCTTCGGATTTGGGCCCTTGAATTTGACGATTGGCTTAGTTATTGAACTGGCCCCATCATATGCTTTGGTGCGAGTTTTAGTGGCAAATCTTTAGTTATGTGACCTCCATTTGAATGCTGATTCTAGAGAGATTATGATCTCTCACGCTTCGGAAATGGATCAACTCAACATAATTGGGCCTGTACCTTGGGCCACTTGGATCTTGGGCTTATGCAATTAGAGAACATGGATCTTCAACAGCTGGTCAAAATTGGCCCATAATGTAAGATAGGGCTGGGCCACTTTAACCTTGGGCTCATGACATAATTGACCAACCACTGTCTTTTCACGAGGTCACAAGTTTGAGATGCAGCATGCTCATAAAACAATTCTAATGCAAAAAAGCAATCCTCATGTCGAGACGAGTTCGCCTTTCCCATCATTGTCGACTCTAGGGACCTGCTCTATAGGATTAAAAATATGCATGTTGTAATTCAGCTCGAACTAAACATATCATGGTAGTTACGAGTCTTCCGTAATAAAGTCGAGGGTCGCCACGCCATGGCTGGTCGCCCCTCCCTTATTCATCGAGGGGACGGAGAAGAATAACAAACAATAGTCTTCCTTGCTACGATTTGGACGCCACGGTTACTCCTTTTCCTTTGATGAATGCGGAAGCATGAGGACTTGATTGAAGAAAATTAAAAGTTACTGTGGTCGATTTAGATATTCCTCAAAAGCATAGGGATCGAAATGTAATTAAGTCACTCAAGAAACGCAAAATTTCGAAAAATATCCGCGCAATTACCATTTCCACCCCTCTCGCCTTCTCTCGAACTCAACCTTCACTTCCACAACACTCTCTCTCTCCCTCCTAGGGTTTTTGATCCACCATTTCTCTCTCTCCCTCTCTCTCTCTCTCTCTAGACCAGCGATCTCGCACCTCCTCTCTCTCTCTCTCTCTCTCTCTCTCTCTCTCTACTGCAATGGCGGCGCCGGCAGTCTCGCTCCCCGCGGCCTACTCCTCCAAGACGGAGTCGTACGTCGACAACAAGCGGAAGGAGGACATCCGGCAGGCCAACATCGTGGCCGCCTGCGCCGTCGCCAACGCCGTCCGCACCAGCCTCGGCCCCAAGGGCATGGACAAGATGATCTCCACCGCCAGCGGCGAGGTCATCATCACCAACGACGGCGCCACCATCCTCCACAAGATGGAGGTCCTCCAGCCCGCCGCCAAGATGTTCGTCGAGCTCTCCAGGTCCCAGGACGCCGCCGCCGGCGATGGCACCACCACCGTCGTCGTCATCGCCGGCGCCCTCCTCAAGCAGTGCCTCTCCCTCCTCTCCGCCGGCATTCACCCCACGGTAATCTCCGATTCTCTCCACAAAGCCGCTGTTAAGGCCGTCGACGTCTTGACCGCGATGGCCGTTCCCGTCGAGTTGAGCGACCGCGAGTCGTTGGTTAAGTCCGCTAGCACTTCGCTTAATAGTAAGGTCGTCAGTCAGTATTCGAGTCTCTTGGCGCCCCTCGCGGTCGATGCAGTTCTGTCTGTTGTAGATCCGTTGAAACCTGATTTAGTTGATCTGAGAGATATTAAGATTGTGAAGAAGTTGGGTGGGACTGTGGATGACACTGAGCTGATTAAAGGTTTGGTTTTTGACAAGAAAGTGAGTCATGCTGCTGGCGGGCCTACTCGCATTGAAAATGCTAAGATTGCGGTGATTCAGTTCCAGATTTCGCCTCCAAAGACAGATATTGAGCAGAGTATCGTGGTCTCTGATTATTCTCAGATGGATAGGATACTGAAAGAAGAGAGGAATTACATCTTGGGTATGATTAAGAAGATTAAGGCGACTGGATGCAATGTGTTGTTGATCCAGAAGAGTATTTTGAGGGATGCTGTGACAGATTTGTCGCTACATTACTTGGCCAAGGCCAAGATTTTGGTGGTTAAGGATGTGGAGCGTGACGAAATCGAGTTCATTACAAAGACTTTGAATTGCTTGCCAATTGCCAACATTGAGCACTTCCGAGTGGAAAAGTTGGGATATGCTGATCTTGTTGAGGAGTCTTCTTTGGGGGAGGGGAAGATTGTGAAGATTACGGGTATTAAGGATATGGGAAGGACAACGACTGTGCTTGTGCGTGGTTCCAACCAGCTGGTGATTGATGAGGCTGAGAGGAGCTTGCATGATGCTCTGTGTGTGGTCAGATGTTTGGTGAACAAGAGGTTCTTGATTGCTGGAGGTGGTGCTCCAGAGATTGAGCTATCGAGGCAGTTGGGAGCCTGGGCTAAGGTACTTCACGGTATGGAGGGGTATTGTGTACGGTCGGTTGCTGAGGCACTCGAAGTGATTCCTTACACACTTGCTGAGAATGCGGGGTTGAATCCGATAGCAATTGTGACTGAGCTGAGGAATAGGCATGCCCAAGGAGAGATTAATGCCGGGATCAATGTCAGGAAGGGGCAGATAACTAACATCTTGGAGGAAAATGTTGTGCAGCCCCTGCTTGTTAGTACAAGTGCAATCAGTCTTGCTACAGAGTGTGTGAGGATGATTTTGAAGATTGATGATATTGTTACAGTGAGGTAGGCATCGCAGAACAAGAGAATGTTGCGGAATATGTGGCCAAACTCATTGTCATCAATCTGTGCTTGTGTGTCCTTTGAACCTATAATTTTGTGATTTTGAGATGAATTGTTTTTAGGTATTTCTGAATGTGGTATGTCTGTCTTCTAGTGTTTTTAATGTTAATTCTGGGTTATATTTCCCTTTCGAGTATCTATCAAAGATTAAGATACAGTCTCTTCACACTGACATGATCTTGTCTTTTCATATAATGTTAGATGAATTGACTATTAACTCAGCAGCTTAGCATTTTGTGGATGTGCTCATATACTGATGTTTTTGCTTCAATATGAGTGGTTATCCACCATATCTAGCTATATTAACATGATTAATTATCCACTACGAACTATTCACTTACAGAGTGCTTCGTATCATAATTGTTCTTTTTTAACTCCTCTCTTTGTGACCCAAGTTCTGAGTGTGACACTTTGAATGCTGTGGCCGCCATGCGACGTCTTTCTCTCATGATGCTTTCGTCCTGATCATTAGCTGTGTAAAATTTCTGGGCCGAATTATAGACTGTCGAGTGAATGAAGCATGGTGTGTCACTGCTTTGGGTGATAAATAGTATATTCTGTATGAAGATTTAGTTCAGCTCGAATGTCACAGTTCAGCCATTGTGATTTCATAGTTTGGTTTTAGTCTGTTGTGAGAGGGACGAGAGATGGAGCTGGAACAGAGGACATCTGATTCATGTCCTGTGTAAAATTGCATTTCAGCAAATGCATTAACATGACAACAGCCGATCTCGACCATCAATTTCAAGATCTTGAAAAAGGATAGTTTTGTCAGATTTACAGTGAACTAGACACTTCACTCTACTAGAGGGACTGGAATTCTCCCTTAGAGATGCTATTAGTTACTGACTTCAAGTCAGTTTACCAAATTTATTAACTGTGTATACGATTAGAAAGCAGCTCAAGTTATATCTGAGGCCACTTGACTTCTTCCGTCCTCCGTGGCAGCAGCTTCGAGGAGATGCTTTGTTAGTGTCCCTTCCTTATGTTGCACTTCCATCTTTCTCTCCTCCGTTTTGCCCCATAGAACCGAGTAGAGCCCTAACGTAATCAGAACCGCTCCAAGAAGCCTGCAGCATAGACATTTCAGCTTCAATCTTAGGTCATGATTGTCAGATGCCTTGGAACGCAAAACGTTGTTAGGTTTTAGTTTTTATCATCACACGAATCACTTGATTACCTTCCAGAGTAGAGTTGATCCCCGAAAATGAAGATAGCCATGACAGCGACTAGAAGCGTCTGCACAGGCTGGAAAACGGCAACAAAGACGGGACCTCCTTTGTGGATGCACCAGGTCTGCAGAGAGAGGACTACTGCAGAAGCAACAATTCCCTATCGAGTACATGATCAAACGCATAAACCTCGTCATCTCCTTTCAATTGCAGCAAAGGGGCCAAATCCAAATTTTAATGAATAAAAAGATCCTTGTGAATTACCGCATAGAGAATCGTAAACAACTCCTCTCCGGACTGGATTTTCCAGCGCTCGGTGTCGGTTTCCATGAACACTGCTATGACCAGGAACTGGATCAACCCGAAGAAACAAGTAAATGATGTGAGAGTGAGTTTTGCTGGGTACTTCTTCAAGACTGGAGCCTGCAAAATATAGGGACGAAGTTAGCTTATCGAGGATTAGGAGTGCTCTGCTTCCATCCTTCTAGGTCGGCCGTTAATAATGTCAATGACAGGACAGAACCCTAGAGATCGGTGGTCATAACCTGAAGAACCATCCAACCAGCCCATGATAAGCAGTGCCCGAGCAAGTATATGCAACCCCATGTCCAATTCTGGATTGGCCTCACAGTCATGTCTTCTTCGGCTATGTTGCCTTGTGTCAGCTTCTGGTGCAAAAGAGGAAGGCCTTTGTAGAGAGTGATGGTTGTGGCACCCCCAACACTAGCAATTGTTCCTACAATTTTCGCCAAGCCATCCCTTCTAGCAATATGAACTTGTTCGAGTCTGAAAAAACAGATAAAAACACAGGTTATAGAGTGATCCTTCCGTTTGAAAGAAAAAGCCAAGGATTTGGAATTAGTATGACAGAGATCCAGGAACCTTAGAGCAGAAGCCATGACAAACGTTATAGCAGGAACAGAATTTTGCATTGCTGAGGCAAAGGTAGGTGATGCATAATACAGGCCCAATAGATAAAATCCTTGGTTTGCAGTTATCCTGAAAGAGAAAAAGAGTATCCATAATTTAGCTGAAGCATAAGTCTTTTTCATGTTAGGTGTTAGATATGCTTTCAGCAAGGCTTGTCCTGATTATGGCTTACCCTATCAGCGCAAGAAGAAAGAACTGAACCAGCAAAGAGAAAGTAAGAGGTGGTCTGTCCTTCCTGAGTGGCCAAAGAAACAGGGAAAAAAATTGTTAATCATCACAATGGTGTCGAAAGAAATTTGGGCGGTCATCAGACAATGCTCACTTTTCCAAGAAATAAGCGGAAGGGCCCAACAAAATCAAGGCGATGATGTTCCTGTAAACAGGATAAACGACTTTGCTGACACCAATGTTAAGTGCAACCCTAGACACAATGTGAAATCCTGCAAAGCAGAACTGAAGAGCGAGCAATGCTAGAAGAAGCTTCATGTTCTCTGATACGACATTCTCTTTCCCCATTTCCTTTTACTACTTGGCTTTTCAATGGAGTAGCAGTGCAGTGAAGAGGAAATAAGGACCACATGGGTATATATATGTATGCGGTGAAGCATCATTTCAAAGGTGTATTATTTGGTGGTTAAACACTTCCTGCATATTTTGCAGTGGGAATCGTGTATGTTAGTCAATGATGAGCTTGGCTGGATTTTGCACGTTAACTGTCTTCTGTGCAATGATGGCTCATAGATCAGGAGAATCTCATTGTCTTGCTGATTGTTTGATTGAATCCTGTTGGAGGGGGACACTGCTCAGATAAAACATGTTAGCCAGATCGCTCAGTTTGCTCAAGAGTCTTTAGTTGAGCTTACCTGACCCCACACATTCTTCTTCTCTTGCTAATTATGGCAAGATCAACTGTTTCGACTTACATAAGAGGCACGCACTAGCATCTTTTCTATCACAATTCATTCATTGCCTCGAAGTCACTTGAACGATTTTGAAGAAGACTGAAGGCCTCTAAAGAATGACAATCAAAAGATGGAATCTGACGGGCATGTGGTTCATATGATGAGGCTATTCTTAATACCATCCAAGGAGAACAAGCGGGCAATAGCAGCAGGAGGGAGCACATGTCAAAGGGTTTCGAGGTTAATAGAAAATGGACTCATTGCATTTATGAAGAGTTATGTACTACATGTTAGACCAAAATAAACGCCGACATCTTCATCACAGCCCCTCAGGAATTGCTTAATTTTCATTTTGCATCTGAATCTTCTTGATTAAGAGGACACATCCTCTGGTACTGAAATCAAGTTTTATCTCCACTGTCAATTCTCTGATATAAGTTATAATTGGCTCCAACTTCCAACTAGAAACTTCATTGTCTTCTCCAAAGGGTGTCAAAGGTTGGACCTGAGCAAGTCCTTAAAAAGGCTCACGGAGGAAACAGGCAAGAGAACTGCCCTGGTGTGAGAGACCCCGCGCTGTCCTCCAATTCCCTCTCTGTCGGAAAGAAAAAGATCAACAGGGAATTAGGAGGCTTCACGGTTGTGAGGGTAAACACCACGTAAGAACATCCGTCCTGCCTACTACCGAATAGGTAGGTATAGTAGCCTCTTGTGCTTTGAGTGAGTAAAGGTGGGTTAAATGCCCACAGCTGGGTTGACGCGCCTAACGGCATTGTTCACAACCGCAGGTTGACCCAGTTCTCCCGATTGTGAACAGTGCCGTCTTTAACAGCATCGGTGTCAAAGAATACTCGTTAAAGAAACTTCCTTGAAGTTAATGCCTTTCGACACTTTCTGGCTCATCAAGCTTGAACCCAGAGTTACTTGTGGTTACCACCCGAATTTACAACTTTTGGTTGGTCATCTGGAACCCCATCACAGTTTATCTTAAATGCCCATCGGTTTGGTTCAAAGCTCTTTGTTTGTTCATTATAAGCTCCATTACTGCATTGTCTCTCGATTAGATCAATGACCCGCGATTATCAAACGAGAGATTAGGTTTGTGAAAATTATCGATATCATATTTCGTTGTTTTATATATTCAAATAGTCAAACGTTAGGACTTTCATGTACATAAAAACATCTCACTAAAAGCTTTTTTTATTTGGGTATATTAGAAAATTTGGACATTTTTCAAGGACATTAATTTGGATTAAAATCAGTTAGAGAAAATGAAATTAACACATGCAAACGACATTTTCCATGTCAGCATTCAATGTACATACGGTGCGATATTAGTCAACGATACCAGTTCACGAATCTTGCGCAGGCGTTCCATGGCACATGCCGCAGCCGCAAGAAATCACACCCAACTTCACGATAATATATCATAGTATAAGTGAGGAAAGAGAAATGCACATGACAATACAAGTGGGTGAATCTGTGTCTCTAACCTCATTAATCATATCTCCAATCAACTGGGTTTTAAAAAAGCCCCAGTTTGGAGGAACAGTCAGAATATTCCCTCTTATGGCTCTGATTGGGGACAAACTGTCTGCCATGCCATTAAAATGAGGAAAATTGGCATTTTTTTAAAATTTCATAGACAAATCAGCCTTATCCTAATCTAATCATTTTCTATGGCCAACCAAACCATCAGGTCAGTAGCAACTGTTAATTCCAATAAAATTCAAAGAACAGTAACTGCTGAGAGGACTTCAGGTCAAACAATCTTCCCCTCCTCTCCATTCTATAGGTTCAGCGCATTAGAGTGTCAACGCTACTGCTTTGCCGCATTAACAAATTCAAGAGATCACTTACTCTAAACAAGCTACTAGTCTGATGCATGAAATAAGTAGCCTAAGACTGAATTGCCAATGATTTTCAAATGATTTTTTACATCGATTGATCCAGGACACCCCTTACCATTCAATACAAATGCATAGTGTTGCCAGGATGCCCTCTCCTTGAGACAACTCCCCATTCAACAAAGTGGGTATAAGTTTCACAAACCAAACAACACTAAAACCTGGGGCTTCAATATTAGAGATCGGACAAGCTTGCAAACATCAAGAACTCTAAGCCAAGAAGATGTTTGACAAATGACAACCATAATAAACAAATTGATTCACTTAAAACATTCCACATTTTCACATGCATTTCATGTCTACGTTGGCCTGAAGACTATAATAAGAGCAGTGCAATTGTCTTTGCAACGCCTCTCACGAACAGCTTCCCTTACCAGACGACGGGCAACTGCCGTGACTGTTAATCCCTCCTGCTATGTGCCATAACAAATGGTTAGCAAGTACACCAGCCATTCAATCTAGTACACTCATATGTAAATAATGTAAGGCAAAATGTTGTGATTAATAGTGCAACCGATGAAGTCCTTTTATTTTCCTCTTCAGAATACTAATTTTTTCTGTAGTCAGACATAGAAGAGATTAGAAAAACTGCAACAGGAAAAAAATAGAAGACATCATCTAAGGCAGAAAAGGATGTGTTTTCTGCACTTATTTTTCCACTACAGATAGATTGCGCATGTATTTTTGCACATTTAAAGTAAAAGATGTCATCCAGTAAGAAACAAAAAATATCGTTTGGTTTGTCTCACAAGCAAACCAAAGTACCAGAAAACAAGGCCAAAAGTTCACAGAAGAGAATGTGCCATTACAGAAACAAAAACCTAGACTCTGCCAAATCAAACAATATGTGAGTTTCACAATCAAAACACGAGCTATCACTTCCACATACATAAAGATGATGATGCTAGAGAAATGGTAAATGAAGAACACCACAAAGTCAAAAGAGCAAATAATAGAAGTACACTTTCTCAAATCACCATTTATGTGTCGACACATAATATCAGCTACTTACAGAACTGAGCACCCCCCAACTTCAAGTTTTGGGGAGGTAAAGATCAAGATCTTGTTTGACCAGAATTAGCAAAAGATAAAATGAAATGCTGCACCAACCTTCAATAACTTGTGAACGAATTCAACTGCATCACTTGTTCCAAATACCTGAAATAATTTTTTACCTCACAATCAACAAGTCCTAAAAGTTTTTCTCAGACCAGGAGATTGGTCATATTTAAAGTGGAAGCATACCCCCCATAAGCCATCACAACCAAGAATGAGGAACTGCTCTCTCCCTGTAAGGTCAAAAGAATGAATATCTGGAGTTGCAACAACACCTACCTGCAAAGTCGAAAAACTCTCTGAATAGACAAAAATAAAAATAATCATTGTATAGAGATTATCTTCCCATTATTATTTTCTTTTTTCAGAGGGGGAAGACCCATCTATTATCTTCCTACTCCTACTCCTTTTCTGCTTTGTCTTTGTGAATCTGCTGTTAGGACAGGTCGTACCAAGTATCCAACAATAGCTATTATTAATTGCAGCAGTGTGCGGCAATTTTAGAGCCGTTGAATGCTAACTCAAAGAAGCAAAGTAGACATACCTCTTTTGCCTATCTAAATAATAATTCAAAAATAATTAAACATGGGACAAGGAAAAGAGAATTTCTTTTACTCCATGGCCATTGTTATTCCACATATTATTTCATCTAAGATAGTCAAAGTTTTTTTTTCTGTTTACAGTGGCAGAAATTATATTCCCCTAGGGACTAAGCATATTGACAATCATATACGGCTAACATAGTAGTCCCTAAAATCGAAAGACTTCCATACAAAGAGCAAAACTCCATGAATTCCCTTGCAGACATGACAGGTCAATCAGTCTTCATGACTATGTCATTCTTTTCCAATCATAATTGATGTCATGATTGTTACCATCATACATCAGAACCAACAAACTCAATTTAAGTAGAATGGTTCTTTCGTTCCTTGGCTTCACTTAGGCATATCTCTTTATGCTTCAAAAAAAGCAAAAAACAACTTTTTTCTTTCCCGCCAAAATTTAAAACATCATCCAAATTTAAAAAGAAATATGAAAAAATTATGTATAAATCAGGATGTCTATATTAAGAAAGTTTTAGGTGTTATGGGCTACAAAAAAGTCAAAGTGAATCTGTCACAAGTTTTGGATTAAAGAAAAAGCACATAATAAAAGCTTATCCAGACATGCCCCAAGTTTCATGAGCTATACACTTGAATCTCATCTAGAAAAGCAACTATGCACATGAAATAGAATATGGAGCTGGAGTACAGTTAATGCATTTGAAGAAGCAGATGCATATATAAAGCAGCAAATCCATGTCCACTAGTAACCACATAGCCTAGATATTGTATTGGTTGATCCTGTGATGCAATATGCAATGTCTAGACTATTACATTAGGAGCCAAAGGTATGCACAAGTACTCTCATTTTAGATGCAACGACACTAAAATGGAACAACAGGACCAATGTTCAAATAAAAGCCAAACCTTTTTGAACTGGCGATCTCCAAAGGCCCTAGAAACTTCAAGGCGACCCTGTAATCGGCCATTGGAACCCACAACACCACCAGCCTGAAATAACAACAGATGCAATAAATGGCAAGCAAAACCGTGATCATGTGTGAAGACAACTAGAAAGACAACTAGAAGTTCATATGGCATGTAAATATCAATTTCTTGGCACTAGCTAATAAAGAAGGCAGCTCTCCAACAAACAAAAGCAGCATATAAGAATTCACGTATTTCTAAATAACAAAATGTAGCTGCATGACCAAAACATTATCTCATCAGGGAAAAGAAGTTCATTAAAAAGGCACAGAACACTTGTGCTGATGACCAATATATCACAACACAAAGCATATGCATTATTTCAGATATCATATCAGAAACAAGATAATCCCCATTTCATACATTGGAAGTCAACGGAAAATGTTGGAGGAAACTGTTCAACCAAAAAGAAAGTTACACATACATCCTTACCTTTTGGATACGAGCACGCTCTAGAGGGTAAATGGCTTTGTGTTCCCTAGTCAGAACAATAGCCTTTACAGTACTATCACCATCTTCAGTCGATGAGCGGGCTAATACTGCTTTCGCATCCCCAATGTTAGCAATGAAAACCTATAAAATGCACTGAGACTTAGTTCACAAGCCAACATTGTTCTGACACTATTAAAGCATAGAAATAAAAAGTAGCACAATCAAAAGATTAAGTTGCTGCCTTAACTCCATATCATCAACTATATGCAATTTATACGTCATCTTAGTCAGCAAATGTTAAAAATCTTAAATGACAAAATTATCCATTATATTCTTATTCTGGACACCTACATCCACATAGTTTTCAGCTTCCAAGGCTTTAAATGATTAGAAATTACTGATAGGTAACAATATCAGACATTTGTTTCAAAAAGAGAAAACCTATTATATTAATAGACCACCGCATTTGATCCAAGATTGGCACTTTTATATCATCTATAATTTTGATCTTGAGAACAAAATATATCCACACTAGTGATTCCTCCGGTTACATCTGCCTAAACATTACTTTACCCAAAAGAATAGGAAAGAAACTCACTCTTTGTCCCAATACCCAAACGCATACAGCCGTTGCACCATCCTGCCATCCCGCTGAAAAAGGATATACACAGATATTATCTTAGGTAAATCCTTGTGGAAATAAAAATCCTTCATAAACTTCTCTAAACCAACGAGGCAAAAGAAGTACAGGAACCTGATATTTTCTAGGACGATAGAAGAAAATTGTTAACAGAACTCTATAACAAACATTTCCTAGTATCTCTACCATCCAAAAAGAAATTCACATTATGTTAGTGAAAATAGCACCAAAATACATTAGTTAACAATGGGAGTGAGAATGAACTAGTTGTTTCGAGTACAAGCTATATGACAGTCCCAAAGCAGATAGAGGTGAATCCTGATTAATGTGGTATTAGTAGCCCGTATTCCCTTGGAGTTGCAGTCACCACAAATCACAGATAGAAACCACAAGATGCTGCGAGTATCTAACAGTTCTAAGTCATCAAAAGGCTATCCAAGCACAATGAAATTTTAACTAGAGTCTCCCTACTGATTCAAATGGTTAGAGGAGCTCCCGTTTGACATCATGCATAACAAATTGAAAGACATATAATTAAGCGGACTCTAAACAAATTAAATGTTTGATTGGTACCTGTAGCACTCTCTTCGAGAAGAGATTCGTCGGTCTTTCGAAAACCTAGATAGCCAAAAAAAAAAAAAAGGCATGAAGATGGAAAATAAAAGTTGCAGTATTGGTGTCTGAATTAAGCATGCATGGAAAGAATTATACCATCAAGAATGGCCTTTTTGGCTGCTTTGACATCCATCTGCACGATCATGATAAAAACATCAGAGTCAGCCAAAAAAGAACAAAAAGAATCTCCCCCAAAGAATCTCCCCCGTTGAGCCGCATGATGCCAATAGTATTGAAACTTCATGAAGAAAGAAATAACAGAAACAATAGGCAGTATGGGAGATAGATGTAAAAACAGTTCAACCAGGAAAATCTATAGCTCTAGTCTTCCTCGGAGATGAAAAGAAGTCTCTATACTAGAACATGGACATCAACCAAACAGAAAAGAAAGTACTTTAGGAAATGAAAAGTGATCAACACAAAGAATTGCCCATGCATTTAACTGTGATTGAGGTGAATCAAAGATCTCTTATAAACCCAAAGATGCATCGACATGGAATCTTTCAACCTATAATCATCTCTGAAACTACAATCATAAAATAAAAGGTCAAATGCAGTGATGAAAAAAAGAGTACAATCCTTACCAAAAAAAAAAAAAAAAGAGTACAATCACAAACCAAACTGCTTTTTCAATATCAAGTCCTGAATTCTCAACCCTAAAAAACAGGAAACGTAGAAATGGTAAACAAACTCCTATTAAAGGCCAAACTTCCCAGTTTTAATATGCCAAGTGAACTTGGATAAGTAAATCAAGAAAACCCAGAAAAGGCTCATAAAGAATGTATACATAAAATTAGACCAAGCACACACACCAACTCACGTGGTAAGCCTGCAGAAAGAACATTTGCATGTAAATTCTTCTGAGCATATTCTGCTGCTAGCCGACCTCCATGTCCGTCATATATCGCAAAATGTGCACATCTGTCCAGAGAAGCCAATATATTATCTTCCTGAAAGTTCCTTCTTGTCGCAGAGAATTTTAAATGCACAGGAAAATGAGCTTTTCTATAGATTTGCGATGTAGACTCGATTTTGTTCATGTAGATTTTTTAACACCCATTCGATGTGAATGGGAAGGAAAACAGAATCTTATGAGATAGGACGACTATGTATCACCCGTGCAAAATTTGACAAAACTAATCATAAAATCTATCATAACAAACATTAAGCGATTAAATCAGTAAATATATAACTTTATAATTTTGATGGGCATTGCCCTTCTCGTGACTGAAAAAAATACCGATAGCAAGCACAGAGCCGTGGACAAATCCCCCCTCAGTCTGTCATTGATTTTGTGATACTCGGAGACGCCTTACATTTCCAAGAAAAAAAAGACAGCTGCTCGAAGTGAAGTAATACCTATAAAGTCTTGGATTTTATTTTCAAAGCAACATTGATAAGCATGATTCGTGAGAGCATGAATACTTTGCGGAAGACTATAACACCCATCCCACGAGCCATTTATCCTCGAACAACAGAGCGAATAGAAAAACGGAACAGGACTGCGGAAGAGAAGAGCCAAGAACCTCAGCTTCCCGGGGGAACCCAAGCCGGCGTCCTTGAGCAGGACCCACGCGTCCTCCATGGCGTGCCTCGTCCCCTTGTCCTCGGCCGCGTCCGCTTCGATCTCGAAAACCCTAGCCGCCTCCCCTCCCTCCTCGCCGGCGTCCTCGGCGGTCCTCGGCTTCTTCGCCGCCGCCGGCCCGGCGTCCCCGGGATCCGCATCGCGCTTAGGGTTCCCCGCGACCTCGGAGGCGACTCCATTATCGTCTCCGGATTTGGCGGCGGCCTCGCTCATTCTTCTTCGCTCGTTCGCGATGTCGATTGAGAGTTTCGGAGGGTGGGGCGCGAATCGACGAGCCCCTCGCGATTTTGTTAAACCCTAGAAGATGAGGTCGTTTGACCGTTAATTAACGGTCGCAACCGTCGAAAGCGGAGGGCGCGGGACGTTAACGGCGACGAGCTGGTTTTTCTGTTCCCGCGCTATTTCCAACGGCTCGATTCTCTCCCTCCCTTCGTTTGGCAACTTTATGTTTTTCTTTCCGTTCTATTCTTTACCCTTTTTTCTCTAATGCCATGCAGATTTGGTGCCATTTCACCTTCCTATATATGCATGAATAATGTTCACAAACTATAATTTCTCGTCCTTCAAATTAAACTGCATTGAGAAAAACCATTAATTGCACCAATTTATGATAGAAATTAGGAAATAGATTTGAAAAACATAATATTGTTTGGAATGAGGGAAAAAGATAATATTTTAAATCATTGTAAATAACAGGGGATTTGTGTTTTGGTTGACTTTTTTTGTTCACTCGTACCTTATTCTTATCTATTTCTAAATACATACAGGGGTCTTTACGTTGTAATTCGTTTTTCTTTTATTTTCCTTAGCAACTATATAATTCAATCATTCATCTTGTTTGTCTCCCTATTATTTAAATATCTTTTTTTCCTTTTTATTCACCCTACCAAATGCAGTTTAATCAAAGTTTTAAAACTCAATTGTAATATTTGTAGATTTCACTATACTTACATAATAAGTTAAAACTTCTTATTTGTTTCTCATCATGCATAGTTCAGTGACCAATGTTGAGTTCAAACTCTCCATTTACAAAGGATATAGAATGAAGAGAATTGAGTTGGTCATAACTTATAACTTGAAAAGCAATTGATCATTTTTTACTATAATTTAGAAGAAGAAAAAAACAATGCCCACTCGAGTTTCATCGATATAATTACTTTACATAGTCAACCTTTAAAATCTCAAATTTGCATCTCATATTAGAACTGTACAATTTGGATGAACAAATTCAAAAAACAAAAGAAATAACTTCAACTTCCAAAATACATATAAATACATATAGAAATCAGATCGAACAATCTTGTTTCTCTTGTTCAACTATCGCCATTTGCTGCAAAAGTCACTAGAGCAGTAATCTATAAAGGTCGTGTTTAGAACTGTGGCTATCATAGAAGAAAGATAATTTCACACTATCAAGTAATCAATTAACGAAAATGTACATCTGAAGATGATTGATTTTTGAAGCGACGATTGCAGCGACTCAACACCCGACGATGATTGGAATTATTCCAATAATTTAATCTTCACTAGGCACAATGGCACGACAACACTAAACTTTGAACTACATCTTGACATGATCGAAGCGCGAGTGAAAATGTTACACCACGAAGGAACCTCGGCAAAATTTGCCCTAATGCTAGCACCTAACGTTAACTAGCTGGGGGACTCTTCCCGGAGCGCAGAAGAGAATGGGGACCCCCCGACTGGAAACCTCACATCAACTCTCACTCGCCGCGACTCCCGAGCACGCGCGATACCCGAGCCCTCGATCTCGCGCGTGCGGAACGCGATCGAGCACCAGCGCGTCGACCAGGGCCTGTCCCCTTTGAAAGGGGCAAAAAAAAAAAAAAAAAACAACGGAGTAACTGAATCGGAAGGCGAAGCAGCAGCACCACCACTTCGAGGCGGAACAACGCGAAAAACCCTAACCTGCAACCATCCTCACCTCCCCCGGCCATCACCACCGTCGACCCTCCGATGGCGGTGGCGCCACCGCGCCCCTGATCCCGCTCCTCCGCGCCGCGTACCCTCCCGATGCCCTGATCGCCCCGCCCCTCCGAGCGTCTCCCGGACACGCGGCGGCCATGTCCCTCGGCGCGGCCTCCGGCGACCTCCCGGCCACCGGCGGAAACGGCGGCAACGGCGCGGTCCCGGGCGGGGAGCTGAGCAGGCCGTCGGTCGCGATGACGAGCCAGCAGAGGCTCAGGCCGAGCCCTAACAAGGACCACACGCCGGACAGCTACGACGACCTGCAGCTGGACTTCAGCCCCGCGATCTTCAGCTCGCTGGAGCGGTACCTGCCGTCGACCATGCTGGGGGTCTCGAGGGACGATAAGGTGAAGTTCATGAGGGAGATTCTGCTCAAGTACTTGCCTCACGGGGAGCGAAACAGAGTATGTACGATTCCTGCTTTGCATTACATTGTAGTGCAATGCTGCTCCGTGATTTTCTGGTCCCCTTTCTCCTCATCGCTTTTCACTACCGAGTTGACCGAACTCGGCTTCTTGCATTGAATTCTACGGAAGCAGATGATCCGAATTTTCGAGTTTCATTAGTTGTCGGATTCGTGGACGTCGAATTATTCGTTTTGCCCTTCTTGCTTCATTTTATTTGCGCTGTTGATTGAATTGGGGTTCCCTTTTAACGTAATCCTTACTAACTTACGTTGGAATTTAAAGGAAATCTTTTGGACTCGAAGTTCATAATTGCCCTCAGACTCAGCATATTCAGCCTGTCTCCACAGCGGGGTGTGGTCTTCTGCGTCCTCTCTGTAGCAATCCTCACCATTTTGAAGTATTCATTGAAGTGCTTACCGTTAGTCCGGACTTGATTTCCCATGCTGAACCAGACTAGAGTGTCGGAAACTTTACTTCAATATGTTATTTTTAAAACTGTTGTCGGAGCAATCATTCTGTCAAGTGTTAATGCTTGGCTGTGTTCATATCTTGTTAGATGATGATATCTCATTCAGTTGGGCCTAGGTAAAATACCCGGTGCCTCCAATTAATAGAAAAGAATACTCAGTTCCTAGGATTTTCCAATATTTCTTTCCTTCTCAATTTCAAAACACATCTTTGTATGCTCGTGTGTGTTTGAGGGTGTAGTTTCCTGCTTCATGTGTCACTTGTAGTTTCTTGAGGCATTAGGGTTTACAACCATATCAATTTTATTGATGTTTCCATGAGGAAGCTGGTTTTATGTTGCTTTGCTATATCTTTACCAGGCTCAAAGACATAGAGAATACAGGCAGAAGATAATCTCAAATTATCAGGTACCTCACCAGCAATCTCTAAACGGTTTCTCACTTTTTGAGTTGATGGGTAATGTCAGCGTCACACTTCACCTCTCTTACATATTGAAAATCTTGTTTTCCTCCTTTGGCGAACTTCAAGTTGCTGATTGGAGCTCCTATTAATAAAACTCGATATGTACATTTATTTATTTATTTTTGGCTGTCTTTACTTTTTGTGTTGGTGCTGATGTTTTGGTGTTTAGAGGCAATGACATGATAGAACTTAATGATTGGGATCACTGTCTTAGCTCAAGAAGAGAATGAGATAATATTTTGATTTGCGATACCATGTTTATCATGTAGATAAACTCTTGACTTGTGGAGATGTCGAAATTATAGAGGCATATATTAAGCAGAAAATTTTCAGATGCGCACACTCTGTTAGTTTCTCTTCTGCATAGTTGTTGACTAATGATTTACTTCAAAAACTGCGTACCTCCATGTCATGAAAACTTACCATTTAGATACTTGGTCTCCACTGGTTTTGTAGTTGCCTTCATTTTGAACTCTCATGTCTTGTCTTGATCACATTGGCTGTTTAGTCTAGTTGTGATATTGCTTTACCTCCATTTATCTAAAATGCCTACTCTTCGGAGGTGTTACTAGCGTTCAGACTCTTGCCATGTCTATGATACTCATCTGTGATAGTTATTGTTCAAATTCTTTTTGGAAAATGTTATCCCTTTTCCCTTCGCCTGAAACAATTTAGATTGTGGATTGCTTCTGCAAAGAGATGAACATGCTGTTATTTGGGAGAACTAAAGAAACTGAGTGAATGAGGCAAGAGTGTTTGCTCTCATAAAACTTGAATTCACCTGGCATCCTGCCATATAGATGCTCCAATTGGGTTTTAAGATGCAGTAGTGTGTGGAATTAGAGAGAGACCCTAAAACTGAGCAAAAAAGTTATCTTCTCTTTGCAAGATAACGAACTGATGTGGCTTGTGGTTCATGTCTTATATTTAGATGGAATTTCCCTATATAAATAGAGCTAAGGGGATGTTAATGATCTGTTCTTGGGTGCCAAATTTTCATGACTCTTTCTTGGAAAGAATGACCTGAGTTATGATGAAAGGATTTGAGTGTTGATTTTATTATGCTTGATCTAAATGGATATGCTGGGAATAATGTAGATACCTGAAGTTTGAGATTGTATGAGATTGTGCATCTTTCAAAACTCATCTTATTACAATGCCTTGGGTTCCTTCCATCTCCTCACCTTGTCCGCTTCCATCTTTCAGTGATTGATTTAGTTTTGAGCGCTCCATTCAATTCTCTTAATTCTACTCTGAAGTGCTTGGTCCATCTGATTGTAAAGTCACTTTGGTTTCCCGGGTTTGATGAAAAGGCCCAAGTTTTTGCTGTAATTTTTCTCCATTCTTGCTTTTTTGTTGAGGCCTTTTCCAACAAAAGATCTTCTGTTTTGCAGCCTTTACATAGAGACATATACATCATGCACCCTTCAGCATTCTTTGTCTCGACGTTTCTCAAAGCAATCAATGATAGTACAGAGGAGAGTTTGAGAAATATTATCTCTGAACCGTCTCCCGGTGTCTTTACATTTGAGATGTTTCAACCGCAATTCTGTGAATTGTTGCTCTCTGAGGTTTCTTCTGATTCAATATATTCTGTTTAATGACTGTTATTTTATTGTCTTCTTGCCTTATGATTTGTGCTTTGACTGGGTAGGTGAAAAATTTTGAGCAATGGGTAAATGAGGTAAGATTTAGGATAATGAGGCCCAATACCATGAATAAATATGGAGCTGTGCTTGATGATTTTGGCCTAGAGACAATGTTGGACAAACTGATGGAGCAATTCGTTCGTCCTATATCAAAAGGTTGTTCTGTGCTACTATACTTGCTGGAGCATTCAAGAGCTTATAATTTACTGAGGGAGAAATATTACTTTGTGCAGTATTCTTTCCTGAAGTTGGTGGATCCACCCTCGATTCTCATCATGGCTTTGTTGTCGAGTATGGTAACGATAGGGATGTTGACTTAGGTGAGTACTGTTTATGCTATTTATTTGACACTTACTCTGAAAAGTAATGTTGTCCATCCACGTGCTTTGGTGATTTTCATGATTAATCTAATGTTCAAATATTAGTAGAGGATAGATGATTTCAGGCTGTTGAGTGATCAAATATTTGGTTGATTTTCATTCTTCTCAAAATCGAAAATGCTTTCTCGAGCTGCACTGTTATTTCTGTGTATAATTTCAGGAAATGCGATATTCTGGTCTTTATGGTGAGGCATGTGCTATTGCAGTGTGAGAAGTGTGTTGAACATAATGACTTTGCTGGTAAAAGTTTTTTTAGGTTTCTGCATTTCCTATTAGTAGTCGATGTATTAGCGGTTTTTTTGTTTCTGACTCTCAATTCAAGTATGAATGTTGAGCTTCTTTAGTAAATATAGACCATAAATAGTCTGATAAATTGCTGTAGCCTGTGAGCTGGCAGGCTTAGTATTATAGCTCCTCAAAATTGTTCGATTCATGTATTCTCAGAAGACTCTGTTATGGTTTCTAAATGATTGCTGAGGTTAGTGGCTCAACCATGTTCTAAAAAAGTTTTTCCAATTTGGTTGATTTCTTAATTCGGTGTTTCACTATGGCCATGGTGGAGTTTCGGTTTATTAAGAGATGTCGAAATAACTAAAAAATTAGAGAGAATATTATATTGAAGGAAGGATCTCAATGAAAGTCAGGTATCTGAAATGAGGCATTCTAATTTGAATGCTTAGCCTTTAGGAGTTGCATCCTTTGAAGTAATATTCGCCCCCAACAATGTTAAGTGATGGAGTAGTTGCGAAGTATTACATTTATGCAGGTTGGCCTTTTCGAGTATGTCTTATTTCTTTCTTAAGTTGATGACTGGGGGGTTATATGCCGCACATATGTGTCCTAGATCTTCCATTATGTCAGCAAATGGCAATTATGCATTACTTCCCAGAGATGTCAGTGTTTGGAGGTCCATGCTTGTCTTTGGTATTACCTTTAGCTTAGAGGAGAAGATTTAAGGGAGATGGGGCGACGAAATTCTTTTGTAAAACCCATGAATTTTAGTCAAATGGTTCCCTGGTTTCTTATTTTTTTCTTTTGTCCTTTCTTATACTCATATAGTTATGCTTATGCATAATTTGTGTATCTTATTGCACAATATCTTCCCTAAAAGAATATCACTCATCAGCCTTGGGCAACCAGTCTTGCAGAAAAAAGTAGTAGTCATAATTTAGAAATCAATGCAAGTGAGACCTTTGTGGTTTTGGGTGGCTTGAAGACTGAAGTTAATTGTATTTGTCATTTGCAACTGGTTAAGTGCATAGGCTTCTTGCTATCACTCTTAGAATAGTGGTTGGTCTTTCTGTTTGGTGCTGAAATCTTCTTTGCTAGCAATCTGGCTAGCCATTTCTTAAGCAATATTCATCAGAAACACGTGGCATTCAATATGCTGGGCTATTTCTTTTCCTCTCTTTTTTATTTATGTTTTTCTGCCTTTTGAGCTCTTTTTTATGGATGACTTCAATCACCTTGAAATTGCTTTCCAATTTCTGCTTTCTTTATTTGATTCTCTGTAATATATTTTGCATATCATGGTCCAAATACTTGCATGCAAGCGCACATATGTACACCTGCAAGCTCAATTGACTCGAGTATTTTCATTTTGGTATATTGTTCTTGTTTGTGCTGACTGGGGAATTACGGAAACAATTCTAGTAGCTCATATGATAAGTTTCAAGAAAGTATGAAAAGTACTACTTATTGACATGGTGAATTGCAGGAAATCATCATACATCATATATTCAATTTGTAGGCTGAAACATTTCCCCATGGATGACTGACTTTCTCAGTTTCATTTACACTTGCAGGTTTTCATGTTGATGACTCAGAAGTAACTCTAAATGTGTGCTTGGGTAAGCAATTTTCTGGTGGAGAGCTGTTTTTCCGGGGCACACGTTGTGATAAGCATGTGAACACAGGCACTCATTCAGAGGTACATTACTAGTTAAATGTGAATCAACATGTAAAATGTTAACAAGATTTCGTTATCTTACTATTTAAACAAGCCTTTGCTTGGGATGGAGGCCCTACTTCCCCTTAAATTATTGATGGTTTAATTTAGCTATCTGGGCAACCAAAATTCTCTTTTCAGAGGCGGTGGAATCGTATTGTCCTCCTAATTGTATGATACAAACGTGCCAATCAGCATTGATCTACCTTTAATTATTCTTTTGATCTCTGTCAAAAGTTTCTTCATTTCTGTTCCTGGCATTGCGCTTTGTTCACTATGGCTTTAACCACAAATCTCTGGATTACTTAAGGTGGACAAGCAATTGATAATTGAACACACCAAAGTTCAGATTCGCGTGATGTGTCATGATCTTAGCTTGAGTGGCCGTGGGCCACACCACCTAGACAAGCTTAGAACATAGCCTGATGCCTTTGCTTGTGTTAGTTGTCACATAAGGAATAGGTTATATATGTAATCAAACTATGTTGAATTGATTTATTGTTTTAGAGTAATGTTTCATGTACATATCATTTGATTTTGCTTACTTTGTATTTCCACAGAGATGCATGTTAAGTCTGTAAATTTTAGAACAAGCCATGTGCACATGATGCACATGGTAAAGTACAAATATCCATCACCATTGCTTGCTGCTAAAGCTAGTGGGGTCAAGTATAAAGGTCTGGATTCTACCGGTCTGATCACGTTGTTTCATCACTTAACTTGTTGCACACATTGATATTTATTCAATGGACATGTAAGTGCTTACATATGCACATGCATCCCTGTCCACTGATATTCAGGCTTTTATGCTTCTTTCTAATTGATAATGCCATTTACTTTGGCAAGTTATGTATGCCCTGTTCGTCACTTGGATATTTTCTTGCTTCCCTGTGCTTGTACTGATACTCTTTCTTGGCATTGTTTGTTGCTCAAATTAGGAGATTTTCGACTATAGCCATGTACCTGGAAGAGCAGTGCTTCATCGTGGTCGTCACCGACATGGTGCTCGGGCCACAACTTCTGGTCACAGGATTAATCTACTCCTGTGGTGTAGAAGGTAGTTCTCACTTCTTTTGTTGAGCCATTGGTGTGTTAAGGATTTCATTGATCCTTGTTTCCTTTTTTGGACTGCTTGAGGGCAGGGTAGATTATAGTAATGGAAGACTTGATGAGTTAGAAACAATTAGCTATCTTTGTTGACAGGGTGACTGATGATAAACTTTGATAAACTTATAATAAGTTATTCGAAACTGTTTTGGGGCGTATTAATATTGTTTATGATGAGATCAAAGTTTGTCTACATTCACTTCTGGCACATGTTCGGTTGCAGCTGGGTATTCGCTGGTTTTTAATGTCTGTCTCTGTCTCCATGGGAGGTCCCTGTTATGTTGGTTTAGATTGTGCTTGCCTGGGGTATTGATTATTGAATAGATCATTACGTATCCACTAATTGAGGGTCTGCTGATAGCTACCTTACAGCTCTATCTACTTTGACTCATGGCTGCTATACTATACTGGTTTAGATCCTTCAACTTGCTTTCTTTGTGGGATTGATTACAAGGCTAGGTAGACACAGTTGCAAAAATTGGACATTTGATGGAAAGCCAGTCGAGGAATGATATTCCTAATAGTGGTCCCTTTCATTTCTTTCTCTCTGTTTGGTGCGCTAGAAAACTGCTGGAATCTTGTCAGTTCAGATAAAATGTGCAGGCACTTCTCTCTTTTCTGCATATGAATTCAGAGTCTGCTCTATGTGCTCAACCCCTCCGTTTTCTTGGCACAGTTCAATGTTTAGGGAGATGAAGAAGTATCAAAAGGATTTCTCCAGTTGGTGTGGAGAGTGCTTGCGTGAGAAAAAGGAGAGGCAGCAACAATCAGTAGTTGCTACCAGATCGGTAAACATTCCGTTATTTATGCAATCATTTGGTTGATTCTGTGGAACTAACAAATGCTAATTCAGTTCCACAATTCACTTAAAGATTCAGTTGGATTTACTTAAAGTTTTAATCCCTCTAAATGGAAAAGATTAACTCTTTTTGATTATGAAAGAAACACTTAGTTCTTAGTTCCTAATCCTGAAAACTTCTTATCCCTGAAAGCTTTTCAATTCAGCATTGATGGGGGACCTATTACGTGTGCTCTGGACTTCATGAAGAAAGTTAGATCCAAAGGTCGTAGAAGATCTAGCACACTAGCTCAATCATCCCTCTGCAATCTCATTGAGTTGTGCGGATCCAATAAAACAGTTATGTAAATAGGGTTTGATGGTATGCTTGCTTTGCTCAATTAGGCTGCTCTTCTCACCAAGATTTTGTTACTCCCTTGGCAATGCTCCCTCTTGATGTTTACATGGATCCAGAAGTGTGTTGATAATTATTTGCTCTTATCATGCTGCTGCAGGAGCTGCTTAGAAGGGAAGGAGAATCAAAGGCCTGACTTGATCCAGTACTAATCTGTGCTTGGGCTCTTTTTCAATAAGCTAGGCTTCGTTGAGACACCAAAGCTGCTGCTTGGAGAAACTAAACATTGCTTTGTGCTTTGCAGCGATGCACAACGAGTGTATGTAAAGAATTGTTAAAATAAGGGGGAGTAGTTATCCAAGTATCCAAATGGAAATGATCATCTGTTCGACTACGTATCATTTGTCTTTCTTCAGGAGGAAATTTAGCAGCTTCTAGGTGGACGTTGTATATCTGCTATCTCTAACGAATTCTGCTTATATCTTCTTCTTTTTTATTATGTAATATTGTGCTTTTTTCCGCCTTTGACATCGAATAGCAGCAGCGGTGAAATGTACATTATTTCCTTTGCTAGTGTTTCTTGTCGGATGTTTTGATCCACTGATGTGATGAAGATTCATTGATTTGATCTCTTGTTTTTCTTCATGCTTGGTGCTGCTTCTCTTTTCAAGTTTCTATTTACGGTATCATTATGCCATGAGGTTTGAAAGTTCCCATTGACTTTCTCCATGACACCAATATGTTCGATTAATGTTGTGAAAATTAATTTTCTTAACATTATAATGTTTAATAAGTACTTTTGAGATATATTTATCAGTAGTTACGTGGAATACATTAAACATGTCTCATGAAGAAAGTTTCATATATCAAGGTGCCAATCATACAAACTAGTATTTTGGAATTGGCCTTTATATCGAGCCTTTCAAAACTGATGTTTTTTCTGTTTTTGGTATTCGAAAGTTTAGGAGGAGAGGAGTAAATCGTACGCTAAGGTCAGGGTATATTATAGGCCCACTGGCAGTCGGATTCGAACCTGACATGGCATGCGGACAGTTTAAACTTTACCAACTAAGCCAAGCCACTTTGGTTTCGAAACTTCTGTTAAGTACCTCTAATATCGGTTTGATTAACAGAAAATGTGACATTTTTAGAATACATTTTTCAAGAAGTTATTTTTGAGGAAAACAATAATATTTTTGAATGTTCGACTGAGATATGAAAATAATTTGTAAATACATTTCATCATTTGGTAAGGAAAATCTGATTTAATTTTCCTAAGTAGAGATATATTATTTGAGAGTTAGGCCATGTTTGTTAACGTTCTTTGTTTCTGTTTATAAACAAAATTTCTGTTTTTTTGTTCCAGGGAACAAAAAAAGAACAGAAACGCGTTTGTTTGCGTTTTTGTTCCAAATCTATTTTTTTGTTCCCAGGAACACATTTGGAACAAAAACAAGAAACAAGAAACAAGAAAAACGTGTTTCTTGTTTCTGAAACAGAATTAAAGAACAAATTTTCTCTCTCCTCTCTTTTTCTTCTCTTTTTTTTTCTTCTTTTCTTTTTCTTTTTTCTTTGGCCGATCACCGGCCTTGGTCATGGCCGGCGACCGGCCGTCGAGGGCCGGCGACCTCGCCGGAGTGTCGCCGGCCCCTGGCGAGGCTTGGCCTCGCCTTGGCTGGGCGAGCTCGGGCTCGCCCAGATCCGGCGAGCCCGACCACCAGTGAGGCCGGGGGCTAGCGAGCCTCACCGTGGCTAGGCGAGGCCGCTGGCCCTCGTCGACCGGTCGCCGGCCATGGCCAAGGCCGGCGACCGGCCAAAAGAAGAAAAAAAGAAAAAAGAAAAAAGAAAGAAAAATAAGAAAAATATTAAAAAATTTAAAGAAACAAAAAAAGAACACAAATTTATCAAACGTGTTTCTGTTCATTTTTTATTCTTGGAACAAGTTTACCAAACATGTTTTTTTGTTCAAAAATTGTTTCCCGGAACAGAAACATTTTTTTCTATTTCTATTTCCTAGAACAATTTTTAAACAGAAATGTTATCAAATGCGCCCTTAATAACTTGCGCCAAGGTAGTTGGGAAGTTGGGCATGAGTAGAGAGGTCTTGAGCCCAAATCCCCAGCTTTTGAGTACGAGCACAAGTAGCGATTTCAAGTCCACCGAAGCTGAGCTTGAGAATCCGGTACTAGTGCCTGGCTTACTAGCGCTTTAGCCGATATCCCTAGAGGCTTGGGCAAGGACTTTTGCGCCTAAGGCCAAGTCCATCAAGGTTGGGTTTGATATCGTCACACTTGTGCTTGGGCTTAGGTTCATTGATGCTAAACCTCAGGTCCATCAATGTGGGTTTTGGGTCCCAAACACCTCGACTTAGATAAATTGAGGTTGGTTTTAGGACCCTTGCGCCTATGCTCGGATCCACTGAGGTTGAGCCAACGTCCATTGAGGTCAAGCTTGAGTCCATCAAGGTTGAGCTCAAGATGTCAATGCTGGGACAGGGTGCCTAGGGCTAGAGCCCATGTTCATTGAGACAAGGCTCGGGCACCTAGGACTAGGTACTTGGCATTAGGGACTTAGGCTCGACCTCGAGAGACTTAGACTTGACCTCAAGCGACTTTGGGTCAGCCTTGATGAATTATGGTCTAGGCACTAGCGACTCAATCTCAAGCGTCAACCTTAGCCTAGATAGATACAGGCATGGGCATCAGGGTCAATCTTGATGAACTTGGGCACCGGTCACAGGATCACAGGGCCAACTTGGATGTACTTGGGCATGGGCGTTGGGGTTCTGGGTTTGGCCTTGATGGACCTGGCTTGGCCTCAATGAGTTGGGCATGGACGCAAGGACCAAGGCATGAGTACTTGAGTCCATCCTCAATGGACCTAGTTGTGACGTTGGGGACCCGGGGCATGGGTAGAGCCCAACCTAAATGGACTTAGGCTTGGCCACGATGAACTTAGACTAGGGCGTCAAGGACCGAGTCTTGGGCGCTGGGATCTTAAGCCTAGGCATGGGCATCAAGTTTCAGAGCATTAGCACGGGAGTCTCCAGACTAGGTGACAAAGTCTTGGGCATGAGTGTCGAACTCTTGAACACAAGCATTGGGGTCATGGCCATGCCTTGATAGACCCAAGCTTGCCCTTAGTGGACCTTGATAGACCTAGCCTTGATCTCTGACCCCATTGCCTAGGTCGATGAACTAACGTTGAGGCTTTCATACTCAAATGTACAGTTTCTGATCTAAGAACTAGTCATGTATTGAAAAATGATTTCCAATTCTTTAAAGAGAAAATTATTTTTCCAAATTTAAGTATAAAATTTTCATTGACTCATTTTTTAAAATGATTCAAATGCCAAAAATAAGAAGAAAAATACTTTTTCCAAAACAAAAGTAATCTGCTCAATTTCCCAATCACAGTGCGCGAAAAAAATCAGAATATTAGGGTCCGTTCGTTTCACGGAAAATAAGCCATTTCCGGAAAATATTTTCCCAGAAGTCATTTTTTCAGGAAAATGACAATATTTTCTGGTGTTCGGCTAAAACTTGAAAATGTTTCGGAAAATATTTTCCGGTGTTCGGTAAGGAAAATATTTTCCGCTCACTAGATTAGCGAGCACAAGCATCAAGCTCGAGGTTCGCCAGATCGACGAGCGATTCACGACAGTTCACTTGGTGATGGCCAACGACTAGTCAAGAAAGAAGAAGATGAGAAACAAAGAAAAGAAAAAGAAAAAAAGAAAAAAAAGAAAAAGAAATAAAAAATTAAAACTAATTTGAATAAAAAAAGAAAAATACAATTTAAAAATAATTCGAATAAAAAGAAAAAAAGAAGAAGAAGAAATGAGAGGAGGAAGTGAGGATTTGTAAATGTGTGAGATAAGAGAGATCAACTGAGGAAAATGTTTTTCACTTTTCAAAAGTGGAAAACATTTTCCCAAAATTTAGAAGACTTTTTCCCTTCCATGGAAAATATTTTCTCTTAGGAATTCATTTTTCGTGAAACGAACACCGGAAAATCCGGAAAACATTTTCCGCGAAACGAACGACCCTTAGAAACCGTAGAATTACCTAATATTATTTAGTTAGTGACTGTTGTATCAATAACCTTTTTTTCTTTCAAATTTAGAAGCTTGTCGGTCGTTTTTTCCCCATTATCTAACGAAAATTTCCTATAAAATTCCGGCAAAAGGAAAACGGAATATATATATATATATATATATAAAATAATATGGCAATTAGCGTCAAAATAAAGTCCGAGGAGGGGAGGAGGTGGACACCCGTAAGCTTTCCGCGGTTAAAGTTCTCTCTCTCTCTCTCTCACTAGAAACGCCCCACCCCCTCCCGAACTCCCCTCCTCCTTCTCCTCCATCTTCATCTCGACGTTGTAATCTCTCTCTTTCTCTCTCTCTCTTTCTCTCTCTACCCAATTGTCAGCACCTCTCAATTGATTTCTGCGTTATCTGCCGACCTCGCAGGTTTCAGTAATTTCCCCGCTGAAAATCGGGGGGAAATTCCGAACCCGCACCGCTCGAGATTCTGCAGAGGCGACCGGGGGGGAAAACGATTCGAGATCTTGAAGCCCTTTTGATCGGTGGGAGGCTCTCTTTAGTTCTGGGTCGTCGTTACTCGCTCCTCTGCCGTTAGGGTTTACCTTTTTGTTGGGGGAAAGGGAGGGAGGAGAAGAAGCGGCGGCGGCGGCGGCAAGATCAATTGTATTCAGTTGCTTAGTCGTAGGAAAGCAATCTCGGGTTTATTAATTACCCTGTTGGGGGTTTCCCTTCTTGTGGGTTTCTTTTGAAAGTTGCAAATTTTGTTTCTTTTTTGTAGCTTCGGGCTCAATTTCTAAGTGGATTCTTCCTCCACGCTCTGTACAGTGACGACTAGTTCATTGCGATTATCTTTTTTCTTGCTTGTTAAGTTCCTTTTGATTTTCCAGTAGGGAAATTGGTAATATACTTTAAATTGTGCTAACATTTCCCTGCTACTCCGTGAAAGAAACTCTGAACAAAGAAAGAAAGAAGGAAAGGAACAAAAAAAATTAAAGAGGAAAAAGAACACAAAAAAAAAGAAAAAGTGAGTATTTGTGGGGAAAGAAATTTTGTACCCAATTTCTAAATGGGGAGTCCCTTATTAAGCAATCGTAGTGGTGGCCAGCGCTTGGGGATCACAGAACCCATTTCTTTGAGTGGACCAACAGAGTATGATGTGACAAAGACCTGCGAGCTCGAAAAGGTTTTTCCTTTTGCCAAATTGTCTACTTTGGCTGTATGAATCTTAAATGTTCTTTGACAGTTTATTAACCTGCAAATTCTGGTATGTTAGTATTTGCAAGATGCTGGATTGTATGAAAGTCAAGCGGAGGCTGTGAGAAGAGAGGAAGTGCTTGGCAGGCTGGACCAGGTTAGGCCCTTCATTAAATGTCTGTTCGCTTAGGCAAATGAAAGTAATTCAAAAGATATGTTGTGCCTTGAACTGTTTCTCAACTTCCTTGTGTTTCTTTCTGCAAAGTTAAATACTGCTTTTGCCAATACATTTGCTGTTGCTTCATTGTATGTGTCATGTAAGAGGGTACTGTTGCATCTGTCGAATTAAATTCTGATGTTGTTTGTTATCTTGTATTGTGGCAGATTGTGAAGATATGGGTCAAATCAATAAGCCGTGCAAAGGGGTTGAATGAGCAACTGGTTCAAGAAGCAAATGCAAAAATATTCACATTTGGTTCTTATCGGCTTGGGGTACCATAACCTTCTTACTGTTCTTTAAAAAGAGAGTTACTCATCCAGATTAAGAACTTTAAAGTTGTCAGGACTCCTTATTATAGCGCTTTAGAGGATATTTGGTTCATTTTTAGTGCACTATCGTGAATTGAATTATAAAGGATATGAACATATGATTCTCGCAAGGGAGGAAGAGAATAGTGGTGCGATTTAGTATGTTCACGTTCAAGGGTTAAAATTGGCAATAATATGTTGCGCACATCTTAAATTCTCCTTCTGTAGGAGCTTGTTTGCTAGTTTTGTTTCTTGGCTCTTATCCCATCTTTCAGACATTCTATTTGGAAATGCTGATTCTTTTTTTCCGTAGATAAAGCTTTTGTATCGCTTATTCTTGTTATGCACCTCTATGGTTGGGTTCTCTCATAGGTTTCTTTTGCCTATTTAAATCCTGGAGATGCTGTTTAATATGTGGAAGAGGGGGTGGGGGTGTTTCTGTCATTGAATTGTTTTGCTTGAAACTATATCACGGTCTAGAATTTGGGACTCAAGCTACTGCTAGAGCGCTTGAGGTGAGAACTTACCCTGAAGTTATGTCTTGTTTGATGTAAGTTTGTAATTGTGTCAGTCTATTCAAGACAAGATGAGTATTTCCTGGGTAGTAGTGATTCTATTTGGTTATAGAAGCCTATTGTTTGAATGACTTTCCTAAAGCTGCCTACATATTTATAAGTTTTTGTTGCACTGTTCTGATGTCCCGATTGAGTTTACAGTAGAGCTCAACTTTTCTTTTCTTCTTTTTAATATTTTTAGGTGCATGGCCCTGGTGCAGATATAGATACACTATGCGTGGGACCTAGACATGCAACAAGAGAAGTGCGATCTGCTTTCATAACCTCCATTGCTACGATTTTTCCATTGTTTGATGCACTAAGGACTGTTTCTCTAACTGCATTCAGGAAGATTTCTTTGGTGAGCTACAGAGAATGCTGTCTGAAATGAGTGAAGTCTCAGAACTGCGCCCTGTACCTGACGCTTACGTACCTGTGATGGGCTTCAAATTTAATGGCGTTTCAATTGATCTTCTATATGCGAAGTTGTCTCTTTGGGTTATCCCTGAAGTAAGTGACGTCCTTGGATTTTGCTAATAATCATGCATTTGGTGCCGCACCTTGTCTGAAACTTGCTTTTTCTTGCATTTATCACTGCATCTATTAGGAAAAACCATGTGGTGTTTTGGTCGGGTATTTTGTTACCTTCACTTTAATTACTGTACTGCAATTTCACATACATTACCATCAGCATTATTCTGCAGATGGTGGACTGTTTTTCCTCTTTTAAAATTAAACTCTGTAGCTTTCTTTAATATCAGTGGTAGCTCTGGACCTATTCCATTTTCGAAGTAATGTCTGAGTAAGTACTCTTGGTTTTACTGTATTGGAGAATGGAAATTGGGAGAACATTCCGAAAGTTAAAAGAGAAAGTATAATTTGGGGGAGGAGCACTCGCATGAATAGAAAGACGCGTGTTGATGACAGTTAGTATGTAATAACTACTGTTGTAGCTTATTTAGTCAGATGTAGTGAAGTCAAGATTGCTGCATAGTTGTAACTGTTATGAGATTGGTGCTTTGTTGGGGTGTCCAGGAGGTGTAGGACTATACTGAGAACTTCTTCACTTAATGATGTTCCTTCTATCATGCTTGACTGTGTTATAGTTTACTTTCTACATTAGTCTGACTATTTGTTTAAAACATTTGAATAACATATTATGCTCGAGCAGGACTTGGATATTTCGCAAGATTCAATTTTACAGAATGCAGATGACCAGACAGTTCGTAGTCTTAATGGATGTAGAGTGACTGACCAGATTCTGCGACTGGTTCCTAATATACAGGTTGCCATCCATTGAATCTGAAATTTAGGCACATGGAGAGACCTATTGGCTCTACTACTTTGCTGACTTATTTTTTACTAATTGCATCTCTCTTTCTGGACTTCAGAATTTCCGTACGACATTGAGATGCATGAGGTTTTGGGCGAAGCGCCGTGGAGTCTATTCCAATGTAAGTAATTTTTTCCGCTTGACTTATTTGATCTGAACACTTTGCAGTTTCTTATCTCCTTTTTTTGGTCATGATAGGTTGCAGGCTTTCTTGGCGGTGTAAATTGGGCTCTGCTTGTTGCTCGTATATGCCAGCTATATCCTAATGCTTTACCCAATATGCTGGTCTCCCGTTTCTTCAGGGTCTATACACAGTGGCGCTGGCCAAACCCTGTCATGCTGTGTGATATTGAAGAAGGATCTCTTGGGCTGCAGATCTGGGATCCTAGAAGATATCCAAAGGACAGGTTCCATTTGATGCCGATAATAACTCCTGCATACCCTTGCATGAATTCTAGCTACAATGTCTCTGCAAGTACTCTGCGAATTATGTCAGAAGAGTTTGAAAGGGGGAGTGATATATGTGAGGTATGATGGTTTGGTCTTCTGTATACATTTAAAGTTTTATGTTTTGCCTGGAACTTTCTGTTATGATGGCTCAACATTTCAAATATTCACATAGTGTTTAATCTGGGGGAAGATTAAGTTGATTGGTGCATGGATTGTAATTGACATCGGTTCCACTGTCAATGTGAATGTTATCTTCCTAGTATCTATTGGTTGTTCCATTTCTTCTGCATTTTCTATATGTCTTACTCTTGGAGGTGGATTTGCAGTTTCTGCAGCGGTGCCTCTCTGAAAAAATCCGACTCCTGTGCTGCACATCCCCCTCCCCTAAAAAGGAAAAATTAAAACCAAAATGAAAAAAGGCGAATTTGGTTTGGAATTTGATCATTTAATAGGATGTGGATGCTCCTGTTGATTCATAGTGAGCCATGCTCACACGTCCTTTAAATCGCCCAGGTTATTGCTTTAGTTGTATTGGATGTTACCTGTCTCGTTTCACCCCTTAGCACGACAGGTGGACAGCTTAATCTATTAATGGGCATAGGACCTATTTAACCTGTTTTTCTGTTGTCCCTCCGGCGTTCATGCCTGCAGATATTGATATGCTAAATCTTCCTCCAGATTAACCTTGGCCATAGATAAGATATTTCTGCTTGGTGGCAGGCTATGGAGGCTAGCAAGGCTGAGTGGGATACACTCTTTGAGCCTTTTGGCTTTTTTGAAGCATACAAGAATTATCTGCAGATAGATATCTCTGCAGAAAATGCCGATGATTTAAGAAAGTGGAAAGGTTGGGTTGAGTCTCGCTTACGTCAGCTCACATTGAAGGTAAAACATTTTTTCTTTATGTTTTCCTTTTCCATGAGACATGTGCCTATAATGATTAAGCTGCTGACATGAAAATGTAGATTGAGAGGCACACTTATAACATGCTTCAGTGCCATCCCCACCCTGGTGATTTTTCAGACAAGTCCAGACCTTTTCATCACAGTTTTTTTATGGGTCTGCAACGAAAACAGGGGGTTCCAGTGAATGAAGGTGAACAGTTTGACATTAGGGTAACTGTTGAGGAATTTAAGCAAGCTGTCAATTTGTACACATTATGGAAGCCTGGGATGGAGATTTATGTAAGTCATGTACGGCGGAAGAATATCCCTGACTTTGTCTTTCCTGGTGGTGTTCGACCTCCTCGTACGTCAAAAGCTACTTGGGATTCTAGGCGGGCTGCAGAATTGAAAGCTGCTAGTAGTAGTCAAGTAGATAAATCTTCTGAAGGACAGGGTACTCCTGATGAAAAGGATGATGGAAGGAAGAGAAAGCGAGAGGAGGAGGTAGAGTCAAACTTAAAAGGTGCGAAACTTGTGGCTGCTTTACCTTCATCCACTGGAGAAGCTCGAGAAAGTGCCCTTGCTTCTGATGCAACTAATGGAGCTGGGGATATAGGGGATGATGTGGTTCAAAATCACATAACTGGTACTGGTGGCTCTGCCTATGGAAAACCTTCGGGTTATGTTGCTGATGAGTCAAATTCGAGGGAAGCAGAGAACATGGCAATTGAAAAGATCACATCTGTACCATATGTTGGTCACCAAGATTTTTCCCAAGAACTTGATGAACTTGAAGATGATGTCCAACAGAAAGACAAATATGAAGATACGGCTAAAAGTGGGAAAAGCCCTCCAATGGTGTCTTTGACATCAAATGCGTCATCAACGTCAGCAACGTCTAGCAATGGAATGAGTACCTCAGTTAGTTTCTACACTAGTGGGGATTTAGAGGAGCTCGAGGTAATCTCTGCTAACCTTTTTTGGTAATATTCAAGTTAAAATTATTATGCTGTCATTCATGTGGAGAGGTTATTTGGTATGAATTTTCAGTGGTGGTACACATTTTTCTTCTTTTAAGTGGATCTTAAATGTTTCTAGCTTAAAATAATTGTTTGCGGATGCTGTCCTGCTTATTTCCCCTGATAAAAGTTGTACAGGCAGTTTTTGGGACGTTACTGGCAGATCTAGAAAACTCACTTTTCTTGTTGCTTCTGACTTTTGTTGGTTTTGCTTGGCATATACTTTTTCTTTTTTTGGTATGGTGCATGGTAATTAAGCTGGAAACGATATTGCTGTTTTATCTCAGATATTGCCTGTATCTTATATTTTCTGTTTCCTGCCCAAGCCTGCTGAACTTATGGCACCACCACCTATTGTGAATCCCCCAGCGCCTCCAACACAACGGAAACCGCTCATTAGGTAAATCACCTTTGCTTGTGGTTGAGCTGTTGTCTTTTTATGGGTTCTTTAGCTTCTACCGGTAGTATTTGGAAATGTATCGGCAAATTACTGCTGGATCTAGGACGTGGGGGTATTGTCCTATTGTAACTAATCATCCACCATATGGGAGAACTTAGGGCCTCTCCTTTTCTTTCTCTCTTTTTTTGGCAGATTGAGCTTAACTTCCCTGGGAAAAGCTACAGGAAAAGGCACTTGAGGAGTTCGAGCACAACTAGACAATGCTTGCATGGTTGAGCGGCTCGAACCGTCACTCAGACAAAAGCTGCACCGATTCCAGATCTTTGGCTTAGCCTGTGTAAAAAACAAACTGAAAATTTTGTTCCCTTGTATTCCTCTATAATTTAAAGAGCTCATAATTTGTCGAAAGCCTCTCTAGAATAATTGACTTATATCGTGTACATTGATTTGCGACTTCCTCCTGAGGACCTTTATTTTTCATATCATAATGGAGAAGGAGATTATTAATGCCCGGCTCAGTGTGACTAAGAGATTAGTTCTTCGGTATTTCTCTGTCGTTTCTTTTTACACTTCATTATTCCTGCATGTTATGCTACAAATGGGGAAAACTTAGAGGACTTTGCTCATCCCTCGGTGCTACATCATTCCTGGTGATGGTGTTTCACAATTCAAGTTAACATCTCCCACTTGCAGTTTGCGCTAGTGTCCCTGAAAGATAAGCAGTTGAATTCCTATTGGACAGTTGCACTATTGTTAGCTTTGACATGAATCAAATCGAGTCAGTTGCGTTCAGTCGATCAACGGATGAGCCAAGTAAGATAGGGCACAAGCTACTTGCTAACTCTCACCATGTTGCTAGAGCTTTTCTTTACTCATGCCGGTGTTGGGTTGCTATAGCTTCTTGCCGGCCGCCTGATATGAGACAACTAAACACTTGAAGTTTTAAAAAAATTGCATAAACTCTAGCGACCGGCCTGCGATCGTTCTTTTTCTGATTTCATATCTATTGAGCACTCACGGACATTCTCGACAAGGCATCGCTCTGTACATTTCCTAGAATAGTGACATTTTCATCTCTAGGAAAAAAAATAATGTTTCGTTTTGGATCTTGTTCAAGAGAAAGATCAAGGAAATTAGTGGAACAACGAAGCAAGTTGCACGAACATGGACGCAGGTCCTCGTGACATTCAACAGCCAGCAGAAGCTTAAATGAGCTGTGCAGTTGTCTGCTACTGAGGTTCGCGTATAAACAGACAAACCAACAAAAGCAATAGCACAAGGACGAGGACAGGAACTCCCTAAATTGGCATCTGAACATCATCTTTTGCCATTCATTAGAAAAGTGCCAGATTGGCCAACAACAATGGCGCAAGATTGTCCCACCTCAGCGTGGATTTGCAAGGAAAATCAGGAATATTATGTTTGCACGCATGTGTCAGATCTCTCTCTCTCTCTCTCCCTGACCTTGTAATGAGAAGAGCTCTTGTCATTGGCGGTGTATCAGTTTGAATCAAAGATAATGTGCACGACACATTAGGTCCAATGTGGACCCCTGCCACAATGAAAAGGCTGATCTGAAATCCACCTTCCACTTGTATTTTAATGATGACCCTGGTCGACCTATTAAAACGACTAAATGTTAAAAAATTCATTTTTCAGTGTAAGGTTTCTTTTTTGTATGATGCGGGATCTCTAACGCCAAACTACTAATGTTACTCGGAAGCATTGTTTAGCACAATGAATTATTGAATATGGCGAATCTCACATGTGTTCAATAAGTTCTATCCATCAACAAGGCCTTCATATTATAACTTTTTTTTTTCTTTGAATTCAGATTCATGATCTTTAGGCTTTATATCAATCGTTGATCATGATGAAAATTGTCTCAAAAAGTCCCAAACTTATTGTACTTTTGTTAATTCAGTCTCAATTTTTTTAAATTTTGCCAATTGAGTTCGGAACCTTTTCGGGTCTTGTCAATTGAGTCTATTTGATCAATTTTGATCAGAAATCAATGATGTGGAGGCTGAGCGTCCTACTTGGCATGACCAACATTATGGCGAATAATTTTTAATAATATTAAAATATTTTTTTGAATAAATTTTTTTTTCCTTCTTCTCTTCCTCCTTTCACTGGCAGTTGACGTAGGTGAAGGCCAGCAAGTTCTACCTTAGGCGAAGCTTGTCCTCGCCGACTCCTGGCAAGGCTTGATCTCATTATCACTAGGCGAGCTCGAGCAGCACTAGTGGTTGGGTGAGGCTCGCCTTAGGCTAGTGAATTTGACCTCACAAATCCTTGCCTTTGGCTAGTTGTTGAGGCATGGTGACCGCAATCGGCCCTTTCCGGTAATGGTGGGCCAATGGTGGCAAGGCCCTACAAGCCCTCGCCACTTTGCCTCCCTTCCTTCCTTCCTTCTTCTTCTTCTTAATTTTTAATCGAAATTAAATAATATTTAGATTAAAAAATCATATGTGGCAAATGATATCTTTTTAACCTTATACCTCATGTTTTAGTCACGTCAGCACCACATAAGAGATAAAAAATAATATAAAAAAACAATGCCAACATTTTCTGTTACTCACATTGGACAGAGTTAATGGCATTCGTTGATTGTAGCAATTTAATAAGTTTTAGGGAAAATTCCAAAGAAGGATCTAAAGTGCCATCATTTTCTTAAATAAGAGTATAAAGTGGACA
This sequence comes from Eucalyptus pauciflora, assembly GCA_007663325.1. Lineage (NCBI taxonomy): Eukaryota > Viridiplantae > Streptophyta > Magnoliopsida > Myrtales > Myrtaceae > Eucalyptus > Eucalyptus pauciflora. The sequence goes on from VMYD01000387.1 coordinate 1,605,497, forward strand.
TTGTTTTAAATAAGGGCCTAAAGTGTCATCATTTTCTTAAATAAAGGCATAGAGTGAACCTTGTTTTAAATAAGGATTTGAAGTGGTCATATCAATTTTAAAGAAATGTCTCAACACACTATTTGATAAGGGCAACTTTGTCTTTTAAGTTTTTTCTTTTTTTATTTCCATAAAAAATTAAGAATAAAAAGAAATATTATATGTTTTAGATTATAAATGAAGAGATAAGTACACTGAAAGTTCTAAAACTTGCAGTCGAATCCTAAAACCTTCAAAAATTGCAATAAAATCCTAAAATTTAGGGAAAATTTCAAATAAGAACTCGAAGTGCACTCATTTTCTCAAATAATGACCTAAAATGAATATTGTTTCAAATAAGGACCTAGAGTGGTTATATCAATCTCGAAAAAGAACCCGAACTAGTTATATTTGTTTTAATTAAGGGCCTAACCTCTCGGGCAGGCAAAAAATTTTGGCTGACTAGGAGTATTTTCGTCAAAACACAATTTAAATTTAGATTAAATTATATTTTGTTTGGTTTGAAAATTAGATTAAAAAAAAAAAAAAAACAGAGGTGAGAGAGGCTCCTCTCGCTTGTGGCCATTGCCCCATCGCCGGTGGGGCGATGGCGCTGACTAGTGGCGTCTCCGACGCTTGGGCGAGGGCAATGACCCTCTCCCAAATTTGGGCAAGGGTCGCACTCTCTTGCCTCGGCTTGGACAAGGGTTGTTGGCCCTCACACAAGCGGGCAAGGTCCAAGGTTGCTGGGCGAGGGCGGGCAACCCTCGCCCAGTTTTAGGAGAGGGTCGCCGCCCTCTCCTACCTCTGGCGAGGGTCGCGGACTCTTGCCCAGGTGTCAACGACGTCGCTGGTTAGCGCCATCACATTCAACGGTGGGGCAACAGCCACAGACAAGAAGAGCCCCTCTCACCTCTGCTTTTTTGTTTTTTTGTTTTTCTTTAAGTTTAAGTTTTTCTTAATTTTTAATCTAATTTTCAAACCAAAAAATCTAATTTAATCTAAATTTAAATTGTGTTTTGACGAAAATACTCCTGGTCAGCCATAATTTTTTGCTAGCTCGGGAGGTTAGGCCCTTATTTAAACAAATATAACTAGTTCATGTCCTTTTTTGAGATTGACATGACTACTCTAGGTCTTTATTTGAAACAAAGTCTATTTTAGGCCCTTATTTGAGAAAATGAGTGCACTTCGAGCCCTTATTTGAAATTTTCCCTAAATTTTAGGATTTGATTGCACTTTTTGAAGGTTTTAGGATTCGACTGCATCTTTGTGATAAGTTTTAGAACTTTCGGTGTACTTATCCCTTCATTTACAATCTAAAACATATGAATATTTCATTTACATTATAGGCATGCCACGATTTTACAAAATTACCAAAACATCCCATTTTTAAATGAAAGCTACAAAAAGGTCTATAGATGAATTATCTAGATTAAGCAATTTTTTTCTGAAAATAATTTAACTACCTATCATCATAAGGTTTTTAATAATGCGAATAGCCCTAGAATTTTTAATTTTTGCAAGTTTCTAACACTTTTTCGCAAGATGCACAAGCACATCTAGCAAGCATGATGCCTTATTTGAGATTAAGTCAACCACCTCAAAGATTTTGAGATGAGGTCCATTCTATTCCTTCTTTTGATATAACGGTGTCATTTCAGACTATTATTTGAATTTCCCCAAAAGATGATAAGAAAAAAAAAGAGTCAACTTTTTGGAGCAAGTTAAGAATAATGCGGAAAACAAGATTGCAAAATTTCTTTTTTTTTTCGATATATGTATGAGCCTATTTATAGTATTATTAGATGACTCTCTAAAATAATATATCAATCAAAGATATGTATAATTAAAGAAAGATATACGCATAATCTTGAACGGTACAAAAAAATTAATAGAATTGTCAAAATGTCTCCATCATATGACACTAGCCTAAATAAATCACTAATTATCCCCTGATAAAGCACAAGAGAATCACGTCTCTTTCCCAATTGCTGTCATGTCCTTAACTTTCCACTTTTGTTCCTCTCCGAATGCGCATTTTGCTATTCCAATCTTCCCTGATCAAAGAGAGAGAAAAATGACTTAACCGAATGATTTTCACTCTTTCATTTTGTTTTGTCAGGTGTCAAATCTCTCGCTCTAACTGCGAAACTGTTTGAATTAGGACAGACAAATTGTCGTCAGTGAAGAAAGGGCAAGAAGATATATATGAAATCGCATGACGCGATATGTATATAGTAAAAGTGTACATCGATGCTTTCGTTGGAATCCCATTTTGTTGATAATTTTTCTTTCCTTTTTTGAAGAAAAAGAATGGTGATAGAAATCAGTGAGCTGTGTTCATCCAAAGCCTACTCTGATGTCCATCCTCCACACGTATATTTAGTATTGACTGAGATTCTCTGAATGACCATTTAGATAACTAAATATGAAAAACTTATGTTTTCTAATGAAAGAACTTCTTTTTTCATATAATGCGTGATCACTCGTTAGTATATTATCTCGATCCATTCTTTAACGCCATTTTTTGGAAAACCACTTTTCTTGATTTTTTTTTTTGGGGTCGGAACCTTGTTTTTTTTCCCCCTGAATTTCAATCGTTGCTGATATGATTGCACAACGTCAAGATGGAACCCACAAAAAATGAAGGGCTGAGATGAACCCAATTCCCCACCTAATCGTTGTCATCAGGGTGGCGATAGCCTATAGGAGTAGGCCTTAATTAATGGAGAAAGCTAAAAAATGGTCACCTTCTTCTCTCTCTACCTTTTGGAGCTTTGGCAGCTCCTCCATTGAAGCAGAAGAAGTGCGGATCGCCCCCGCTTCCTCTGTCGCTGTCGCCGTCGTTAACCTTTCCCATTCCCTTTCCCTTTCTCTTTACTTCATCTCTCTGAATTCCCATTAAACTGTTCCTGTCTCGCCGATCCCCCGCGCGTAGAGGAGTGAAAATAAGTATGGAGGAAGACAGACTGGACTACGTGTTGGTCCCGCTCGGGCTGCTGATGCTGGTGGTGTACCACGCCTGGCTGCTGGTCGCCCTCGTTCGGAATCCTAGGAGCACCGTCATTGGCCTCAACGCCGAGTCTCGCCACCAGTGGGTTCACTGTCTCATGACCGTCAGTCTCTCTCCCTCCCTCTGACCCATTATTTGCACTTGAAAGAGTAGAGCTTTCGTTTCGTTTTGTCATGCGTTCTGGGCTCATCCCATCCGTGCTTGTGATCCGTGTCGTCTCAGTGTTCTGTTTCGCTCGATGGGTGTTTGGAATTCACGGGTATCTCTGTAATGGGCACAAGCAGAGCTAGCTCTTGTGTTTATAACTTTAAGATACTGAGATGCTAGAGCAGTAGAACTGCCCAAAACTAGGAAAGAAGAGGAGAAAACGGGTGAACTTGGTGTGCGCCTTCATTGTGATTAATGTCTGAATTCAACCTATGTGAGAGGCCGGTAAGTACTACATGTATGACAAAGCAATTGCTGTTCATCGGGTCAGAAGACTAGCTCCAAAATTCGGTGTGCCTCTTCGATTAGTAAGTCCTTTTGTCCGCCTCGGATTACTTGTTGAGAGATAGGCAAATGCTTTATAGACAGGTGAACCTTTTGGTTCTGCTTCATAGACAGGTTAAATTTTGTCAGTCCAATCGTGCCCCGTTTTTGGCCACTTCAAAAAATTTCTTAAGGTGTTTTGTACTTTTGGGAGGACTCCATCAGATTCAGAAAGAATATCTGAACTCACCGTTCATATGCTATTAGAATCAGGGGAAAAAAAAATCAACCTGTTTATGCTGCTCTTGCATCTATGGAGAAATGCTTAACCTGTGATCCTGCACTGTCTTGTCGTAAATTTTCCTTCTTTCGTCCAAAGCATCATTGTTAAGTTACAAGATAGCAGAAGCAGAACAAGAAACAAAACTAATTTTTAAGATCAGAGGATGGAATATAGTATTGTGACGCTGATATCTGTTATTTAGGGCACAGCTATGTTTCTTTCCAATCAACATATTCATAGGTCATGCGTGAATATATCCGTTCAACGCGAGAGCATGACCCAATTTCGATTTCACAAAGTAGATTTCAATCAACTCCAAACTCTTGTTCGAAAATGGCACCTTGATATTAGCTGCTTTGCAGTTGCGTCATTATGATGTGAATCATACCTGACTTTTTGAAGCAGTACGTCCATTTTGGTGTTTCAGGATCCCCTGAAGAATGGTGTTTTGGTAGTCCAGACAATACGCAACAACATTATGGCATCGACACTCTTGGCAACGACGGCAATCACTCTCAGTTCACTCATCAGTGTTTTCGTGAGCAGCTCATCCAGCTCTACTGCCGCAGCTTCGCAATTGGTTTATGGCAACCAGACTGCTATATTCTCTTCTATAAAGTACTTTGCTATACTCGTATGCTTCCTTGTCGCTTTCCTCTGCAATGTTCAGTCCATCAGATACTATGCTCATGTCAGTTTCTTGGCCACCCTGCCCACGTCCAAAGGTAAAAAGGATTCCATTGAATACGTTGCCCGAAACTTGAACCGGGGAAGCTTCTTTTGGTCCTTGGGATTACGGGCATTCTACGTGTCTTTTCCTCTCTTCCTCTGGATCTTCGGGCCAATACCGATGTTTGTCTGCTCCGTCATGATGTTATCTGTTCTTTATTTCTTGGACACAACAACCAGTTTTACGCGGGAACTGCACTCTCACTCAATGATAGAGGAGAGAAAGGCCGATGATCTGGAGTCGTCAGCTTCGTAAGTGCTGATGGTAATGGATTAGTCTGTAGTGATCAAATGGTTATGAGCTTGTTAAAGGGGTGAAACTCGCATTGCCTTATGCACTTATATTGTAATCTAATTGGTGGTGGTGAAAATTAGTGATTGGCATCATATTGACTGCACTTTGGTAGTGGATATTGTGTGGTTTGCATGTAGCTTCCATTTTTTACTACTTGGCGTTCTTTTCTTTGTTTATACCTGTTCACAATAAAGAAGATGGGAAGAGCCATGGAAGTATATTTGCTTTGTATGTGATACCATCTTGTAATCAGCAAATTTCAAAACCAGGCATTCGGTGTTTCATGTAACTCGTAGAAGTCTTAGGTCCTCAACATGAACTTCTGAATCATGACAAAACAACTTCCTTTGTGTGTAACTTGTGAATGCTTGTGGCTCTGTTCTTGATTCTTGTTTCCCATCACAGGGAAGTGGACGAACTTGAGGATATCCATCTCCACTCTCCTCTACTCAGAGGAAAGAATCGAGGCTCAACCTCCGGTGTCACTGGTTAATCTGCAAAATCTCGTGTCTTTGCATATATGGTGACTCCAAATTTTTTTTTCCCTCCTTAGGCTCACATTGAAGCACAACATCGTTGTCTCCAAACTGAATTTGTTCCGGGCACACATGCTCTCAAATCCTTTCCTGGTACTTCTTCATGCTAAGCCTGATGCATCTCCTGAGCTCAAGGCATTTCTGATTCTTAATGGTGCCATTGCTTCGACCATCCATCCATCCTCAGCTTCTTAGACCTTCTCAGTTGACATCTTCTTACTCATGTCGTGTCATTGCGGTGATCAATCTTGTCATTATGATAGATTTGAAATCTTGCCACTCGTACTTGATTTGATTCTGCAAGTTGATCATTTGGGGTTATGAGTCCAAAAGCATGGAAACTGAAGACGCTATACAACTTTTGCATCGACAATTTTAAGTGCACATCTTGGACACAAAGCTTTACCCACATTGGCGTGACTGGATGTGTATACTTAAACATGCAATATTGAAGAGTGGCTGTGGAGTGCGCATTTTTTACTTGTGTCGATGTGATGTCATATTATGAGCTGATAATCAAGTGCAACATTCAGAGTGATCATTTGAATGATGATCTTTTCGTCTCCAAACGACGGTAAAACAAAAGGGAAAGATAAATAAACCGTAAACAATGAATTGACGATAGAGAAATGTGGAGCGTAAGGGATATTGTTTTGCACCATAACCACTATCATGTCACTTAATCATGTTGGTTAGACAGCTTAAGCAATGTCTCATGGATATATCTTAATGAAATTATTCAAAGACTAATATTAGTTTCATCGAAGAATTATGACCTGCTGTGTTCTAAAATTTTGCAGACTTTCTTGATCAGATTTGCCTTGTAATACCAGCGTGAGAGCAATCTCAAGTCGAGTTACACACAGATTTTGGCTCGCGGCTTACATGGTCCATGAGCTCTGCGGCGCAGTAATTTTCACACCATAATGAATAAAACAACAGAATTATGTTTGGAGGGGTCTGAGGGTGGGAATTCACAAAAAAGAAAGCCATGTCAAACAGACTAGAGCCTCAAAAGCAATTTCTTTGATTTTCCTGAAGTCCATGCTCTAAACTCGTAGCACGTCATGTCTTGATGAACCTCTGACGAAAATGGAAGGCCTTTCAGACAATTTCCTTTCTTATAGACCATAGTCCATCAGTCAAATGTCTGTATAGATGTACATACCACGAGAAATCGTGCTCCTCAGCGAACCTAGCACACGTCATTAGACTGTATCAATAGTAGATTTGAAAAAGGCGAGGGATGAGATATAGAGCGGGAACAATTGAAAAAACCTACATGGGGTGGAAATCTTTGTTTAGACAAATATCACTGCCAGTTTTGTCATGATATTCTTTCACTTCCATGTAAATTTTTAGGGCAAAATCTATCCCAAAAATATGTCAAGGGACGTAAAAAAAAGTACAAATCAAAGTCAAAACGTACAAATGAGTGATCTTGAAATGCATGACCAATCATCAACCTGGGGATTCCGAGGTGATGATAAGTGGTAACACAATGGAAAATGATAATTATGACAATAGGCTGAGTGAACATGGATTCTAAGATATCTCTTTCCTTACCTTTAATCTCGAACTTCCTCAAGTACTCTCCATTCCATAGCGGGCTTGTGACGCTCTTATCGAAAAATTAGCCCAAGATTTACATGCATGCTAATCATTCTGCTCTATCATCAGTTAGAAGCTTAATGCTGATTAGGGTGATTAATTTTCATTGCAAAACCCCACCAGCCGATGTATTTTCTGCAGGCAATGTGAATTTAGTGGTGAGTGTGTACGACTGAACTAAACAAACTATTGTAAATGCCTCAATGCCGCTTGTGAAAACTAACTTCTCTAGTTAACGTTACCAGAAGTAGTAAAACTTGTATACATAAGCTCCCCTCTTCTTGATGAAATTCTCTGCGCCATAGCTGTTAGTCCGGCTCCCTGATGTTTGGGATAACATCACATGCCAGTTTACTACAAAGATAAAAAGACAGATTTCTAAGCTCGAGTTGGTCGTGTTCTCTCTACCTCAAAAGGATTAAGTGTAACTGTAGGTAAAAACAGTTGAAAGATTGCTCGCAAAGGTTAATCAAGCCTCTAACCTTGCACATCAAATGCACAATTTTGCCCAACATTCGCAGATGCTTCACCTCGATCATAATCGCAACAAAGAAGAACAGGAAGAAAGAACAAACCTAACCCACTGACAAAGCTAAACCATTGTCCACTGTCACTATTACCACACTGTCATTGTAACTTCTAAACGAATGTTTGATGCCATTGAGGCTTCAAATTAGCATTGGCAGTTCTCAGAACAATAAAAAAGAACAATCGCTGACCACACATGTAACTTAGAATAGGCACCTCTCCCACCAACCAAGTGGTACTTTGGTATCCACATCTAGCTACTTATTGTTTTGTTGGCGAATCATCCCAACCTATTTGTAATGGGGAAGTCAAGCCTGTATTAAGTTCATCAGATTAATAAAAGAGGCCATTTATTACTCAATGAGATGGAACCTATGCATCTGAACCATGATGCCTTGGTGTGCACACAACAATTTAGAGCACGCAACTTATACCGATGGTCTAATATCTGATTATTCTTTCCCATCCATTTAGTAGTTCGATTTCTTCCCAAGGGAAGCAAATCCCAATAGAAGATAGACTTCAATTACATGTGAAAAAGCATAAAAGATCAGAGCCAAAGACCTAACAAACAATGACCAGCTATCAAGATGTAGTTCTTAAAAATAATTATGAACTTCAGGGATTCTGCTCCAGACCATGAGCCCTCATAAACTTTAGTGGGTATCTTCAATTCATGCTCTATGAACAAAGGATGACTTTGAGTTTTTAATAAACGCTTCATCATCTGTCCTCTTATCTTTTACCTCAATATTGTATACAAGCTTCCATAACTCTATATTGAGTGAATCACTTGCTAAAAGCTAGTTGTTAGGGTGAGAGAGCCCCAAACTATATAAACCACACATTACCTTCAATGTGGAAACCAAGTTCAATACCTTGCAAATAGGATCAGAAACTGTCTTAAGTTGCTCTCTTCCTTCTCCAGTAGCGGACTGCAAAAAGGGAGCTGAAGAAGAAGCTACAAATGATTCAGCGGGCAAGAAAGGCCTAATGTTTGAATGGAGGACCAACCCAGATCAGATGGATTTCACAAAACAAAACAAGAAAATAAAAAAATAAAAAGATAAAAAAATAGAGGGACTGAAGAAGGTGAGATGACAGAAGCATAAAGAGCACGAAGGAGGGAGATGCAGAAACACTCTCTAATGGCACATCCTCATCTGTGCTCTCTATCTTCTGTCAACAGCACCGGGGTACCCCTCTCTCTCTCTCTCTCTCTCTCTCTCTCGCACACAAAGATCAAAACAATTTCAACAAGTTAAGCAGAAAGGACAAAACAGGCAGCCTTTTGATGAGATGTGATCTTCTTCCTCTCCCTGCTGGCTGGCCACTGCCTGCCTCTAGGGTTTCAGATGATTAAAGTGAAAAGAAAGTTAAGTTACTTTATGAGGAAAGGATAGGGTTTCTTGGGTTGGGAGATGATGACCTACGAGAGAATTCAACAGGCCGTAGCTTCTATTTATAGTAAAAAGAGGTAATGGAAATTAGTTAAAGATGGGTATGGATTCTGGTTTTTGAGTGTACATTGCAAACGGATTCGTCTTCTCTGTCCCATCTCTATTTTATTAGCCTTTTCTTTTTTTCCCCGAACAAAAAATAAATATGTTGATAAGTCTTCAATAAATCATACCCAGTTCACACAAGACAATTGCAACATTTAAGGTGACCACACATTATGCCGACACTTTGCTTGATTGTCCCCGTGTCCAAGGAATAATGCTAGACTTACTAAAATTTCTTTATAAAATAATTTACTAAATGATGTGTTAGATTATGAATGACTCTTTAAAAAGTGTGTCATATTTTAAGAATTAATAATGGACTGACACATTATATAGTAAATCAATTTTGTAAATCACTTTTGGTAAGTCTAAGCAATTTTCAAGTAAAAAAAAAGTATTGCTTGGCGAAGACCTAGATTTACTTATAAAAAAGATCAAATTTTAGGGTTTTAAGGTAGGTTGATCCTTCCAATCCCTCATAGGATCTACATTGTTTACTCTTTTATTGATATGGGTGAAATGCGAAGAACTTTATTACCTCATTTATTAGCTTTCCTGATCAAGAATTCAATGGAGGTGCGATGGAATGATTAGATATAATGACAATTTATGTAGATATCCATGGACTCTAGGAATTTTGAAACTTTCACTTTCCTATGACAACACCTTTCCAAGTGGGTGAATTACACGAGGATCACACATTTCACCAGAATGATGTAGAGGCATCTAGACAAACCGTTCCTTTATTGCCGGGCAAGTACTGATGTAACATGCTCTAGCTAAGAAGACATCTCTCTCTCTCTCTCTCTCTCCCCTGTTTTTTCAGTTTCTTGATTTGTTGAAGATAGATTTTTTCGAAACCCTAATGGCCCCTCCACAAGCACTAGAATCTTTGCAAGATGCTACGTGGTTGAACAGCAACCAATGAGAGCATTGGCTCACTGCCCGAATGTTCTGGAAGTGGACGAAAGAGTTCTTTCGCAGATAATTACGTTTATATATATATATATATATATATATATATATATATATATATATATATATCTAGAGACCGAATCTAGTCACAGCCAGCTAAAATCAAGGCGAAAGACCAGTGACCATCTGTCGCTCGTGATCGCTTTAGTCTGCAATGAGCCATCTTATAAAGCATGAACGTCAAGGGAGTAGAACTCACAGCGTGCAACATTTGCTTGGGAGTAATATATACGTTCCCTCATCTACAGTTTTCTCTAATTACATTGAAACTAAATGATCTTTTTGGACCAATGATAATTTCCATAGCATACATATGAGTAAGGATACGCCGGCATATTTTGGCGGGTTATGCCACCATTTATGCTAAAGTATACCGAAACAGCTTAAACATCGGGATTAATGCGAGTCTTATGTTTATGTGATTTTTCCTTTATCTAACCATTAAAAACTTTCGGACTAAACAGCCTAAACATCGGGATTAATGTGAGTCTTATGTTCATATGATTTTTCCTTTATCTAACCATTAAAAACTTTCGGACTGTCCTTTTCTAATGATTTATATAATCTAATGTGGACTCGATGATATTGTCATCAAATTATTAAGAGGTGAAAGATAGTGATTGTCTTATTTAAAGGCTCGAATCAGAGTCCGTCATTGATTTGATTAATAACAAAAAGATTAAAAACATTAAGGTAATTGTCATTATCTTTGTGAGTCAAATATATCTGGACTGTTCTCCAGCATCGATTTAAAAAGTATTGGAGAATCAAAAGATCACAAAGCACAAAGCTTATCTCTCTCATCCCTTTGCTTTGCAACTTGCCAAGAAGCATGGAAAAATATACTGACACAAAAAAAATAAAAAAAATAAAAAAAAGGACAGAAGCCCAAAGCATTGTTGAGCATATACTTTTCCTCCTCCTGTCACTGCTGAAGTGAGATGGACCAATTTGGGTTACTGATTATGTCCCCTACGTGTCGACACCCGACTTCATCCCTCCATTATTGAACTTTGATGTTCTCATTTGCTTCCCCCCATGAAAAAAAATAAAAAAAACTCGGTTTTCTAAGGAATTTTATAACCTGAATGACATTTAATAATCTCTGTTCTTCTCGATAAAAGGAAAAAAGTCGAGGACATTAGCAGGTTAACTTGAAAATTGGAATGCTATCGAGAGAGAATCCATGCCAAATGCATGCGCACTTTGGAGTATATGTTGCACATGCTTTAAAGACTATATCATTAGGTTTGTACTCCATTACTGAAGTGGCTGGGCCGATACTAATCATGTCGATACACCATCATATAAGTTGCATTGGAACGAGTACGTTATTTCATATCTTCTCTTTTGTCGAGAAAAAAGAAACCATTCTTTACGCTTACCGAAAATTAAAATTAAAAAATAATAAAGATCCGAATTTGATTCGTCAATGCCACATAATTTACCCTTTTAATGAGGAAGATACTCGATGGAGTTAGGGCCCCAAGAAAATGGTCATTTCAATTATTTTGTTAAATTTAGCAGACAAGTGTTGTCTAATCTAGTTCTGGCATTTCTCGATGGGTCTTTCTCTATGACGATCTCATGGCCGTGTTACGGAGTATTGGATACTTTCTTAAAGTTTATTCTTTCCCCTTTTGGCTTGCAACTGTGGGTGCGCTGGGGTCTCGCATGAACGAGAGATCAGAAAGAAGAACGAATGATATCATCGGCATCGAATTCTAGTTGATCTTGCCCATTTTCCATTTGACCGATTACGAATTTTGAAATGTGAATATTCACCGCACCTTTTTGTTATAGTGCGCACGTATGCATAGCGTCTGAAGCACGCCGATTTTCAGTTGTGGTCAAGTAGGACATGGCTGTCGAAATGTGGAACTAGGCTTAGGACTCTAGAATAAGTTCCATGGATATCACGGGTTATGTAAATTGCCCTTGTCGCAGCCATTGCCCAGATATGATCTCACGTCTTGGACCACGACGACGCGAATCGAACCGAGGCCGTAACTTGCGTGGACCGTTGAGTATTGATTCTTGGGATATTTTCCCCCTCGTTGAGATGCAGCCGTGTCCAGAACGAGAGCCGGATTTAAAGAATCATGTCCAGGAAACCCAGGTTCCCGGCAATTCAACATAACGAAGTAAAAGCAAAAGCCATCGACAAATGTAGCGGCGGTTTCTTCCGTCACGACGTCGAGAGATTGAAACATGTCGTGACGCGTACGTGATCGACTATAGGAATGAATTGGGATGAGCTGAGGAGGGATTTGATTCTGCAATTTGCGTGGGTTCGGAGGTGGAGGTGGAGGTGGGCTTGGCATGATCCTCTCTCAATCTCACCTCCTGTGATCATCGGATATCAATGACGAGATTACATCAATTCGACTCACACAACCGAGAAAAAGAGAAATGAATCATGCGACCTACATGCCGGAGCCAAGAGAAAGTAAACATATCATCAACTCGACCCCATGCAATCAAGTCTTTTTAACTCGTTTATCGACCTGTAATTGAAAAAAGAAGGGACAAAGCAGAACCAAAATCGAACGAGACGTCTTCTTCGACGATCTCACCCGCATGAAGCTGTAGTGGGCGTGTGGCCAGAAGCAGGGTCGTGACGAAAACCGTCTTCGACAAGAGGAGGCGCGGCTCGTCGCGCTTCGCTTCGCTTCAAACCACGAGTCTTGTCTGGCTTCCTCCGGCCTCAGAAAACGTCGTCATCTTCATTGACTCAACATCAGCAAGATCATCGAACGACCGATGATGCGAATTTCGACGTTTCACGGGCATCTTGATCCGCTCATAGCTTCCCCGACTTGACAGACATCGTCCTCTTCATCGACACATCATGAACAAGATTGTCAAACAGCCAATGACCTGGAATTCAACGGGTTCACACACATTCGGATCCCTTCAAGGCCTTCGCTGAAAACGATCTTTCTTATTTGTTAAATCACATAATGTCGTCAGTCGAACCCCAATCAGAACCCACGTCGTAGTTTGTTGTTTTTTTTTTCTTTTCTGAGTTTCCTAGGTAACTAATAAGTTACATTCAAATAGCGACACTTGGATCGCGTTTTCTCTCATCATACGTAAGATTAGATTAGTGGGCCTGGGATTTTGCAGCCTGAGCTTATCATGTGCTGAACAGAATGGAGTCGTTTTGACAATTTCAAAGCCCAAGTCCGTTTAGTTGTAGACCCATGAAGGAGCCCAATGAAGCTAAGGATTCCCAGAATGGAGTCGTTTTGACAATTTCACTCAAGGGACTTTAGTGGCGCAAAGCTATCACAAATCCAACCTTTTATCTATTTCACATTTGTTTGGACTTCACAAGGATCCCTCAACACTTCCATCTCGATTTCATGAGCGTTTTTCGAGGCACAAATGAACGAAGGATCCACGAGCCTCAATTCAAATGTAATACTCTGCTCGAAGGCGACTCACAAAATAAGTAGCCACGATCGACGCACCTCATATTTTTCCCCCACTTTGCTAACAAATTTGAATTCGAGCAGTTTATTCGCATGTTAAATGATCGGGGTATGCATTCTTACAATACCATAGGCTTTGAATAGGAATTTCAATTGGTAATTGATTGTGCATGAATAAGCGAATCAACTCAATAAGTCAATCATAGAATATTTAGATTTTGCGAAATCCCTGTAGACTGTTTTTAAAAATTTAAATTGTCTGATCAAGGCGTGAATTAATGTTCAAATATATTGATAGATCCATAACGCGACATGAGTGGAGGTAATTAGGGTTTGCGGGGACGAGACAAAAAAGTGTCCTTTCCTAATTGGTGATATTTTGCCGGGTCGTTTGTGGCATGCCCATCCAAACAGATCCAGTGGTCCACCCCCAAAAACCTTTTCCTATTCGGGGGAATCGAGATCGAGAGGCTCGGAGTGCGCCACGTCATACCTCGGGCCCGCTGACCCGCCGCTTATCCTCTTCCCGCCTTTTGTTCTCCGAGAGCCTGAAAAGGCCGAGGGGCTTCCACTATAGTCGTTGTATGGAGTTGTATCATTTGTACCATGAAAAAAATCCTAAATTGATACATCTATGATAATATATATATATAATAAATTTACTCTCCATCAATTTCGATTAAATTGGATTAATATTATGAAATGTCACAAATTGATATATTTGTGACAAATGACGGGAGGTAAAATTCTAAATTAGTATATCCATCGACTGTCACTTGTCATCCAATTCAATAATTTAACGATAAAATTTAATGAAAATTGACGGGGGATAAATTTTTCATAAATGTAATAATTTGGGATTTTTGTGATAAAAAAGAAATATAGTTACCAAAATTAATTTGCGGTAAATTTGTCACAAGTATACAAGTGTTTGATTTTTTGTGATAAAAAAAGGTATATAGTTACCAAAATTAGTTTGAGTAAATTCGTCCCAAGTATATAAATTTGTGATTTTTTGTGATAAAAAAGGCATATAGTTACCATCTATATTTTTACAATCCGATAATTATCAATTTTTATGAGGATAATTTTTTTTTTCTGAGGGATTGTAGAAAACTCCGAATTTGTGTATTGTCTCATTTCTTTTTTCCTTCCAATTTCTTTGCAAGAGGGTTTTGAGTTCAATCACACATATTAGCTCGCATACTCCAAATAACATCTGATCGTATTGCTATATTATGCAAGTCCCCAATGTGGTAGCGGTTGATCAAGTGGTACAAGACTTACTTGAGTGATTCGGAGAGATCTTGATCATAGATTTAAATCTTATCACTTCACGACCTCAACAAATGTTTACTTAGGGTGTGTTTGTTTTGCGAAAAACAATTTCCGGGAAAACATTTTCCTCATTTTCCAGCGTTTTGTTCATTTAGGAAAATGAGTCAACGGAAAATGTTTTCCTAGTCAATGGAAAATGTTTTTCTTCTAAAGCTTAAATTTAGGAAAACAATTTCCCATTTGAAAGAATCGGAAAACGTATTCCAAAATGTTTTAAGGTCCTGGCTTGATAAAAAATTTATTATTAAAAATAATTTCTAATTAAAAATTTTGAATTTGTTATTATTATATATTTTCTTTTCTTTTTTCTTGTTTTCTCTTTTCTTTCTTTGCCTATGAACATAAACCCTAACTCCTTCTCCCCTCTCTCCTTCTCCTTCACCCCCTCCCTTTTCGTTTTGACTTGCTCTTGTGACTGGAAATCATGTCCATTTTCAAAATAAATAAATAAATAAATATATGTGTATGAATTCAGGTTTTCTTTCCATTTTGTAGGTTCAAATTCTAGATTTACTAAACTGATCGAAAAAAATTCATTTATTAAGTAATATGGACTCAACAAATTAATTTGGAAGTAAGAAGCACACTATTTTCAATTATTAGGTCAAATGTCAATCAATCATTTTTCAAATGCGATCAAAATACCAGAAAATACTTTCAGTCACATATTACCAAATAAAGGAAAACTAACCATTTTCCTGGAAAATGGTTTCCAGGAAAACATTTTCCAAAAACGTTTAGTTTTCCGCGAAACAAACATACCCTAGGTGTGTTTGTTTCGCGGAATATATTTTCGGGGAAAACATTTTCCTCATTTTCCGGAGTTTGGTTCACTTAGGAAAATGAGTCAACGGAAAACATTTTCTTAGTCAACAGAAAACGTTTTCCTAACAAAGCTTAAATTCAAGAAAATAATTTTCCCTTTGAAAGGACCGAAAAACGTTTTCCGAATCTACCAAAACTTAGATTTGATGCTTGGTTCACACATAATTATTCTTATAAAAAGTATATATTTTTAAAAAATAAAATTTGAATTTTTTATATATTTTTTTAAAATAAAATTTGGAAAACGTTTTAAAAATAAAAATAAAAATAAAAAATTCGATTTTTCTTCTTTTCTTTTCTTCCTTTTTCTTTTTGCTTCTTCTCCACCCGTCACCAGCCACAAGGTTGGCCAGTGAGTTTTGGCTTCACCAGATCGAGTGATCTCATAGCCTTCAACAACAAGGTTTGAACTTGCCCGAGGTCGATGAGCCTCAAGCCTCGTTAGATCAGGTGAGCTTGTGGCCTCCATTCGATGAGGCTCAAGCCTCACCAGATTGGGCGAGCTCATAGCCTTTAGCGGCCAGCTGATGAGCTCGTTACCTCCGACGATAGCTAGAGCTCACTCTTTGTAAGCCAACCAGGAATAAACTGCTAGATGAAGCAGAAGGGATGGAGTGAGGAAGCTGAGTGAAGGACAAGAAGAAGGAAAAGAGAAAAAGGAAATAAAAAGAAAGAAAATAAAAAATAGAAAATAAAAGTAAATAAAAAACAACAATATTAAAAATTCGAATTTTTTAAAATTAAAAATTCATTTTTTTTCCTGTGACGAAGTGCGAAATTATTTTTTAATGGGATCCAAATGGCATAAAACATTTTTAATTATACATCACTAAACAAAGGAAAACAAACCATATTTTTGAAAAATACTTTCTCGAAAAGTATTTTCCTTTATTATTGAGTTTTCTGTTGAACAAATGCACCATATAGTTACGAATGGAGATTTCTAGGGTCATTGAGGGAAGAATCCTTATTACAATTCATCATAATCATGTGTGTATATATATTATTATAAATACATTAGTTTGGGATTTTTGGTAGGTTTTAAGTTTTTTGTGGTATTAGAAAAAAGGAAGTTTAACAAATGAGATCTGTTTTCATAAAATCAATCCAACGGCTGCTAATGTGTTTGAGGAACAGTTACTAGAGGGTTGACCCCACCACCGGTTTGTCTTCTTCAGCTTCAATTCAACTGTCCTTCTCAGTCCGTCCGCTAAAACCTGGGATCTCACGGGTACTTGTTGCGCTGAATCTTCTCCGGAGAAACCCAATGCAGCATCACCTCCTCCGGCTCCACCCCCGCTCCGACCCCTGAAACATGGCCTCCGCCGTCGCCGTCCCCCGCTTCTCCCTCTCCACCAACCCATCTCTCCGTCCGCCGGATCGCCGCTCCTTTCGCAGACCCCCCAGGCAACCTCTCTCTCTCTCTCTCTCTCTCTCTCTATCGTACTCACTCTCTCTTTCTGAGCACGAATTATGTGACCAACTCGTTGTTCTTGCAGGTCCTTCAAGCTTCTCTGTTGCCTGGCTGCCGAAAGCTCCGATGGGTCTGCCCCGGCCGGCGACCTCCGGGTGGCGTTCGCGGCGGGCGGCACCGGCGGCCACATACTTCCGGCCCTGGCGATCGCGGACGAGCTCAGGATCATGAGACCTGGGACCCGGGTCCTCTTCGTCGGCACCCCCGAGAGCATGGAGAGCACGGTGGTCAAGGCCGGGGGCTACGACTTCGTCCCCATCCCCGCCGCTCCGTTGTACCGCCCGGTATTCTCTCCCCGGAACGCGTTCTTTCCCTACCGTTTGGTTAAGTCGCTGATTCGTAGCTACCGGAGATTGGAAGAATTCGATCCTGATATCGTCGTTGGTACCGGCGGATATGTGTCGTTTCCGGTTTGTCTAGCGGCGGTCTTGAAAGGGATTAGGCTTGTGATTCAAGAGCAGAACGCGCTCCCTGGTTTGGCTAATTGGATCCTCGCTCATCTTGCGGATGTCGTGTTTGTCGCGTTCAATTCGACGGTTGATTCCTTTCCGAAGCATAAGTGCGTGGTGTGCGGGAACCCGGTGAGGCTGGCCTTGAAGAGGAATGTTTCGCAGGTGGAGGCGAGGTTACATTTCTTCCCAAAAGTGGAGAGCGTGGGAGATTCGGGGGTGAAAGTGGTTTTGGTGCTTGGCGGCTCTTTTGGTGCTTATACCATTAACATCGCCTTGCTGAATTTGTATTATCAGATGCTGATGGAGAACGAGAACTTGTTCATCATATGGCAAACTGGGGTGGAGTCATTCAATGAGATGGAAAGCCTCGTTAGAAATCATCCCCGCTTGATGATGCGGCCGTGAGTACTGTCAAATTTGATGGTTGATTAGTAAGCTACCTTTATCATTATGGCATGGTCCGACTTGTGGTTGTCTACTTTCTTTGTCGAGGGTAAAATTTGCCTTGCTAAAGGAAGTCTCGAATTGAATCGACATGCCGTCATTCCTTAATGGGATAGAGGAATTAATCTGGCAATACTAGACTAACTATATGCATGATAGAAACATGAAAATGTGGATGGAATGGGACAATCAAGAAAGAGCCATCATTGAAGATTTGCTATCATAAGAGAGTTTTGAGGAAACATTACCTACTTATGCTGCCGTCAGCATCAGAGTATGCCACTTTTATATGTTGTGAAAAAATTACCACCTATCATCATATACTATATCGTTGAGAAGAGAAGGTTTCAAGACTTTGAATAGGGGGTAACCCAAGTCTGTTCTGCCAATAATAAGCAGCTGTAGCATCATAGGCAAGTCACTTTTTTCCTTAAGGTAGCTATATAAGTTAGCAGTAACTTCATTTTTCCTGCGGGATAGATGTTATCTTTGTCATAGGCACCTCTGAGTCCTGTGAATATTCTCCACATCATCTGGTCTGAGGGATAAAGTATGTCTACTATAGTGTATGTATTTTGTCTCATGGTGCCTGGTTTTTCTTGATGATACTTATTTTATTTGTCGATCTGAGTTATTTGCAAAATTTAAGGTTCTTGCGCTCCATGGATATGGCATATGCAGCTTCCGACCTGATTGTCTCCAGAGCTGGTGCAATGACTTGTTCTGAACTTTTGGCAACTGGAAAACCTTCCATTCTGGTAGTACAAGAATTCTTTTGTTACCAGTTTCTCCATCACTGTATGATCACTGCATACTGTTGTTATAGTTTATAATAAAATGACTACACAAAATAGAGTTTCTGTTCATTGGCTTTGCGAGTCCTCTTTCATCCGAAAATTTTAACAGGTGTAAATATTGGGAGAAAGTTGCTTGACATAAATCATCTTTCTGGATAATCACTTATCTAAATTACCAGAGAAGAACTCAACAAGATTTTGGAGAGCAATCATCATATCTGGAAAGTGTTATGAATGTCATCGTTGCTAGCAAGTTCCACGGTTTTCATCCTTAGTAATCTAATGTTAACCAAAATGCCGTGGTTGGTCTCAAGTGATTTGGGTTCAGAACTAGTGCTAAGTAACTATTCATTCATCAATGGGTAATTTGTTCTCCGATAGATGTAATTTATGCTTTATGTAGATATTTGTGTTCTTTCTGTCTCCCATCGAATACTTGTTTTTCTTCTTCCTTTTTTTTGAGGGTTGGATAAAAAGTGTGAGGACTAAGTGTTGAATTACTCTATAGTAGTAGTTCTCCTCAATCCGTGCAATATTTTTGATATCTAGCCATCAAGTACTTCATGCATGGAAATAACTAAATAATGTAGAGTAAGCAATCTTGCTTGATGTCACATATTGAGTGAACTATACAACTACTAGTTAGATAGCAGTTAAACAATCCTCTCATACAGAGTTTGATGCTTTCATATCTCTGAGCTGAAGTGACATTGATCTCTCGCTGGCTTCGTAGATCCCATCACCCAACGTTGCCGAGGGACATCAGTTCAAAAATGCTTCTTTAATGGCAGATTTAGCGGGAACAAGGATTATAAATGAAGATGAACTCGATTCAACAACCCTCAAAGTGGCAATTGAAGAGATGTTAGGTAAGATGCAACTGGATTGAGATAATTTTTATGGACCTGAAATTAGCAGATGGAGTATGACCAATTTTTTTTTTTTTTTTGCCTCTTTTCAGGAGACGAAAATCAGTTGGCTGTGATGTCAGAGAGGGCTCTCAAAGCAGCAAAGCCTGAGGCTTCGGCAGAGATTTCAAAGCGCATTCTCTCTCTGGTGAACTCATCCCCAAGAACATCACAAGGTTGAGCAAATTTAGCGAAGGAAAACAAGTTGAACATGCAGTAAATTGGGCACTGTCGTACTCATTAATCGCCTAGTGCTTCACTGGTAACACTCAGTGACTCGACTGCGTTAGCATGGCTCTACAGCAACGCTAATAGGGGAGTTTGTTCCATTGTCTTAGGTTTGTTAACTGTCTTGGCCAAGCTAACATTCAGCACAGCCAAATTGCTTGGTGATTTGATCATGGAGAATGAGAGCAAGTCTCTCCTTTTTCAGGGTAGGAGGACCGTGGTCCGCATCCTGTATCAATGAAATTAATTCGGATAAACAGGTATTACTGCCACATAAATGTGGCGAATGCCCGTATAAGCAGAAGTAACTTCCCCTCCTGTCTCTCCTCTCTGTTTCCCAACCCAAGGAAAGAAGTAACTAATTCTTTTGCTGCTGCTGCTTGGTTTCTTTCCTTTCTCATCATCGGCAGCCATCTCAAAATGAAGATCATCTTCTCTTGATTTGGTCATGTGGATCAGTGGCACTTATAATTCTTCTTTACCCGACTCTGGCATACCAAGAAAAGACTTGGGAGTGGGAAACCTGAAGGAACTCACGATTGTCCTCAGGCAATGAGAAACTCTTCGATTTTCAAGGCATTTGTCGGGTGTATCAAGAGGAGATTAGTGCTTTGAAAATTGCAATATTTCTTCATTCAATTAGTTAACGAGAGTCTAGGAACATTTTGCAACGATAGTCATCTTAGTATGATTGCATTGCATGTAGATTCTTAGATTAGCAGATTAGCAGACATTATATGAAATGAGTCCTTCCATGGTCGAAATTCCCTTTCGTGAATGAAGATCTTAATTCATGGTGAAAGATCCTGATCAATGGGGCCACTTTTATCCAAATCAATTTCAATTGAGGAAACTATTCATTTGATATACATAAGTATGTCAATCATGTTCACGGCATGAGACTAAAACTTATCGCCTGTTGCACGTGAGTTCTAAAACTCTCATTTCATACAATTTTTTTTTTCAAAAGCTACACACCGCTTCTCTCTCATTAGGCAGAGCTTATCTCTACCAATGGTGGTAGCCTACCCTCCAAAACCCTACCCCTTTTTGGTGTCTAATAAACCCTAAACCCTTACAGTCTCCTTTCCCGATTGTGACAATGAAATACCCACATTGAACCCATGGAAGACTTAACACTTTTTACCTTTCCACATAATGCTGGAAAACCCCCCATAAATCCTATTTTGCCCGATTCCATTATTGGTGGTTGAAATTGATTGCTCTTTCACAAAAATGGTTCGTGTAGTTTGTAATCCTTGCTTTGGGTCTCGTTTGAATCTTCATCTCTACTGCAGTCGTCTGTTTTTTTTTTTTTTAACTCAGTTGGATGAATGTAGTCGAAACTAGTGGTTCTGGTCCATCCCTTGCGATCTGGCCTCGCATTGTCTTCTATTTCTAAGATGGAGTAAATGGGGGAATCTAGAGGGCTGGATAATTGCCTAGCAATACTTTGTCAAAGATTGGGTAATCTAAGGACGGAAGTTGATGCCCTACCACGAGAAAGAGTGATTTATGAGGAGATTCTGGATGAATGTAACTGTACAGTGTTTGGGAAGTTGCATTCAGGAGGCAACATCAACTATCAAGCATTTCTCAATACAATGAAGAGAGTGTGGTGAAAGTGCTAGTATGAACACCTAGAGGGAGGTGAATAGGTGTTTAAAAAAAGTATTGGCAAATAAATGCGGAATAAAATAAATCTCAAGCAAAGTCTGAATAAGGATCGAAGTTTGATAAGCGAGCCACCGGAATTCTGGTAAATGTTCAGAATCTATTATGCGATGGAACATACTTCTTAAATAACCTGTAAGTATGCAATAAACTTAAATAAGAAGAGTTAAGAAAGAGAATGTTGCACATGAAATTTATAGTGGTTCGAATTAGATCAAGCCTACGTCCACTCTCCCACACTAACAGCCTTCTGGTTGGATTCCACTATGTGATTAACAAGAGATTACAACTTTGAGTGAAAACACTCAATGATAGATCACACTCTCTCACTAAGTCACTCTTTTGGTATTTCTCTCACGATCACAAACATTTAAGCTCACTAAAGACAGGTGTATGATCGAAGTTTGCTCAGACTTTGGAACTATAAATTCTACGCTCCGTTTCTTACTTGTTCATCATTCTTTGATCTCCTTAAATACTCATCCACTTCCAAACTAGCCGTTGGACAGTATCTAGATAATCGTCTTCCAATCTACCCATTGGACAGATCTGTATCTAGAAGATTTGGTAACTGTTGAGTGATAGAAGTAGAATCTCAAATTGATTTTGATCGCCTATACAAATAAAATCTTGGTTTCCATAAGCAGAGTTTCTTCATATAGAAAGTCATTGTTTTCAAGATCCAATTGCCAATCAATTAGATTGAGTCAATCAAATCTATCTTGATGTATAATCCAAACCAGATCACTAGCCGTTATATGTTTGGGGCTTGTATTACATTCTGTCAAGTTGTTTTGTTCTGAATATGTGTCTCGTTCTGAATTTGCTACATTTTGAACTTGTGTTTTGTTCTGGACCTTGTCACGTTTTGTATGTAAATTTTGAGAGTGTTCTGTCGAAAGGAAAGTCTAAATGTCTTTCGTTTGAAGTAGAGTCTGAGTGTCTTCCATCTGAAATAGATTTTACAATCTAGACGTAAGTCTGAACATAATATGCTTATGAATATATTTAGCCTCAAGGTTTGTACACAGTCTGAATAAGTTCAGTTTCAGCATATAGTCTTTATGGTTTTTCCAAATATAAACTTTGATAATATCATTTACACATTTTATCATCTGCATAGTCTGTTACTCAACCATTAAACACGTTAGTAGCCTTTAATTTATTTTGTCATTTTCAAAACATCATAAAGGATTTCCCTAACACGTGGAAGGTAGATTCAGTTACCTCTACGTAGCGAGAATTGGGTATATTATCCTTCACCTTTGGTTTTGAGATGGATAAAGAAAGAGTGTTAGTGAACAACCCATGGTCTTTGCGAGCAATTTACTAATCCTTAAACCATGGGAACCCGACAAACTTGCCCAATGTTATAAATTCACCAACTGTGCTTTTTGGATTCAAGTTCATGGCCTCCCTATTGAATGTTGTTCTGAGGAGGTAGTTTCCCACATAACTCAAATCTTAGGTTGTATTCAGGAAGTTAAAGTAGAAAAAAAAGGAGTGACATTTTAGAAAGCAGGAAGGGCAAGGGTAGTTCTAGACTTGGATACTCTATTAAGCCCAGGAACTTACATAACCTAGGAGATGGAAATGTATGGCTGGATTTTAAGTATGAAATGTTACCTCGCTTTTGCTACTTTTGTGGTAAAATTGGGCATTTTGCGACTAATTGTGTTGAAGTTCCCTTTGATGAAGCCAAATATGAAGAAAAGAGTTCGAATCGATTTGGGCATTGGCTAAAAGTAGAGGCCAAATAGACTAGTCCATTTTGGCAAATTTTTTATGGTGATAGTGTGGAAGATAATGAGGAAGAACAAGTAGCTACTCACACACTAGCCCAAAACACCCAAATAGTTATTTTTATGGGGAAGTATATAGCAAGAACCGAAAATTAAAATGGCACAAACTGACCTTACCATTCGAGGTGACCAAGAGGAACAACAGCAAGGCATTGGAAAATGTCCAATGAGTGTTGAGGAGGCAGGACGATAGAAGTTGCAGGTTGAGAAATCTCCGTCCTTGCTAAAAAAAGAAGGGTAAAAAAAACCAAGAGGGCTTTAAAGTGTTCGCCAGTAAAGAAATTAAAGAGGTACAATCCTTATAACTCTACCCCTATAGAGTTGCCTGAATTTGATGAATCTAAACTTCAAGAGACAATTATTAGTATTTTGGATGTTACCGCAAGATAGGCTTTGGTGGTTAAACCTAACAAGCCACCGGGTTACAAATGAAGATATTGTGTTGGAACTATCAGGGTTGGGCACGCCATGGACAGTCCAAAACTTGCGAACCATTATAGCTCAAGAAAGACCCGATTTGGTTATGTTAATGGAGACTAAAAACCAAGAAAATGTGATTTCTTGTATTAAAAGACAACTGAAATTCAAATATAGCTTTGTGGAGAACCCAATAGGAATCGCAGGGGGTTTAGTGACTCTAGAGCGAGGGAGTGGTAGTTACAGTAGAATTAGCTTCCCAGGAAATGTTAAATTTGGTGTGTGAAGATTATCACAACCGGAACAAAATACAGCTCACTTGTATTCATGCTCTCAATCTTTTTCGGGAGAGATTAAACTTGTGCGAAAAAAGAAGAAGAGGCAAATGAGTGTATCGGATGCTTTACTGTGGGTTTGTTTGGGGGATTTTAACGAAGTTTTCTATCACTAAGAAAAATGTGGGAAATAGAATGGCTGAAAACTATCGTATGCAGGCTTTCCAAAAATGCTTAAATAAGTGTTCGTTGATGGAAATAGATTGCAAATGGTGTGCTTTTACCTAGTCAAACAATAGGAAATGGGCTGACCTTGTTAAAGAGAAGTTGGATAGGGTGCTATGCAATTTAGATTGGAGGCTCATGTTCCCTCAAGTAGAAGCATATGCTCTCTTAGCTATTAGGTCTGATCATAGCCCTTTATTACATGCGTGTAGTGCTTAACCTATTAAGAAAAAAAAAGTATTTTGATTTGAAGCCTTTTGGATTGATGATGTTGAATGTAGAAAGGTTGTAAAATAATCACGGCAATCTCCTAGTCTAGATGAAGCTGGTTTGAGGGACAAATTGAAGGCTGTAACCCATGCTTTGTGGGAATGGAGCAAATAGAAATTTCCAAACAGCCATCTTCGTATTAATGCCCTCAAGTCGGAGTTACAATTCCTAACAAATAGTGTAAACTAGACTCAAAACCCTAATCAGACTTGGCTCTTAAAGGAGGAAGAAGAGATGAGATGTTTTGGGGGTTAAGATCCAGAGTAAATTGGTTGAGATGAAGAGATAAAAATACGAAATATTTTCATGCAACAACTATCTAAATGAGACCAAAAAAAAGAAAAAAGAATTACTATGCTGAATGATACAGAAGAGCTTTGGATAAGGGACAAACAACATCTTTAGAACCTCACCATCTCATTTTTTAGAGATTTATACACCTTGGTAGGGCCTAGAAATTGTCAACCAATACTAGATCAATGCCCCACATTAGATGGAGATGATATAAATGCATGTCTTGTGGCGGAAATATCCATGAAAGAAGTTCATGATGCTATTTTTCAACTAGGTGCACAAAAAGCTCCAGGTCTAGATGGCTTAAATGAAATATTTTATCAACACTATTGGGATGTAATCAATAGGGACATCTTTGAAGAAGTTAGGGGTTTTTTTTTCACTCAGGGGTCTTAGAACCAGCCCTAAACATAACCCATATAACCCTTATTTCGAAGACACCAAATCCATAAAAACTTGATCAATATCGCCATATTAGCCTTTGCAACTTTGCATACAAGATTATATAGAAGATTATGGCAAATAGACTTAAAAGATGACTGTCGATACTGATTTCAGGGGAACAAAGTGCTTTCGTTAGTGGGAGACAAATTTAGGACAAATATATATGGTACATGAGGTGCTACATCAGCTAAGAATGAGGAAAAGGAAAAAGCATTTCCAAGCAGTATTGAAATTAGATATGCAGAAAGCTCATAATAGAGTGGAATGAGATTTTCTTGAAAGATATTTATGAAAAATGGGTTTCTGTAAAAAAATGGATCACCTTGGTTATGCACAACGGTCACTTTTAGTATCAATTTTAATGGGGAACCTCTTCCATATTTCAACCCTTCTCGAGGCATTAGACAAGGGGACCCGTTATTACCCTATCTCTTTATCCTAGTAGCAAACTGTTTGTCTTTTTTGATAGGGAAAGCTCTAAACAAAAAGAGTATAAAAGGAATCCAGCTGAACATGTTTTGTCCCACCTTGACCCATTTATTATTGGCAGATGACTCTATATATTTTTTTGATGGGACCATTCGGGAATGCCAAAATGTCTTAGCTGTTTTAAATCAGTACTGTTATGCATTAGGACAAACTATAAATCTGAACAAATAAGGTATTTTCTTTAGCAAAGATTGCTCTCAACTATTGAGGGACAACATGGTAAGAGAATTAAGAGTTCTAGAGCTAAATCGAACAAGAAAATACCTAGGTATCCCCTCTGACTAGGGAGCCTCCAAGAGACAGATGTTTGCATGGATATTGGATCGAATAAACATGAAATTGGAAGGATGGAAGGAACAAATCATATCAAAGGAGAGCAAGGAAATTCTCCTGAAGTTGGTCATGCAGGCATTACCACAGTATGCAATGTCAGTTTTCAAAATCCCAGCATCAATTTCTAGAGCAATTGAGAAAAAAATAGCCAAATTATGGTAAAAAAATAGTGAAACAAAAGCTGGTTTGCATTGGAAAAAATGAGAAATCCTTAAAAACAAAAAAGATAGGGGAGGAATGGGGTTCGGGGACTTACTTATTGTAAACAAGGCCCTATTGGGTAAACAAGCCTAGAGATTGGTTAAAAATCTAGAGGCATTATGGAGCAAACTCATAAAAGGGCTATATTTCAGTCGAAAAGACTTTTGGCATGCTGAGAAAGGAACCAAGCCTTCATGGGGATGGCAAAGCCTAATTATGAGTAAGGATGAGATACTGAACTCTAGAGGTGAGCGGTTCCCGGTTCCGGTTCGGTTCCGTTTGGAACCTGGAACCTACCCTCGGGTACAGGTTCCTTATTTTTTGGAACCTGGAACCTACCCGTCAGAATCAAGAACCTGGAACCTACCCTGTTACAGGTTCTAGGGTCGGTTCCAGGTTCCAACAGGTTTTTTTTTTTTTGTTTTTTCATCAAAGTTGGTCACAGCCTCTCTTCCGTTCCAAAAAACAGAATAATTTTGTTAGTATCACGGGCAACAACTTCTGGAAACACAACACTAAATGAAAAAGAACTTACAGGCCTACAATTTCTAGATCAACTAGAGAGCAGCATACTGATAAAGCCGTACAAAGTGATGCACTATCGATTCTTTCAATGTTGTACAAGTGCAATCTTCTCAATAATATAATTGAGGAAAGAAGAAAGGCAAAAATTAGGGTTCAATTGCAGCGTGAGCAACACAAGGTCCAAGAAATCATAATTCAATATACCCTGCAACACTACCATCAGCACTCAAAGGATTTTGATGGTGTGGGACTTGATAATTTTGGCTATACACTGTTCATTCATGGAACCAACCCAGAATGCAATTCATAGTCACACCACACCATCAAAATCCTACTACCTTAACTCTCATAGCAATATCAAATCAGAATGTAAAGCTGCAGAATGCTCGGTACTTAGAAGCACCATGAGCACAAGAAGCATTTTTTTTCTTTTTTCAGTGGAAGCAGAGTAGAAAACAACTAGCAACACACTTAGGTTAAAATTCAGAGAGACAGAAAGTGGACATATGCTGTAAACACGATGCTTGCTTACCATTGATGGACTTTTCGGACTATCCTTCCCTTTGCTTCATCAGGAGCAGGATTCTGCTCGAGGTTCTTTTCTTTCTCTTCAGTAGTACCTCCAAATGATTTTTCAACATCCTTGAGCACAGCCACCCATCTTATAAGTAACTGAACTCTTTCAGGACCTCTATACGTAATAGCAACATCTTCCAATCTTTTGATTGTATTCTTGACACTCTTAAAATTCCGAGGCTCCTAAATGTTCAATGCAATTTGAATAAGTTAAACTGCGAAGAGGCCCCTCCTAAGTTTCCCAAAAAAGAGATACCAAACTAGTTCAGGACATCAATTACCACTGCAAGCTTAAAGGGAAACAATCAGGATGCTATATAAATGACAGTAACAATAATAGTAACAATATCTAATTAACCAGGACGGCCGAGCGAGTGAAGGCGGTGGCGGTTCGGAGCAACAACGGCTCGAACGGCCGAGCGAGCGGCAGCAAGAGGTGGTGATGGTGGCTTGGGGACGGCGGCAGTGGCTCACGGCGGCGAGGAGCGGCGCGGACGGCGCGACAACTCGTCGGGCTCAACGGCAAGACGGCTCGTTGGACGAGCGGTGGGTGGTGGTGATTCGGTGGCCAAGAGGTGGTGGTGAGTAGGGCGTGGGGCAACGGTGTGGTGGAGGAAGAAGAAGAAGAAGGGGTGGGGTTTTGGCCGAGAGAGGGGGAAAGAGGAGAGAGAGAAGAAAAGAAAAAAGTTGGGGACATGAAGTGACGCGAGGAAAAAGGGGAGAAAAGAAAGAGAGGGAAAAAGAAAGGGAAATGGGGGAAATCGTGGGTGCCTTAGGGTTTTTTTTAAAAAATCTAACCGGTTTCGTAGGTTCCGCCGGTTCCGGTTCCCATAGGAACCGGAACTAGAACCGGGAATGCCAGTTCCCAAAAAAGAAGAACCGGGAACCGGAACCGGAACCGGAACCGGTCTCTTAGGAACCGGGAACCGAACCGGACCCTCCGGTTCCCGGTTCTACCCGGGAACCGTGCTCACCCCTACCGAACTCAGTGATGTGGTCAATCGGGAATGGAGAAAAGGTCAATATCATAACAGACAAATGGCTGAAGAAATGACTAATCGGGGGGCCTGAAAATAGAAATGATCCACAAAAGGTTTATGAATTGATGAATTTTGAAGAGAAGAGGTGGAATGACCAAGTCATAAAAGACCTCTTCGACAAACATACCACTCAGGAGATCTTTGCTATTCCTATCAAACAACAAATACCTAATGATGAATTAGTATGGACATGAACTAAAAATGGGACTTTTACGGTCAAAAATGGCTACAACAATCTTAGAGAAGAGACGACAGTCAAGGCAATAATTGAACATCCATCTTACTTCTACCAACCACCAAAAGCACTATAGAATATGCAAATCAGCCCTAAAGTCAATATATCTAATGGAATGTCTGTCAAAACGCTATCCCATCCTAGGAGAACTTATGGAAAAGAAATATATTACCCGATCCCGTTTGCAAGCTTTGCTGAACAGAAGTGGAAATAGCTGAGCATATCTTTCTCCTCTGCCCTTGGACCGAATAGGTATGGGATAACCCAGAAATCAAATTACAAATAGTTAAGCACAAAATTACTTGAATGGATGCATGGTTGGCGCATTTTATAGCGAAAGGCACCAACTTACCCTCCTTGGAAGCGATTTCAAACATTCTTTGGCAAATTTGGAAGGGCTGCAACAACTTTACATTTTGGGGAAGCAAGCTGAATGCTTGCAACATTGGAGGATCTAGCTTGATTTCAGCATAAAAGTTTTTAAAAATGGAGCGTTCAACGCACTCAAGCAGGAACGATAGGGGAAAACAACTCACCTCAAATTTGGGTTCCTCCAGCAGTGGGCACGCTTAAAATCAACATCGACGGGTCGCTTGGTGTGGGGTCGACGGAAGGAGCTATCGTGTGCATTGTCTGATACCACACTTGCGCCCTTGACTCACCAGGTCTGTTTGAGCGGCTTCAACTGCTCAACTGGAAATCCTAGCCCTTTTGGAAGCTCTAAAGTACATCCGGTGCATGAAGATGAAATCTGCTTATGTGGAAACCGACCATCTAGATCTGGTACGGTCCCTCAAAGCCACTGAAGACTTCAACTGGGAAGCATGTGCACTCTTGGCAGCGTGCAAAGATCTTTTAGCAAATCTACAGTTTGTGGGCCTTGCTTTCTATTCTAGAACCGCAAATTCAATTGCGGACTGGGCCACGCGTGAGCATAGAAAAAAAGCTTTACCGCCCGATTGGCTTTCTTCTCCTCCCCCGGGCCTTTGGGCATTATTATGTATTGACGCCCTAGTCTTGGGCGCTACTAGAACTACACCAACTATGATATAAATAAAAGATATGCTTTCGACCAAAAAATAAAAATCTCTGAACTCGTCATAGTCATCCACTTTAGTTGGAAGGAAAATCTGGGTGGTCTTTTTTAATTGACAGCCATGTAGGGTCGAGAAAAATAAAAATAGTCACTCAACATTTTCCATCCACATAACACCGACTGAGTTGATTGAAGGAGTTTAGAGCATCGAAGTTGTAAGTTTTAAGACCTAAATACATGAAATGAAAGTTTCAGGTTGTTAAATATATTACCATGAGAAATTTAAAGATTTATTTTGTATTTGTCCCCACATGATTACAAAGATAGGAAGTTGCCATAGACTTTGTGTAGTTAATGATGATATCTTTGAACTAGTTCAGACATTCAACCTTATATTAGAAGCAATTGGGAAAATAAATTAAAGGAAATGACGTAAATGGTCTGTGAATTTTTATCTAAAAGGCAATGTTGTCCCTTTGTTTAATGTCATTGAATTATATAAAAATGTTCTATGTTATTGAATGTTTATGTGAGATTTATTGCTAACTGTTCCAGAACCTTAAGCTGTTATATGAAAATCATGAAAATTTAATTGGAAAGGCAAATGGAGTATAGAAAAATTCGAACTCGGACCCACATTGAATAAATTTAAAATTTAAGAATGATATTACATATTAGTATTAAATTCAGAGATAACATTGAACAAATTAAAAGTTTAAGGACGATATTGCATATTGAGTTAAAGTTAAGGGACTGTTTGTATAATTATCCTATAAATTAATCATAAGAGAGCAATCACTACTTAAGTAAGATTAAATCATTCAACCAAAAATGACTTGATAGAGTAAGTTGAGAGCTAAAATCAGAATTCAAAACATTAAATAACTCATCAGCATCCAAAAATAGATCAAAATTATTAGATTTACACGTTGGACATATCATTTTTGTTGATATAACTAGAATTTGAGGGCAATGCCACGATTAATAATTATCTAAAAAATCATTTTATATGTGTCCCTATATATATATATATTATGTTCTTTATTTAAGATGATATATATTATACATCCAATATAATTTTAGTATTTTTCTCTAATAAATAGGTTATCTACTAAGCTTTAGATGAGATGACTTTGATAAAACCAAGAACCACTGTAAAACCCTAGACAGCCAGAGAGAGAGAGAGAGAGAGAGAGAGGAGGAGAGAGACAGCCATGAACAGAGTACTAAGAAATGCTTCGTTCTACGCACGAGGCCTCCTCCTTCTTCGCGCCCCGCCCTCTAAACCCGCCGGCGCCGCCCTAAGCCCCTCGCCCTCGCCGTTCTCCGAGTGGGCTCGTCCTCTGCCCCGGTTCTACTCCTCCGAGAACGGTTCGTCCGGCGAAACCCCCCCAACCGCCGCTCCCGAGGCGGGTCCGGCCAACCCGCCGGAGGCGAAGGAGGTCGCCGTCGATGCCGCGGCTGAGAAGAAAGAGGCCGCTCTTGTCGATGTCAAGAACGTCAGCAATAAAGGTGAGATCTTGGGGCCTGCTTTCGATTCAGTTTGTGAGATTCCCATTGGATCTTCGGGTTATACTTTCGTTCAATCGGGCCTGCTAAAGGTCGCATTTTGCGTTCCGCACATCGTTGGAAATCGGATTTGGTCGTAGCTAAAATGTCCTGGAAGAATGTAGCTTTGTCATTACATATGCTGTTGTTCCTGATTCGGATTGCGTTCCGGCTATTTGTTAAGATTCGATGCTCCGCAATGTTCCGTATTTCTGATCCCGTAGCCTTGTGGGTCATCGCCTTTTGAATGAATTCTGCAAGTTGCTCTGTTGGAGCGGTGGTTTACCAGTTATTCCTTATCTCATTCTTTTGTTTAATGTTTAGAGCTAAAGATGAGCATAGAGAAGTACTTCAATGGAGATGAAGAGGCCCTGCCGTCCATCCTGGAAGCAATCCTGCACAGGAAGTTGGCGGGGAAGCACGCGGAGACGGATGACGAGTTGACGGAGGAACTCCAGATGCAGCCTATTGATGATGTTAAGGACACCGAGTTTGAATCCGATTTTGAAGATCTTTACCAGACAGATGAGGAAGTTGAGAACCTGTACAATGCGAGAGACATTGTGATGAAGAGAATGATGCAAGATGAGTACTTCAATATGGACGACAAGAAGTGGGACGACATGATTGAGGAGGCGGTCAGGCATGGTTACTTGAGGGACACCAAGGAGTGTGAGGAGGTTTTAGAGGACATGCTTTCTTGGGATAAGCTTCTTCCAGGTTTGTTTCTGTTCTTCGGTTCCGAAGTGCTTGACATTGTGTGAAAAAAGTCAAAGCAGATGCAGACATAACTCTAACTGAATGGATCGCTAGAGTTAACAGTTCAGTGCAAGCCAGAGTGAAGAATAAGTACAATGTTAATATGCATGATATTTTTTACTTTTGGCTTGGAGTTAACTGGATCAGAATTTTTTCATGCGTACTCTTATTTTACTTTGAAAAGGAGACATGCCTTTTAGTTGTTCTTAAGACTCCCTGCTTCATGGATGGCACTCTCCTTAGTTTTACACTAAGGTCGTGAATGTGGTGATGGAATTATGATCTTTGGAGCCTCATTTATTTCTTTCTTGCTTTCATAGCTCATTTCAAGTTGGTTACGTGATTCTCCTTTTTATCGTCTATCGCACTTCTGATATATTTTAAGTTGCAGCTGTCTTGCTGGATTTCTTTCTCAATGAAATGCTTTTGCAGATGATATGAAGAAAGAAGTAGAAGAAAAGTTCAATGAGTTGGGAGATATGTGTGAGAGAGGTGAGCTTCAACCTGAAGAAGCTTTCGAACAATTTAAGAAGTTTGAAGATGAGATGGTGATGAAATATGCAAAGATGATGGAAAAGGAAGTCCCACAGTTTGATGAGACTGCTGTACCAGATAAGAAAAAAGATTTGGATGACCCACCAGGTGAGGGACCAATACTTCGTTGGCAAACCCGTGTAGTGTTTGCTCCCGGTGGTGATGCGTGGCATCCAAAGAATAGGAAGGTGAAAATGGCTGTGACTGTTAAAGAGCTTGGTCTTTCAAAGTATCAGTTCCGGCGGCTGAGAGAACTTGTTGGAAAGCGGTATAATCCAGGGAAAGACGAGCTCATGATCACCAGTGAAAGGTAATGTTAAGTAAGAAAAGATATGTTTAATTGTGTGGTTATTATACATACCATGGCCATTAACTATCAAGAAATGGTGCTTTCCTTATATGGAGACGACTGTTCTCTTACTATATTTTGGGTGATGGCTCTATGTTTCTGCATATTGCTTCTTTTGTTAAGGACTATCAGCTAGACAAATGTCGGTCTCTTGTGGAGTTATGACATAATCATGTTCACACGGACTTGCATCTCATTGTTTAACTAATTTAAATGGATAAATTTGTGTAGTTGCACCTTTTTCAGGACCTGGGCAACTTGCATAATCCTTTGCTGATCTAAACGTTCCTTTCTCGCCATTGCAGGTTTGAGCACAGAGAAGAAAATAGAAAGGATTGCCTTCGGACTTTGTTATCTCTCATTGAGGAGGCTGGTAAAGCTAATAAGCTGGTGGATGACGCCCGAGCTTCGTATGTCAAGGACAGACTAAGAGCAAACCCTGCATTCATGGAAAGGCTACGTGCCAAGACAGAAAAGATGAGGGCTTCAAGTACTGTGGCAGTGTGATATTTTGATCCACAGTGGCTATTTTAACCTATTTTAAATGGCCATTGGTCGATGAAATTCCTTGAAAAGAACCGGTCTTCTAATTCTTTTTCAGTTTAGAGATGATTATGTTAATAATCTGGCTTAATGTCTCTGAAGTTGCTGGAGAAGCCACTCGGACGGTTTAGCTGCTGGTTGACTACTTTCTGACAAGTTGATTGCAGCTTCCAGATGCAAGCTTCAATTCGATTCTCCTTCTGGTAGATTTTGGGCGTAATTTCGCCGGCTGTTGGCGGGCAGTTTGACAGCTATAGGCATTCTAAATGAGATTGTGAAAAGCCTCTTTAGATTGTGGACAATTCGTACGTGGAATGTTCGCAATGCTCTTTGTAAAATAGTCAGTGAATTTAGAGACTCAGCTTTGCCCATTGTGGTCTGAATTATGCTGAACTGCATATGAAAGAATCGGATCGACCAATGGAGACCATCCAAGAGGCTGGTCCACGTTGCTTCTTTTTTCTTAATTACTGTTCTCAAGTGAACTTTTTATTCATTTATTATACTTTCCGTTTCATCAAATTTGATTTTTACTGAGCTGTAACAAATTTTGCAGACACCCTTTACCCACATATTTACATGCTTAGTTACTTTGAAACTAAAAGAAATTAATTCTTCCTGTTGGGTCCGAAGCTTCTGGCGCCGTCGGACCATTGTGTCCTTGTGGTCGTATGAGCACGAATCTATCGGGTTTTCTTTTCTTTGACTGGCCCTCTGGGAATCTTGTTGAGAAATTGCGCATCAAACCTTCTGTAAAGCCTCCATATCTCCCTTGCCATCCTGCCCACCAGCATGTCAACTTCTTCCTCGAACCGGTCGTACAGGAAGGGCAACGTCTCCATGCAGAAAAGCCCTGATATCGACATCAACCGAGCCATATCGGCAACCGTTAGCACAAGATCTCAAATTCACGGGTAGATGAGATAGATCTTACCCAAATAGAGGAGGTTCAAGAAACTGAAGCAGCTTCCGATCACGGACAACACGTAGAGAACGGTAATTGCCTGAGGGAAATAATGAATTGCTTCAGTGCTTCTAATTGATATCGAAAAGGAATTCAAGGAAGAGTACAGAGTTCTTCGAGTTCGTACCAATATGAATTGACCAAAGTCTCTCCCGCTTGCGATGTCGATCAGATTCGGCATGAGCTGGTTGAATCTTCCGTGAAAGGTTGAAGCCACATAATCAAACGTAAATCTGAACTGTGGGATCTGGGGAGCTTCCCTGAAAAGATTAATTAATCAAGTTAGGGAATGATTAGTCTAAGCGGGATCTTGTGGGACGATTCTGAGATGATTATGGTATTGCAAATGAGGTCAAGAGAAGCACCAGTTGAAGATCTCTTCGGCTTTGTGCACTATAAAGGTCACCAGCATCGCTGTGATGGAGATATGACACAGGAGGGTCACGAAATTGTACTCCGCGACCTCGAACAGAAACCATATCAACGTCGTCCCGGCCAAAAGCGCCGCCGAGACGTTTCTGTTCCTCCACAGCAATATATCTGCCACTGCATGGTCAAAAGGCCGGCAAAAAATCACGGAGCGATACACGAGGATCCAAGACCTTGATGCAGGACAACAGGAGCAAAGACGCTGGGGGGAACAACTTATTGTGGAGAGGCTAATGAGAAAAACCTAGTCAACCTCTGATACTTCCCTCAATACTCACAGGCAGATTGAGTGCTTTTCTATGTGATCCGCTGATAGAGATGAAGGTAAGGATATAGATTGATAACATTCAAGTATGATAAAACTTGTCCTGAAATAATCAAGGTTTTATGCGGCAAATTTCTGTGAGAACCTTATATAAGACGACTGAAAAAAAGCCTTAAATCGTTCTTTTGTTCAGTAGCTTTTCCTGAGAATATAGAACGAGAATGCATGCTCGGCAAGAACTCTCGGTGAGATCTCAAAACACTAAATATGCCCTATCAAGTATAGAGGTACTTGTAGTCGCTGGCTACCTGGGCCTCCGCCAAGCACTTCATGTATCGACCTTGTACGACCGAACAGTTTTCCCGGTGGAATGTCGGCATCAAAATCGGATTCGTAAACCGGCATCTTTTTCAAGGAGTTGGGATGAGTTTGATTTTGTCTAGGGATGTGACGATATATTACAATCCAGCTGTGTTATATATGAAGCACAATGATTCTAAGCTTGATAGGAAAGTAAACTTAGTAATAAAAGAGGCAAGGAATGCCTTTAGAGTTTGGTCTTTGAACTTAGCTTTGCATGTCCGCTACCCTGAAAATTATTCTATCGTGTTAGATGGCCTCTAACTTTGAAAAACGCCATCTCTTTTGTGCCTAGGTTATATAAGAAATTGAGAAGGAAGCACCAAAAGAGAATAATGAAAAAGGCTTATAAAGACCCAACAAAAGGTTCAAGCAAGAAACAAGCATAGTTTTGACACCGAAACCAGGGGCCAAGGCAAAAAGCTATTTGAGGTGCTAACTTGATGGATAAGTCACATGTCAAGAAATTATGGAAGTGCACTCAAATTTTGCGTGCCGGTATTTTTTGTGTTAATAAGAATGGAGAGGTGATTGGAACAAGAATACTAGTATATATACTTCAAAAGATGTGATTGATATCAATCCAAACGTTACACCTTCAACAAGGGGCATCAAATCTTCTGTTTTACACTCTTTTTGCAATGATTATTATAATGTTGGATGACATTTTTCAGTCTAAAATACATGTAAAAATTCATGAGAGAGGCAGCAAAAGAAATTCGGTAGAGCATGAGTTACTGTGCATTAGGGTAGCAGTTTCTACATGATCTTCAAAAAGAGCTATTCATAAGAAAAGAGGGAGCACCGACAAAAGAAAAGAAAAGTGTGAACGGGTTTGCCTTAACCTGGGAGTGAATTGTTCTTTGTACCCATATGGTGTGATTCTTGTCCTCAAGTCTCTAACGAATCTACAAGATTGCTCCAGGGATAAGGGGGCAAAAAAACAGTTTTGCTTTCCATGTTTCTGTCTTTTCTACATCTTTTGTCGTTGAAAGTACCTATCAATGTCCAAAATTCCAAAATTTGTTCGATACATGCACATCTGACATGGTTTTCACTGTTTAAAAAAGAACTTTTGAATTTTTTATCTTCTTTTTCATCAATTTGGTTATAATTTCTTATTAGATTTCTGACCTATAACGACGATTCACATTTTCCAAATATATTTATAAGCCCTATTTTTAGCGTGCACAAATTAACATTTGATTGTGTGCACGTTGTTATTTTCATCTCGTTTTACTTGCATTTGATCAATTAAGTTGATTTAAGAATTTTTTTTTTTGGGGAGGGGGTGGTGGGTTTTAAAGGGTGCTTCAATAATGGTTTTTAATGGTGAAAGGATGAATTGGATCGGCAATTGCCGCTCAAAGCTTTCCTCTGCGTGAGTTTCTTTAGTGAGGAAAAAAAGTGTGGCAAGAGTCAAAATTAGAGTGCTTGATATCATTGTTGGTGGGCTCCCCTAATGATGATCCACTCCACCTTTTGAATTGCATGCTTGCTCGTTCAATAGGGTTCAATCACTCCCTTAATGATTGTCTTCTCGAGACAGTGGCCTTACAATGATTGCACTCCCATCAGCAAATTCAACAGAAGCCACTTCCTCTAACAATATCGAGATTCTTCACTAAATTCACCAAATCGAACTATAATAAACGGATCGATTTCCAATTATACATGACACAATAATATAAAATTCAAGTCTGGTTGTACTCTAAACGTCAGATGAAATGAAGCAATGTGGCTGGGTGATTAAAAGACATGTCTTTAAGCACTTTCTGCTAGTAAAGAAATTTTGAGTACAGCTTCCAACAAAAGGCTACACATTCACAACATATTTCTTTGAATCGATGTGGCTATGGCTAATGTGAAAACTGCCAGCTCAGAGGCAGACAGTGGACTTTATCCTCCGATCATTACAGAAGCAAGCAATTCTGTGCCGGGCCTTCGCAATAGAATACATTAATAATGAAAAGCTAATTGATGATCATCATATAGAATGATCTCTGGTACAACATGTATATATGGGCGAACCAGTGATGAGGAACTCGCCATGATTGCCCAAATTTACTCATAGCAGCATCACCGAAAGCACAAGAATGGTGCTTAAAAGCTGCCTCCACGCTTCCATGCTTGGCCATCATTACTAAGGTAAGTCAACTGCTTCACATTGAGCGGGGTTTACTTGCAATTTTTTTCTTTCTTTTTCTTTTTTTCATAGATAGCGTTTCAGGAGTTACTGGAAAAAAAAAGGGTTTTCTCTATCATTTATGGTTAGAGAGCCATATGGGAAAATGGCACCTCCTCAATTCACTTAGGATATCTTTGTTCTTTAATAATATGATTTGCAATTCAGCAAATTATGCTTTACTGTTGCAAGTAGATCTTTGCCTTTTCCAAGTACATTTGCAAAGACTGAAATTGGAAGGGAACAGGTAACCTTAAAGGAACTCTCTTTTTTATCCAGGTAGACGACTTTCTGAAAAATGATCACATTGTTCCATCCTAAATATAATTAGATTAGACTGTGCGGCCGACAAATCTCTCCGGAACTTTATTACTCTTGTTATTCTTATTAAGCTTTTAATGGCTTTTCAAAACAATAGATAAGGATTTACTGCTTTCCAGAAAGTGGGAAAAAAGCCAAGACGCTTTAGGTATTCCCCTCAACAACTAGTTAGTGTTTTCCATCGTGTTTTTTATGCTATCATGATCATATTCTTTTGCTGGGTTCAGATAGGAATCACCAAAACCAACTAATGAGCCGAGTTTGCATTAGCAGGAGGAGGTAAGCAATTTATCGGATTTCAAGCAAATTGTCCAAGAACTGGTATGGAACAGTACCAATACTTTACTCCAGCCTACCCATTGAAGTTGAAAAACTTCCATGGACACAACTTACATTGCCACAAACAGCTACGATCGAACACGTATCTGTTCACGCACAGCTGAGAAAGTAGAATTTGAAATTCTCCAAGATCACTTGTCAACCCATTCTTTCCTGCGCTACTACCACTTGGGAGTGGAGCAATCAATTAATTATCCTCCTTTTGCCCAAACTGAATCTACCAAAAGCAATGGCCAACCAAAGGATGTCTCTTTCTTTATCTTTTCTCAACTAACAAAGCAGATCAACCCATGTGAAAATTTTCAGCTTTTCTTCCCACCCTAACTGGGGTAAAACATTTTTACTTTTTACCGGTATTTTCTCTATAAATAGAGAGGATACTTCAAGCCAACACCTCACACACTAAACCAACCACATCTCTCTCTCTCTCTCTCTCGCTGAAGCACGCACCAAATGAAGACACCATCCATTGTGTTCTGCTCTTTGCTATTGCTGCTTCTAGCTGAAATGCAGATCACTATGGCGGTAACATGCAAACCAACAGAACTTAGCTCGTGTGCTAATTCCATTGTGTCATCGACTCCACCATCTAGACTATGCTGCACCAAAATCAAGGAGCAGAAACCCTGCCTTTGCCAGTACCTCAAGAATCCCAGCCTGAAGAAGTTTGTGAACTCTCCTAATGCCAGGAAGGTTGCTAGTACTTGTGGAACTCCGTTTCCCAAATGCTAAGACAGTTATCATGGAGCCTGTTTTCTTTAAAAGCATATTACCTGGACCTTATTATGTAGTGGAAATCTGAGTTGAGACTAGGCGGTAATGTACTCATGTCCTAATGTGGTTTTCAATATATATCAGTCTGTGTGGAGGCACTGCTTGTGATGCAATAAAGTTGGTCATCACCACATGTACTGATTTCCAGTTTTTAGTGCTTCTTCCATGTATTTCTTGCCCATCTGCCGTTCATTCATGTACTTCCTGATCTATGGAAAGTTTCTTAGTAAGGAGTTAACAAATACCAAGCACATAGATAAGCAAAATATAAACAGTGTATGATCAAAGTTGTGTACAACTGGTGCTTCCTGATCACTAAGAAGGAACTTCTGTCCATGAGTTACCAATTACCAACCACGGCATATGCTATTCTCATATCAGGTGACCCGACCCCAATTGAGTGCTAGCAAACCTTCTTCAATATGGCTGGTTTCTCAATACGACAGCTTCAGTTGCTTAAATTAACCAACACTGATCAAGGTTGGCCATGTGAGAATCCCGACACAATCCCAGCCACTAAATTAAAAGAGAAGGCTTTTCTTTTGCATGTCATCTTGACATTTAATTAAAACTCACATTTTCAATTAATTCCACAATCACACAAAAATCCACTCCAATTAAATAAGTGCAGTGAAGCACAGTCAATCTGAAACAGTGGAGATAGGGGGAAAAATAGCCAATTTTCTCTTTATTCTGCTGATAAGAATTACAAAAAGAATATTCTCAAATGCTGATGTTGCATAATAATCTAGTGCCACCATTCCATATTGGGGAAAATCAGAACGTTGGAGAGTAGCTCCAAGTTCTATTTCCATGTACAAGAGAAGAGATATGAAAGGTGTACTTACAGAATCAATATTGTAGTTTACAAATTAAGAAGGTTTGAGATTTGGTTCCACCCCATGATCCACGGCCTTCTATCAGCAGGAACTGCGAAATTAAGCTCAAACATCTCTTTTGACATGTTTCCACCTCCAGAAAACCCTACGAGTTTGGCCACTATCTCAGCACTTTCCTGTATATGTTGGGGATCATGAGGATCGGTCCAAAGTTTGCATACAAACTGCAGCTTCCTCTGCTTTCCCTCGAGTGGGACATCCCATTTAATGTATAATGCTTCTCTCTCCTCTGCAGTTAAACATGAGGTCAACCTTTTGGCCAAGAACTCCCTCTCCCGTTTCAGTGCTCTAATGCTGAAAATAAACAAGCCAATATGTTAGAGTTTATAGCTTAAATTTCACACAACTGATGCATAGTATATTTATGTCTCTCTGTGTTCGTGTGTTAGCTTGTGAAGAGAAAGAGAGAGAGAGAGAGACCTTGATGATAGTGACACAATGGGCTCATCTCCCACATGCGCAGGACTTGCATTCCCAAGTTCTGCTAAGTGATGCTGCAACCATGTCAAACGTCTAAGCTCCACTTCCATGTATATTTGATCAGCTGGGTCCCCTTTGAATAACAGATAAAACTGTGTCCTGTGGATGATGGATACAAAGCACACATCCCATAGCTCAATGATTTGTTGCCTTTGCTCCTTGAATGTTAAACTCCAGGGAACCTGAGGCTGGTCTGGCTCGTTCGTGTTATCATCTTGTAAATCATGTCCAGCTGCTTCGTTTGCTTCTAGTTCTAACACCTACAGGGACAGAAAATTCAAATGAGTGAAACTTCATGTGAATTGAATTACTGTGATGAGAAGTAAATCAAGAAGAGTCCCCAATGAACCTGACAAACAAGTAGCTGCTTTTGGTATTGCAATTTGGCCACACGTTCTTTCAGTTCGGTGACATATGCTCTTATGCTTCTCACATTCTCTTCAGCTGCATTTTGGAACATTTGCTGCATTTTCCTCATATTAACTGAACTTGAACGGCGATAACCGGGAGTTCCTTCCTTTGATGTGACTTCTCCATCTTCATTCTTTGCATTATTCTCTTTCTCATATTCGTGCAAGGAATCCTTTGAAACAGTCTCGCAGTTGTTCTCAGGAGCTCTATTCTCAGAATCAGCCTCCAGAATTTGTCTAGAAGCTGATAGAGGAGAGCAAGGAGATTTTATGAAATTTGAACGGTTAGCACTGTTGCTGGAAGCCAAAGGAAGCAGCTTTTTCTTCTTTGTGTGATTCTTTGTCT
The DNA here is from genome assembly GCA_007663325.1 of Eucalyptus pauciflora. NCBI lineage: Eukaryota > Viridiplantae > Streptophyta > Magnoliopsida > Myrtales > Myrtaceae > Eucalyptus > Eucalyptus pauciflora. Next base: position 1,646,708 of record VMYD01000387.1, read on the forward strand.
TAGGCGTTGCTTCATTGTTACTATTCAGAAAGTTGCTTGGAAGAGACATCACCAGTTTATCAATAGACTTCTGGACATTTTCAAGCTGCTCCTCTAGGTCTGCAATGTTGCTGCCTTGTGAATGAAGTCTTGTTATCTCATCCTTAAGATTAGCACTGACACTTTTGTGAGTTGCGACGACATTTCCAACTTCAACTTCCTTGGGTGCTGCTGATCTGACAGCACACATTTCCCTTATTTCTGATTGCAGCTTTGCAATTGTCTCGGCTGCATCTTGATTTCCCAGCCTATGACAAGCAACCTCTTTTTGTAATACTTCCAGAGCTAGATTTGCTTCTTCTCTGAGCTGGTCCTGGAGATTCTCAAGTTTGCGAATCTCATGCATGAGTGTGAAGGGAGCAGTTGACGATTGCCTCATAGATAGTCTCAACAATTTGTTCCGTGGCCTGTCACAGCGGCTCAGCTCCCTGCCTTCTTCCGGTGTCAATGTACCAGCATAAGAAAGGCATTTCTTCACGGAAGGACGAGGCGATTCAAGTACATTTGGGCCCTATAAATTTATATGGAGCATAAGCTAAGGGATGAAAATGGGGTGGCAGGATAGGAAAGCAGAAAAACAGGTAGTAAGAAAAAATACCTGCTCATCTTCTTGGACTTTTTTGCGCAGCTCATCAACCTGTGATTTTGCAAGATCTCTTTGGCGTCTTAATTCCTGAATCTCCAGTTCCATCTGCAGAAATTCGAAAAGAACAGTAGGCGTTATGAGTTTTTTTCCACATAGAACCACACATGGGATTTATCCATTGAACTGGAGGGTAAATTCACCTGTTGAATTTTCAGGTCTTTTTCACTTGACGGATCAGGGGTTCGGAGCTCAGCTTCCAATCTTGCAACTTCCTTTTGTAGATGTTTCACCAACTGCTTATCTGAAACAACCTATCAAAGAAGGAAGACAACCAAAGTTAAAATCAGTGCAAGAGCCCTTAAACTTACATCAGAATAAAATGATATTTGAATAATCATTACCATGTTTACTTGAGCATTGTTTGTCACTTCCTTCGCTCTAGTAGCAAAGAAGAGAGTATTTCGTGATTGTTCAACATGGCTAAGTGCTGGGCTCAAGGTACATATAATTGCAGTTCGTGCATTTCCACCAAGAGAGTGCTGCAGTATCCGTGTCAGCTTTGAATCTCGGTAGGGTATATGGCCGCTTCTTTTTCCAACACTGCAGATGATAACCCAATGTAATCTTCAGGAAATAAGGTAACCGATAATTTTTTTCAAGGCAAAATATTCACTGGAATACTAACAGGTCAAAAGAATGCTATTTATGTGATTTGCTAACGACAGAATTGGAGGTGGCCAAAATAAACAAACATAATTGAAGCCTAACATTAACAGATAATGCAAAACTGCATATTAAACCACCAGTAATATATTGAAACCTGTTTTGCTATTGAGATGCACTTCACCATATCAATAGGTAAAGGTAAAAGGAAAAGGAATTTGCTGACTGTTATGAAGTCTGACCTGAGCTTTCTAATCACTGTTGTCAAAGTCATCAAACTAAGGTTAATGTGGCAGCCTTCCCTGAGCCTAGCACCATCAGCATGTGTCTGTGAGGCTCTTTCACTTCCAGCTAGATCAACAAAGTTCTGCAGGTCATTCATACAGCATTTGTTACCGTCAAATACTTCTTTCACAGTAAAAGAGCAAATAGAAAATTACAAGGACTTACCAGGCTTGCAACGAAAGATCTAACACAGTCTGAGTTTTCACGAAGAGTGCTTTTTATTGTCTGCATTCTCAAAAAAATCATAGTTCGCATTTTAGATCCCATATGATATTCCTGACATTGCATCTTTGAAAAGTTTTAGCAGGTTACTAACCAGCCGTATGATCTGGTGTGACCGTGAGCTGTTATCATTCAAGGCTGTTTCACCAACTTGTCTTTGAGCTACAAAAGATATGGATTGGTTGATTATGTCAGTGACAAACAATTCCAAGCAAAAGGAAAAAAAAAATAGAAGGCTAACGAGAATCAAGTTAAAGCTTCATCAATCTACCTTCACAAATGTTTATCAAATGCCTTAAGTGCTGATCATTATTTGCTTTCTCCTCAACCAACTTCTCTACAACAGTTCCTTTCTGCAAGATGCACAATGATACCGATAAACATAAAAAATAATAACATAAAAAAAGAAAGATATCACGTTACGAGCCAGATTATTTGAAATAGTGATGTTATAATACCTCGGGATCATCTAAGAGCTTAAGATTGCGTCCAGATTCTGAATTTAACAAATCCCTGACATTTTCATTGTATATTTCCAAGCCAGAGATCTTTATGGTAAAATCTCTCTCCGGTGTCTGCAATCAAGCCGGAAGATCATCAGTAAGCACAAGATCGCACAGTGGACAAGTAGCACCCTCTACACAAAGGCAGAATGTGAAGATATCTAGGCATTTAGCATGACCAATAAGATACAGCAGCCAAAAACGTAAGAAGCTAGTGAAGCTTACATTCATAATATGCTGGTAAATATCATTCACAGCCTTCTCTGTTATGCCTCGCATCGTATAGGTTTTACCACTACTAGTTTGTCCATATGCAAAAATGGTTGCTGCAGTAGATCCATTTGTCATTTCTCAATGAATATACACAATCTATAGCTTAACTTTGGAATGCTTAGGTGCAGCTTGAACATTACCGTTTATTCCCATCAAAGCTGATAAAGCCACATTCTTCACCCCTTCCTCGTAGACAGATTCGGTCAAGCTTGAAGGACCAAAAACTCTATCTGGAGAAATAAATACATTATCACTCGAGATCATTTACCAAAACTTCAGCTTAGAAGATATTGCAAGATTAGAAAATAAAAGTAATATGAGGATTAACTATATTACCAAATGTGAACGAAACAGGTTGAGCTACTCGTTCCTGGGGTTGCAGCTTATATACAATGGTATGGTCATCAGCACACTCCCATGCAACTTGGTCTTTCGCTACCTGTTCCCTTTTGCTTAATGGCCTGAGACGAACTGTGACCACGATCTTCTCTTCCCTGGATCTAGGGCCTCCTGGTGTTGACACAGGTGTCTTTTCTACTTTTGAGGCTGGTGTTCCAGGAGCTCTAGCTGGTGTTCCAGGTGCTCTAACTGTCATCTTTATCTTTGTGTCCCCTTAGATGATCAAGCAGAAAAAGATGACCCAGAAGACTATGGTGAAGCCTCTACAAGAGAGGCTAAATGACCCTGAAGTCTGATACTGACAGCCCAAAGGGTGTTACCTACAAAAGAGAGCAAGTTTTCAGCATAGCGGAACATATCACAGCCAACCTACACAAACTAGACTTAATAAGTGATTTGATAATGCTTGCACATCCTAGCTCCCCACAGAAATTTTCTCTTAAAGAAGTAAATAGAAGGTAAGAAAAAACCATTGCTCTAGCACTCAGCGTTTATCTATTCCTAACGCCTAACGCGATTCATTCATCACAAGCTAGCATCAGTATATTCGATTTCAATTTGACTATAACACAGTTAAATGGACATACTGCTCAGAACAAGACCGAGAGGTACATCCACTGAAGCGAAATTGTTCAAGGGGCTGGATGCGAAAACATCTACATTACATGGGAAAAACATATGCATTCTTATATCTTTCTTCCCACCCACTACTCAAATAATTGCAGCCCAAGAAGCTTTCAGATCCAACTTCATAATTCTGACAACTTTCTTGTTCTCTTTCTTAATCAGATCCAGATCAGACAATCACGTTGCAATTTTCTTTCTATGTCCTCTCCCCTATTTAAGAGAGCAACAACTCCCAAGACCAGAGCACAATTGAGAAGCTCCAGTGCCATTTCATCTGCAACAAAGACTGGAAGTCATGGTCGCCTAAAGTCTGCTAAGATCTGCTAGCTACTCAACTGTTCCAGACGAACTCGGCTCAGTTCAGACATAGTCAAGTCTCTCTCTTTAAAAAGCAAAGCCCAGTGGCAACCAGAATCATCAAAAGAAAGATAAATCAGGCGAAACTAGAACTCGACTCCTCATTTCTCGAATACCCATCCGTTCACATCTGGAAACAGTATCGATCGCCTTAAACGACTCGGCTACAATTCCAACAGACATCGAACCGAGGAAGAAGAACTGCGATTACCTCACCTAAACCGAAGAGATTCTCGAACAAATTCGACGACCAACTTCGACCCGAACAACAATCAAAACAGGGGCGCTTCTTCAAGCGAACTCCAGAGGAAGGGAAGGAAGATCGATGAGGGTTCTAGAGAGAGAGAGAGAGAGAAACAGAGAGAGCAAGTGAGACAGGTTTTGGAGAGAGAGAGAGAGAGAGAGAGCGAGCGTGCTTTGTCTGGGAGTCCGATTTGAACCTGGGCTCCAACGGCTAGTTCCAATTTCTCGCGTCCCTTTGCGATCAATTTCTCGCCGGTCGCGTGATAAAATGACTTTTTTCCATAAAATAACGGTAATATGAATTCCGGTCTGTCCATTTCTATTTTGGTTTATCACTGGAATTTTTACGTTTCGCGCTTTGGTCGCCGACCGAAGCGGGACCGAAGTGCCGAGATTTCAACCGTTATCATTTGACGTTAAATTCGCTTTTATTTTCCCGACAAAAGGACCAAAAAGCCAAAAAAAAATAATAATAATAATAAATAAAAACATGGCTTACTCCCCAAATTGTGGAACGTTTATGTGAGTGTCTTGATTTTTTTTTCTTTTTTTTTTTGCGTTATTTCACTAAAGGTGCCTGTAGCCTAGACTCGCTCAATTGGATCGGTCGACTCGAGGCTAGGAATTGATTTTTAGGATCACATGTTACCGTAGGATAGTGGAAAAATCCTTATAATTATGAAGGCGTTTAGAAAAACCATTTCTAAAAAAAGAAAAAGAAAAAGATTCTTTGTTATTTTAAAATTTTCAATATTTATGAGTCGTGATTAGTATTTTTAATGATTTTCCCTCATCCTAGAACAATTTGAATATAAACTGAGAGTATTATATTCCATGTAATGATATTTAAGATTTTCGATAGTTTTCGCATACTTCACAGGTCTTAATCAACATTGTTAAAATTATAATTTTAATATAACATACTTGTTCCAATTTTATTTTGTAAGATAATGACTTGAGATCGCAGGAAGTCAATTTATTTACATCCGGCGTGGCCCTCGATATCTGTACCCTCTAATGGACATGCGTCAAATTTAAAGTTAGGGGACTTATTTAAGTTTTTTTTAAAAAATTATTATCATAAAAATTTCAAGTATTCAAAATGGTACAGATAAAGAACGCCAAATTCTCAATCAATCCAGTATTCTTTTTTGAAGTGGGACCCTAATTCCACGACTTGAATTAGCTAGATCCGCAGCCATTTGTGCAAAGAGAATAAATTGCCATTCAAGAGTCAAAGCAAACTAATTACTGCTTTAATTGCCCCTTTTCCATCTTCGCCTCCACCAACCAACCATGCTTTTTTCCCTAGCCGTATCTGTTTTCAATGTTCCTGAACTCCATGCTTGTTTGCAGAAGAAGCGTGAACAATGGAGTTCGAAATTCACTGTAATCACACTGTCTGATGTCCATGTTTTGTGGGTAATTACTTGCTTCTCTTCATGAGAAAAGTAGTAAACGCAGGCCACGGCTAAAGTTGTGATCACAATAGAGGAGCACAGATTGACTGTTGTTGGGTAAACACAAAAGAGGAAATATTCTTTTTGTCATTCGGAATCGACGAAGAGGAAAATAAAACTGCCGTCAAAGCTGAAGTTGTTCCTAAGATTGCCTGGCTTCCCCGCATGTTAACTCGACATTGATTCAGACGTTGGCGGAATTCCCCACTGAGGCCATGAACATTTCACAGGAGTAGGTCTTTAAATTCGAGCACCCGCAATATTCAATAAACTCACGGTATTTATAACCATATATAAGCTTCGTAAGATGGGACTAAACCTGGGACGACGAACACATCCGTTCAATGAAGCCCAAACTGTAGCTTTACTTACGGAAAGGGAACGCCCTTTTGGAACTCGAAATGAGAGAATGCCGCTCCATGGATCGGCCTTGGGTCACAAAAAGTCATGCCCCAACAAATCAGTGCTTAAAGACTTTCAAGAGTAGTCATCAGTCTATCTGAGCAATCCAAGTCACAGAGCATAGACTATGTCACGTAGTGCTCTTCAATTCTTTCGGCAATCTCAGCCTCTAGGATCGGAGTATAGTACATAATGTGCATAATAGCTAAGGAACAACTAAAATAGACAGGAGGATAAGCAATTCTTCCATCAACAAAAGTCAAGTTGTGTGAATTGTGATTCAGCAAATAAAAGATTCGTATTCAGAGATCGCAAATTCTGCGTACTGGAGGCAGACGGAATTTACACAAAGTTCACTGGGCCAGTGTAACCAAAAAAAAAAAAAAAAATCTCAATCTGCTCATCTTCACACCTATAACATTGTGCAACAAAAGAAGCCGATCTGAGATTTCACAATGAACAAACTATATCAGAGAAGAAAAATGTGTAAACTACAGCAGAGCTAAACCTAGCAGTCAAATTCTGAATGCAAATTTAAGATGCAAAAGAAGAAATTCAACAGTTAAAAAAGAAGACACACTCACATAATTCAATGCTATAAGAGAAAATCTGGAATAACTGGTGTTTCAGCAATAATGTCTGAGGAGCCTTCTGCTTTTTGTCGGCTCTTATGCCGGCCATGACGATGACTACTCTTCGACTTCACTTTTCCACCATGTTCTTCCCTTTCCACGCCAAGCTTCTCTGGATTCGTCTGTCCTCTCTCTTTTCGATGGGGCCGTTGTTTGCTTCTTCTAGAACTAGATTTTCGATGGCTAGAGTTTTCCATGCCATGCACATTCTCTTTCGAGTCCAGAGGATCCATATTTACCTTCTCTTTTCCTTTTATTGAACTAGATAACTTCACAGCATCGTCACCTAATAGAATATCTCGCACAGCCCCAGATAGTAAATCATCCCTTGAATCTCGCTTCTTCGGTACAACAGGGACTGATTCTCCTTCATCGAGTTTAACTACAACAGGCCTTGGTTTTGCATAATTTGGCTTTTTCTTTGACACAAGCGATTGAGCCGTGAGCTTGACAAAGTCTTCAGTATCATCCTGATTAGTGTCACCTGATTTAAGGTCATTCGCAGGCGGATAATCATTTGATATAGTTCCATTTCCCTCTGAAGGGAGATAATATAAGCCATGCCTCTTACGGTGCTCCGCAAGCAGAGACGTGGATTCACTCGATGCTTCTGAATCTTCCTTGCTTTGCACGTCACAAGAAGCAGGATCCATCCTCTGACCATTATAAGGACTCTCAAGAGAAAATGAACTTGATGAAGGTAATTTAACATCACCCATGACCTCATCTAAGTCGGCAAGATTATCTTTGAGAACTAGACCATCTGGTATCGGAACCCTTTCTTGGGCACTCGTTGAGACAGGACCAAGCTCTTCAGAGAAAGCATCATTCATCAATTTGATCAATTTTAGAACTTCAAGTTCTTCTTTCTCCAAAACCTTTTCATTCTGGAACACAGCAGGCAATTCTCGTTTAAGCACTTCGATCAGACCCAATATGTTACATGTCCTCTCAAGCATTTCTACCTCAAGGCTTACTGATAATGGTCTCATGGCCACTTCAACTAGATTTACCAGGTTCACAATAGATTCACGTGTAAAACCATTCTTTCTGAAAGAAACAAATTTAAATGTCTGACCATCACCATCAGCCGCATTGCCAATGTCTTCTATGGAATTATTTGTAGATGGCCTATCTAAGACCCCAGGATTGAAAGCTTCGTCATGCTCAAGCTCAAAAGGTGCTCTAACACTGGCTAAATCAGAGGCTTCAGAATTTTCCCTTTGAGAGATTGAATCTAGAACTTCCGGCTCCAAATCAGCAAGAGTTTCGGTTTGAGATAGATAAGAATTTACACAAAAAATTAAAATTTTGAAAACTGACTGCAGATAAACTGCTCTAATTGAAGTGGGCAGAAGACTAGCACGGGGCTGTATAAGCGCCTCAGCAAGCTCAAAAGGGTTCAATGAGAACTCAACATACTCCCCAGACACCCAAGCAGCAGCAGATAGGATCCTATGCAAGAAAGGATTTCCAAGTAATGCAGGGTCAATAAGCAAACTGCGAGCAAGACGAACAAGTTCTGGCCTTGCATCTCTGACCCTCATCCCAACATCAATAAGCTGAAACTCAATTTCCTCACTCTTTTGGCAATGGGGAATCCTGGACATTTCTCCGAGAAGCGATACATACCAGTCAAAATCCATTACTATTTCATAAAAATTTCTGGAACAAGTAGATAATATGGATCCAAGAATCTCGTTGCAGAACTCGGGGTCAGATTTAAGAGCATAATGGACCAAGACCCTGGAAATCTCAACTATGTTACTCTCAGATACCATAGCCATCACGAGACGCAAGGACTCAAGCTTAATATTTGCATCCTCGTCACTCAAAGACTTGATAACCACCTCCTTGTTCTCCAACACAGCCCACAAGTGCTTAGGCGCGACAATGGAGAGTGCATGTAATCCAAGATACTTCAGATTTGGATCATCTTCCAATAAAAATTCCCGAATCTTCGCAACAGCAAGTTTCACTGCAGATTCATACTCACTCAAGCTCCCCACCACAGTTCTAACACACTCAAACATGAGTGATTTCGCACCAGTCCTCCTCATATGCTCACAGATAGGCTCCGTGACCTTCTTTGCCAGCCTCGGCTCCAGGGGAGCCAATTTAGCAAATATTTTCAACACCTTAATTAACACCCAATTGTTCTTTGAGTCGACCAATATCCTGTAAAACTCCGGGGCCAAAGGCAAGTACGAACGTGGATCCTTCGCGGCCAACTCGCAGAACACCCCGAGCGTGGCGGACAAACTCTGCGGATCAGAACTCTCCAAATTCTCCACCAAACGCTTAAAGCACACCCTAACCGCATCCGGGTATTTCTCAAACACCCTCATGGTGACCCCTATAGATTTCTTTCTAACGAAAACCTTGCTGCTAGACAACAAAGTGAAAACCTCAGGAGTTAAATCCCTAGCAAGATCAACCGTCCCAATCTTGGCCAAGCACTCGAGTGCCAAACTCGCCTCATACTCATTCACACTAGTCAAGTCCTTGCGAAGCTGGTTAGTGATGAGAAGCAAAACCGGGGTGCTCTCGTTGAAAGATTGAGAAGCAGCGACGTACCCAATTCGCTTCTCGGCGAACCGAGAGGAGGACATGCACTCGACGGCGTGGAAAGCGGCCCACGACATGTCCACGGCGTGGAGCGAGTCGAGGTAGGTGAGCTTCTGGAGCGCGATCGATTTGGTGTGGAGATCGGTCGATTTGATCTCCCTGCGGATCTCTTCCATGGCCTTGGAGATGAAGGCCGATTCCCCGATCAACTGGAGCCGCATGCCCTTGATGAGGTCCTCCAGCGTGCGCTGGAAAAGGGTCTCCATGATCGACGGCCCCGCCATCGTAACGGACCGAAAGTATCGATCTTGATCGGCTTTCGGAGGTTCAGATCGATGCCCAGGTTGAGTTTCGGCGCGAATTGGTGATCTTGAAGGATTTGGGCATCGGGAAGGAGGTTGCTTTGGCGTCAGTTCGTGGAGAACGGGTGCGAGTCGAGCCTCCTCTGCTCGCCTTCTCGGGAACTGTGCAGGACTCGAGGGTTGGTTTTATTCGGGAATCACGAATGTCTGAAAGAGGGAGGAGTGATGGAGGGAGGGGTTTTCCTTTGGAGCTTAGTTCTTGGCGCTGGGTCTATAATGAACTGTAAGCACTGTTGCATTTCCCCCTGGAATTGCTTTTCATATCACACGTAATTAATCTTATACAGATCCAGACATTCATTTTTTTATTGGTTTGGGGAGGCATGAAAATTAAAAAAATTAAAAAATTTAAACTTGGACTTTAAGAATCCATGTTGTACTCGGACCGAATGTGATAACTCATGATTATTCAAGCTGTTTGTGTATTTATACCTTATATTAACAAGAGATTCATGAAACATTTTGGAAAATCTAGGTGTATAATTGTCTAAAATGAATTGACATGTGTAGTGTAATATATGTGATCTTATCTTGACGACTATTAAGTTTTCAAATGTGATTGCAATCATGAAAAGGAATAAAAAGGCTTCCATTCTATAATGGGGACTTATTCTCGGATTAGATAACACATTTACCCTCTAATCTTTTTCAAAACAGATTATCAGATATATAAATGTCTCTACACAAGTGTTTTCCAGGAAATCTATTGTCTAATAGAGATCATTGGAAGTTATATGAGATAGAATCATTTTTCTTTTTTCACCAAAACCTGTCTTTGGAAACGATACTTTCCAAGGCGATATAGTAATATTTAGACTTCTTTTTTCCAACTCTTTTGCAGAAGCAAGGAAGACAATCAATTAGCAAGATCAAGAAAGAAGAGTTTAATTCCCCCTTTTTTTTCTTTTTGTTTCAGTTCAAGACCGCAGACCAAAGTCCAAAGTCCAAAGACGCAATTTTCGCTGATTGTGTTATCAACGTGGTCGGCTCTCTCCCACAGATGATCAGCTCATGGTAAGTTAAAGTTTGTTCATTGAGGATGTTATTACCATTTCTTCCTTGATCATGATTGAGCCCACCACGTGTTTGTCAGATGGTTTCATCTCTGAGCTAACCTGTTCTGTTGTCAGCTACCATCTAAATGTGTGTGTCTGTGTCATAGTTCCTCAATTTTCGTTTTGCCACCCTAACAGTTGGATGGTCTAGTGATGTGATAATGGAAAAAAGTCCTTGCCCTTTGAGCCTCCATGTTATGACCAATATTCTGAATCCATGACCCTTGTAGGCCGACAATAGTTGAACTTGAAATTGGTTTACATATGTACAGCTTCAGCTAGTGGTTTTCATTTTTGCGCGGTCATCTAGCAATCTGCATGCGAGAGAGAGACACAGGGAGGGAGAGGGAAAGATCTAAATTGAGATCTGTATCCAAGTGGTAAATTCAATGAAAGTAGGTAGAGAGAAAAACTCTACTTGTCTGAGGTGGACTTTGGACAAGATAGTTTCATGAACAGCTGCTGAAATCTTTACCTAGAGAAAATCTCATCGTTCACATCACAACCTGACTTATATGTTGAATTATATGGTACTCTTCTCCTCCTTTGTGAAACTTCTTCTGGAACTGAAAAGGCATGTACTTCATTTCTATTTTTTTAAGGCAAATAGCAAACTCTAGTTCCTGTTGGAGAGACATCAGCTTGTCGCAATTGGAGATTTCTAGTCGGGAAAGACAAGGCATTGCTCCTTCATCCATCTTCCACTCCTTTAGGTTGTCCATGTAATTTAGGACTAGAGGCTTGAGTAGTGGAAAACCGCTGACACTGCAAACCATTTCGTTTCCTTGATAGACATGCCTTGTTTGGCAAAGAATCTTCAAGTTTGGCAGCTCCCCTAATGTGGTCAGTGGATCTTCCTCAAGTTCAGAATCCACAAAGCTTAATTTGGTGATACTTGGAGGGAATTGGTTCAGTGTCGGTAAGTTCTTTAGCTTACACTCCACATGCAACTTGTGAATGTGAGGACAACCCAATGGGACTTCATTAAAGATTAATCTCTCTGATGAATCCCTGGGAAGTATTCTTCAATGACAAGATTTGAAGACAGCTTAATGTTGTGCCCAATGTCTTGAAGCTTTTAGCCAACTCATTGAAGTTTTTAGGCTCACTTAGTTCCAGCTTTCTAAGATTGGCCAACTTGAGGGGGTCCATCACCAGACTCACATCTGCTGGAAAGTTGACCAATATCTGCAGGTTTCTCGGACTCCCCAATTGCATCTTATTAGTGAAGTTATAACAATGCCAGGTAAAATATAAGTTTCTCAGACCTTTGATCTTCCAGATCACATTTGGTAATGCTGCAAGTGAGTTCTTGTTCAAGGCTAGGGTCTGCAGAAACTTAAGTTTCCTATGGATAATGGTAATTCTAGTGATATGATATTAATGTCATGAAAACTTAAAAATCTCAAGTGAATCAACTTTCCTATGTCTTTGGGTAGCTTCAATGGTACAGGAAATTCCATGCCATCAAGGTCCAAGACTCTTAAGCAATTCGAAGTTGCTGAAAACATGCTTTAGCTGCCAATCTTTGAAGTCTAGGGTCTGCTGAAATTTTAAGTTTCCTATGGATGATGGTAATTCTAGTGATCCGATATTGATGTTACTAAAACTTAAAAATCTCAAGTGAATCAACCTTCCAAATGTCTTTGGGTAACTTCAAAGGTGCAGGACTTTTCATGCCTTCAAGGTCAAGACTATGCAATTTGAAGTCGTTTTTTTTTTTTTTGGGTCTGAAAACGTGCTCTAGCTGCCACCTTTCACTATGAACCTTCTTGCTTGGAAGTGCAAGAGGACCCGCAGGTGGGAACATGATCCCATTCTTCTGAGAGAGGAGAAAGCGAATACGCAATTTTTCTGGTCCACACTGAATGCAACCCTTCAGATTCTACCATTTGCTGCCAACGTGGGAGGCATGGGGGAAGTTGCAGACTCCACTGACTTGCTCTCATTTTGTTGATAAATGACCTCAACTCTTTGCATTTAACAGGCATACGTCTTAGATATGGTCATGGAGGCGGCACCCTTTGAACCTTCCAGTAGAACCAACTTTTGCCACTTGAGCCATGCACCTATCTATGAGCTCATACAGATAGTTCTCTTGTATAGCTTCCACTTCCTCCATTATTCCGTCTTCAGAACACTATACTGTCTGCCATCCACATCTGGATCAATTTCCTCATAAGAATGTCAGAATCCTCCAGAAAATGACTCAGATATAGGAAGCATGGTTTCAGTCAATATGGAAGTTCCTGGTAGATTAAAGCTAAAACTTTGGATACTCAGAGAATTCATCATAGCTTTTCTTTCTTCTTAGGTATAAATTTAGGTTTTCCTTTACCAATTCCCACTCGTGTAATGAATGCTTTTTTGAAAGCACCTCCCAGCACAGTAATAGCCGATGATAGACCAGCACATCTTCTAAGCATTTTCTTTGCTGACTCCACAATGTTTGTGTCAGCATGTAATTATAGGAAGGAACACAATCAGAATATGCACACTCAGCCAAGTAGGAGATTTTTATAGAGGATATTATTCTGCTCTAGGACATTTCCATCCAAAGAGTTTAGTCTGAATCAAATGTAGCAAAATTTAATATATATAATATCTCTGTTTGTGTCATATGCTGTCTAGTTTCATAGGAGCTGGACTGCGGAGGTGGATGGTGAATCAATGTAGCGATTAATTATGCTTCTTATATTATGTTTTATGTGTATGCAATGCCCACAAGCCCCGTAAAATAGTTCATTGTATGCCAATACTTTTTCTTAATCGTGTTTTAATTAATGAACTTAAAAGAAAGTTAATCCTATGCCACATGATGATGATTCTGTAGTTGGTGGGAGTGCCTGGCTCATCCCTCTGTGGAAATGCCTTCTTCTGGAACAGCGGCCAACTCTGTTCCTTATGCAAACTCCAGGGCTTGTGGACGAGAACTCCTGGATCTGCATTTTTTTGCCAATTCTTTTACATGTCTAGTGATCAAGATTTTGCTTTGTCCATTCCTTAATGGTAAGGCGGGACTTAAGCGGTTCCAAGCCTCGATGCTCCAGGTGTTGTCAAGGATCACCAAGCATTTCTTCTGCAGAATTTGGTAAATTTCCTTCACCAGCTCTTCATTTATTAGTTTCAAGATTTGATCCCTCCCCACATCTGAAAATGAGATTAGCTTATACGACATTCCTCTTAAAACATTGGTCGCTTGGCATTGTTAAGATACATAAACCCAAGCAAAGCAATCAAGACGATGCCTCGCATACACATTGCGGTAAACTTTCTTGGCCATTGGGGTCTTCCCAAGCCCCCCCATGCCACATAGTGCAACCACAGGGCAAGTTGTCTTTTCATCTGCATCTCTCAAGAATCTTTGCATCTGCTTCAGTTCGGTGCACGGATCCTTGAGCTGAGCGCTTAAACCACACCACAATGAGGTTGGCCTTGGCCAGCCTTTCTACTGAGAATGATACCCCCGTCTCGGCCATGTGATGCTCTTTTCTCAGAGAAAATGGCAAATTGATGATTCCTTTTGGTCTGCTTAGTCTATGAACTTCCAAATTATATTTTTGTCGTGCTGGTAGTTATCATTGCACAGACGATGTTGCTGTTTTAAATCTGTCAAAAGCCTATTTGTGCTAGTATCTTTAGTTTCGTAATGACAAGTTTTCCAAGAATTCTTCCATTCTAGACTTGCAGGGTTGGTGATAAGATGAGTAAAGTAGGAGAAAAGAATAAAGAGAGTTCGTTGAGAAACAGAGTCTTTGTGATGGAGGGAGACTTATTAGCTAATTTGGATGATAATAGAATTCAATTATTTCCTTCTAGCTTCCTATGGCTCTCAAGTCTCCTATCCAAGCATCTTCTCTCGGTCTTTTGGAGTTAACAAAATTCAACTGGCTTTTCGCTTTTGGCAAAGGGAGAAATATACTAGTAATTAGTACATATGACTATGGAGGAACTTGTAGGCTTTTTGCTTTTGGCATCCTCAATTAATGATCACCATGAAAAGCTTCAGTGACTTGGTTACTTGCGTGGAATCCAATGACCTCAGTGCAGCAGGAATGAGACTGTTATTTCTTGATGCATCGAAGTTATGTGCCTCTTGCCATTAGTTAAAATAAACATAAAGATCATGTGCCTATAAATGAATCAGGTCCACCGAGCCTATTTTACCAATTTCATGTTGCATGCCCTGCCACCTAGTTAGGATTAATCAAGCTGTCATGTAAATCTCAAAGCTCTTGATTGATAAAGATATCAAAACTTTGAAAATGCTGCTGCCATAATGCATCAATAGCGGTGTTGTCTAGGGAACTGTCACCGGGTGCACCAAGGTATGCTAGAACCCTTGGATCCAGTCCCACCTCTAACCGCCTGGGTTCCTTCTCAGGAATCTTCCCTAGGAGTGGAACTGATCATCCGCGCGCCAGCCTTCGACAGAGAAGGTATGAAGTTCTAAGCTGTATGAGTGCCCGCATAAACTTCGAGATGTCAATTATTCTGTTTGCGGACTCATGTAACTGTATTGAATCTGTTGATTTAGTTAAACAATGACATTTTATTGTATCTCGTCATCATTGCGTGTCGGCTGCCAGTTTGCTCAGAGAAGTAGGGAGATGACATGCTTTTTTCTTACATTTGTGTGCTTTTCCTCTTTTCCTAGGGATGCTAAGTCGATCTTGTACCTTGGATTCACTAATTAGCGGAGGAACTTCTAACCAATTGTGCCAACATTTCCAGGCCCTATTGTAAATAGTACGTATCAAGTTGCCATTTTCTATGAGATGGATGTACTGTCTTCGAGACAGTTCAACTGTCTCAACGGAGACATCAAATTGGCATGTGGAAAGAAGAATCGTCATTGGTTCGTGCACTCTTAAGTTGTCAATTACAATGCGAGAGTAGAATAGACCATTGATCTACCATGAGGGGATTGTGGTCTGGTTGGCAACTTTGAAACGCAAGAACCAGCATCATCCAAAGTTACATGGGCTTGTCCATTTTACTGGGCCCCCCTTCAAGCCCATCTATTGTTTATGCATTAACATTATAAATTTCTACACATTTGTGGAAATTACTAGCACATTGAGAAAGTTGCGCTCCTGGGATGCTGTCGTGTGTCTTTTAGCACGGGGCTGTGGAAAGATCCTGATGTATGTATTTCTCTTGTGGAAGAACTGGTGGATTGTCATGACTTGGTGAGGATTTCCACAGCTAGCTCTCAGTCAGGCAACCTTTTTCTAGCGTGAGCTCTCGATTATAGAAATTCATAAGCGAAGTTTTTTCTACATAACATGATGATATTTCTTCAAGAGCGGCGAGTTAGTCCAAAAAGTGACCGGACCAATTTCCATGATTAGCTCTCCACATCTATCAGCTAAAGCTAATGCGGACAAGAAATTACAAAAAGCAAACCCTTTCTTCTGGATCTGTTCTATTGTCCAACCAACCAACCTATGAGGCTATGACAAAGGGAGAGGGTGACCTAAACCAAAAGGCATTCTCACCAAGAAAGATCGATAGCGAATAAATAAACAAAGTATCTTCAATCACAAACCAAAGTCCAGAAGCACCTTTTAAAATAAACACAACACCCCCAAAAAGAAAGGAAAAAAAATTGGAAGAGCCATGGAAGGAAGAGATATCAGAAAGCTAAAAGGACAGCAGACAGCCCTGAAACAAGGGGTTGACAATTTCTTAGAAATCAACATTCCGAGATTCTATGTTGTCTCTCTTTTTCATCTCTCTCTCTCTCTCTATCTCTCTCTCTTCATTAGCTCATCTATGATCCTTCTTGTTATTCCTGTTCTTTCTTGTTTCTGGTCTCTGGTTTTGTTCAGATCACAATCAACTGGGGACTATATAAGCCAAACATGAGTACTTATACACGTACGATATTGGTAATGTTAGATAAAGAAAAAAAAGTAAGAAGCAGTTACCGAAATCATCTCCTAATCTTCTTGTCCTTTCCATTCCCCAGAAACGAACCCAAACCTAGGAAACTAGCGGTCCCTTTCGAAATGGAAGGAGTTGGCACGTTCAATACTGGACTAATTCTAACCCTGTGCGCGTAAGTTCCGTGGCTGTTCTTCTTCAATGGAGGCTTTTGAGGCCTTGAATTCACATTATTTGAAGAAGAGGATGATGTTGATGATGAAGAAGACGATGACGACAACGATTTTGGCCATGTAATAGATGGTTGCTTCTGTGGTGCTTTTTTGGGAGTCGTAGCTGAACCGGTCGAATTGCTTCTTGACAAAAGTGGGAATGAGCAAATCAAGCTCTTCTTTTGGACACCTTCTGAGTTGAGACTTGAACTCCTCCTGAATCCCCAAAAAGACTTAACGACGGGCCTTTCCTCTGAGTCCAACCTTGGCACTAAGATCTCCTTTATGCTTGCTTTCTTTTTGCTCTCGTCACTTGGAGGACAAGGGACTGGAGGTAATAAAGAAGAAGGAAGTGCTTCGCCTTCATGTTTCGAAGTCCCATTTGGAGCAGCAGTGTTGTGTCTCTGTTGAATCTGGACAGGAAGAATCATGCCATTCGCGAAAAGCTCGTCAGCTGAGGAAGATTCATAGTCAAAGCTATGACAGATGCTGAACTCAAAATCAGAGTTCCTGTCCGAAAGGCAGAAGGGACCTAATTCAGCCTTGATGGATTCCGCAGTTGCAATATCTCTTGATCCCGGCTCATATGAAAATGAAATACGAGGAGGACTACTTATTTCTGAGCACATCCCTCGACCGTAGTAAGCTGGAAGAAACAGAAGATGTTGGTTCAGGAAAAAATTTGAAATTTATCAAGGATGTACAGTATAAGAGGAAGTTTGGAGCAAACAGGACTTGGCAGAGGAGAAACTTCTCAGAAGCTTGAAGATGTCACGGGATCTATGACATTCTTAAACCAGACCAGAGTCTCAGGTTTCTTAATTCTCTGAATGGAGGAGATGGGAGTTGTCTCTTTCCTGTCAGAGGAGGAGGAGAAGAAGAAGAAGAAGAAGAAGAAGAAGCAAGTGGCCTGAGCAAGAGGCCTACATGTACACATTTCCTCTAAGTTTGAGGCACCATATATACTATGCTTTCTGAACGATGAAGAGAGAGACTTTGAATTGTTATTAGGCCTCTGCTGGTACAAACGATGCAACAATAAACTTATGGGCAAGGAAATTATTTTTATGCACAGAGAGAGAGAGAGAGAGAGAGAGAGAGGGTACTAAACCTGAAGTTCTTTGTGGATGAAGTTTATTAGAACTCTAACAACAGATGATTGTTGCTACCCCTGAAGTACGAAACCTTAAGACGCGCTTAACATGACCGGCACGTAATGAACAGGTCACAATGTTCAGGAAAATCATGGGCGAAATTCATGGCGACCATTTTGGTTGGCCTTAGAAGCAACTGTCGAAAAATAAAGAAACCCAAAATCAAAGGCAAAAAGAAAAGAGAAAAGTCAAGTGTCATGTCGACCTTCATTCGCGCTTTTTTCGTTTTTCTTTTTTTTTGTTTTAGAAAAAAGATGAAATGACTCGGCAGGCATGAGATTACTCCTCATCATGTAAATTGACTAGTGGGGCTTTCTCATTTCAACAACCGACCTGTCTTTTGTTCTTTTGCCGATAGCTTTGTGTTTTAGCTTTCAATGAATTTAATGGGATGAGACATCGATTCTTCCAATGTGTCTGTTTCTAGATTCTCGAACCAAATAACCCTGTCATTCGTTCACCGCTTCAATGCCTTTTAGTTGGACCGATCTTTTCATTGATTACGTCCTCCGGCCTTTCTGATGTTTATTTATGATAGCAAATACCATGTTTGTTTGCCTCTCAATTTTCCTATTTTTCAGGTTGAAACCGTGGGTCGAATCAATCTTTCTCGCACTGATATGACTTAAAACCGCTCTTCTTCTTCTTTTTTGGGCTAATCAATAGAGGAAACTTGGCTCAAAATATGCCAATGATGTTCAATATTTATCCCTCTCAAGCCTCAATACAGTGAAACATATCTGTATTATTTTGGTATTCTCGTATATGCCTAGTCGTTGTCATGCAAATGAGACCAAGTGTAAGTGTGGCTGGTGCTGTTCAGAGAATCCTGACCGAGTGTTTTTATTCATCATAGTTGATTTGCACCATTGATGCACAAATTTTGCATATCCTTTCTCTACTTTCTACGGGGAAGTATGAGGTGAGTAACTATTGATAATAAATCTTCCGTAATGTCAAGTGATTCAGAGTTTGCAACATCTCCAACGATGAGAATTTCATTCACAGTTTGATGTACCAAACCTAACACAAATTCATTCATCTTCCTCACTAGCAGCTACATTCAATTACATGGTTCTTTCTATGGTATCTGTATTTCGGGTTCAAACTTGAAAGATTTTCCAAGGTTTTCTTATTCTATTCGACTTTTTGATAAAGCATATGTATTACCAGACCAACAGACCCAAGATTCCAGAGGCTTGACAATAGATCTTTGCTTCACTCACAAGTTTTTCACTTTGTTCTATTCTTCAATAAAGGAGCATCTGTGGATAAAAGGGGGTTTTCCCCCCCTAAGAACATTTTATCTTGACTCTGTTTCATGAAATTATAAACTACAAAGTTGTTGCCGAGCACATTCAAAAGAACATGAGAGCATCTCGGTGAAGCAAAATAAATACCATTTGAAGATCAAAATCAATTGGAGGCGTGCACTCTAGACATGTCATAGGTTTTAAGATAAACCTCCACATTACGTAATATCAATGTCATGGTCTAAAATAATCGCACGAGACACACCAACCATTACCAGCTACAGAATTATCTAAACCACAACTATGTTTCTTTTTTCTTTCTTTTTGGACTAAATTGGTCAATTCACAAACATAATATAAACTTCAAATCACACCACATCAGGATTCAATTCGTGCCGGCATATACATACTTATATATATATAATCGAATCTATGACTTTTTCCAAACTATTTTTTTTCTGGTATGCTACTGGAATGAAACGGCCTCATTGTTGACATGAATATGATAAGCAAGCCTTCGGTTGGATTAGTATACGTGGAGATTTGTAAGTATCTGTGGAGGGAGGGCCCGTGTCCTTCATCATGGACGCCTGATGGATATTATTTTAAATTTTTTGAGACTCACAACAGACAATTTCTTTCCTTCTGAATTATTCCAATGAGTTCTCAGTACACAGCATAATTATAAATGAACTTGCGCTAAGATACTTGGATTATCATTTTGGTTTTCCCCTTAAGGGGAAACACTGAGTGATTATGATCTCAATTGGTCTTCGTTTCTTTGGTTGCAAGCCATTCTTTTTGGCCTGTTTGTGGCGGACCGCCGGAAAAGAAGTGCACTCCACTACCTTTTGAAGCTCTACTAAAACGTCATACTCAGCTAGTGAAATCATCTATATTCTTGAAGCATCTCTGTCCATAATCTTCATGGGTATACTTCGAGATATGCTTGATCTTAAGAAAGATTATACCTTGTTTCTTTTTGCAAGATTTTGAGAGCAGTTCGCGGAATTTGTTTGAATCCTAATAGAATTTGCCCCCTGCTTCTACCGTTGTTGAATGTCGATAAAATTGACACGCGTCTACTTGTAATGTTTACCATCAGATCATGTGAGCCACAAATGGGGCTCACATGATCTAATATAAGCGATGAAATCGACGGCTTTGCCTTGGAGGAATGGGTTGATCCTCAGGATACTTCCAAGTGCAATCCTTGGCAGTTGGCATTATGACGTCGTTTGTCCTTTCTTCCCATCAAAGATCTTTCTTCCCACGTTATATTTCATACTTGAATTACATCTTGCCAGCATTGCTGTGAGCAATTCAAGATAAAGAGAAATGCATCTCTACCCTCTTTTGGCGGTGTCATCGATGGCCTCGATGGGATGACCTTGCACAAGATTTTGGTGATCAACAATAATTCACTTTGTCCTTTCGACCAAAAAAACATTCAACTTTCAACGATCTATGGTATGGGTATCTAGTCCTTTCACTCTAGACCCACAAATAGAAGAGCATGAAGTTGGGTTAAAGGAAAGGAGAAATCCAAGTGATCAGTGAAGGGTGAGAGTGGATCGAACTGATTTGATGGGTGAACTGTTTGGTGTTTGGTATGGGTGGTAGGGTGCAATGCTGATGCATGATGGCTCTTGTATCCACAGACAACCATGTTCATCTTCTTCTTCGACATGTTTAATCCTCTCTTCAAAAGATCTTGTCAACTTGCAATGTGGGGAAGTTCAACTCGTGAAAGGAGAGGGAGAGAGACAAATTATTGGCTTGCAATTTTCTCTGGCAAGCAAATGCTTGTTATTCAATTCGACAACCAAGAAACCCCACCCTTGGATCCATGCAGGACAATGTTATCTCTCGCATCTTCTAGGTATGAAAGCATAGACGGGACACATCAGTAACCAAGTCCAAAACCACGAATAATGTGGTCTCCACCTATTTAATACTCACTATTACATGTTCATCACAAGTCGACAGTTGCCTTTTTTGATTGTCCAGACAAAAGTCATTACGTGCGTACTTGAATTGAGTCGAGCAGTGACTTTATAAGCATGCCATTGATTAGGCAATGCGTGTGCAGAAAGATGATGCGTCTAAGTCATATACCTTCGTGTCTCAAGAATTCTACACTCAGCCTCCTAATTTCTAAGTATGCCATAGTCCCTCGTGGTTGAGGCGACAGTGGATATGTCAGGCAGAGGGAGCGAGAGAGGCTTATACGATTCGTGCACAGCTGGTGGACGATCTCCAGCTAAACATACCTTCTAGTCGCAGGCAAATTGATGGGGGGCATGAGAGGGTGGGCAAAAGGCATGGCAGGGAGAGAATGGAAATTCAGACTTTGATAGAGATGGGATCTGAATTTTCACTTTCGTTGCTGGGGGCAGAGCTCCATCTTTCGGCATGAGGGATGTAGTAATTTCAACGTTTGCTTTTGCAAAAGTAAATTCGGGACCAAGGTTGCTTTGTTGGGTTACACTGTCAATAATGATCCCAAGAAAGCACGAGAGAACGGGATGTTCGAGCAAAAAGATGAAGAAGAGGAAGAACATGAGTTCTGTATCTGTTTTGTGAATAGTGAATACTCATGTTTTCAGTACTTCTGTTTGGCTCTTAAGAATTGTGCAAGACCTTCAGGCTCACGCTAGGTTCTTCATGATTTCCTGTTCCTTCTTCTCGATGAAGCAAGAAAGAGAATGCTACGCATGAGGAGAACAAAAGGGCGTGTGGATTTTACCTAAAAGCATCAAAAGCACTCCCACCAGCCAGCACAGCAAGCCTCTGACTCCATCGAAGATGATGGGTCTCCTGCCACGTCAAATGGACCATATTGAATTTGAATTAAGTTCTTGGAACACCTTCTTATAACCCAACGAAAACAATTCAAAGTGTCGGAAAGAAAACGAAAGGAAGTTGCTTTGCTAATGCTATTTTTCGAGGCCGAGCGGGGACCGGCTTTTCTATGCAACGCCCTTTTTCCAAACCTGCCCATTTGACTTTCCTGCCTCGAGCGGCCACTTGGCGGCAAGGCCAGTCAACAAGTGTACCGAGAAATCCAGCCCAAGATCTGTTTTGGGCCGAGGGGACAGTTTCATCTTCGGGCCCAGCCTACCTAGTACTGCTTCAGATGGTTGAGGAGTACATGATCATTTCAAGGCTCAAGCTGTCCTAATAAATCGAATTCCAAATGCTCTCGAGACGTTTGAATTTCGAGCAGCAAATAAAAGAATTGAAAAGATTCTTCGAGAAAGTGATATCTCGTCGAAATTGATGGGACCCTTTTATTTGTGGATCGATTTTTTTGTCAAATTTTTCATTATCTATAAATTTTTCAAGAAAAAAAAAAAAACCTATTGGAAGAATCCATAATTTCGGAAAGTTAAAAATAAATAAGTCACAAGCCATCTTTTATATTGATAAGTTTTTTAGATACTTAAAGTGTGTTTGGTAACGTTTCTATTCAAAAAAAATTCCTTATGTTCCGAGGAACAATTTTTTATCAGAAGAACGCGTTTGGTAACTGCACAAAATTTCTATTCCTAGAATAGAAAAAGAACAGAAACACGTTTGGTAAACTTGTGTAATTTTTTTGTTTCTTTTAATTTTTTAATATTTTTATTTTCTTTTTTCTTTTTGGACGGTCGCCGGCCTCGGCCATGGCCAACGACCAGCCGACGAGGGCCAACGGCCTCGCCCAGCCATGGCGAAAGCTCAGGAATGAAATTGAACATTATATGAAAGTTCATGGACCATTTGTGACATTTTCCCAATCAAATTTTTTGATAGCATTTTTCCATTTCACTGTTGTAGAAATTTGACTCAAAGTATGTCATGGTTTGATTGTCTTCTTCCAATTCAGCACTCACCTGGTATTGCCATCGTTATCTGTTTATCTTCGAGTGGCTCTGAGGTTTCATTTCCATCACCTTCAAATCATCACCTTTCGCTATCTCCCCGAAATAATTCACGTAAGTGGACTTGCCTTTCGAAAGCGTTATCCATTACAATTGTGGTGCTGAGAAAGATTGGAAAAGAATGGAATGGACTGTCGCATATATTTGATCGCAACAATGCCACTGGGGAACAGGTCGAGAAGTAGTCTATATTGAGCTTTTGGTCGAAATCGGACCTTGTGAATGTGTTAGAATAGGCCTTGATAACTATTACTACAAATTCTTTAACATTACTAGCTATTCATTGAGAGAATTTTATGGCCCCTTCTTTCAAGAAAAGCGAGGAGGATGAAATTATATGTATTGTTTTTATGAGGAGTGATATGTTGTATCTTGAATTTGGCCAAGAATCAACAATGTTTACTCACCATTCAGTCCGGACCATTGAGGAAATCAAAAGTAGATCTAAAATACCAAGTTTATACGATACTATTTGACTTCTAACTAGACAGGATTAGTAGCTTCTTCCCCTATGTGTGGTTCTTGATATATTTACTTATCTTTATATGTAGCCTTTTGCCTATAGTTTTTTTTTTTTATATATGTATTTATCTTTAGGGTTAATGCCATGAAAAAATCTTAAATTGATACACTTGTGACAAATTTACCCTGAATTAATTTTTTGACCATAAAAAATTTAAAACTAATATGTTTGTAATAAATTTACATTCTATTACTTTTCATTAAGTTATATAGTCAAATTGTTAAGTTGAATAACATATAACAGTTAATGAGTGTAACGGTTTAGGCTTTTATCCTCTGTTTGTCAATTTGTTATAAATATATCAATTTGGGGTTTTTGCCAATCAAAAAATTAATTTTAGATAAGTTTATCATAGGTGTACTAGTTTGAGATTTTTTTCCCGTGGTATTAACCCTTATCCTTAATACTTATATGTAATCTTAACTTGCTCCGCTTGGTTTGGAATAAGATACTCTTGAGGAAATTTCCCAAAAAGTCTTAAATTTATTGTACAGATGTAAATTCAATTATAAACTTTATAATGTGGCCAATATAGTCCTAAACATTTTGATATTTTTTTAATATGGTTCATCTAATCAATTTAAACTGAAAATCATTGATGTGAAGGTTTAGTCGGTATTGATCGGGTGTCCTACGTGACACAGTCGACGGCTGATGTGGAAGAACCAAATTAAAATGATGTCATTTTGTAATTTTTATAAAAAAAAAAATCTAATTTTCTTTTTCTTTTTTTCCTTTTTATTTTCTTTTCCACAACATTGTTCATAATCTTCATTGTATCTTCATCTCCTGCAAAAAGACATCATTTCTTCCATGTTAGCCATCGGCCATATCATATAGGATGCCTGCCGTTAACTAGAACATCATGTCAACAATTTCTAGCATAAATTGACTAGATGGATTACATTAGAAGTCATCGAAATTTTTTACAATTACATTGATCAAATTAACAAGTTTATGATTGAATTGGAATCCCTATAATGGGTTTAGAACTTTTGCACAATTTTGAAATACTTTTAGTAGTTATTAGTTAAGTGCATGTTAACTATTGAACCAACTTCATTCTAATACTACCCAAACATGAATTTCTTCATTTATACGAAATTGTAATATGTATCTTAGTATAAGTTATTCGTTAAATAGTATCATATTTCATATGAATCTTCCTCTTTCAATCAACATAAAAGTCGAATCCTTAGTTTCATATTATATGCTAATGAAAAATATATGGACTCAATTACATTTACAAAATTCCTAATTGTCGTTTTTATATGACAAAGGAAAAACGTACATTTATTAAACAACATCATTGTTATATGAGGAGCATAAAAAATATATATATTTAAGGAAATACATAATAGGAACAGTTATCAAAATATTATAATTTTTAATATTGGCTAATTTGCAACATCAAAACTCATTAAAATTGATGCTTTTTTTTTTTTCTTGAACAATATTTTTTTTTAATAAGGCAAAGCACTTATCCTCGTTGGAAGCAAAATGGGTAGAGAATGGAAGAGGAATTGCTCTTTATAAAATAATGATCAATCTCTTGCAAAATTAGAATCATATGTGTCGCTTTCTCAAAGAAAATTTCGTTACGGAATATAATTATGCAGATAATAATCCTATTCCCAGGGGAGCTTAGACCAATAATTTTCAATTTCTTTTTTTAGCACAAAGCTTTTCCAATGATTAAAGCTAACCACAGAAAAAAAGTTCCAATTTTTCCAAACAAGAATATTTCAAGAATTATCCTACAAAGATGATTTGGAATGCCCAATTGAAGAAGTTTGGTGATGATTTCCATGTGGGCAGAAGCCAACTAAAAGGCAAATACTAAAGCCAGAAGGAATAGGAGAGGGGATAGAAGCGTGGCTAATATCAATCAAATCCTTACCATCAATCAGACGGCCATGGACACACAATCCCCCCATCACTCTAAACCGATCGATAGGATCTTTGGAGTTCAATGTAGCTTCCAAATTCAGTGCAAATTCCATGATGGCCTCAATGATTAACCTTTTCAATGGTCTTGGCTATAGATAACCTTCTTTGTTGGCCATGACAAGCATGGGCAAAATCCATTGTACGATCTTGAAATCAAAAGGGCCTTGGAATCACAAACCTATCATGACCCTAAAAAAAAAATTGAAATTTGAGAAGAAAACAAAAGCTCATAAAGTAGGAAAAAGCTGCGTACCTTGAATTGAAGAGTTGAAATTGTGAAATTGCGAGTACTTATGGGTCGATTTTTCTTTTTCACCGGTGACTTACCCATAGTACTCTTTTCTTATCTATAAAATCACTAAAACCTCCATCGTATTGATATTTTTCAATTCTTTCCTCCTTTACAAAATGTCTAGCAAGATTTTCTCTAGTTGTTAATTATTGAATATTATTCTAATGATGCTTAAAAATTCGAAACCAATTCCTTATTGGGCGAAGAATGGGAAAAAGGGCGAAGTGAGATAAGTACATAGGAAGGCCGTCTATTCCTCGGACGATCATTAAATTCATAATATTAGGACAGCCATCCTTGAATTGCTAAGAAATTAAATGCCCTGCTACGTGCCTAACACACACCTCACATGTAGTGACTCCCAAATGAAAATTTCACGTCGTTTTTTCCCCTCACCTTTTTACCAGAATCATCGAAAGCTGGTGCAGCACATCAGAAGACAAAAGAAGACAAAAATTAAGTGTGGGGGTGTTGCCCGTTCTTTCAATTTTTGGCTTTCATCTTATTTAATTTTAATCGTTCCAAAACTATACACCGAAAACAAATTATATCTCGTTTAGTGATTATAGTGAATAATTGAAATGCAAATCTCATTCAATGACTCGAAAGTACAACTTAAAAACCCAATTTCGATTTTGAAAAGTCCCACCGCCCTAGACATTTTCCATCCAAGGACTTAAATGAGACGGCTTCACTAGAGTCAACCTTGGGTAGGTAATCCTGAACCTATAAGATTTCACAACTGCCGACTTCTTTTTTTTTTATTATATATTTTGTTTTTTTTTTTGGGGGGATCATCTCAATCGAGCGCTGGAAATGACTCCGTCAAAATACTATTTGTGGACAATTTCCTTGGGGCACAAAAATGTCTAATCCCATATGTCAGGAAAGGTTGGAGACTGGAGTCATGACACACATCCACCGAAACAAACAATACAACAAACAGCAACTCCATCTCCACACGCGTAATAACCACCTAATTGCTCCAACATCAGACGCGCCTACCGAATGGAGCGACAGCCCCATTTCTCGTCCAAATGCAAGTTTTTCAACAGTGATGAACAGCAGCATCCTTGGACAAGATTGTGTGGTTGTGATGACAGTGCCCAGACATGGGCCATCTTGCTCCTTACATGCTTGTTAATTTGCACAGCGGAGCCATCCCAGATTCCCATTTCTCTTTTTCCTTTTTTCGCCTTCCGTTTTTATCGAAATCTCCAAAATACCATTTATTCGAAAAAATATAAAGTACTTTAGCTTCTCAAAACCCTCCAAGAATTTTCGGTGAGCTTCATAATATACCAACGATACAGGTCCAGAGAAAAGAAAAACGAGGGAAGAGAAGTTCCACCTAAGCTTTGAACTCTTCACGTCATCAAAATGGGACCCGAAAAAGTTTCTAACAGGACCCCCGAGCCTCGATATATCATGGGTTCCTCCTGTATGAAAATAAGTGAATAAATGAAAAATAAATAAATGCCCATAAGGGGACACAAATCCAAGAACATAGAATTAGCCACGTGGCCTCCTAAATACTAGCCTTTTCCATGCACTAATATCACTAGAAAAGTGGAAAAAGATGATAATTATAAGGGAAAAAAAGAGAGAGAAAATCTTACTTTGCAGGATTTGCTCACAAATCACAGTATAAATACAAACGAGCCTCTCAGGCCAAAATCCCCCACACTCGTTTTAGGCCCTCTAACGAAGGTTTTATAGTCTCCCCAGAAGTAACGATGGCGGAGTTCACATCAGAATTCTTGCAGTGTCTCAAGGCCTCATCGTTCCCGTTCATGGACACCGATCCAAGCATGGAGCTCCTGAGCCACCACTTCAGAGAGATGAACCCGACCGTCGTGTTAGATCACTCGAGCTTGACCTTTCATGAGAACCCGATGGATGGCTTCTGCAGCGAGAGCCTGTTCCCTCACCAGGCCCCTGATTTTCCTGGAAACCTGGCAGTCAGCGTCCCGGGATTTTCCCACCCTCAGGAGCCGAACTGCGAGTCAGACTCGGTCGTTCAAACCGTCTTAACTGGTAACGGGGAGCCCCATAAGAAGAGGAAGGCATTGGATGTTTCACAGAGCAGCTCTGCAAATTCATCGGCCCCTGCTCCTTTGGACACTGGAAGGAAGAAAAAGCATGTAAGGGGAAGGGATTGATGAATCGATCCTTCCTTCGATTACGTTGATTGTTAAAACTTACTTTTTTCCGTATGTTGGGAGTTTTGGGTGTGTTTTGGTTATTGAAAAGAGTTGTTCTTTGTTGCATATATGCAGAGTAGTAGTAGCTCAGGCAGAGGGAAGAGAATCAAAGGCAACAATGAGAAGGTAGAGGAGAGGCCGAAGGAAGTGGTTCACGTTAGAGCAAGAAGAGGACAAGCCACTGATAGCCACAGTTTAGCAGAAAGGGTAAAGCTACTTCAATCCTTAGAAGCACGACAACAAATGGCATTCGATTTGCAATTGTTTTAAAATAGTATCAGTTGATATATTCCTTCTTTTTTATTTGTATCCTACTTCGGTCAATTGACTCTGTTCCATAAACCAGGTCAGGAGAAGCAAAATCAATGAGCGGCTGAGATGTTTGCAGGATATAGTTCCAGGATGTTACAAGGTACAAATATGTTTCAAGAAACTGTAGTTGATGAACGCTTTCTAGGAATATCTTTCTTGTGTCCTGAAAGGTGCAGATCAATTTGTTCTTAAATTTGCAGACGATGGGATTGGCAGTGATGTTGGATGAGATTATCAATTATGTACAGTCATTACAGAATCAGGTCGAGGTAAGAAAAAGAAAGGAAAGAAAGAAGAGACAGAACCACCACCTCCTTTTAAAGCCTGAAATTGTTAGTTTTAGTCATTAACATTTTCATCTTGTTTGTATCAGTTCCTTTCAATGAAGCTTACAGCAGCAAGCACATTCTATGACTTCAACGCCGAGTCCGATGCCATCGAAAGAATGCAGGTACCAATCTAAGCTGACCAACCTCATGAAGTAGAAACCTTTTTTTACCAATTGATGAACTGTTAATATTATAAACAATCTATGCAAATGAAGTCTACCGCCATACGGCTCAAAACCCCCCTTTTTTTTTAGAGCGATCGAAGAATCTTACCACTTTATGCATTGAAAGATCGCCGTTTTAGTCACCTCGTGACATATTTAACATCACTGAAGAGGGAAGGTTCCAATTCTTTTATTTTCTCAAACGAGTTTCAGCTCCTGGTGATAGAGACTCTCCTAAATGACAAACAATTTTTACCCGAAGAGAAGAATTCCTCTAGACTTAAAACCAGTAGCCTCCCTGAGCAATCACCTATCTATCTATCTATCTATCTACCTATCTATCTATCTATCTATCTATCTATCTATCTACTTATTTGTTGATTTTATGGGTTCATGTGACTAAAAGAAAGTTGGACCTTCTTGGGTTGCAGAGAGCGAAGGCGTTTGAGGCAAAAGAGTTGGAGAGGCTCATCAGAGAAGGACAAGGGAGACATGTCGATTTCCACACAACAAGGCACGCTTGACAGCAACTTTGGATGTTACTCCCAACCATTTTCTATACAACACATGAAAATGTTTTCGATTTCCTAAGATTTTCAATTTCTTTCTTTCTTTCTTTTTCCCCTTCCTGTCATAATTTATCTTCAAAATCCTCCCTGATACTGGCACAGAAGAAAACTTCAATCTTGTAATGTTCCCACACGAGTCCATGTGATCAATGATAACTAATGTCTTATGAACTCATCAAATTTGGGTTCTCTCTCTCTCTCTCTCTTTCCATTGCCTCCAAATGATGCTTGGTACCATTATTAGAACTTTACAAGTGCTTGGCAATGTTGATAAGTCACGCAACATATAAGTGCGACCCGATAGCACACATCATACGAGCAGAAGACATCGCGTGCCTGCTCATCTAATCGTTTGTGATTGGAGGATTGCTATTGTCGTGACGGCAATCTGCACAACTCCTTAAGCTTCGCCAAGATCAGTCAAGATTTTAATGCTTTGGACACGAACTTGACTCGATTGGACTAGAATGTGATGTGCTGCCTCGATGTCCATAATCACACAGTGATAGCAAGATGGCCCACGAAATTATTTTGGCTCTCTTGATAATGACGATCTTTGTCCTTTTCCCTCCAAGATAAGTAGCATCAGTGTCATTGCTTGCTCAATTAACAAAAGTGAAATTCATGTCATTGTTGCTTTCTTCCTCCTTGTTTGATTATCGAACGTTTAAGCCAAGGGGAAAGAAGATTAATCATTGAACTAAGACAAGAGCTTCGCATTATCATTAAGAGGAATCCTGTAGCCCCAATGTTGACTTGTGTCGAGTGGGACCAATCTCCAAATGAATTATGATGAACAAACAGTGGAGAAATCCTCTTGTCGGTAAAATCACATGACTGTCTATTCTATTTGGCACTTGCAAATGGATTACGTATCTCCAATGCTACCAATGGTCCCGGCACGCATACATGTAGACCCAAAGCGCCAAATATTGCAATTTTTCTCGAGGGAAAAGAATTTGGTAAACAACAAGCAACTTGTCCAATTGGCATCAATGATAGTCATAGCTTGTCGACATACAAATAAATCTAAAATTAAGTAATATCGAGATTGAATAGTCGTATATTACATCGGAATTACAAATATCAAGTGATTTATCGATCTAAATAGTCAGAGATAAAGAGCGGTGGAGTGTGCATTATTTCGAGTCACATTGATTGCTTAAATAATTTTTTTATTTATTAAGATGTACCCAAAAAAAAAATGTTTGAAAAGTTAGGTGTTTCTTTCTTAAATAGCAAACTCTTCGGTTTTTTTTTTTAAATTTTTTTTTATTTTATTTTGGAGTTTAAGTTTAGATAAGTACGCACAAAATCTTATGGATGTTGCCAATTCAAGGGATGAATGATTGGGGGAGAGAATTTATTGGGCAAAAAAATAGGTATTCCTTGTATGATATCATATTATGTCGAAGGGAAGGAGGTAGATGCAATGAATCCGGGGAGGTTTGAGCTTTGAGTGGACAGCTTGAAAGGGCCAAACCATGCTCGAAAGGAGATGGACAAGGTGGGTTCTTCCAATTTCTTTGCTAAATGATAAGAGCCCTGGCGAAACCTTTTTTGGAGCCACTTTTGTTTCACTCCCCCAACCAAAAACCTCTCTTCCTTTGACCTCCCTTTTGACCAGCCACGCCACTGGCTTGTCTCTTGGAGCATATGCATGAACATTGAACGAGGGGGAGGCGGGAGGGGGATCCCCCTGGGGTCCCAACTTGGATTTTAGGGGCAAAAAAGTATGTGGTGTGGTTGAGAAGTGGATACGAGAACTATAGAAGTACCTGAGAAAGGGCAAGTTCAAGGATCCAAATTGAAAAGAAGGGGCACATCATTGAAGCCCTTTTGTTCTTTGCGCGTGTTCACCTAAATTGTTGCCTCCTGGCATGTGCTCGACTCTTTGAGAAGACTGGAAGTTGAATATGTCGAAGTCGCCTTTGGGAACATAACATGGAAGATTGAGAAACCTTGGCGCAACTTCGGATCATATTTAGTTGGGAAAATTTGAACAAACTATGTTGGAATTCATTAGGCAGGTCGAGTTGCACGATCTTTTTGGCCCCCAAAAGACTACTTACACGACTTTCGGAGTTCGGAACAGGCAGGGGTCATGTATCCAAACACGGTTTGTGTGTCCTTACTCGCAAGTCGGAGGAGCCATTCCGATTGGCAAATTGTCACCGACGGCCACGACCTTTACATGCAAGCGGGCACCCCACTACATGACGAAGCACATGCTCAGCCGATTGCCACCACCAGCGGCACCACCTCGCTGGTATTGCTCGGTTATGTGCATTCAGTCCAAATCATATCATCGAAGGTCGTCTTGAGAGAGAGACTCATTCCGCTCATCAGCCCAAGTCTTTGAAGGATCACCGGGTGGATGTGGATGTGCTTGAAAGGCATCAGTCTCAGCACACAGTTTCACAATTATTGGAGAGGCTTGAGTTTGAAAGCTTTCGAAATAGTTTAAAGGACTGAAAGAATGACTTCTATGGTCAAAAAAGGGTAGCTGAGGGTATCAACTGATGACACTCTCCCTCGAGTCTCCATGTGACTACCACGGCCCATGCCTAAAGAATCAATCTTCCTTCGCAATATATTCTTATATTTTTTTTATATGAAAGATGTCGAATAGCTTTTTCTAGTATAGAACTTGCTCCACACATTTCATCACAGCAAGTCATCTCATAAAACCTCTAATACTAAGTATGTTGACTTTTCAGCATGACATTCTTTTACGTAAAGATGATATGTCTGAATTCACAAACAAATCTAGTACTTGCTTTTTGGTGCAGGAACTGATAGCAAGATAGCGTAGAGTCAAGATTACAGACAGGTAAAACTCCACTAGAAAGGGGGAACTAAAAAAGGAGCAAGCAAGAAGAAAGCAGAACTATTAGAACATATTTCTCTTTTTTTTATGGTGACTTATGGGCATGACCATAATTAACCGGTTACCTAAAGGAGAACTAGCACAGCACCATGGCCCCCCGCTTAAAATCCGGATTCCACGGGCAAGAATTGAACCCACAACCAGCAGTTCCTAAGCCGAAAGTATGGAACGCCCTTGCCATCCCTTGCCATTGGATTGATTCCAGGGTATTAATCCATGAACAGGACAGCTAAATGAATCTTAGCAAGACAAACTCAGGTATTTTAGAAGATCATTACCTAGGCTGAGCTGGGAGAGAAATATCAATCCACCATAATTAACAATCTGTATGGGGGTAATCCATGAAGTTGGCTTAGCGATCAGGATGTTAATGTATAGTTGTCTTTGAGGCACACAAAACATGTTTGATTTCCATATACTATCAACTCCAAGCAAACTAATGTTTCAGTCACCACCCAGGTTTCAATCTGTATTTTACCTTATCCAAGAGATCAGTAGGATTTCAGGGGTCAGGGTGTTATTCCACATAAGATGGGATTCCTGGACATCGGAGAATTCTCTGTTGCAAAGATAGGATGAAACTGTACAGAAGCTAATTCAAGACTAGAGAACTTTGAATTATTAAGATTTAACTCAAACTAAGATTCAATGTAAGAACTAAACTCTGGGTATCAAGTAAAAGTACTCCAGAATGCAATAACTAGTTATGCTTCAGCCAGATTCTCTAAGCCTCCAGTTCCTTTAATGGAATTTTGTTCTGATATAATCACAAGATGAAGAATATTCTGTGTGAATTCACGGGAGAAAAATGAAACACGGCATTATGAGTGAAAGAGCAAGAAAAGAAAAAACCATGATCATTCATACCAAGATGTTAACTTCCAACCTGCAAAGCTGCAGTTAATCTACGCTGTACATTAGGTATCAGGGTATGGTTCAACTTCAAAAAATAAGAATTTTCTATGAATACACGATCTCCCCTTGGATCTAAGAGCAGCCACAATTTTGCGCACCAGCAAGTGAAAAACTTCGCAACAACGTCATTTTACTCGACTACAAGAAAATATTTTGTATTTGAGTAAAGAAACCGAACAACATTCTGAACGTGAAGTGTATTCAAGAATCAAGCCACACACGTAGGATTCTCACCATATAATAAGCACCCTTGAAAGCCAAGCAGCCAATGGGAATCAAAGGACCATTCATGAGCTAAACCTCATTGTAACTTGCTGAATGGAAGAGCCAAGTCGAAATAAAGACCTGAACTGAGAATTCTGCAAATAGGATAATTTTGCATTGCGAACATACAGTAATCTAAAGCTGTAGAATGCCTATGCAACATTCAGGACATACAAGTAGAAGTCTCACCCACCATTAAGCACACTCGGGATGCCAAGCTGCCAGTGGGAACCATAAAACCATTCAACAGTGTCGATCCTCATTGCAGCAGGTGAATAAAAAGCGCGAGATGAAGGGTGACATGACCTGAGATTGCTGCTAGTGAAGAAGTTGCAGTGCAAACACATGTCAATCTAAAGTGAGTTCCTAGAAGCGAGGAAATAAGAGTCTTGGCTAACGCTCAGCAAAGCTTAAGCCAGTGACGTCATTCTCCTTCTGTGGAAGGGAGCCCGTGTCATCGGATTGGGCTTCAGCCCTAAACTTAAAACCGAAGGTTGGCGAGATTGGAATCGAAGATCCGAAATGGGCCTGCGTCGTCAGATCGGGTTTTTGAATTGGGCTTCGGCCCTAAACCTAAAACCGAAGGTCGGCGAGAAATTGAAGGCCTAGAGTGGGGCTGGCGTCATCAGATCAAATTTTCTCTGTGATAAGAAATCCAAGGTGGGCGAGATTGAAAAAATATTTAAGCATGTGACCTAGAGGTATAAATTGTCATTTGGATCTTGATCTGTGGTTGCGGTTGGCTCAAAGCAAGGCCTTGTGTCATCGGATCGGGTTTTAGCATTGGGCTTTTGCTAGAGCTACTAACGTTTGTGATCCAGACCGTGCCCTAGTGTCTAGTTGATTTGGAAAATGAGACAACCGACCCACAAAAAAATAAAAAAAATAGACAATGGGACCCACGTGGAACCGCTCCTTTTTTTTTTTTTAATTAAAAATGGCATAAACATTTTTTTTTTGTTAATACACAATAATGAGAGGAAATTATGTTTGCCTTCATCCAAATATCAGGTCAAAGATATTCATTAGTTGTGTTTTTCTATGCGACCAAGCAATAATATCGATGGCACGATATAAGTAACAACACGCACGTTTTTCGTTTCATTCAATAATTGTGAACTAGCAGGCTGAATTTGCATAATTGGGTATTTCGAATCCCGTACTTGCCAACTCCACCAAATTTACAAACGTGTCGTTGTTGATTGTCACCTAAAACCGATGTCACGTGTGCCCCATTAGCAAATAAAATACAAACTTTTGAATGAGTTTAAAAATAAAAAAAAAAATAAAAAAGAGGAGAAAGAGAGGAATGCTCAAAGGTAACAATGCGTCCTAAGCTGACGATAGCGTCAAACATACTGTCAAATGGTAAGTAAACGGAAAAGGCCCTTCCAGCTCACACGCGATGCGGGGGAGACACGTGCCCCTCCCTCCCGGGTGTCGATCTTTACTTGCTCCCACTGCATTCTTGTCACGGAAGAAGAAGAAGAAGGAGGAAAGCTTCCGATCGATGACGATGGCGATACGCTAATAGCCTCCATCGCTCTCTCACTACTCCCTCTCTCTCTCTCTCCTTCCTTATCTTCGCGCTGCTTCTTCTCCGGATGAATCGCAGCTCAGGGAGATAAATCGGTGCTCCCCCTTCGCCCCTCCCTTGCTTGCTCGTTGAGCTTCGCGGATTGGACGAACGCGTCCTGACGACGGGAAGCGCTGAATCGTTGATCGGACGCCCTCAGTCGAGGGAATTCGTTGAGTTGCGGTGTTTGGGCTTCTCTTCTGATGCGATTGAGTTGGGGTATTGAGCTGCGGTTCTGGTGGATTCGGTGTAATCGGACGTGGTATCAGTAAGTCGGTCGTTCTTGTTTCTTGTCCGTGTTGGGCAAATGGAACGGAATGGGAGTTCGAGTTTGGTTTTGTGATTCCTGGGGTTAAGGGCGTTGGAGTGGAAGTTGCTTGTCCTAGAATTGGTGGGGCTGGGTTTTAGGATCGAGGGGGGCTTTCGGGATCACGTAGAGCGGGGACTTTTTTCGAGATGGCGGTGGCAAGCAAGACCAGGAATATGTTGGAGGGTCTGGTGAGGGAAGGTTCGTTCAAGTGGTTGATTGGGAACCGGACCTTGTTCGGCGAAGAATTCGAAGAAATGGGGAAGTCTCCGTCGGCTCGAAGGAACTGGATTCCGGAGCTGTCCCCGATAGCGAATATCGTCGTTCGCCGATGCTCAAAGTAAGCACCCAGCACCTGTATTAATCGTATAATGCAATCCTTTACTTCGATTGCGGGGATAAAATTGAGGCTCTTAAAAAGTTGGTAACTTGATGCGGTATCGTAGCGTTGGATTTGGTATCGCTCATCATAATGTTCTATCTCTTCATGACAAGCAATGCTTCAATGCAGAGTCCTTGGTACTCCGACGATTGAGCTTCAGGGGAGCTTCAACAAAGAGGCTTCTGATTCTGTAAAGCATCCATCGGTCTACGCGAGGAACTTTTTGGAATATTGTTGCTTCAGGACACTTGCACTCTCTGTTCAAGTAACCAGCCATCTGGCTGACAAAAAATTCCGGCGCCTAACATATGACATGATGGTAGCTTGGGAAACACCCGGCGGCAGTGAATCTTTAGTTCACGTTAGTCTCCCTTCATCTACATGTTTTACTTTAAGTATACCTTCTTTCTCAATTCTTCCTAGAAATGTTAATACTGCATTTCTTGGTGGGAAATTTGATATCTCTTCACTTGTGAGCCTGTGCCTGTCGTTGTTTGTAAGTGTGAAGAACAACATTGTGAAATGAAAACGCATCAAAGATTAGCGCTCGGTTGCTACAATTCGATGAAATTGCTTATATGGTTTTGTTATATTGCTTAGGTATTCTGTAATCTGCACCTTTCACCAGTCAGAACGTTTACTGTAATTTTCCTAATGCAGGAAGGTGACGATGTTACTGTCGGTGTACAAGCTTTCTCCCGTATAGCTCCAGCTGTCCCTATTATTGCAAATGTTGTTATTAGTGAAAACCTTTTTGAAGTGCTCACCGCTTCTACGGGTGGTCAGCTTCAATTTTTTGTCTATGATAAGTACCTTACTGGTCTGGAAAGGTAATACATCTCAATTTCTTGCATTTGAATTATTTGGAGAAGGCAATTATTGCATAGATGAGAAAAATTTTACTCTATATTGTGGAATGTATTTAGAAATTCAATAACGATGCTGTCCCAGCATATCTTCATAGTTATTATATGCTATCTAAATTGTTTTTTGGAGGAACTTTCATAATCTCGTGTTCATCCCCGTAGGGCTATAAAAAAATTGAAGTCCCAGTCAGAATCATCCCTCCTTTCAGGTGTTCGATCTTCTAGAGGAGAGAAGATTCTCGAAGTGGATGGAACCGTAACAACACAACCAGTTCTTGAACATGTAGGAATGTCTACATGGCCCGGTACTTATCAAGGATCAACATTCTTAGATGCTGTTTTTTCAGTAAATATAAAATTCTTCCATCAAATGAAAAGTTCCATTGGTCAAGGATCTTTAGCTTCAAGGCTTGTTCCTCATTTATTGCAGAGTAGCAGCATTGACTGGTGATTGTAGTTTTTGTTTTTCTCTTTTCCTTTTCACTTATTTCTTTCTTTGGTGTTGCCTCCATGCAGGTCGTTTAATACTGACTGATCATGCCCTTTATTTTGAACCACTCCGGATGGTATCTTATGACGATGCCAAAAAGTATGACTTGTCAGATGATCTGAAACAGATTGTCAAGCCTGAGTTGACTGGACCATGGGGCACTAGGTTGTTTGACAAGGCAATCATGTACAAATCAACATCATTGTAAGGCATCATGCAATTCTTTAAAGTTTAATATTCACTTCTAATGATTCATCTTTCTGAAATCAAATCGGTTCATTGGTTCCCTGCATCTTTCGTAATGTCTGCACTTCATGCAGATTGGAACCTGTTGTCATGGAGTTTCCTGAACTCAAAGGACATGCTCGTCGTGACTATTGGTTGGCAATAGTCCGGGAGATTTTATATGCACACCGCTTTATTAAGAAATTCGAGATCACTGGAGTGGAACAAGATGAAGCACTTTCAATGGCTGTACTCGGAATCTTACGGATACAGGCCATTAGAGAAATTAGTTCCTCGGTCCCTCTTCACTGCGAGGATCTTCTCATTTTTAATCTCTGTGATCAACTTCCTGGTGGAGACTTAATACTGGAAGCTCTTGCAAACAGGTCATCCATGAGGGAACTAGACCGTACTAATAGTTACAATGATGGGGGTGGTGGGATGTATTCCGTTTCCTCGCTCGCCATGATCTCTAGCCTTGGGTTCTTTGGGAGTGGTTCTAATAACATAAATGAAACAGGGCTTGTTGTTGGCGAGATTGCTGTGGGGGAAATCAGTTCGTTAGAAAGAGTGGTGAAAGAATCTAGAAACAGCTATAAAAAGGTGGTGGTGGCACAAGCAACTGTTGATGAAGTTAAAGTTGATGGGATTGATACCAACATGGCAGTCATGAAGGTAATAATGATGATAGTGGTTCAATCATTACTTTCCTATTGGCGAAAAAGAAAAGTTACTATCTATTTATATAGGTTTGACATTACTGTTGTCTCTGTGTGTTCATGTTATTAAATAGAAGGTGGTAACTAGATGGTTGTAGTAGCGTCCTATCCCAACTAGTTGAATTTATCAGAATTATGTTATTGCGTCGAGATCTTTGTTCATATTTTACTCATTCCACAGGAGCTACTGTATCCTCTTATTGAAGTTGGCAAGTGGTTTCTTTCTCTGGTATATTGGGATAATCCTCTTCACTCTTCCATCTTCTGTTTGGCCATCACTTATGTCATTTGCAGGTAATGTGCTGTTATTGCAAACCGTCTTTTTGTTGACCCTATCCTTCTGTCTAGAGTTATACCCGCTTTTGTCTTTATATTATTTTCTTGCTTAGAAGAAATATGTTATCGGTTGCCTGGATGATGAAATGATTTTTTTTGCCAGAATTATGATTAAATAATTTATTTGCATTTTTTTCTGCATCATTCATGGGCAAATGGAACTTTCTGGTTTGTAGAACATTTTGGGAAATGTCTGAGTGGGTTGTGCAAGTGTTATCCTATTTTGGGAAGGTGATCTGTAAAGTCTACCTGACAATTTATTTAGGTTTTTGGCTAACATGGTCTATGGCAGTAAGAGCCAACTTTAGAGTGGCTAAATTCTTTCTGGCACTCTGCATGCTGTGAATTTTTGTATGGTGTTTGACATCAGATGGTCATTTATTTTGCACAAAGCAGTAGTTTATGTGACCTTGAAAAAGCTTCTCAAGTTTTCTACTGGAAGATCAATCTGCATTGATGGATTCTTCCAGACTTTTCTAGTTTTTGGTATATTCTCTTGACTTGCGGATGCATTGAATTTATCCAAGTGCATCATGTGCCTATGAACTTCAAACATGAATCTCCTCAGGAATTAAGGTGGAACTGGTAAAAAGAAACTGTAAGAATTCTGTATTTACTTGGCATGCATATAAAACATTGATTTTCTAAGAACATCTTATATGTGCTTCGCAGGGGAATGCTCGGTTATGCCTTTGCATTTGGGCTCGTGTTACTTGCAGTTTTCATGGTACTTAATAAGTACCTTAGTGGAGGGAAATCGATTCATGAAGTTAAGGTGATAGCCCCTCCTGCGATGAACACAATGGAGCAGCTTTTGGCTGTTCAAAATGCAATTTCCCAAGCTGAAGGGTTCATCCAGGACACGAACATAGTCCTTCTGAAATTACGTGGCTTAATGATGTCCATTTACCCTCAGGTAACCGGAATAAAAACTGAAAGTATCATTCTCAGTTTTCCAATTCTTTATTCCTTACAAGTAATTTGTTTGTTACATGTGCTTATTAGGCAAGTGAGAAATTTTCAGTAGCTCTCTTTCTGTTGGCGCTGGTGCTCATTCTTGTTCCCAGTAAGTACACATTGTTAATGGTTTTCTTGGAGACTTTTACAAGATATTCTCCTCTACGGAAAGCAAATACTGAGAGATGGATGAGGAGGTTGAGAGAGTGGTGGTTCAGTATACCGGCAGCTCCCGTTGTTCTTGAACGAGAGAAGGAAGATAAGAAGAGAAAGTGATGGTGTGAGGATATGTATAGGTCTTAGAATGCAGGTAAGTTTTCTGTTAAGGAGTGCTTGTACATCGGAAAAAAAGAAGGGAAGTCTGCACGAGATAAATCATAAATCTGTCTAGTTTCTGTATATACTTGAAAGTGCTCGGGCTTCTGCTGATGTTATTGCACTTTTATCCAATCTTCAACGAAGTGGGAATATAACAAGCTTTTAACATATGTCTCTTCTGCTATTTATGATTTCACAGCGGCTTTATTTTTTTATTTATCATGAAAGGTTGCAGGCTTTATTAGTACGTCGTATTTGACAACCCTTTTCTTTTTTATTTGTTCTTCTTGGCCAACACTAAAGAAGGCTGTGCTGCTTCGTAGTTTGTACTTAGGAGTCCCCTGAAATTTAATTTAATTAACTACCCATATGCCTTTTTGTCTGTAAAAAGGATTTGGAAAATATACATTTTGCTGGCAAACTGTAATGTTTCATATACAATTAAGTTGGCTGTGTAGCCTCTGGTTACCTCATGTCGTTGACTCTTCCCTGGCTACAAGGAAAAGTCTTTTACAAGTACAGACGCTCTGCTCAACTTAATAATCTTTGCTAACTTCTCCTCACTTGAAAATTTGGTGTTCATAATGAGTCAATATCCATGCTCATTTCTCGTCCGATTAGAAGCCATTATACCTGGCTATGTATGTCTCCACCCGTTCTTATGTTGCGATTGATTGCACTCTGTCGCGTTGCTAACCAGCTTCCAATTTACCACAAGCTGATGGGTGGTAAGTGAAATGTATTGAGTTTGATACTTTCCCTGCTAATTCCTTCGTATTCTTTTAATTCTTCCATACGTGACTCGACCTTCTCGATTCCTTCAAGCCTGCACGCTTCCTTCTGGTAGCGAAACTTCGAATATGTCTCCATCCATTGATATATGAACTTCAGCCTTGTCGATTTGTCTTTAGTTACTTATTCATGAACCCATGTCTAGCAGGAGGCAGGCATTCATGCCTCTTCGACTGAAGAAATCTCAAATTCCGAAGTTCCCACCTAGTGTTTGATGTGTTTGCTACTTCAAGTTGTTCCCATTTCCACGCTGATGTAGGTGCTAGTAGGGCAATTATGGCATGCATTTCACCGTTCACCAGTATATCAGACAAGAATAAGGCCTGAGAGTGCTGTGTGGTCCATGGATCACTCAATATGTGTGCTAGCTTGCATGTCTTTCGATGGGGTGTTCCCAGTCGAAGAATAGACGTTAGTGCGCGAGGTGGTCCATGGATCACCAAACTGTGTGCTCTTGGCGTGACATTCCACAACGGCCTTTGTCTCGGTTAACGCTTTTCTCTAGATAGAGAGAAATCGACTGTTGGCAACATAGCGTGAGGTCTCAACCGTTGGAATTATTATGAAAATGTCTAGCGTGCGAGTTCAAGGGTAGTAATTCTTCGTCAGGTCTTGTTCAGGTCGATGGGCATTACACATTTAATGACATTGGCCGGCCATTTTCTACGTGACTGGGGACTCGCACACTGCTACTGGGGCCACCGATTAATCTCCATCGGGTGTAGCGATTTTCTGTGGTCCTAAAGCTTCTCGTAGCACCAAGGGTCGAACCAGTGAGAGAGTTAAAGAGGAATATTCCCAAGACGAAGTGCGAGACATTAAAACCTCACCGAGACGCCTTCAATGCAAATTGACTTTGGGATTGCAGCGTTGTGTGGACAAAGTCCTATCTTTCTCGTGCGAAATATTTTGTCGATTCGATTCCATCAAGAAACTGCTCCGTCAAAAAAGCAATTTTGGCATTAACGTGCAGCAAGCGATTATTCTTTTTAATCTCCATGAACTTTCGGGATCTTACACGTTTTCCTTCGAACTTTTCATTTTGTTACTGCATCTACTTTTCCGTTTGCATGTGCTTAGTGCTTAATATGTGATTTTTTACAAAAAGCGAATCACTCCAAATGCACGCCAATCTGGCAAATTCGATCGAGTGCTCACGTGTGGTTATGGTAGCCGACTCTAGGCCTGAAAAAGAAGTAAATGCTGCTGCTGCTCGGAGCGACAGTCGGATCTACATCCGAGGTTCCACGATCGTACGGCCCAAAGCGAACCGGAACGTGAAGCGAGGAGACCGTTCTGGACCACCACCTTAATAAACCCGATTCCCAAGTTCCTTCCTAAGCGGTGCCACGTGGAAAGTATAGAAGAGAAAATACGATCATTCTAGAAGCGCTGGGCCCACCAGTTCCCACCACCAAATGAAATTGAAGCAATTTGGAATTCCGCGGTTTGACTCCTCGAAAAAGGTCGTCGCCACTGAAAGTTCAAGGATCGACCGGTGAGCCGGATTTGACCCGACCCACGATCCCGGGCCAGTCGGTCATGCTTAGATTAAATCTTCCATATATATTTATTGCTTACACATTTGATAACGTAATTCAACTCCGTTGAAGAACTGTTATGGCAGATATAGTAACTAAAACAAAATTGAAATTGATAAAAATAAAAGAACATCGGATTTTATGTGGAAATTCTAACGGGAAAAATTACAAGGCAAAGGGAAATAAAATCCAATATAAAAATCAAAGATTACAAAAGCTGACTCCAAAAGATTTAGACTCTATCTATCTCAATCCAAAATAGGTAAACTTTTTCTAAGGATCCCTCCCCAATTAGGAAACCATTCAATCAAACCTATCCAAAATAAGAAATCCACTTGAATTAAGAAACTTCTTTTTCGGACTCAAACTTAAAACGTATCTAACAAGAATACTTCGCAAAACTTAGAAACTTCTGCATCAAAACCATGGGGTCAAATTCAAATGTCAAATGAGTCAACAATTTTATCTTCTGAATCGTGCTATCCTAGGAAGATAAAATCAGTCATTCCCAGTTTGATCGTGAAACTGAAAAATACGAATTCCTTTTTCTTTTTCTTTTTATCTATCTCGACCTTACATAATCTTAAGCATCGCAGGGTCAAAGTCAACCAGAGACCTTCCCGAACGAAAGAGGCTACCAACAACTCGATCGGCTTCCACCGTGTCGTCAGCCGCGAAGGTGTCCGAACGCGAGGAGCCTCCAAGAATGCTAACCATCTTCTGGGGCGGGACCCACGAGCATTCAATCAACGGTAAGTCCGGTACAGCTATCTCCCCCTTGGTACGTACGTTCTAGATAAACTGATGTTTATGTCCGAAAAATAATAAATTTATGATCTCGTTGGGGACGACGAGAGAGGAGGCACAAGCTGACTCTTTTTCCCACCCTCAAAAGGCAAATATCTTGCGTCCGCATCGTTCTCGACTAGC
This sequence comes from Eucalyptus pauciflora, assembly GCA_007663325.1. Classification (NCBI taxonomy): domain Eukaryota; kingdom Viridiplantae; phylum Streptophyta; class Magnoliopsida; order Myrtales; family Myrtaceae; genus Eucalyptus; species Eucalyptus pauciflora. Next base: position 1,689,669 of record VMYD01000387.1, read on the forward strand.
AATTTCTCGCCTCTACTTGCCCTCAGTCTTTGACTTTCCCCCCCCTCTCTCTCTCTCTTCTCTCTTGTAGAAACTGTATGGGCAGCTGGAGGAGTCTCTCTGAATTCCTCCTAACCGCTTTCTTTACTCCGACTGTGGACGACACCCGGGATTCTTAATTCTCGGAGGATCAGTTCTTCTGGGCAAGTTCAATCCCTCCGAAACTCGATGCTGCTGGTGTCTGTCGACCACTCTCGAGTTTAGATTTTTATTCCCTCTCCCCTCTTTCTTGTGGCGATTTTCACCATGGTGTTGTGAGCGTCGAGGTTCTTTCGCGGCTCTATTCTTTTTGCTGCGGCCAAGAAAGGGAAGCGGGAGCTCTGGGAGTTTTGACTTTCGATGGGTAAGAGAAAGAAGAGAGGGGTCAACGTGGAAGAGGCGATGGAGTTCTTGAACTACTTGACGGTGGAGAAGCCTCTGCTTCCGTTCTTGATTGCTTTGATAGCGCTTGGCTGGGCGATAGAGAGATGGGTTTTCCCTTTCTCGAATTGGGTCCCTCTTGTTGTGGCCGTCTGGGCTACGTTTCAGGTGAATGCTTCCTGCTTGATTCATGTCTTTGACTCTTGTTTGACCGGTTCTTTTCTTGTCTGGAATGAAACGAAATTTCTGGTTCTATTCTCGTGTTTCATTTTATTCTTTTTTCGGTAAAAATGTCCTCGTCTTAATTTGCTTTGCACCGTGATGTTTCTTTTTGTATGATTCAATCTTGCTTTTGTGGCTTTTGTTGTGATCTGATGTTTGTACCGTTACGTGGATGACTACTAGTTTCACTTTTTTCAATGATTGGCATTCCATCGTCTTGAAAAAAAAAAAAAAAAAGCTGTTATGATCTTTATTTTCCAGTTCTTCCACGATATCTGGAATTTAATTATATAATTTTTCTCGACCAACCTGTTCCTTCCTTCGGGTCTGGGTTGACTGCTTTAAGACTTATGGTTGTTAGGATTGGCCCAATTGTGATCCTGTGGAAGACGGTCCTTCCAATTAGTTTATCCAAGATTATGACACTTTAATCTGTGCGGTTGAGATACATTTCGAATGTGACGGATGATCTCGGCAATAAATTTAGTCAAGGGCTTGAGAGGTCTCGATCGCAGGTTGTCAAATGAGGTTGCTGTTTCTTGGAATCTGTCCCTCATATATTGCACTAGGTAAAGTTTAGAAGCAGAGATAGCTCAAGCTCAAATGACATTCAAATCGATGAATAATCAGAATCCATCAAGTGAATAATAGAGAACTAAAATTTTTAGGCCACGCTTTGAAGTTTTCTTTTCTTCTTCCCTCAAATATGTCAAATCCTGTTCCAAACAACTTTTCCAAGGGAAGTTTCCCTTACTTATTTTCAGTTCATTTTATGGTGCCTGCAGTATGGAAGTTATCAACGCCAAATGCTTGCGGAAGACCTGAATAAAAAATGGAAGCGTATCATACTGAAGACCTCGGTAACAATCTTCTCTTCATTCGGAACCTGAACATGGGGAATTAAAGATTCGTCCTCTTCATTTGGTCTATTTGCATGTTCTCGCAGCCAACAACTCCTCTGGAGCACTGTGAATGGCTGAACAAGCTGTTGATGGAATTCTGGCCCAATTATGTAAGCCCAAAGTTCTCTGCAAGATTCAAATCGTTAGTTGAGGTGAGTTGGGTTGATTTCAATGTTTATTATTGGTTGTTTTATGTTTAAGTTGAACAGGCATGATAGGTGTAGGATGTCATATCGCATTAAAGTTAGAAACGCTTGTGTTGCATGCTTGGGGAAAATGACATTTTCTTTGACACAATTTTTTTTTTGGAATTTCTTATCGTCAGAGTAGAAAATGGATGTAACTATGTTCTGCTTGAAAGAAAAAGAATTGGTAGCATGTGCAAATATTTTTCTTGCCAAAGAAATAATGTGAAATCTTCCCCCAAATTCACTCATCTGAATTCCTTAATGCTAGGAAGAAACTAAACATACAATTATTGTCCATATTGTATCTGTTTAACAGTTTAATATTTGTTTTGCAGAAACGTCTAAGACACAGGAAGTCCAAGCTTATAGTAAGTCATCTTTTGGACTATTTGTTGGTAATCTGTCTTTTTGGGTTACTGGTGAATATGAGCTTATGTCTCTTGGCATTGTCTTTTCTATAGGAAAGAGTTGAACTGGTGGAGTTTTCTTTAGGTTCTAATCCACCCAGTTTGGGTCTTCAGGGGACTCGGTGGTCAACTACAGGTGATCAGGTTTGTTATGAAGTCTTACTGCATAATTTTGTAATCATGGATCGTTTTTTTTTTTTTTTTGTGGGCATACTAATATGTACTTGTGCCATATATATATAGAGAGAGAAAGGTTTCATGAAGTACTTTTTTCATGAGCAGATCAGTAGTTCTTTTACATTTTTTAAGTTGCCGTACATTTTTCATGAACGGTTCAGTAGTTCTTTTACGTTTTTTAAGTTGCTGTTTGTGTCAAAGATTTATGCAAGTATTCACATTTGCATCCAACCAATCTTTTTCTCCTCTCATCCCCTGGTGACACTTCTTGAATCCAAAGTGTTCTTTTATCCTATTTGGTCGATAGTGGGAGGGCAAAGTTTAATGATCTGCTTCTGTCATGGATATCTGGAAAGATGGGCTGCATAGGAGGTAGATGAAAGTAAAACATGGTCGCATAAAGAGGAAAATGATTGGCGAACTGTTTAAACTAGGGGATGTTGAGTATGAATTGCAGCAACTTTACTCCATCTGCATTGAGAATTTTGGAAACCAAATGTAATCTGAGGATACAATGTTGATTGAAACATTTTAGAGTATGGTTAATGCTAGAATAAAGTGGCTGTGCAAACTTGTTTCTTTCTCTTTATTGAAGTATGAGTGTTACTATTTTTAGTTCCTGACATCTAATGGATATCTTTCTTTTTCCTTTGTAGAAAATTATGCGTTTGGGATTTGATTGGGATACAAGTGATATGAGTATTTTGTTGCATGCTAAGCTTGCAATGGCAATTGGAAATGCTCGGATCGTCATTAACAGTCTACATATCAAGGGTGATGTATGTAATACAGCCATTTTACTGCCCGTTAAATCTAAAGATTTCTGACATTGTAGAATCTGCATATAGGCTTGTACATGCATAAATATGCACAAGCAACCTAGCAGGTATTCATTCACAAGTAGCATAGGATGTTTATTGAAGTCATAGTTTTCGTGTTGAGATTCAATATGTGAATGGGAGTCCTGACAGTGAAGTGATTCAATGTTCAGTACAGTGATGATCTAAGGAGTAACATCTTCCTGATAAAAAGAACACTTTAAAACTTTGGGTTGTGCAGGCCTGTTTGGGCATCTTTGGTTTCTAAGTCTTAACCAACTGATGCTCCCTGCTACAAGTAATGGTCATTTACATTATTTACATACAAGTGCCTGTACTTTACAGCTTTTGGTGGAAGAATTTACAGTAAGATAGTACTGCCTTGACGGGGGTATTGTGTGCACTTTGAAAATCTTATAACAAAGAATGTCATAGTTAACATAGCATTAATTTTTTTGTGTCTGCATCTAATTTGGTCTTTTCTCAATTATTTCAGGAGGTTAGATGCTTTCCAACGTATAGTTAATGTCTTAATTGGACCTTGAGACTGACTTCCTGTCGTCCAAGTCAAATGTTATGCTGCCTGCCCGCTTCAATTCATGGACTTTAGAAATTAGAAATTTTAATTTTCCATGATGATGATGATCTATATCGAATATCATTTGCTTGCTTGCAGAATAGAGCATAGTTGGTTTAATTTTCTGTGAGTTACTTATAAAATTGAAGCTTGAGGTGTCCCAACGAGGTGATATTAAGTGCTTGAAAGTGTAAAAATAGCGATCAGTCCATCCTGGTTACATAAGCATGCAATCATTTAGTTCACTTGTGTTTTAAAAAGAATTACGTTAAGTGCCCTTAATTTCTGTTTAGTCAGATATGGTGTGTCTCTGAAGGAGTTTCTTTCAAGTTTTCAGTGATGTGCTGGCCATCCCTGAATTGCAGTTTTGGGTATGTTGCAACAATCTATTTTCCATTTGCAGCTACTCTTGATGCCAGTCCTGGACGGGAAAGCTCTATTGTACTCATTCATGTCTGTTCCTGAAGTGAGAATTGGAGTTGCCTTTGGCAGTGGGGGAAGCCAAACGTTGCCTGCCACAGAGCTGCCAGGGGTATCTTCTTGGTTGGTGAGTCTTTTTCCATTTCTATATGGCATTAGTCACTCAGTCTAACTTCCAGAGCGTCTTTCATTTTGATTTTCTTCTTCCAAACTTAGCAGGGATGATTTGTCTATTAAGAGTGTTTGCTTTCAGATGCATAATTTGCCATGATTCTGCCAAGAATCCGTTGTTACCTAAGTATACTTGAGATGAGAAAGCAATTTATCTATCTGCATAATTTAACATGCCAAAGTATTCAAAGCAGGTTTAATGGTCATTCAAGTTTCAAATCATTCTTCACAACAAAATTTTACAAACTTTGATTCTTTTCTAGAGCTCTCGTTTTTTGTTTGATCTTTATGTGAGTAGAGCGTGTTAAAACGGGTAGTGAGCTCTGAAAAAGGAGTAGATTTTGAAGGATCTTACAGTGTATAAGGTATTAAACAGTACAAACCCCAAATAGTGGAAAAGGACATCATTGTTTGTTGATCTTATTTTTGGATGTTTGGTGAATGGCATAGTAGTATCATCAGTTACTACGGATGTCTTATCCCATTCAAACAGAATGAAGAACTGCACAGGACTTGTTGACCCATTGATTGTCACAAACTGCTTGTATTAATTGGTCATTTAACTCTCAGATGCACTGCTTCAAAATATTTTAGATACATTCTGTTGATAATGCTCTTAATAATAAATTCTTTTTGTCCTCACTATACTCCGATTGCTTTTAGGTAAAAATTCTTACAGATACCTTAGTCAAGACCATGGTGGAACCACGGCGTCGTTGTTTATCTTTGCCAGGTGATGATTTGAGGAAAAAAGCAGTTGGTGGTATCATTTATGTTAAGGTTGTTTCAGCCAGTAAACTTTCTCGGAGTGCTTTGAGGGGAAGCCCATCCAGAAGACAACATAGTTTTACCATGAATGGCACATTGGAAGGACACCTTGACAACAAGGATCTACAGACATTTGTTGAAGTTGAACTTGGGGAGTTAACAAGAAGGACAGATGTGAAGACAGGTTCAACTCCTACGTGGGATTCAACTTTTAATATGGTTCTACATGAGGATGCAGGCACCTTGCATTTCCACCTTTATGAATGTACGCCAAACAGCGTCAAATATGACTATTTGGCAAGTTGTGAGATAAAGGTACTCTTGCATGTTGCAATGAAGCATAGAAGTTACATGTGAATCAACTTTCATTTAATGATAAAAAACCCACTGTTCAATTAGTAACCTATTCCACTTCTTTATATATTGCCTGCTAACTTGTATATTGCTTCTTGATGTGTAGGTAAGGTATGTTGCCGATGACTCGACAATATTCTGGGCAATTGGGCCTGAGTCTGGCATAATTGCCGAGCATGCTCAATTTTGTGGAAAAGAAGTTGAATTGGTTGTTCCGTTTGAGAAGGCAAGTGTGGGGGAGGTATGAATTCTAAAGTCCCGTTCCAATACAGTCATGAATATGATTATTGACATTGTTGTTATCCTTTTACCCGCCAGCAATGTCTCCAGGAAATTAATCAACCTATTGACTCTTGACATATTCCTAGCATTTAAATATGCAATGTTGTTTTATGTGAACTATAAATACACTATATACCTTTGTAAATTTATTTTTGTATCATGCTTGTGATGCCAAAAATGTAATTTGTGGTGAGATAAGGATGCGATCTGAATGACCGACTACATGTTACTACAGTTGACAGTGAGGCTCGTCTTGAAAGAGTGGCAATTCTCTGATGGTTCATATAGCTTGAACAACTTCCCTCTCAGCTCTCGAAATTCCCTCAATGGATCATCAAATCTGCTCTCAAAAACTGGAAGAAAACTCAATATCACCGTTGTTGAAGGGAAGGACCTGATTTCAAAGGACAGAAATGGAAAGTGTGAACCCTATGTCAAATTGCAGTATGGAAAGGTAAGTTTTACTTTTCAGTTCTTGTCACCATTTTTCAAAGTGTGGACTTTCGGTTGATGAATCCACAGATTAGTCATGTCACAACCTTTCATTTTCAGGTCCTACAAAAGACGAGAACTGCGCATACCTATAATCCAGTTTGGAATCAGAAGTTTGATTTTGATGAGATAAGTGGTGATGAATGCCTAAAGATAAAGTGTTACAGCGAAGACATGTTTGGTGACAATAATATTGGCAGTGCACGAGTAAACCTGGAAGGACTGGCTGAAGGGTCTGTCAGGGACGTGTGGGTCCCATTGGAGAAAGTTAATTCTGGGGAGCTGAGGCTTCAACTCGAAGCTATCCGAGTCTCTGACCCTGAAGGATCCAGGGTACGTTTTGCTTCCTCAGAGAGTGTGCAGAAGGATGCTTATCTTGAAACAATTGAAATGAAACACCTTGCATAGTTTTAAGTTTTTAACCCACTGCACTAGTTTCTGATGTCGCACCACACAATTTTCCTGTACCAAAGTATGTCTCATTAGTGTTTACACTGATACAAGTTTGCTCAATATGCTGAAATCTTCAGGGTTCAGTAACAGGTTCCGGCAATGGTTGGGTAGAGCTCAGTCTCATTGAAGGAAGGGACCTTATTGCTGCAGATCTTAGAGGAACTAGCGATCCATATGTGAGGGTACAGTATGGAAATTTGAAGAGAAGAACGAAGGTTAGAAATCATGCTATTTAAACTAAGTTTGGTTTTCATATTCTCATCAAGTCATGCAAAAGCCTAAATCCAGCGAGTTGATATTTTCTGTGTTAATGCATCTGTCATTTAATATTGTGGTGGCCAGCTAATGATGTCCCCAAGCACCTTTAGACTCTTGGCCTTTTTAACTAGATCTTGCTTAGTGCCATGCGTAGCTTAGAACATGCTAGTTCCAGGGATTCTAGTACAGCAATTGTGAAAAGTTTAGCAAAGTCGAGGAAAAAGGTGAGGAAGATAGTAGTTTATCTTCCGCATCATCTCTAGGATAGTGTAGTTAAAAATAAATCATGATCACGGCAGGTTGTACTTAGTTTCTTGAATTTCTGTTAAAGATTTTGACATAAGTATTTAATTACCGGTTTCCATGCGTCTATATAAGAAAGCCCAAGCTCGTACAGGATTTTCTTACCTAGTGCCATGTCCGGCATTGCAGATTATGTACAGAACTCTAAATCCTCATTGGAATCAGACCTTGGAATTTCCCGATGACGGAAGTCCCCTAGAGTTGCATGTGAAAGATCATAATGCGTTGCTACCCACATCGAGCATTGGCGATTGTGTGGTGGAATATCAAAGGTTGCCTCCAAACCAGATGTTTGACAAATGGATTCCCCTTCAGGGAGTGAAGAGGGGAGAGATCCATATCCAGATCACAAGAAAAGTTCCAGATCTCCCAAAGAAATCAAGTCTTGATTCAGAACCATCCTTGACCAAATCGTATCAAATTTCTGGCCAGGTATAATGGTGTTCAGAGTGTCTTGCTAAACTGCATAATGCCATGTCCTACATTATTTAATAGGAAAGTGTTGCTTGTTCTGCATTTCATGTCAACTTATGCTGTTAAATGTGCTTGGCCAGGTGAAAGAACTGATGGTCAAGCTTCAATCTTTGATTGAAGATGGCAGCCTCGAAGGGCTTGCAACAGTTGTGACTGAGATGGAGAGTCTTCAAGATTTGCAGGAAGAATACATGGTCCAATGCGAGACAGAGCAGATGCTTTTACTCAACAAGATAAAGGAGCTCGGTCAGGAAATATTCAACTCGAACTCGTCACCTTCCCTAAGCAGAAGATCTTCCAACAATTGACCAAACCGTTCGATATAAAAGCCACTACTTCCCCGTAATTTTTCATAGGAGAAAGCTAATGTCATTGGTGATAGAAGTATTGTAAACCGACCTCGTGTAAAGTTTGAGTCCGAGCTCATGAAATTCGATTGTACATGAATACCTGATCTTGAGCAGTTTTAAATGAGAGACATGCAGATATTTATTTTCAAGTCCATGGTACTCTATATTTAGGAACTAGGTGCCTACAGCTTCGAAAGAGGACTTCAAAGTCGTCATGTTTTGCACAAAAATTTTATGTAATTAACTTGGTAACTCTTGATCGGCGAAATCTGAATTGGTACGATAAAGTAGCTTGCTGCAAATATTAATCAAACATTTCCCTAAATAACGGAAATCCCCCCATGCTCTACTTAATGGTTTCATTTCAGTAGTCGTGACTCGCAATATTGGCAATCAAAGGGGAGAAACGGCGCTGACTAACTAAAAATGAGGTTTGATATACACGTTCAAAGAGAACAGGAGAGCAGAAGGCAAATGCTTTGCAACCTGATCTATGAAAGCCTACAAAAGATGAGATGACTACTTAAAAGCCTGCAATAGCCGAATGGACGCCTCCCATGTGGAGCAATATGTCCAACCACAAGGGCCTTCGGCATTACTCAACATTGTCAGCAGCCAAAATATAGCTTAATACATGCTCAAAACAGAGATTGATGACACTGAGGACTGCGGCTAGGAATTGTTGAAAGAATGAGTTAGATAATCTCATTGGCGAAGCATCTGCTGCAGCTGAAGAACTTGATTCCTTTGTTCTGGAGGCAGGAGATTAATCTGCTCTGGAGTGAGGCTCATGACCTGCTGAAGAAGGGCCTGCTCCATCTCAGGTGACAGCTGCACAACGGCAGGAAATTCCACATCAGCATTCCAAACAAGCTTCTTTATCATAAACCTCTACAACAAGCAAAGGTAAAATAAAGCCGATATCAAAAAGAATGAGTAAGGTCAAATAGTTACAGCAGCAGGACGAGGCGGCTGACTTCCCTGGCCCATCTGACCAGTAACAACGGGTGGAGGGCCAGGAAGCTGTGAAGCGTTGTCTGGCGGGCCAGGCATCCAAGAAGATCCCCTATCCACTTGCATGGGACCACCACTTTGATGGCTAAATTCTATCCCTGAATGTGAACCTCCGCCCTGAAAAATAAGACTTGAATATCAATAAACATAAATTGCTTCATCATGAGAGAGATTCACCAGCAATATCCAGGAATTGAGTAGTTGGTCAGTAAATATTGCACACGAAAAAAATATATAGGCCAAAGTCTGCCACAGTAATGGCCAAACTTGCAATACCAAATATCATCACGCATTGATCTGAGTCTCTGAAGTACTTGACGCTACAACTATAAAGTCATTAGCAAGTCATCCATCAGTTATCCCCTACAATATGGTGGGCGAAAGTTCACTGACCTCATCTAATCTACTCACATTAGAAGGAAATCACAAGGACCAATCTTATTTTAGTTTACACACTCTCCTGAAGGTTGTATTTGATATGTGAACTCTTCAATTATGGAAGGCAAATCTCTATACAAATTTGTTCTTTTCATTAAAAAGTTTCAACATGAGTCTGGTAACGCCAACACCTGACATATGCTACTTTAAATATTTCTTGCCCCATCAGTAGAGATCTTCAGTGCTGACCGAAGACTTCAAGCATTTTGATGCAACAAGAAATCTGGAAATACTCTTATGAAGCATCCATGATGGCTGTAGCAACTAAAAGACTCAGAATAATTTTGTTTGAGTTCGATTACTCCACTTTTTGTTTGATAATTTACAGAAGCAAGCACAATCATACAATCAGAACAAGACATAATGAAGCCAAAGCACGACATGACAGGGATCTTTAGTTAGACACTGGCTAAATCAGAAATGTATCAGAAGAGAGACAGCTTCCCTCGCGGGACCAAATAATCCAACATCAAATAGCTTTAACAATGCTTCAGGTAATTCAATCGGGATTACTCATTAACAAATTCAAGCACTACCCATGATGCAAATTAATTAGGCAAAGCCACAAATGGAAATTTTTTATGGACGACTAACTTTTTATATTGCATTCCTAACTTCGCTGATTCATAAACCTCCATCCAAAAATCAAACTGAACTCCTACCCACTCCTCAACATCAGTAACAGGAATGCATTCATGCCAAATTTGCAATATATCTAACTGTGTCAATGTTCATTTTAATGATGAAGAAAATTGCGCACAACATTAAAAACTCATTTGGAAAGAAACAGTCACAAGAGAGTACCTGATACATGGCTTGAGGTGGTGGCTGATTAAGGAGTGAAGGCTGTCCTTGGCTAAATGATCCAATGCCAGGAGGCGGCCTGGAAGCTGACTGATCAATTCATCAAGAAAAAAATTACCACCCCCATTCAGCAGAAAATGCAAGAATAATCTAAAATTGACTAAAAGCTCACATGATATGATGGCTGTGATCCATGCTGAGAACCACCAGAGGGATGAAACCCCACATTAGGGCCTATCTGAGAGGGATACTGTTGATGGAAAGAAGATATCGATGATGGTCTGGCTTGTGGATGCATTGGCGGTTGCAATGGAGCCTGAAATGGTACTTGAGGAATTCCACTTGTCTGTAAGGTTTGTTGCAACTGGGCTGTGGCGGTGGGCATTTGGGGCTGTTGAAGTGGAGGCGGCTGTGGAGCAGAATGAAGTGGGAGTGGAGCCATTGTGGGCACTTGAGCAGGTTGAGGAAGGGTCGCCGGAGTAGCTTGGACGTTTTGATGCATCTTAGGCTGCTGAGGTGGCTGTAGAGCATGTGATGGGGGAGCCTGAAGATTAGCTGAAGGAACACTAGCCGATGCAATTGGCATTCCGGGTTGGCTTTGACTATGATTTCTCGTAGGAAATTGAGTCTGAGATGCACTCCCTTGATCTGGAAAGCCAATTTTACCAGGATATTGATGAGCTGTCTGAGGGTTTGGTTGCTGAGGTGGCTGCGGTGGCTGTGGTGGCTGCGGTAGCTGTTGAGGTGGCTGCACTAGTGGCTGAGGCTGAGATTGTTGTGATGCTGAAACTTGTATTTTCGGAAGCTGCAGATTATTAAAAATTATTATAGCATCCATAAATGTACCAATGTAGAACAAAAAGGCTAAAATGATATACCACTTGAGGAGGCTGCACCATTCCAAGCATAATTTGTGCCTAAAGGAAGAGTAAGTTCCAGTTAAGGATGAGCGAAGAAATCAGCAGTAAGCAAGATATGACAGAACATTATGAAAAGATAAACACAAAAAAGAGATAGAGCAATAATATGTATACAGGAACTGATGCATAGAATAATAGAGAGATCATAGCACCAACATAAAACTTGAGATACAATATATGCTGATCCACTATCACTTCCCAAAGAAGCAGACAGCTTATCCGTAATTTACTCCCAAAACGCACAAGCAATACCTCCTTAAGTTCAGAGAGTGGATTCAACCTCCAAGATCATTGTTTAGGCATGAAAAACATGAATATTTCAGGCAAATCGATATGAATTTGGAAGGTTTCGAGTAAATTATTATCTAAGACTCTAGAGGATGGAGACATGTCCATGCGCTGTTAATAAGTCCAACTGCTCACAAGTTACTTCGTCCCACTTCATCGCGAAAGAGGTGAGCGTGCATTCACAAGGCTAAAAGGGAATGCGGGGACGTCTCGAACTGCCCCGGGCATGAGCAGCATCCAAAATCGTGTACAAATTGCCACAGGCCACCATGACCAAACCACAGCCCCTCGAAGTTCGTTCAAGACAAATCGAAGTAATGACCCGAAACAAAACCGACACAGCCCAAGAATCGCCCAATCCAAGAAGTCCTAAAGCAGAAATTTTGAAAGATAATCTGGACATTCTAGAGTTACCTGGAATAGGGTTTTAGTCAGGAGAGGATTCTGGATCAGTATTTCTCTCGCTTGTTGGTGGTTCTGCTCGATCAACGTCTGCCACAACCATACCAATTAGGAGCGGAAAACAAGAAAAACAGAAAAATCGCGGCAAAACCCCCCAATCTTTCCCCCCCGAGCGTCTGCTTCGGCGAAAAGAAGGGCAACCCAAAAAAAAAAAAAAAAAGGTCGCCGAGGATAAAGAGAAGGAAGACGAAAAGACGAAACGAAGAAGCGGAGAGAAAAGAAGGGGGGCAAGGCAAGAACGAGGGAGTGCCTTCATCTGAGACATGATTTCGTAGAGCTGGTTCTTCGACATGCCGGCGAGGCTCGCCGCCGTGCCGTCCCCGACGAATTGCCTCCCCGCCATTCGACCACCCCGGAAGAGAAGCTTCGATCGTTCTCGTTTCAGTGAATCAGTGAAGGATCGATCGCCTCCTTCGTGGGTGGGTGGGGGGCCGTTAAAGATTGGATCTTTTTTGGTTAAGACAGATCAAGGCGGCAACTTTGTGGGCCGCGACCTAATTTCGTCATTCGCATCACGGGCTTCTCAAACCGGGCCAGATCTTTCTGGGCTGTTCTAGGGTTTAGGGTTGCCCTTCTGCTTGAAAGAGATGAACTTTCCGACGTTCTTGTTGTACTGTGATGTCTTTAGCATGATTAATAAGAAATTTCATCAGCCCAATTCGACCCAAAGGCTAAGCAATGGCTCGACAAATCGCTTTTCAGATTGTTCATCTTCTAGCCAGATGAAAATTACAGTTATTTTACCCACTCGTGGACAGCGCAGTTAGTTGACAGTTCTCCTTCCTTTGATAGAGGTCGAGGGTTCGAAACCTACCCTGCTAGCGATTTAAGCGGAGGGCCCGGCAGTGGGTTACCGGGCCAGTTTCCCCCGAGGTATAGTCGCTGAGAGCCTCTCGGAGGCCCGTGGACCCCAAATCGACGTAAGCCGACAAGGGCGGACCGGCGGATCCTCGGTTACAAAAAAAAAAAAATTACAGCTATCTTACACGCACAGATCATTAATCATCAGGTAAATCATTTTGACTTTTGACTTTCCCGAAAGTTACAATGCTGTAATGATGAGACGAGTGCTAGGTTACAGCTCCTCCATCACCAAAGTGCTAACATATCCTTATAGTGCACCATGGATCTGGCCCCCTTGTTTACGTAAATACATATAAGAGATGGGTAAGAGTTACAACAATGTTGGTGTTAACTTTACAATTTTAATTGCCCTCATATGGAGTAGTCCAATTAAATTGCAGCGCCGGGTGTTCTTGGTTGATTCCGGGCTCGAAAGGTTCCAATGAATTATCACCGCGATAATTAGTACTTGGATCATGCGTAAAAGGAGAAGTCCCGTGGGATAGTAATGAGTAGTTAGGCATGGTGGCGGCGACTTCTCCTGGTTGGAAAGTCCTCGACTGCAATGCTTTGAGGATGAGAGTATTCCACGGTGAGTTCAAGCTTGGAAAGCCAGAAGGCCATGACGATGGCAGCAAGCTTGTTGGTTCTCTAGTCGTTGGCCAATTCAAATTGTTGTTCAAGCTAGTGTAGCTACTGCAAGCGAGTCCTGATGGAAGATTGCTAAATGCACCTGAAGCGGCAATAATGGTGCTTGGACTGTTGTTGTTTGTCTCCGCTTGATCTCCATAATAGTCTGCAGTTGTATCTTCGCCGATGGGAGAATCGAGAGAAGGTGGTGAGGATGCCGTCTGCAGCTTCTTTGCTGCCACGCTCTTCTGGAAAACCCTACAAACCGCCCAGCCGTCCTGCAGCATGAACCGTGAATAGTAATTGATGAAATCACGGTCAATTCATGAAATTCTTGCCCTTTGAGTATGTGCCACAGATAAATCTGAAAATGCCGGGCATACATGAATGCTGATGGTATATATATCAGATAGAGCAGATCGACGTGGATTTCATATAGAAATAATAGGATGCGGAAAGAGCGTATCCCGTAATATAACAGAAACATCACTGGACATTATGCATCAAATTATGTGGAGTTTCTCATATGACTCGAACGGTAGGATTGGCCGAGTTTTACAGGTCGATTGGCAACCATATGAGTCTGTATGCTGTTCTTCAAATTCCATAACATCCTACCCACCTATTTGACCGAGTAAACCAGAAGACTAGCTAACTTTTCCTCTTCAAAGTTTCTGATGCATCATTTGACAGCGTTTGAAGAAAGAGACGTGTGACCTATAACTAATTAATGAGCATACGATTTCTCAAAGAATATTACCGTGGATCGACACGGGTGCTCGCTTTGTAGCCTATATTCATGCATGACCCAATTGCTTTTCTCACCCCTCGGTGCTCTACCTCTGTAAAACACTAGGGTTTTCTTCATTCCGACGATAAGCCCGGCTCGGAAAATCTCCCTGTCCTTTCCGGTGGTTTTCCAATAGCCCGCTCTTGTCGCCCGGTTGGTCCGGAGTCCAGTAGGGTATTTCCTGTCCCTCAAGCTGAAGAAGTACCATTCTTTCTCTCCCATGGACGCTTTGCCTACACATGTCACGCGTATATAAACGTAAAAAAGCAAGACACTGTTTATGGCATGGCAACATAAAGATCTCCTTCTCTGGAGAAATTTTTTTCAAAAAAATCTTAATGCTATCTTAATTTTGCATGAAAAGAAGGATATGTATTTGAAGAAGATTGACGAGGGAACTCCTTTTGCGGGGATAATTTCTGAAATGCAGCATATACAAAAGTTCTGAAAACAATGATAGTAGAAGCAATCAATCGAAACTGAGAATTTGTATATGGTTCTGCAGAATGGGGATGCCTTTCTTTAGCAATTTCTCATACTGCATCAAAGTTGTGGGGAGAAAAGAAGTTTAACCAAAAAGAGATTCTGCAGTGATCAACTATCAATCAAGAGATTCAAGACACAGGAAGAAAACCCTAAACTCATTATCTATAAGAAAAACAGCTCGATCAATAAGCTTTCCAAAGGCTAATATACATACATACACGCAAATGTAAACACGAGTATATAACTCAGAAGTTATTCAGCTGTATACCAGGGAGGTCCCAAGGCTCACACTTGTTGAGATCAACGTCGACAATGGCTTTCGAAGTGAAGCTTTTCTCGGACACCTTCGGAGTCAGATAATATGTGATGAGTTCTTCGTCAGTTGGATGGAACCTGAACCCAGGAGGAAGACAATTCTCTGCCTCCATATTTGTCTCTTTTCACCTAGCGAAAAAGGGAAAAAAACAAATCAGATTCAGATCAGATTTCGCATATGGAATGGTATGTCTATAAATAAGCACAAAACATACACAAGTTGAGAAACATTTAATATGATATATTTCTTTATAATCACCAAAAAATAGCGTCGGTTCCTCTCTGCGGCTCCTTGTAGCTCTCTCCCCTCCAAGAAGAAGGCACTATCCATCTTCTTAAAGTCTTTCTTTATGATTTTTTCCTGATCAAACCAGCTAACTTCTTGACAATGATACTGCAATGCAGGTTTGAATATCTTAACCCCACCAAAATCTTTATTAAAATCGAATTATTGAATGGGCTGTTTTCCCATAATGTTAGGCATTATTGTGAATTACAACAAAATCCTGAGGTACACCGTATTAGATGCATTCTAAGATGCGGATACATGAATTAACTAAAAATATTTGGATTATTTGATGACTAGCTTCCAGGCACGCATAGTGTCTGTATCTTTACACCGTTTGTGAAAATTTACCTTTTCTTTTTCCACAGCAATGTGTAGAATAGTTTAATACTCGACATTCACTGTATTGTTAAAATAATGACGACTCCTCGGAGAGGACGCGTTTGAGTTTATTATACCATGAAACCATTCTTTTTTTCCTTTGTTTTTTTTTATCTCTTATGTTTTTCCTTTTAATTCTACGCTTGCATCTTGTCCAACTACCTCCAACCATTTCCAACCCAACCCCAGAAAACCTGTGTGCGAAGCCAACTGGATTATGTTATTCAGAGCATAACTCGGTTGCTGCCACAGTATGCGACGCCGGCGTGCAACCTCTTGCATACGTATCGCAGTTGTTTACCACTTGTATGGAATGGTCATCTAATGTAGGTATAAATTATGTTGAAGTCACATGGACAGTAAGAATATTGCTGAATCTTGATGACCTGCATAGGTCATCAGCGATAAATATCTAACATACGCCTTACCAGGCAAACCCCTAAAGAAAACCGAAAGACAAAAGAGCCCAGCATTTACGTGAAACACGGACATTGTGATGGCAACTGGTCGGGAAAATCGGGCCTGTGTTGGGTTGTGCGATGTGGCGTGGGTTCTGAATCCCATTTGAAAAATTATGTAAGGTTTCAGATGTTTAATTAAGTAGGCTGCTACCCCGAAATCCGTAGTTGATTCACTACCATGTGTTTGATTTATCCACCATATTATATAAATAAATAAATAAATAAACAAATAAACACAATTAAGAGGGATGGTTTGTATATATTTCGAGTTCCCATGTACTTCAGGGATGAGTTGGGCACATGGACTAAAAACCCTCCTTGGCTATATGTGAATAAACGGGAGAATTACCAAAAAAAGCTCTAAATCTATTGCAATTGTGCCAATTCAGTATTAAACTTTTTTTTTTTTGGCCAATTTAGTCTTAAATATTTTACAATTGTGTTAATTCAGTCCATCCGACCAAAATTAACCAACCCGCGTTGACGTGGATGCCGGCTGAAAACAGTTAGCCAACGAACGCCGTCCCTGCACGAGAAGCCTCGCCGGCCAATGGTGAGGGTCGACCCTCGCCTTGGCTGGTCGAGGCCCTGCCAGATCTGGCGAGGCTCGGCCTCGCCCAGCCAAGGCGAGGGTCGACCTTGCCGATGGCCGGCGAGGCTGCCGTCGCCAGATCTGGCGACAACAGCCTCCCCGTCGCTAGGCGAGGCTCGCCTTTGCCATTGGCCGGCAGGGGCGAGCCTTGCCAGTGACCGGCGAGACTGATCTCGTCAACCCTCACCTCTAGTTGGCGCCGGAGGAAGGAGAAGGTGGGGAAAAAAATAATTAAAAAATTTCGAAAAAAATATTTAAAAATTGTCACATCAACGTTCGTCGGCCAGCTATCCCCGGTCGGCGCCCACGTCAGTGTCGGCCAGCCAATTTTGGCCAGATGGATTGAATTGACACAATTATAAAATGTTTAGGACTAAATTGGCCAAAAAAAAAAGTTTAAAACTAAATTAGCACAATTACAATAAGTTTAGAACTTTTTTGGTAATTCTCTCGTGAATAAACACATAAAGTGTTTACTTATAACTAGTGACTATGTCGGGTCATATTTGGGACTAAATCCTACTTTGGATTGTGGGGGGAATTGATCGATCCTACACACTTAAGCTCTTACTAAAATAGAACTTTGAATATCGACAGTGTTGGAGGTAACACTAGAAATTAAGCAATATTATTGATGATGTGCTTTATTACCAATAGATAATATGAATAACTCGTTGCGCTAAATTATGACACATGACCATTATATCTTCATATGTATATTAAAATATCTCATATCGCTTGCCTATTAAATTCATATGCTCTTCATATACATGCGATCTCCCACTACCAATCGGCTTAAATTTTTTAGTTGGACATTTTCACACTGCATCTATCAAAGTCAAGTTACACCCTAGTTCATTTCACATGTACGCTTGCCTTGTCCGTCAAATTTCATGTGCCATGCGTCTCTCCACTAATCGGCTTAAATTTCTTTATTTAAATTTATAGTAACTTATGTCGGTAGCATTTGTGGCTACAACAATATAAATAATTAAAAAATCTGGGTCTGTCACATAATCTAAGTGTGAAAAGACTGGGGGTGGTTAAAAATGGTTACCAAACTCTAAGACTGTCCATTAAGTACCGTACTTAGCTACCAGTTTTCCGTTGGCTCGTTCAATGAATTGAGTTGTTTCCTCCCGGGTGCAAAGATGCAAGAGTCTTTCACGTTCTGTTCTTCAAACCCTCTTTTCAAATATCGGTCCTAACAAGAAATTGACTCGTCTTGCATTCACGAGTTTTCTTGCCCATTCTTCTAGAAATGTGCATCGGTTTGCACCTTCGTTTCCTTTCAAAACTCCCACTAGAGATATCATTGATTAGACACAATTGATTAGACACCAAGTCAATATAATTAATCAAAGAGACGGACGGTGAAATGGTCCGGAAAAAAAAAGTTAAATGGCTCTGACCACTAATCTCAATCGAACATAGAATTCAAATCTACATGGTGTCAGGAATTTAGGATCTTCTAGTTTTATTTTTAACACATCACGTTCGCACGTAGCAATGTTTCAAGAAAAAGGGTTGGTTTGTAGAAATCCTATCAAGCCCATTATAATTAAACGCTAACTGTGCCGATGGAAGAACATTCGGTAGGCTCCTTCTATGAATGATACAACGAAAAAATGCAAGTGTGCGCATAATTTGCATAGAAATTTGTGTTTTTCGTAAGGTCTGATATGAGTCTCGCTAGCTCTCGACAAGCGGCTTACTTAACCAACTGGGTTAAGTCTAAATAATACTTTTTGATCGATGTGGTTGTGGGTCAATTATTCACTTTTATCATTAAGTTTTTCCTCAGGATTAACCACGGGGAGCTTCAATTGGTCTGTCATCCAAGGTTGTCTTACCTAACATAGTTTCAAAACAGCATTTGCACTCCTTAGCAAGGTCAAACAAGTTGCAGGTGTTTTTAGGGACCATCAGTCCTAGAAGGAAAACTTGAATGGGTCGAGTTTATTCGAGACCGAGGGCCACAGAATCTTTGCTGGGCCGTAATTTGACCAGTAAGCCCAATTGATGTTCCCCTAATTAGGCCTCGACACGGATATCCTAGATCCGACGGTCTCTTTGGAGTGACTTTTACTTTTCTTAACATATTTGCCTTTAAACCTTATCTAAAATTAAACTGGCGGAATTTTAGAGGAATACATGTGATATGACTGCGTAAGGTCATTTTGAAATCGTCTTAAAGTGTCGGCATAGCTAATGCAACTTTTCTTTTCAGGTTTTATGTTGCGCGGTGATACTCTCTCTATTCAATGTTCAATCCAATATATTCTTACCCCTTTCACCATCCTAAAGGTCCATCAAAAGCGGCACCTCATTCAAGTCTCCTTCTTGCCCTCACTATCACTCTCCGTCTCACTGGTACTATCTGTAATGACCCGATTATTTCCGCATTGGCCGAAGTCTTGAGAAAGAAAAAAAAAAAAGAGTATGCTGAGTAACTACACGAGAGGATTACTATCAAGCGGTGGTTTTAATTATAGATCACTTAATAGGTCTTCCTCACGTTCACGTTCAAAGCAGGACTTCAAGAAGTTGCAGTTCTTATATTTGTGCAATGTTGAGTTATCTTGGGAGTCGGTAACATGCATAGGCAAATACACTCCAAACCTAAAGAATTTTCGAGTTGTTTCATCATGCATAGTGAAAATATAAAACCTCCTCCTTCTCTCGGAGACTTTTTACGCCAACATTATTACCGTCACCGGACTTTTCCCTAACCTCCTCTAAAAAAGAATTTATAGGATTCAGAAAAAACAAGATGATTTCCTAGGTACACAAGGCGAATAAGAGAAAACGTAAATTGCCTTTGGACACATATCCTTAGATGCACTTACTATTTGAGAATAGTCATGTACGTTATGTGTGATTGCCCTGCTAAGCAATCAGTGAACCATTGATGTGTAGAGGATAGGATGATGTTGCTTTTAGCTGTATAGTTAATCGACTCTTGTGCGCTAGAGAAACACCATCACTAGTCGAGTGGAAGAAGTTGACCTTGAGAGAAAATCTGATACCGTCGATTGAAAAAATTACCAATAAGTGACATATATTAGGATAAATCTTGTGCATCTATCCTCGTTAGTTTGCTAGTTAATTACCAGTAGAGGTGGCAAAATAGGTCGTGGACCTATATTTAACTCGTATATGACTATGTTTGGTCGTCATGACAAGAATTAAGATAGAGTGGGATAAGATGGGAAATAAAATCATTCGGATAGTAAATTAAACATATCTAATCGTATCAAGTGTTTGGTACACCTCAAGATAAGACCGAAATCCATACCCTTCACTACTCTCATCTTTAAGAGCTTCCATTTTGTCTCCTATCTCCCTCATTTGATCGATCATCCAACACACATGCTTACATTGTTTGACAAGGTTGCAATGTTGGGATTACTAAGGGTCTATTTGGCAACTTGCCAAACAATGATAATTTTTGTTCTTTTGTTCCCAGAAGTAGATTTAGAATAGAAATCCATTTGGTAAAATTTTTGTTATTGGGAACAAAAAAATAGAAATTTATTTCCGGAAGTAGATTTGAAACAAAATCGAGAAGTAAAAAAAAAAGTTAATTCTTTGTTCCCGGGAACAATTCTATAATTAAGCAACCTATTTTCTCTCTTGTCTTTTCTTTTTTCTTGTTCTTCTTCCCTCTTTCTTCTTCTTCATCTGCTACTACCGCCGCCATTGTTGTCCACCGCCGTATGCCGTCCGCCACCAGTCGCCAGCAATTGGTCCAACGAGCCCAACCACCAGCAAGGCAAGCCTCGCCCGGGTCTCCCTTGGCGAGGCTCGCCCAGCCCCGCTGAGGCTCGGCTGACGAGGCAAGGCCTCACCGAGGGCCGGCAACGCTTTAGTGAGGTCACCGACCCTCGTCTGACCGGTTGCCGATCATCCTAAGGCCAGCAACTGGCAACTTGAAGAAGAAGAAAAACAAAAAAACAAAAAAAAGTAATTAAATTATTTAAAAATTAAAAGAAAATATTTTGAAGTATAAATTTTGAGCATGGTACCAAACGCAATTCTATTTCAGGGGTTGAAATTTTGGACAGTTACCAAACGGCTTAAAATACTTAGAAATTATTCCCGAGAACATAATAAAAAAGAATCATTTTTTATCAGAAATTGTTCCTAGGAACATAAGCGTTACCAAATGCGTCCAAAGGAATCCTAATTGCAATAAGAAGATGTTGATATGAGGGATCAAAAATGAAGTACATGGAAATTCTTCCCCTAATATGGTGATTTTTTCCTCTTATGCATTTCGTTCTCTAAAACTAGAACAACCAAGATACCTATAACCTGGAAACTCTAAAAATTTCCAATTCCAAATGATGATTGTTGTGTCCTCCTTTCTCTTTTTACCTACCATACTTCATTTCATCACCCCCACAAAAGTCAATCATCATCCTTCACCTTCCAGCCCCATCCAACTCTCACTACCCAACTCACCAACACCACATCAAATGACCTTCGCTTGCAATTGCCAGCCCTTGCCTAGGCCATAGTGACCCTCCCCAATAGCTGCCAAGGGTTCTCGTTGCCTAGACCCGATGGCTCTCGCCAACCTTTACCCAAGCCCTTAGTCATTTTCTCTCTCATTTCACCATCGATGAATGAATGTGGAGTGTCACGCTGATTTCTGACTATGCAGTACATATTCTATTCAATTTTATCCCACTCCTTGAGTGTGTTTTTTTTTTATCTGGTCCATATATAAGCACATTCGGGTTTCATGTCACCCCAAACACCGAATATGATGAAAGTTTTCCTATCCAAAATCATCTCTAGTGCACCAAACACAATTTGTTCATATATGGGTCGTGTAAGGTCTAGGAGGAAATTGACCAATTAGTCATAAATTTATTGTACATTTGTTAATTCAATCATAAACTTTCTAATATTGTCGATTTAGTTCTCAACTTTTGCTTGAAATTCTATCGTAGTCATTCCAGTCAATTTTCGTTGGAAATCGACAATATGATCATGTGCTACAAAGGACGACCAAAGATGATTGGACGGCCAAATTAGCAAATTCCAGCGAAAATAAATTGGAATTACTATATTGAAATTCTACACAAAGGTTTAGAACTAAATTAACAAAATTAGAAATTTTAAAACCGAATCGATATGATTTAAGATCAATTGGATAATTTTCCCTAAGGTTTAAAATATAGGTTGAGATGAGTCTAATAAAGCACAGCCCAAATAATAATAAGTTCTAGTGATCGGAAAGAACCCACTTTCACCCCCACTCTCAGGAACAAGTCCATGTCCTCAATGCATACATAGCCTCCCCTGCTCAAGTCATTTCAATCGTATGGTAAATACCATTGTCCCGTGCCATGGTTTTTATTTCCAGCACATTTATTTCCTGTAAATGAGATTGCATTTGCGCATGTAAATGTTCATATGACCATCGTTTTATGTATTTATGCTAAAATATGCATCGCAGCTCACAAAATGTTGCTGAGTATCATTTGAGGTGCCCCATGTCATGCTCAAATCCACAAAGTTAGAGTGAATTATAGCTCTTTCTAGAGATGAGCATAGGAAAGAAGCGAACTAGCCAGTTTTAGACGGTTCTTAATTCCTAAAATGAGGAACCAATGAAAATCAATTCAGTTCCAATTTCAGGTGTGGGCTGGACCCATAGTTTTATTTTATTTTATTATACAATTCTTACTTTACAAAACATTGGGGGTTGTATGTGTAATCTCGCACTCTTCTCAAAACCCTAATTGCATGTTCTCATCTTGCCAATCAAACCTCACGCTTAATCCCTCTCAGTCTCTATCTATCTCGCCTCCCTCTGTCCCTTTTGATCAACGCCTCCCTCTTGCTTGATGCGATCTCAAGTCGAGCATGGTGTGAAGGGAGCAATTGAAGTGGGTCCGTGGAGTCCACATTGCAATGCCAAAAGGCCATAGTGGATCGCACTCTATTGCTTTTCTTCTTCTTAGTTTTTATTTAAAGTTAATCAAGAAGACCTAGAGATGAGACCCTCTTTCTTCCTCTCTCTCCTCAACTCTCCGAGCAACAGTCTTGCAAGGAATAGAAAAAAATATAAAAAGAGAATTTAAGCACCCCTAGTTATTGGACTTACTCAAGAACTGGACCGAATCAATCGGTTCGATTCAATCCCATTCCAAGACCAGGTGGGCCTGCTCTCTACTCCACAAACTAAGAATCAACCATATTGGTCCAACTCTCAGTTCTAGGGTGGGAACTGACTCACCCATGAATGTAGTTTTGAGTTGCTTTCACCCATGTTATTGCAATTGTCATATGACATCAATTTAATATATTTTTGAAAAAAATCCTTGAAAAGATATTATCTATAGTGAATTTTGAAGTCGTCTAAAATTTTCTCTTAATTTTTAGATATTAAGATAATTGTGCTTCTGTTTAATATAAGAATTGTTTTCCATTCGGAAACAAAAATAACTCTAAAAACACGTTAAATTTATACACTAAAATTATTTTTAAGTAATTATTAAAAAGAAAACTATTTCAAGTTCATAATATATATAGGGAGAGAGAGAGAGAGATCTCCTAAAAATGGAGGTAATGTCTTGGTGTCGGCCACGATAATAGCTTGGTGGAAGCATAGCCACAGCGACGATTCGTTGGTGGCAGCTCACCTATGACCGTGAAGATATTGCGAATCTCCAATGGCGGATCTGCAACAAGACGACTCCTCCTCCTTAAGTTCAAGAGTACTCACTTAAATGTTAAAACAATATGGTGTCGCCCATTCTTTAGAGACAACAATTTAAAGATTTTTTTTTAATAAAAATAGAGCCTAAATCGAGCCAATTTAAAGAAAAAAAAAATATGGAGTTGGCCATTCAACAGTGGCAGCTCACCAATGAACACAAAGATGTTGCAAATCTCCTATGATAGATCTGCAACAAGATGACTCCTCCTCCTTAAATTCAGGAGTACTAGCTTAAACGTTAAAATAATATGAAGTCACCTATTCTTTAAAGATAATAATTTAAAGGAAAAAAAAATTACTAAAGATTGAGTGTAATATGAATTACTATAGATCGGATCGTGTACGGGTGGCCAAACAGACATTGCATAAAAATGTGCCATTTGAGTTAGGATGCTTTTTGGGCGGGCCTGCCCATCTGACAGACCTAAGCAATAAAAAGAAGGTCAAGAGCTGGGTGTGGAGCCGTACATGGTTGGTGTGGTGGATGCTGACCGTTGGAGACCTTGAAAAGGTGCTCTCCTCCCTCCCACTTGCTCGCTCGATTGAGTGCAAGAGGCCATGGCCTGCTGACCGAGCTGCCGCGCATTTAATTGGGGGATTGCCATTTCCAGAACACAGCATGTGGAGGCATCAAATGCCCAACTTCAGACCACACAAAAGCCAAAACGGATGAGAAATGCCTACCCCCACAACGAAATTTCTCCAAAATCTTTGATAATACCCATGTTCAATCTCGATCCTCAAATGGGCCGAGCTAGATACTCTAGCCTTTTTAGTTTGTATTTGTCTACACTAGCCCGCCTCAATTGCCTTCCCTTTTGACTCGCACGTGCAAGTTCAGCCTACCAATTTCCCGCAACAAACGATTCGGTATGCATTTTGTGCTGTTGGAGTTATTCCACATTTAACTATGGAAAAGTTGGTGGTCGTTTTATAAGTACGAGAGAAATTTTTATCTTAAAAACTAGCTTCCAGAACGAGAGAAGCCAAGGACCACCAACACTAGTATCAGAGCCAATTTACTAACAAGTCTTAACCCAATTCAAGGCTCGATGTGTGAAAAGGAAATTGTTGAGGTTGCCTCGTATAAGAGGCTCGAGATCATTAAAAGAGCCAACTTAGTGTCAAACCAACCCTAATGATATTGTGGCTCTTACAGGTAGAACCGATACGTAAAATGTGTACTCACGCCAGTCTCCGGACTTATCGAAGCGTGATAAGATAAGACGGTTGAGATAACGAAACCTAGTTATAATCCACGACTTAATTCGGTCCTTATCGAGAGTTACAAAAGCCGGAATCGCCGTAAGTTCACAGAAAGTGCCATGTCTCCAAGGCCTACTAAAATAATGTTATAATTGCCTCTCGGCTCCCCAATCATGGACCCCCAATGCGGTATATGATAATTCGAATGAATTTCGTCTAAGACTCTCCGACTTTATTTTATTCTTTCTCTCTTCTTCATTCTTCTTTTTGTGAAACAGTCGAAATTTCAACGATGATTCTTGATAAGCACGAGAAATATTCCACTCATATAAGACAATCTTGACACTGAGGCCAAAAGAAGAAAAGAGAAAGCCGCTTTAGAGACCGCACAATAATAAGTGGAAAAACCAAGCAATGATATTCTGCCTTTCTACTAGCCATAAATTAGATGCACGCCAACAAATTGGACAAAGGGGGCCCTTCTTGATCAATCAACCTCGGCTGAGGTCACTTAAGCGACTCGAATTTAACATGTGTCGATGAATCGAATACTTTATATTCCACTCCCCAATCGAGCATCATATTGTCTGGATCAATATGTCCACAAAATCAATATATTATAGTAGTTGCACATATTTTGAGCGATATCATTGAAGTTTCTATCCTTTTTGGTAATAATAAATAGAAAGAGTGGATACTCCGTTCTTTTATTAACAAAATAAGACACGCTCATTTTCATGCATGCCAAATGAATTTGAATATGTTTTAAAAGAGGAAAAAGAGAAATTGATGCAAATTTAGGAAATAGATTTGATTTATTGTAAATTCGGGAGAGATTCCATTTAAATTCAGAATTGGCTTCATATTCATTAGGATAAAAAAATGGGAGTTGTGTCGATTATTTTTTGAGCTTTTCCAATAGGGCATGGCGGATTTTCAGAAACCCTAAAATCAGACAAACTTGTTATATATATTAAAAAAAAAAACGCTTTTTTTTGTCATGATTTTTTTTTTTTTGGGGTTCCTTGGGGAGTATCTTTGAATAAATAATAATCGACATCCTTACGCGTGCGTGCGTCACGTGGAACAGAATTGCCCCACTCGTATATTTTATCTCATCATGACCGAATAAAGCGCTCCCTTCCACGCTTTTTCTTTTTCAACTACAGAATAAAAGCTCCCAAAAATCCCCTCCCCCCCCCTTTCAGAAAAGAAAAGGATCGACGGCGAAGATGTGAGATCGCGGAGGTCAGAGGAATAAATCAGATCCGACGGTGGAGACGCCCGATCTCACAGCTGCGCGGTCGGATCGGGTCGCTTTATCCCGCAATCCTGGCCCCACCTTCTTCGTCTCCTTCGTTTCTCTCTCTCTCTCTCTCTTCTCTCTCTCTGTGGCTGCTATGAATACTCAGCCAATTCCTTCGCTTTCCCTCTCTCTCTCTCTCTCTCTCCTCTTCGCCGGAGATCTCTCTATCTGCGTCGCTTTCCCGCTCCTCCTCTCCCGTCCCTAATTCCCCTCCTCGATTTCCTCCTCCTTCGTGGAGGAGCCTTTCGAGTCGTTGCCCCCTCAGGTCTCTCTCTCTCTCTCTCTCTGCCTTTTCATATGAGTAGATCTGCGAACTCGGATTGACGATGTTGTACGCCCCTGGACTTGCTCTATTCCCCCGAAAAATCTCTTTTTGATTCTGGGTTTGTCTGAAAATTTCACCTTCCGGAGTTAGATGATGACCAAAAGCGGACTTTTCTATTTTTCATAGATTTTTTTTTTTTTTGGTTGGTCAGATAGTTTTCATGGATCATGGAGTCCTTCTCTTGCGATTTTTCATGGATTATGTTGACGCCTCTCTTCTTGTGTCGTGGATTATCTTCTTCTTTTTTTTGGGGGCACGGGATGATGAGATGAAATGAAACTGTTCTTTGTTGGTTTCTGATTTGCGAATGAAGAGAACGTTTCATGATATGATTGTAGCGTTTCTGTTGTTATGTTAAATCTGATTTCTTTTCAGGCGTTCCGGTTCGGTTTATTTGACCGGCGAGACCGAGAATGAATCGGTGCGGATATCAGCAGAAGAACGCCATGGGAGGCTACGAGGGGATGAGGAGGGTGGTGGTGGAGCCGGTGGTGTGCCCGAAGCCTCGTCGAGTCGGCCTGTTGAATCCGTCCATGGACGATCCCATCCGGCCTCTGAGACGTCATATCAAGTAAGTAATCCGTCATACCTAACCTCTTCTTCCTCTTTTTTTTTTTTTTTAACAATCTCATAGTTTTGGTCCATTTGGGTGTTTGGTTTGGCTGATTTGTGGGTTTTCATTCCTTTCTCTTCCGCCGCGAACAGTCACCTCGCAGAGGCAGGGGATTCAACGGTCGGGCCCGAGCTTCTTGATATCATATTAACTAAGGTCTCTCTCTCTCTCTCTCTATCTGCTGGTTGAAGAGTTGTTCGGTTGGTGTAGAAAGTTTCTGCCACTTCGCTGTATTAAAATTTTCGTGTTGACCGGTGAACAGTAATGGCCCTCCTCCCTTTTCTATCTTATCTTGTTATTTCTAAACGCAAGTTGATCACTACTTCGACCCTCCCAAAAAAAAAAAAAAAATTTGATCACTACTGGCTAATTTTTCTTTTCTTGAATTTAGTTAGCAACTGGTTTTCGTGCAATCAGTTTAATGATGAGAAACTTTCTTATTAGATATGATTGACAAGTGATCTCGACACGCTCGCTTTTTTTTTTAATTATCCTTTTGACCCTTTTCTGTCTCCACCGGATCTGAGCTTCCCCTCAAATGGTTTTAGTTTTTTTCTGGTGTCCTTTTGAAGAGTTTCCTTGTCTTTGAGAGGACAAGGTCAAATTTCTTTCCTGCATAAGGCAGGATTGGAAGGAGGGCTACGAACTTTGCTTTCTCAGTTTAAATAGAGATCGTTTTTTTTCTTCCCGGTTGGGCTGTAGATGTAGGAAAAGAAGCTTTTCGTTGGCTTGATTTTTTTGCTTTTCTGTTCAATATGGTTCTAACTTTCTGCTCTTGGCTTCTGCAGGGAGGTTATGGAGGTGAGAGATCTGCTGCTCCTGTGGCTTCATCGCCGCCATTTTTCTGCGGATCTCCTCCGTGCCGGGTGTCGAACCCCGTGATCCAAGATGCCCAGTTTGGGACTGAGCAGTTCATTCCATCATCTCCCGCACCACCATCGCCATCATCCTTTTCCGCGCGTAAGGCAGGAGGAGGAGGATCTGTGAGGATGAAGTTCGGGCACAAGCCTGCCCCTGTGAGAATCGAAGGTTTCGATTGCCTGGGGAGAGATCGCCGCAATTGCAGCATCTCTGCGTTGGCCTAATCAGAGGCCATATATAACATAACTATTTGCAGAACATGAAGGAGAAAAAAAAAGGCTGCCAAAATAATTTTTGAGATGGAAGAGCAGAGATGGTAATTTTGGGAGAGACGAAGAGGAGGAACTAATTAAAGATAAGGTGAATCTGTAGTTTTCTACTACTGCTACTAGTGCTACTTGTATATATGAGTCAATGGGGATGTTGTTGTGGATTTTTTTTTTTTTTTTTTAAATGTTCTTGGGCGTCGATCTCAAGAACAACTTGTACATGTAACTTATGGGGGTCGTGAGAGATGTTAAATTTTTGCAGAATAAAAGGGAGAGAGAAGTCTCTCTCTTTGTTAGGGTGTCTGTTTCTGTACCTCGTTTTTGTGAGAGTTGGTTGAGAAGTGTTGAGAAGTGTTGAGAAGGAAGGAGGGACTGAGTCTGTGTTGCTCTGTGTAGAGTCCTGTTTCATCACTTTCCATTGTCTCTGTCCCCCATTGCTAGTTGTAATTTGGAGGAAGAAGTGGAGGAGTGATGTCCTTTTTTTTTTGTTGGGGGGGAATTAGACATTTCGCTTGAATCATCATCCTGCAGCAATCAATAAGTCCTGTACAAAAGCACATGGATGATGAGATTTGGGAAATCTATATATGTATATAATCGAATTCTCTTTTTTCTTTTTTCTTTTTTCGTTTTTTAATGTTGGCGATGTCATCATCATCTATTGCGCGGATGAATTCAATAATGTAAATTTCTTGTGACTTTCGGCCAAGGCAGCTGGAGCAATTGGTCTTCTCTTCTTGTTGGGTCGTTGAGGTGGACAATTGAAACTTCTTGGTACTATCGCCCCACGCTCGTGAATTGTAAATTTCCCATGCTCTGTTTGTTCCTTGTGGCTTTGGATTTTCATGGAGGGAGATGGGTCCCGGTGGGCGGTGACGTTGACGGGTTTCGAATTTGAAAGGCGTCAAAGGTGGGGGGGTGGGGTTGGGGTTGGGTGGCGCGGGGCTGGTGTGGTGGTGGTGATGGGTGAGTTGAATTAAAGGAGCCCAAGGTTTGGCCATACCCAGTGGTTGAGACGTCCTGTTCTGTCATGTGATCCCGCTTTTGTTTCTTTACGTAAGGGTCTGCTGTTGAAGAGACAGACACCGTAAATGTTACTTTTAACCTTTGCCTTTGCCTTTGCATGCTTTAGTGAATGAGCAATAGGGGTGCCAAAAAAAAACAACAAAAAGAACCGGGAACCAAACTGAACTAAGAGGTTCCTGGGCGATTCCAACGGGAACAGTCTGTTTCCGATTCCTAAAATTGGGAATTGGTGGATATCGGTCCAATTCTTAGTTCCAATTATGGATCAAACCATTCGAATCACCCAACAATTTTCAATTTTTCACGCTCATCACTCATTATCTTTCGCTCTCTCACTTCTCTTAGTCACACACTGCCTATACCTCCTCAGCTTTTGCCTAAGTCGTGTCCCTATCTTTGGATACTGATTGTCGCCTCCCTCTCTTTCTCTTGCCTCTTTGCACCAGTTCAACAACTGATCATGACCGCAACTGCATCTCATTGAGGTGAATACTCATTGCTTTGTTTTTGGCCGCTCTCTGTACAAAGTATAGGCTGAGAATTACACTACAGATTTATGTCAAACACTCTTCAATTTAGGATTTGTTAATGATCTCCACTCATTTTGATGTTGTTCTGATAAGCTTTGATCGTAATAATTGCTTTGATGTTGCATTTAGGTCTCTTCTTCGAACTATCATTGTCTGTTCATTAAAATGCCTAAAAGAAATGCATGAACAAATCTATGTATTCTTATGCTTTGTGTCTCAACTGATTTTTGTTTAGTATAGACGTTCAGTTATCTACTTGGAACTTCAAACTGTGACACTATAGTATATGACTGAGACCTTACTTGATTCATGTTAAATTGCTTGTATATGTGTTACCTTTGATTATGGCTAGCTTTTGTTAGTCTTTCAATCATATGAAGATGTATATTATATGATATAAAAAGTATGAAATTTTACCATGAGAAATGCCGCATGTTCTTATAAGTCATTGAGATGTCTTTCATGGATTGTGCTTGCTAGTTGTAGAAGGAACTTAGAGAGGTCTCGTTAAATTGTCGCTAGTTCTACAAACAGGGAACATGCCCACCTTGAAACCGATCACCCCTAATGAGCAGAGGAGAGATTTTTGTACGGTTGAGACACAAACTTGTGCTTATTGGCATTGCCAATCTTTGATTGAAATCGACATTGCAAATAAATCAAAAGTTTTTTTGTGATCGAGAAGCTACTTCAAACCTTTAAAAAAGGGTACGCAAGTACTCCACCACTAGATTAACAATCAATGTAATTGCATGATGTGCATCACATTACTTATTCGACTTGATCACTGACGGTTTTTGTGTCGTGATTGGGGGAATTTTATTGAGGGTGCACAACAGAAGCCTTCATCCGGGAAAATCACCTAAAGAGAGCCCAAGTCTAAACCAATCATTATATCCGGTTGGACTCACTTTTACTCGAAAACTTAAGTCATCGAGTTATGAGCCAACCAATACATATATTAACTATTCCACGCCACACCATCAATCCAGTGTGGGAATCTTTAACATAGCTCATATATGCATGCTAACAATCTCTTCCTCACGTATGAGCTCTCTGCATTAATGTTTCTCCGGCTAAATCTCCTTTAACTCCCAACTTCATCCCTAATCTTTTTCTTCAGGCCGAATCATGAAGTCTATCTTGAGGCCCACATTGCTATACCATAACGCTCACTAATCTGAAAACAATGTTGATCACATAATTCATTCCTTGAGAAATTCACCAAGTGTCGATACCCAGTGGGAGTGGACCAATCAACCATCGATTCTTATATCATTTATTGGGAGTGCACAACAAAAGTTTGATACCTTTACCCAGAGAGATCGCTAAGAGGAAACTCAAGCTTGAGGCCGTCAATATATCCAATAAGATCATTTTCATTCAAAAACTTAAGTCAGTGGGTTATATGTCAATTAGGATAAATTAACTGCTCTAGACCATACTATTTATCTGATGTGAGATTTTCTAACACAATTCACACGCGCATCATAATAAATTTAAAGTATAATTCTACCCTCTTGAGCTCTAAGAGCTGATGTTGCATTAGGTACCGAATCACACTCAGGCTTGCTCGATCAGTTTAGCTCTTTGGGGACGCGAGTTGATAGCTGTTGCAGTGAGATCGAATTGAAGCCTCTAATATCTTACCCATCTTGGACTCATACGACTCTCCTTTATGTTAACTACAAGTCGCATCTGATTATTCCACGGACTCGTAATTCAAGCACAAGGTAGCTCGGTTCTGCTTATCCCCAGTCCACTGTTACAACTACCTCTGCGGATGTAGTACTTCTTTGCGTTCGTGAGGGCGGTTGGCACGTAATTCAATCACTCGGATTGAAGTAGGAGCACGCATTTGCGAGGTGGTGCTGGCATCTCTTTCTGGGATTTGTCCTGGGTGATGAGAGCAGGACGATGTCAGTATTACTGGGCTATCTATATTCCAGGTCCATCATCAACCCATTTGACAGGTCAGTCCCTTTTCCTTGTACAATAACACAACATAAATTTCCGCTATTTCTTGAAACGTGAGTACCTTGATCTTTAACTAGTTGGCATTTCATTGTCAACCGAAGGCATAACATGAAGAAAAAAGAAAAGTCAAAACGCGTCGTGTGTTATACGGAAGTGACTTGATCATTTTTGCATTGTGATCTGGGGAAGTGAGTTGGCGAGGGATGTAGTTCTTGGACGGGCTTCTTGATAGATATTTTCGTGGTGCACAGTGCATTAGCTTTTACCATGCAATAGTAGCCAGAAGGGTCATTTTCCATAGTGGAAATCAACCGTAAAGATTAGTCACATAAAACTTTTCTGCTCAATAATAAAAAACCTCTTGTCTTGTCTGGATAAATTCCAAACTCTAGAAATACCGGGCTAAGCTTA
Organism: Eucalyptus pauciflora; assembly: GCA_007663325.1. Lineage (NCBI taxonomy): Eukaryota > Viridiplantae > Streptophyta > Magnoliopsida > Myrtales > Myrtaceae > Eucalyptus > Eucalyptus pauciflora. The sequence continues at coordinate 1,721,654 of VMYD01000387.1, forward strand.
TGATCTAGATAAAACTTAAAATGTGTGTCAAAATCCGAATAAATAGTCCAAACATGAGATTATTTATTCTTGATTACATTTGTACTTAAATGTTAGGCGTTTGGGGGAAAAAGCGATACATTTTTTTTCTCTTCTCGCTGCAGTTGTGTTAGTATTGGATTTAGCATGCATGCATGCATGCATACACGATCTCTAGCAGCATCCTATATACTAAGGTTCCGTTCATTTCACAAAAAATAATTTCTAAAAACACGTTTTCCCAATTTTCTTGCGTTCGACTTACGGAAAATGAACTAATCAAAAACAACGTTTTCTATTATTAATAAAAACAACTTCAAAAGTAAGAAAATGGAAAATATTTTCCATAACTTTTTTCACATTACATTCTTTCGCCAAATACATTTTGCTTTTATTTTTATGTTTTCTTTTTACTTTTTCTTTTTTAAAAATTGAGTTTTTAATTCTTTTTCTTTTTCTTTTTCTTCCCTTTCCTTTTTCTTCTTCTTCCTTGATCGGTCGCCGGCCATGACGGCAGCTGGCGACCAACCACAGGCCAACTCTAGCAAGGCAAGTGAGGCTCACCCCGCTCAAGGCCGAATCCGACGAGGGCTAGGCTTTAAGGTAGTTGGATCTAGTGAGCCGCGAGTTCGCTTGCCTAGGCGAAGCTCGGGCTCACCTAGATCGGGTTGGCGAGCTCGCAGATCGCCCAAGCTCCATTAAGGCTGGCGAGCTTGAGGCTCGATCAGCCTCAACAAAGCTCGAGCTCCCCAGATCTAGTGATTTGTGTCTTGGTCGCTTGTCGAGTAGCCGGCCATCATCGAGGCACAAGGCGGCGGAGGACGGAGGAGGAAGAAGGAGGAGGAAGGGGAAGGAAGGAAAAGAAAAAGGAAAAAAGAAAAAAGGAAAATTAAAAGTAATAAAAATGCAATATTTTTAAAAATAGAAATAATTGAAAATAAATTTAAAATATATACAAACTAAAATTAAATATTTTTGGTAAATCAAAATTTTGGTAATTTTTTTTCCAAAAAAATGAAAAATATTTTTCACTCTATTTTCAAGTTTTAGCCAAATATCGAAAAAAATAGTCATTTTCTTGAAAAATGGCTTTCTAGAAAATATTTTTCGAAAACATAATATACAAACCCTAAATGTAAGCTGCATACACAGGCATTTCGAGAGTGTATCTATGCATACAAGTTTGAAGACCATTATTTAAGTATGCACTATTAATCTCATGACGAGTGCAAAGATTAAACGGATTACAAACGTATAGCTTTTATCTTTCGGTGACAATCTACTGAAAGTAGAGATATCTCATTGTTCCTAGAGTGAGCCAAAAAGTCTCAGACTTGAATGATGAGGCATTTATTTGAATTCAATGCCATGGAGGAACACCCATCCAGCACTTGATCCCTCAGTCGTCATTCTTATCAACTTGTGAAATTCATCCATTATAACTCCAATGGAACCACCTATCTTTCGGGTCTTTCCAAAGCTTCTTTCAATTATCAGCAACCGATAGACATTAGACACATCGAGAAATGCCAAATCACAAAGAAACCAGCACTCCAAGAATTGAAAAAGCTCTCTCATATTGTTATCAACAAAGCATAGCGGCCAACATCTGTAGCTAGTGCTGGCATGACACTACTTTGTCCTCGTTATTTTCCCTTCCATTTCATCGCGAAACTCACCGAGACAAAAACGGAAGTACATTATGCAAAATGATAGGAGAAACTTGAATCCGAGCAAAAATGAAAAAAAAGTTCACAAAATGGCCCTATTAAACCGAATTCAAAAGATGGGGTCACTCCGACAGTTCGGAGCGCGCGCGGTGAACTTAGAAACCCGGGGGCTTGTAGGCGATGAAGCTGATGCATTGCACTTGACGCTTGTTGTCGAAGCCGATGATCCTAACAAAGGAGTTGGGATAAGCCTTGATGGCCTCGTCCAGCTCCTTCAACACCTGCAATGGGTCGGTGCACCCGAACATGGGCAGCTTCCACATGGTCCAGTAGCGACCGTCGTAGTACCCGGGGGATTTATGGTGCTCGCGGTACACGAATCCCTTCTGCAAATTGCGAAAAACAGAAATAATCAGACTCGAATCCCATCAAATCTCATCAAATATGTACCCCGATCATGTGTTTTAAAGGTCCCTTGTGCATGGTAAAACTGAATTTACAGCTGAGAGAGAGTGGTATTGGAAACGACCTCGAGCTCGAACTCCAAGCAAGGAACCCAGTTCATGCGGAGAAGGTAATCAATTTCCTTGAGGAGTGCCTCTCTTGAAAGGGGTGGGAGGTAAGAGAGAGTCTCGAACTTCTTCTTTCCAATTGGTGGCCACACCTTCACAATGCCAAATAACAAATCTCAATTTAATGCTTGAGAATCTACCCTAATTATTCTTATTATGCATGAGTGTGTCAAAGATCTACAGCAGACTCATTTACTAAACGAGGTGTCCAATTTTGCCGGGGTTTTCTTGATGCACGTCGAAATGCCATTTTCAATCCAACACTGTTGTGTACATAATCGCGCCGCTTGGTATACCAATCTTATTATTACTTCATCTTCGCATAAAGCGCAACTCTCTATTTCCGCCTACCTGCATGCACTGGACTCTGCCGCCGTTGCTGGCGAGGGAGGTGATGTCGGCGGATTTGCGGGTGACGGGGAAGGCGGAGGCGGACTTGAGGCCAGTGAACGGGGCCACCATGCTGGTCTGCGCCGGGGAGGCGCGGTTGACGGCGGCGACGGCGGCGACGGCGGCGGACGAGACAATCGACGAGGCCATCTCTCACTCTCTCTTGATCTTTTTCTTGCACTATCGCTGTTAGGCCTACTTGAGCGAGGGAGCCAATTTATGCACACAAATCATATTGAGCTCCCTGCCGTCGCCGGTGCCTCCTCATTTGGCCCCACTAGGTGCGCATCCTACGGCGGACATTTGATCTGGAGGGTCTCGAGCCATCCGTGGCCGTCGATCTCGTGAGTGGTGTGACTCTCACGGCAAAGGCAATAGAGGAGAAGATGGAATGCCTTATCTTTTGGAACCCATGTCACCTTGCCACGTGGACAAGGGGCCCCACAACCTTATCTCGACATGGCCCAGTGCAGTTGAGGGTGATCATACGATTTGCTCATGGCCCTTCGTTTCTTGGGACAGATATTTGAGTCTGGACCAAATGGTCATGTGATTTCTAGTTCTTGAATATCAAAGCAACGGATCTTTTTTAGGTATTGGACAAAAGGAGTATTGGAGGGTATGTGTACATGTCAGAATAAAGATTATGGGGCTGCAAGTTGGAGGTATTGAGGCAGTCATATTTTGTGCATATTCCCAAAATTGGCCCATCTTTTCTTGGCTATTAGAAATTTTTTGGCAACTGTAGATGCTACGTGATGGAGAAGTTTAAGATTCCATCTCTCAACAGAAGGTAAAATTGGACTAGTAGTTCTTTCGAGTATCTGGGCCTACCCCGTATAAAGACTTTAACAACCAACAAAAAGAAAACAAAGGAAACGGAACCAGCTCTAAAGGACACAAGTTGAAAGCTTAATGTGGGTCGAGACTATCTCTTTAAAAGAAAAATAACAAAAACATTGTCGGTATGCATTTTAGATTTCGAGCTAAGATCAATGAAACATAAGGAGAAAAACAGTTTTTGACCCTTCTCATATTCTCAATCTAATAAAAAAAAAATCTAACATGCGAGTCACATTGACCAAACCATAAAAATTCAACATCGGAACCGCATCTTCTCTTTTATTACATTTTTTCCCGCTTGTCCATTCAATTCTCTCGTTCTGATAACTATCTTAACGTTACTACAAAAAGAAAATGTAAGAGCAAAGACACTTTGAAATGGGAAACAAAAGGAAGAAAAATAAATTGGAGAGCTGATCTCTACTAACTGTTTGCTTGAACATCCAAAAACATAGACAAAAGGAAGATCTCTTCGGTTCAGGTCAAACAAGTGATTTAAGCCCTTAAAAATCAAGATTGGTGGCGGGAACCTTAAATCGATCCTCGCGATACATGCTCGAATCGCCACGTCGGGTAGGGGATAAGGAGACAGGCATTTGGCGGGTGCTCCACTTGTTTCATCAGTTCGAAGTTAAGAGTTCTCTAGAGGGAAGCCCCCTGTTCGGCTACAAGTTCGGGTCGAGCAACCGATCCCATTTTCCTCCGACAACATGGGCCGATACGATTGCTGTCTATCGAAATGGGGTAATTTAACCAGTTTCTCGGACACGTTTGAGCAGCTACGGCAAGCTCACCGGAGAAAATATTCGGTTGTTACATGCCACCTAATTGCTGTGAGTTCGTCTAATTACAAATCGACACACATCTCACATTGGGGAAAATTTTTAAATATGGATTTTCTCTCTCTTCCTCCTCCATCATAGATTCATAGCCATCACCCTGTCTGGCCACTTGACAATCCACTGCCTTACTTGGCCATGTCCGCTACCACCTCCATCTTTGACACCCGTCGCCCTGCGTGGCCACTGGCCACCGCAGTGAGTTCCCTGCCTCCGCTTTCATTTGTCGTGGAGTCGCTCTATACTAAATGTCTCCTTCCATCATCCTTTCCTCCAGTAATTCGCCCTAGCTTCGGTGCAACCAGGGAACCTTGGCCACGTCCGAGCCAAATCTGGAGGCGTTGGCCATGGACAAGCAAAGTCGACGAGAACTTCCAAATCTGGCGAAGACCCTCCATGGATGGAAGCCTCCGCTTTCATTGTTAGCTTGTAATCGGCTCAAAATGCATAAATGCATGCCCCGTCAACTAGTGACGCGGCACTCACAAGGTACTAAATATTTCCATAGCTCTCTGAGTCACCATGGCTCAGTGGCTCTAGTAATGGTGATTGTGATTGATTTGGTACTCTCAATTTGTAACTTGTAGGAATCGACAATTGAAGCATCTGAGGCTGCATTAATTGGGGATACACGACATAAGGTTTTTTCTAATATTTACTAGCAGATTCGCTATTTTCTCTTTCCTTTTTTCTTTCTATAGTGGAGATAGTCGCACGTAATGACAGATCATAGCATTTGTAATCTCCAACGTAAAAAATAAAAAATCTAAAATTCAAATAAGGACTCGCATCTTAACCATCCATATATGTTAAGTCACTTTTCAAATGTCTAATTTTGAATGTGTTTTTATTAAACATGTTACGCGAATTGTTTTAAAGTTTTTGATTAGCTTGAGCACATATTCATAGCTGAGTTATTTCAATGGAGCCTACCTGGTTTTCACATAATTTAATCAATATGGATGGAGTTCAGTAATTTTTCATTCAGGATAAGTGTTTAGACATTCTTATATTAGAGCGGAAGCTATCACATATAGAAATTTATAATAAATAATTATAATTATAATCCAATTGAGAATATGATTAATGTATCAATTCTCATCTCCTATTCTCATGGCACATTTATCACGTGAGGCGATGCCATAAATATTTGGTGTATTCATCATTAGTAATAGTGATTGTGATTGATTTGGTACTATCGATTCTATAATTGGTTCAGTTAACTATTTGTAATCTTTGACGTTAAAAAAATATATATATATAAAATTGAAATAAGGACTCGCATCTTAACCATCCATGTATGTCAAGTCGCTTTTCAGATGCCTAATTCTAATATGTTTTTATCAAACATGTTACGCAAGTCGATTCAAAGTTTTTCCGTAACTCAAGCACATATTCATAGCTGAATTATTTCAACGGAGCCTTCCTGGTTTTCACGTAAATTTAGTTAATATGGATGGAATTCGGTAATTTCTCGTTCAGGATAAGTGTTTATACTTTTCTATATCAGAGCAGAAGTTATAACATATAGAAATTTATAAAAATAAAATTAAAAATTAATTATACATCCAATCGATAATATAATTAATGTATCAATTCCCATATCCTTTTATCAAGATTAAGGTTGCGTTTGGGATCAGCATTTGCAAGTATCTTTGGGTGTCCAAAGCCCATTTGCTCAGATATTGGGTGTCTGGGAACATTTTTGAAACCCACCTTGAAGGAACACTAGCCTTCCAAAGGTTTTCAGCATTTTCAGAATGCCTGGGGCATTGTTCATCTTCTTCTTCGTCAGATTCTTAGATGTCGGACAGCGAGATTGCGATGGGTCGGCGACGGGTTGAAGAGAGGCTGGCGTGGTCGCGGCACCCCGACAACTGTCGCTGACCAGTCGCACGACCCAGATCTGGGTCGCAGAGGTCACTTGGGTTGCAGTGACCTCCGGCGACCCACGACCTCGCCACGACCCAAATCTAGGTTGCAGAGGTCGCCTGGGTCGCGGCGCACGACCTCCGCCACCTCGCCACGACTCAGATCTAGATTCTAGGTCACGACGATCACAGAGGTCGCTTGGGTCGCAGCAAGCTGTCACCTCGACCTCCGGCGACCCATGACCTCGCCGCAACCCAAAACCTAGATCTGGGTCGTGAAGGTTGCCTAGGTCACAGCACACGACCTCTACCACCTCGCCACGACCTAGATATAGGTTTTGGGTCGCAGCGATCACAGAGGTCGCTTGGGTCGTGGCAAGCTGTCACCACGACCTCCAGCGACCCATGCTCTCACCTGGGTCGCGGTGAGGTTGGTCGCCGTGACCGCCGTGAAGGGCCACCTGAGGTAGTGCGACCAAGCGGCCCTCATTGGGGGTCGCCTTACCTCAAGCAGCCCTCACCGATGGTATCAGGCGGCCGCCTAAGATCTTGCAACTTGAGACGTCGCAACGGCCATCTACTCTTCGTCAGCCAACTATTTTTTTTCCTTTCTTTTTATCATAAAAGTCCTTTGAAAATGTAAATTTCTCCAAATACTATTTTGCCCAAGGATATTTCACAATATACTTTCGGATTATAATTTACCAAACATAATTTGCATTTTGAAAAACCTCTTTGACTAAAAGGCCTTTGCATTTTCTTAATGACTTTCCCCCAAAGTCTAACCAAACGCACCCTAAGTGAGATCTCGCGGCACATTTATTGCATCATGCCATGCCACAAATGTTTGGTGTATTCATCATTAGTTGAGAGTATGATTGGAATTAATAAGTAGAGAGCAAATTTTTCACCATTATACTCGCATTTGTGAGGTTAACAGAAAACGTCAACTACGAGAATTGTCACTAGAATGAAATCGTTCCCTTGTTTTGAACAAAAAAAGCGAGTTGTTTGTGTAGGTTTCAACATTTCTTTTCCTCCAAAAAGAATTATATAATGGTCATTGAATATATCGAAGAAAAATTATTTTATGCCATTCCAAACCCTGCTTTGAAAGGACACTAATTATTATTTTTTTGTATAGTGATGTCGTTTGTTGTTTAATTGAATTTTGACGATATGAAGGGCGTGGGAGGAACCTTCGAGCTTCGCAATCAAGCACGAGGCTGCTGGTCAGCCAGGGAGGCTGGCGCACGTCACGACACGTGTGTGTGGTGTTGCTTCCTGCTCCCATTGTTTGGGCAAACTTATGGCCGGTTTCATTGGCGCCTGGAAATACCGATACTAACCTCCTCCAATTTCCCCGCAGAAACTCATCACTCTCTCTAATTTCCTTCTTTTCAGCCTTTGCTTGTCTTTTGGCCATAATACCTGTCCGACGTACGACTGACGACAGCCAAACACGGGTGCGTTTGGGAAAGGCTTTCCCAAAGTCCCTTGAGCATTCGTGAAGGGCCGTCTGAGGTAGAGTGACTAGACGGCCCTCACCCCAGTCATGCAACTTTTGGCAACCCAAATCTAGGTCGCCGGTTACAAGACCCACCTCTAGCGACCCAAATCTGGGTCACAGTGAGGTCGCACAACCTCTGGTGATCGCGCTAGGTCATCGAAGGTCTCGCGACCTTGCCAGGCGCAACCCAGATCTAGGTCGCCAGAGGTTGCACGATCTTGCTTAGCGCAACCCACCTCCATGACCCAGATCTAGATCACGCGAGGTCGTGGCCTCCTAGTCGTGCCCTTGCCGGGGGTTGCCCAACCCTAGGTGGCCCTCGTCGGTAGTCTCCAAAGGACGCCCAAGGTCTTGCAATCTCATAGGTCGACTATCGGCAATAGATTTTGATCGCCGGTGACCGCCTACACTCGCCAGTCAACTTTTTTATTTTTATTTTTGACGAATTTTTTCTTTTTTTAATCACAGAAGTCTTTTGTAAATGTAATCTCTCCAAACGCTATATTGCGCAAAGATACTTCACAATAGACTTTCGGATTATAATTTAACAAACACAATTTACATTTTGAAAAACCTCTTTAATTTAAAGTTCTTTACAATTTTTTAAAGATTTTTTTCCAAAAGTCCAACCAAACGCACCCTAAATATTGTGTAATCTAAGTTAATTACGTGTGCAAAGAAAGAGCTTTTTCCCCTCACTAAATGGAACTATAATTCGACGAGTTAAAAGAATTTTGGTGTTTCAATTAAGGCCCCTTTAGTTCGGCTTTGGAAAAATATCCTTGAGAAAATGCAAATAGCGTTTGGTAAATTGAATTATAAAATGCATTAGAAAATAACTTTGATTTCAATGCTGTTTGATAAAAACTACATTTTGTAAACGATTTTTGCTATATTTTTTTGAAATTTTGAAATTTTTTTTTGTGGAAGTCAACCGCCACCAGTCAGATCTGACCGACGGACAGCCTCACCTAGGTTGCCGCGACCCAAGCGATTGTCGCTTGGGTCTCGTGACCTCAAGCCAATGATTGCTTGGGTCATGCAACCCAGGCTATGCCTGAGGTCACACGACTCCTCAGGCGATGGTCATCACCACACGCTATCCTTTGGTTAGCAATCGTTGACCTCCATTCGACTTCTCCATCCAAACCATGGAGAAGATGAACAATGATGGGGCTAAGACTTGCACTCTAAGAATGCTACTTCCCAAATTACCTCCGACCGATTTTGGGCTAAAAGCCCTTAGAGCCATTTGGGGATACAATTGTATTTCCTCAAAGCTGAACAAAAAACAAACCAAATGCTATTTGCATTTGGTCAAAGACTTTAAATGTTGAACCAAACAAGGCCTTAGTAAAAATTGAATGCCAAATTTTAACAAAGACAAAAGTTACATACGAGCTTGTTCTTATTTGTTTTTTTTTTGGGGGGGGGCAATATCTTGATATTTTATGGTTTCATGCATCTACTTTTTCACATGCTATGTCTAATCAAGAAAGAAAAAAAAAAGATATTATGATGCAACTCATACTCCCGATCAACAAAAGGGCACAAGAGTCCTGCTCCCTAAGGTCTGGGGTTTGTAGAGGCAACGCCCCCATTTGAGGGCTTTTATAATTTGAGTTATAAAAATTTTAATTTGAATTCATGAATAACTATTGGATATTAGGTATATATAATATATTTCTCTTATTATAATTGAGGGATGTAACAAAAAGATTTGATGTGATAATTATAAAGAAATCTTGTACCGGCTATAATCCAAATTGAAAGTGAATAGGGATAAATTTGGTGTCCCGATTTCTCTTTTGAAAAAAATATCAAGGATAGGTCAACACCAAAAAGGTCATGGATAGATAAACCAAATTAGAATCCACGATTTTTCTTAGTATACATCCTTTCGTAACTGAATGGGAGGGGTAGAAAGGGCGTTTCATCAGATAATCACTCGCAAAGAAAACCACTTGCGCCTCCGAAGGCTCCTCCAAACCCACGTCCCCCTCCCTCTCTCTCTCTCTCTCTCGAGGGGCTCCCGTCCATATATCTATATATACACATTATACAAAGGTACAAAAAGCCCCGCTTTTTCAAACTCAAACACGACCCGGTACCATCCAGAACCTTACTGAGCCAGAGACGCGGGAGAGAGACAAGAGACAGAGACAGAGACAGAGACAGAGACAGAGATGAGGGGTAGCTGTAATGGATGCCGAGTGCTGAGGAAAGCTTGCGGCGACGACTGCCCCATCCAGCCTTGCCTCCACTGGATCAAGACCTCCCCCTCCCAATCCAACGCCACCCTCTTCCTCGCCAAGTTCTACGGCCGCGCCGGCCTCCTCAACCTCCTCCTCTCCGGCCCCGCCCACCTCCGCCCTTGTAACTCTCTTCACCCTCTCTCCACACTTGCCTTCTTTAGGTCTAGCCACTGTCCAAAATAGTGTGCTGTAATATTCACAACTCGATATTCAAGATGAAACCCGTGTAGGATTTTCACTTGAATTTAAGTTGCACTGTATCTGATTTGAGCGAGATGATAAGACGGTGAATGATATAGGATCGTCGCGTGGTTGGGTTTTATCGAGATGTTTTAACCGGTCATGTTCGAGTCGATTTGTTTATAAGTCGTTTCACCCTATCTATAGCCACGCAAGTGATTTCTCTGTTTAAATTTGTGCTGCCCGTGATTAATTTCGCGATGCTCTTGATCATGACCTTACGCAGCGATCTTCAAGTCTCTGCTATACGAAGCGTGCGGGCGGATCGTCAACCCCATCCACGGCTCCGTCGGCTTGCTCTGGTCCGGCAGCTGGCACCTCTGCCAAGCCGCCGTCGACGCCGTCCTCGCCGGCGACCCCATCGCGCGAGTCTCTTCCGAGTCCCCCATCGGCTGCGCCACCCCGCCACTCGAAGCCGGCGACATCCGCCACGTGCCCAAGACAAAGCCCTCGGCGGCGGACTCCGATCAGCCCCGCAAGGTCAGGTCCCGCCGCCGCCGGTTCAAGCCCTCGGCCTCGAAGACGAGGCACGAGGAAGCAGAGGCAGCTGGCGGAGACGGAGCAGAGGGCGACGAGCCTGCGAGCTGCGACTCGAGAGGGAGTCGGGGGTCGGCTGCTGACAGAGAGTTGGCGGAGGTGGAAGCCGGGGAGAGAGCCGCCGATGGTGGCGACTGCGAGCTGGAGCTGACCTTGAGTCTGGAGCCGAGAGCTAGAAGGGCTTCCGAGGAGCCACAAGAGATCACGGGCGTGTGCGACGGCGACCCGCGCGTGCTGAGCTCTGGTCTCGACGTCCGTCGGAGACTCTGAACCGGATCCACCTGCGGCTTGCGGGTTGGATCGTGGGTGCACAGTGCTTTACGGAAGTACAAATGAGCTTTTTTATTAATTTTCTTTTAAAAGGTTTTTGTGATCTCAGGAGGTTGGATGTCAATGCACAAATGCACGATGGGCTTCTTTAATAACGTAAATCCTTCCCGTGATCCATTACATATTCCTATCGTCTGACGAAGGGTAACTCGCCTTTCCGACTTTTAATTATTCATGTCCGAGACTAATTTGCCTTTTTCTCAAACGCATGCTTACTTATCCATATCCATATACTTAAAATAAAAATATCAAAAAGGAATTCAGCTATGTGTTTTCGCTTTTAGATCATGTAACCATCTGCATATAAATGAGAATCACGCAATTATTAGATTTTTGCAACTGTATGGAAGACAAGAATTGCATGAATTCATGAAAGTGATTTTAAGAAAAAATGGATCATATTCACATTTGTAATTGAAAACTCGAGAATTTGTGTTCCAAATGGAAATCTAAAATGGGCTGAGAAATTAAATTTGATGCGTTTGAATTAGCCTTTTGAACGTTACTATAAAAGTTTTGCACCCATCATGTGATCTTCGATTTGAGCCACTTATTCACACGAGAAGAGTGAGGTTGGCAAATCTTTCACCGTAGCCCTACTCATATACTAACAATCACAAAGCCTCTTCACACAAGTTATACTACAACTGGGCAATGGAACACAAAACGTTCAAATTTGCTTCCGACATGGATCAATCTTGTGATTTCATGAAATAAATATGACTTTTTATCATTGGGAGAAAATTTGTGGAATGTACAACTTCAAAAGAACAATTTTGAGAATCACTGCCAATGAAATTCTCTTAATCCTAGTGAGCTCAATGGATAACAAAAGATCAATTAGTTTGGACAATGACTCAATTGTGTAGATTTCAGTCGAAAATGGATATAATTGCGTAAGAGAGGCAGAGAACAAGCCAAGCCATATTACCAAGCATTATCATCATGCCAAAATCTTTGCAATCTATGAAGGGAGATTTGGAACATGCGAACCCCTAAAGTAAGATTATTTACGCGGCCTTTGTGTCAGAACGTGTTACCGGAAGGAGAATCTATTAAGGAGTAGAATCGTCCCTAATCCAACATGTGCACTTTGCGGGGTCAAGGAACACGTTAGGCTCCCTCCACAAGAGAGGGCATGACCCGACCCGACCCGACCCGGCCCGGCCTAGCGATCTCTGTTACCAGCCGTCCTCTCTCTCTTTTCGAGGTTAAGGAGAAAGTCCAATGATGTAAAAGATAGGCCCATTTTCAAGAACCACGGGAAACCTCACGGCCCATCACAGGCCCAAAAGAGATCCCCGTCGCCCGAGCACTTTTTCGGGCGGTCGAGCCCCCCATTCCCAGCACGCGCAGCGCTCGGCGAGAAACACAGAGAAGCAGAGCGGAGAGCTGAGAGAGATCGGCGATGGGGAGGAAGAAGGGGACGGTGGAGTTCGACGAGTCGCCGCCGGATGACTTCGACGCGGCGAACCCGTACAAGGACCCGGTGGCGATGCTGGAGATGAGGGAGCACATCGTGAGGGAGAAGTGGATCGACATCGAGAAGGCCAAGATCCTCCGCGACCGCGTCAGGTGGTGCTACCGCGTCGAGGGAATCAACCACCTCCAGAAGTGCCGCCACCTCGTCAGCCAGTACCTCGAGTCCACCCGCGGCATCGGCTGGGGCAAGGACGGCCGCCACCCTTCCCTCCACGGTCCCCTTCCTCTTTCCCCCTCTCTCTGACTCTGTTTCTGTGCCCTAGGAATTGTGTGTTTTTGGCATTGAGTTGATTGATTGTGGTCGGGTTGAATTGGTTAAGGCGTTTCCTAGTACGAGCTTTAATCGATCGGGATTCAGTGTTTGCGCTTGTGCATAGGTTGATAGGACGCTCGCTTTCCCTGACTCGCTGAAACTCTCTTCTAATGCTTTCTGAATCAGGCCCCAAGGTCGAGTCCGTCGAGTCTGATTGAGGCGCAACTGGCACTGATGGAGGTACTATGGTGTTATCTTGTCGCACTTTTGCCATTTTGGCTGCAGCTGATGGTGTCTTTGTTTTTCCAATTGGTGTCATTCTATATTGAGCGGAGATGGCTATTCACATGTCTAGCCAGTATCATCCTTTTCTAATCTTCTTAAATGAATTCTACGATAGATTTAGTTTGCTTTCTTTCCATTGTTGCGGGTATTTGGTTAGAAAAAACATGCTCCTCTGGCCTTGGCAATGCCTAACAATTGTCAATCTCTTTGGATGACTCAAGAATCTCTTTGAAACATTAAATCAACATGTTTGGTAGTGTCTAGCAAGCTAGATCTGTGGTATGACTGTGTTACTGGATGGCCATGACCTTGGAGTCCGGGCATTTGTGTTAATTTGTGAAACTTGATGGAAGTGCATGGGGATATTGGATTTTAAATACGCGTTTCTTTGTTGAGCTTGAGTGGATACATTCTCCCTTCTTTGTTTCCTGGCTTTCTTCCTAGTTCTCTTCTGTTATATCCTTCTCTATCCGAAGCTGAAGTGTCATTCCTCAGTTAGTTCCTTGTAAGTACAGAGATAAGAAAATGTAACTCTCATGCTTTTGGTGGCATAATATAACTGCTGGAGTAGGAAAATTGGGTACGCGAAGGGACTTTATCTCCCGTACTTTCATGTTAATTAAAAGTGATGCTAGGTGCCCTTTAGTACCTGGTTGCCTAACAAACGTAGTTGATTCGAGTCAACCAGTCTTCTGTTTACATCAATGCTTTACTTTGCCTTCTGGTTCATATAAATGGATCTTTTGTGCACTCGGATTGTCGCAATTAACACTGCTTGTCAGGGTGTCGCATTAATTTTAGTTTGCTCCAAGATGCATGGCACAGGCTGTCTCCATGTATTTTGTATTTATATTTATCAAGAAAACCATGGGAGGATGGGATGAACAAACCTAAAATTTTTCTTGCAGATCTGAAGCTGGAGCAGGCTGTCTGCAGGAGAACTGGGTGCTCACTTTCTTGCAGTGTGATTGTATTCCTCTTTCAGTTTGGTCCTTTTTATTTTATTTGCAGAGGCCATTTGATGTTGTATTTGGCTTTACTTAGTTCTGTTTGTTACCACCATTCAAAACACCAAGTATTGAAAGAGAGCCTTCATAAATGGAAGAACATGGGACAATGAATAAGTTTGTTGCGTCTCACTTGCTGATGTTCCTGCTTCTTGAACTTCTGTAGATATGTAGAGAAGGATGATTACGAGTGATCGAGTCTCTCTCTTTTCTTTCTTATTGAAGAATAAAGTCTCTTTTTTTTTTCCTCTACTTTTGCCTATAGAGCACAACACGACGGTCACGTTGCCTAGATGAATTTTCAAGATGGTACCGGATCTTGCTGTTGGGAATCCTTCCATTAGGTCGAGCTCACGAAATTCTGCTTATGATGGGTAATATGGTATCCTGGCTTTTCAATGGGGGAAACTTATGGTGACTTGGAAATAGGGTTAGAACTCCTATTAGTCTTCAATTTATTTACATTTTCTTTGGATGACTGTGATGATGTTATTTTGGAACCGTCAAATTGCTGGAGGTTGGAATAGTTAACATGGAGGACGATCGATGGTTTATCAGCTTGATGACAGTTGATTACAGATATAGAATGAGGTGTACGGCAAAGACGCCTTCTCAGAAGCATTGACCTTAGATCTAGTGGATCCCATCCTGAGCTAAGGGTTCTCGCTTACTGGGTCGCATCTCTGTTTTTTTTCTTTTTCAGTGCTTAAGATCTTTGCAGGCATCTTTAATCTGAAAACTTACACGATCATGTTTGATGGGGTGACGATTCATACATCTTCCCAACGCAGTAGTAAAATCTGTATGAGAGTGCCAAAAAAAACAGAAGCTGCCAAAGCTGCACAGTGAGCTCTTTTAAGCTGGACTTATCTCCAAATGCATGTGATGGTGAATTCAATCCGCCTATACACAAATATGGTTCTAATCTTGTTTGGTATTGTCTGGGATAGCGAGGTCTGTACACAATAATATATCTCAAGACCAAAAGATGCCATGACACCTGAATGGATCCATCTGTTATACTCGATAAGATCTTACACTTTATCGAAATACCCTACTTAAACAAGCTCCTTATATCTTTGAGCGAAAGAAAGACATGCCTTTGTTTTTAGGAGCCCCCGAAATTCTAAGCTTCGAACATAAAAGAGAGCTAATGTCAGATGCTCGGGTATCAGGAAAAGGGAAAAAAACAAATTGTGCATTTATCACTTCGAAACTCTTAAGCATGCCCTCTGGATCTTATTTCTTAAACACCCAATCTTAAACATGCTCTCTGTATGGTCCTTCTTTCTGCTCTGGCTTACAAGTATTAATCTGATCGATGGTATTTGTAAAAGTTTCGTTGGCATCTGGGATTCTTTGGGATTTATCCATCCGCGGTCGAGCTCCTCCATGGTTGAGAGCTCAACTCCTCACGGCCGAGTAGTCCTCAGGACTTCCCTGTCAAACAACCAATTGAACTTTGAAAGATATGCATTGAGACAATAAATATAGGAAAAGGGAGCAAACCAGAGACAAAAGAACTTAAATACTTCTAACAAAGCCAACTACTAGAAGCTCCCTTCACTCCAATGAATGGGGAAAGAATGTGGCAGGAGTTGCTCTCATATCATGCATCTGGCCATGCTTATTCATTAAGATGCTTCTGGGCCTGGTTGGATCGATCAGTTATTTTTGCCGAACTGGATAGTTTGGTGGAGAATGTGTAAGCATAGCCTGGTGCATGAGATGACAGCTCTGTCCGCTTCTCAACCCTTATATTGGACTGAGGGGAGCTTCTCGTTTAATTTGCTTAGCCACGCCACACTCAGAGCAAGATGTAGCAAGTGACGATGTTCTTGCTCCTACTCCTCCTCTCTTGCACCCTTATTTATAGGCTGTCTATTTGGGGGAGGTTAATATTGTAATGTACCAGGTCAAGTTCCATTAAATCGACCAGGTTTCATGGGTTGGTCCTCGTTCACAGTATGCACATTTTCTCTTGTCCGGGACACCAATTGGCCTAATTCATCAGTACACGAAACGGTCTCCTTTGAATCATAGACATGCAGATTAGATATCATCATTTTGGTCATAGGAACTTATGGCAATGACTTTGTTTCATATCTCTTCATTTCACAATGGTGTTCACTTTGATACTAAGATCAGTACTCTTATGATTAAATTGGCAATCAAGACATCCTAAAACGTTCATGCGATGGTTCCATCATTGTGTTCTATTTCACAATTCTTGTGATTCTTCACATTTATGCAAACTATGGATATGCTGTATTACTTTGAATAGCTTGTCCAAATTAATAGACCAGATCTTTCATTTGATCTTTCACTTGTTTATTCACCATTCAAGTCTTCCTTTTTCTGAGCCTATTGCTTCTTTTTACCCAAGCTCGTTGGTCCCAACATGACCAAGGAAAAAAAGGAAAAGGCAGATTATGAGACAGGAAGCAAACTTCCGTTGTGACTGTATTCCAGTGTAGTTTGAGTCCACGACAACAGAAAATATTCAGCCGTAGTATGATCCTCACCCTGACAAAAGCAAATGGACAAGCAAGTAGAAATGAGCATGATTTTGGGAGAAAACCCGAAATTTGGAACTGGACAGGATCCTTGCTAGATCGATGGAAATCTGTCCAATTTCAGGTTCCAAAATATGTAAGGTAGGTTCTAAATTCCAAAAATTTGAGAACCTATTTCAATGTGTAGGTTCTAAGTTCTAACTTGATGGAACTTGGAACGTGAAATCTAGAATAAATTTTCGTGTTTTTCTTTGTCAATATCTTCATGCGATCCTATGATATTCTATGGTGGTCGATGATGACCGTATAATTTGGAACCATTAGTTTAAGTTTTTATTTTATGACTAAGACTTTCACTTTGTTAATGTTTCATATTTTTCATATGTCTAAATATGAATTATAGTTAGTGAATTATAGCAGCATGTGACTACCATGTTTAATTCATCACAATCATTCAATTAATAATACAGATGAAACATGGGTAAATCCTAAAACCAATCTTAAAATATGTGATAGGGTAAGTTCCGGGTTCCAAGATATGCCAAATTCCAAAAAATAAGGAACCTATTCTAATGAGTAGGTTATAATTCCAGGTGGAATATATACGAAACATGGAATCACCCATCCCTATAAGTCAACAATCAAAAGTTCCCAAATATTTGAGTCTATGAGCTGGATGTAGTCCGAGCCATCAAATTTGTGAGATCATAAGAGGCTCATGTAGATTACACATGATCAATAATTATGATAAACTCGATCCTTTGCCGACCAAGCCCAGGCAAGCATTTGCCTGAGGTCATGTCATCAAACTGCATTCTGTTGTCTCCATTAACCCTTGCCAAAAGCCTTGCGGAAGCCATGAACGAGGCATCTTCTTAACGCTGCACGAATCTGCTCTCTGTTTGGAGCTTGCGTGAAATAGGAGTTTTGTATATAGATGGCCTCTAGGTCGCATTCCAATTGCATATTGATATTACGACGTGGGTGTTCTTTCTTATTTGTCCTTGCTCATTTTGATAGCGGATTCCGATTCTCCTCTTGAGAAAAAAACTCATTGTTTTGACCGCCTATGCTACTCTTGAGATTTTGTCGATTTAAGAAAGAAATTGTCCACTTTGATAGCGTCCAATTTGCGCCTGCACGAATTCAAAAGGACACATCTCTTCGTATGGTAGCGCTAAAAGCAACGGCGGATCAGAGAACATAGCATCCAAAGCTAGTTTTCGCACCACAAACTAAATCCACTTTCATAGCCATCCTTGCTGGGCGAGGTGACTCGCGAGGAACCGCTTCCTCATGACCAAAACCCCCAAGTGATTGCATCGAGTAGGGATCGAATTACTTCATCTATTGATGTATCCATTTGGACAAGGAACTCTGTAATCTAAGCTCGCATGCGTGTTATTGATGTCAATTGCGCTTGCTGTTTGAGATATTCATGTTGCAACTTAGGCCAGATGCAAGAAACAAAGTTGGCGAAGCTTGACGGGGTATGCCGTATGGGCTCATAAAAGAACAGACACAAGAGGTTTGCCCTCAAGATTGCTGGGATGCCACGAGATAGGTGTCCGAACCAATGACTTGGGTTGAGGTCTTATCAAGCCTCTTTCTCAGTGGAAAAGGAACGAAGGAATTCCACTAATTGCATCATCAAGTACGTAATAGACACGGTTTGTAGTAAGATTCTGGTTTGCTTCTCGAATGATTCTCAATCAACCATTGAATCATAATCATATGGTCTAATTTCTACTAGAGTTCATGTAGCCCCACCAAAAATGTCGTCAAGCTTGGATGACGACGTCATCGACATGGAAGATACTCCCATAGTGATTTGTAATTCGAGGGACAATTTAGAAAAAAAAAATTATCCTCATCAAATTCCTTTAATTACCATTTGCATACTTTAATTTCGAAAACTTACACTCTACATCCTCTACTTTGAAATTTACACCTCGCAATATTTAGATTCCAAAAGAAACCCATTTTAACAACTTCCCCAATTTGTGTAATTTCCCAACCATTTTACACATCTTACTTAGGATTATGGGCACAAAGTTTACTTATTGTTTAAAAAAAAATTATTTTAAGATTCTGTTTACTTCATGGAAAATTATTGATTCAAAAAATATTTTTGGCTGAAAATGACCACTCATATCATTTACAAAATAAATTAATAACGAACATTTCTATCGTATAAGGAAATGTTTAGACATAAATTATTGTCAATAAATATATTTTATTCGACTAATTTCAAGTGATGCAAATGATTATTTTGTGAAAAATATTTTCCAAATCATTCATTTCCGGCGAAACAAACAGACAATAAATCTCAAGTTTATAGCGTAAGCTTTTGGAACGATAGGCTACAAAGTTGGATAAGAAACTTGAAGGTTATTTTTTAAGCTATTGACTACAAATTTAATCTGAAAAAACGAAAGAGAAATACAAGTGGGCCGCTCAACTGGCCCATAAAGTGGCCCTTTTGGACCGGGCTACTAGTCAGGCCCATTCAAACCGGGCCAGGCCGCATCGGATAAATTCTCCGTTCTTCGCTCCGGTTGGAAAGCGCTCGCGCCGAGAAACGCCTCCCGCCGCCGGCGAACCCCATCTGCCATGGCGAAGCGGAGCCGCCGCGAACCTCCTCGTTCCGACGATTCCCACTCTCTAGCCACTCGCTCGAACCAGCACGAGCGTCTTCCAGATTCACGCGAAGAAGAAGACTCCTGGCGTGGCCGTAAAACGAAGAAGATAAAGACGTTCTCGGCCTCCGAAACCCTACATGTTCAATCCGAGACGACCGGAACTCCTTCCGCTTCGAACCGGTACGCCTCGCTTGCATGTTCGGTAGAGCTGCGTCGCGAGGAGAAGCCGAGGAGGAGAGGGCGAGAGGATCGTCGCGAATGGGCCTACACTTCGCGCGATCTTTCTGGATGCAGAGGCGCGTGTTTTTGACTCGGTTCTTCAACCATCTGAACTGCGTATGTATTTGTCCTGACTTAGCCATCATTTTCATTTCGTGGATAGACAACGTTGTGTTCGTTTCCTACAACATATTGGGCGTCGACAACGCCATGAAGCATCAAGACTTGTACACTGAAGTTCAGCCGAGGTTCTTGAAGTGGAGGCGGCGGAAAAAGCTCATCCGCAAGGAGCTTAATGTTTATGATGCCAGTATTGTTTGCTTTCAGGCAAGTTCTCTCTTTGCATCTTATCCGGGTTTTGCATCGAATATAAAAGTAGGATAGATGATTACACGATCTTGTGACTCATGAGGCACTCGTCTCTGGAGCTAGATAAAGGAGGTTTACGTTTGACCGACTCAAAGATGGTGTCTTGATTCTATTTGAAGGAAAAAAGAAGTGAAATTGATGTATCTACTATGTAATTTTGGAACTTGATTTTGAAGCATGAAGGCACATTGACAATATTTTTCTTGGAGTTGCTTGTCTAACCCCAAGTCTTTTCTTTTTTTTAGCTGGGTTCTGTTACTTGTAATCATCAACTTATGGTATTTTTTTACACAACTAATAGGAGCTGTTACAGGACAGGCCCGTGATTTTGAAAGTGGAGATGTTTGGTTGACTGTTATTCTCTTGCTGATATTACATAGATTTGCTTATCCGCCGTTAACAATGTTTAACCTCATTTATCCATATTTTAAAACTTCTTTGATGGTCTTTCCTCTTGAAGTTCAGAATTCATGTCTTTCTCAAAGATTTAGTGAAGAAAGGATGGTCTATTAGATAGTTAAGTTTTCCCTTTTGCGGTGTTGATCAATTAGTAATATTGATTATTCTCGCTCTAATCGTGAGCCCACGTCACATAAATTCGTTTTTGTCAGCTAAAGCTATCAAAGCAACAATCTTTTCATTGAGTTGCATTTAGAGGAGTGATGCTTGTGATCTTTGCTCCGTATGACTGCAGGAGGTTGACCAATTTGATGATTTGGCTGATCTTCTTAAGAAGGATGGCTTTGGAGGTGTTTACAAGGTTGAGTAATTGCCTCTATCAAATTTGCAGACATAATGTTGAATTGACTTGTATTCCTGTTTTGCTCCAGGCTCGAACAGGTGAAGCGAATGATGGATGTGCTATGTTCTGGAAAGATGATCGGTAAGTTGCATTTTTTTCTGGTTTGTCGTTTATTTATCTAAGTACTTGTATTCATGTATAGCTTCTGGCTTTTTGTCATTATGCGGGACCTTCTGTGAGAAACTCACACGATACCTGGGTAGTACTTAGATTAGGAGATAACCTAATTCTGGGCGTTGCTTTTTTTCTTTTTTCCCTATAATATTATTTATCACTTGAAGTTATTACTTTAAAGCAACTCCCCATCTGTGACGCATTGAAGTTTTGTTCGTTGTAGTATATATTTTTTTCATCTTCCAACTAGTTGCTAGTCATTTTCTTAACACAGATTTACCCTTGTCCACCAAGATAATATAGAGTTCAAGACTTTTGGCCTTCGTGACAATGTTGCTCAACTTTGTGTTTTGAAGGTATGCGTTAGTTTAAATTTTTGCAGTGATAGACACCCATTGTCTAAGTATATTGTTTTTGTTATTTCTTTGTTCTACTATTTTGGTGAGTACGTTTTTTCTTACAAGTTAGTGAAAGACCTAGAAGTAAGTGAGAGAGACACGAAACTGTTTGTTCCATTTCCTGTACTTCCTGGAACGATGTATTGTTCTCCAGATGGTTTTACTGGACGGTATATGGATGTTTTATTAAAGAATTTTCCTCAGATGAGCTTGAATTTCTATATTCAACGCATGTGCAGTTGTCCTGGGACTTCTTGTGTAGTCTATTGTATTTCGATTTTGTTGCGGAGTTCTCCAGGTTCAAGCTGCACGCATTCCTATGCTTCTTGATGTTATATATCTAATTGCTTTTTATTTTCCTTTTTGGCGTAGATGAAGCAAAGAGTTATTTCCAACTCACCTGCACAGTCATCCGCGTAAGTCGTAGTGCATTGTCTTTAGTTAAGTCGATTGGTTGTTGTTCATCCTCTTGCAGCACACAACAAGCTTAGTTTCTTACTCTATTCTCCTTTGTGTTAATGGATTAGGATGGAGTACTTTTAATGTGTTAACTTTTTAAGTCAGAGAACATGCAAAAGACATATTTTATGTGCCATATCATGTGCTTTGATGTATCTCAAGTACTCAAATGATATATGGTGTTATAGGACATTTATGGTTCGTGGGAATTTGGATTTTTTACTTATAAATGGCTTTTCACAAAACATTTGTTGAAAATCCTTAAAAGATGTCTGCGTGTTTTTCCTTATTAGGATAACTTCTCATATTGATCCACTACCGAAGTGTGTTGCCTTTGTGGGAAGCTTTTGGTTGTTATTGGAGAGCGTGTGGTTGAATTTTACATCTTTTGAAGATGTCTACCTGCTTAACTTGTGTCACATGAATGATTAAACTGGATCTAATCAGTTTGTGTTTTCTCTCTCAGAGATGAACATCATAACATTTATTAGGTATATTGTGTTGTTGAAAATGCATACGGCGCCTTATTTTAGCCTAGATTAACTTTATATATAATGTGTTACACAATTCATGTTTTAATATGTCTAATGATTCTGGCTTTTTGTTTACATGTCTAATATAGGAGTCTCCTCAACCAAAATCAGTTTTTGCTTGTTGCCAACATCCATGTGCTGTTTAACCCAAATCGAGGAGATGTCAAGCTAGGTCAGGTATCAGCTGCTCTGATGTTTCCCATGCAGTGTTATGCTTTCTCTTGTACTGCATTTAACTATTCAGCGGGTGATTCCCACTTGCATCTTCGCATGTCTTTTTTTCTGGTACTTTCAGACAATTCGTGATTATGCATCTATCCCTCCATCCCTCTGCTTCCTCCACGGGTAAATGTGCATGTTGACGGAGGGAGGGAGTTTCTCTGATGTCTTTGTGGACTAAATAGAATGATGCTGGTTATTTAGAATTGTGGCTTTCTTTCTGATATCCTTGAAGTAATTTTTTTCAGAAGGTTATTTATTCTATGGGTCTTAGTGTGCTAATATGCAAAGTAACATTGGTGGTGTAGATTCGACTGCTTCTTGAAAAGGCTCATCAGCTATCTGAATTCTGGGGCAAGATTCCTGTTATAATTGGTGGGGACCTAAACAGCATGCCCCAGGTGAAAAGCTGCAATCTAGGGAAATATTTGGCCCTGTTGATTGATCAATTCCCTGGTCAAAGTTTGTAGTACTTATTTATAACATTTTCTTCATTTCATTCTCAGAGTGCCATTTATCAGTTTCTTGCTTCATCTGAGGTAAGCTTAGTTTCTTGTTTACCACTATGTTTGAACTGTGCTAGTTAGTTGCATGTCTAATGGCCTTATATGTAACTTTTTTGACTGAATTCTCATTTGATTGTCTTCATCCTACTGCAGTTGGATATCCAACTATATGATCGCAGAAAAATCTCCGGACAGATTGACTGTCTATCAGCAAATAGTTGTGTCAAACATCAGAACAGAAATTCATCAAGGTATCTTTAAGATTTTTCTTTTCATTCCTGCTGTAACTTATTATGAGATTAATTTTTATCAACTTAGAAGAACAAATGATGGCGTTTACTCAAAATTAAAGCCAATGAACGGGGCTCTAATCAATATTCTGTTGAGGAAATTATCATGATAACTTGCGTTTAAAATGATAGAACAAAGTTTGCCTTTTATGATCGAGATTTATATGTTTTATTCAAATCATTCTGTCTTAAATGTAAATGCAGCATCAAATGGAAGCCTGCATCAAGGCAATGTGTATATAGGTGGAATGATGATGAGTTAAGACTTGCCACAGGCAGTGCAAAAGTTAATCATCTTCAGCACCACCTAGATCTCTGTAGTGCTTATTTTGAGATTCCAGTAAGATGTTTAGCCAGCCTCTTGTTATTATGTTCAAATATTACTTTATTCTTCGAAGTTTGTAGTCTTCTATGATTTACTATCTAAACACGCAACTGATTGTTAACATCACCTTTCGATTTTATCCTCTAGATTAGAAACTTATTTGCTCTATTTCTTTCGTAACCTTTCAGGGAAGTTGCAGAACCAGGGACGACTGTGGGGAGCCCTTGGCAACTTCTTACCACTCCAGGTTCATGGGAACTGTTGATTATATATGGTAAATTTCTTGTGACATTGGGTTATTTACTTTAATTTATCTTGCTTGATATTAAAAAAAACCATTGTGTTTGCAGGCATACAAAACAACTTGTTCCTGTTAGAGTTCTAGAAACTTTACCTATTGATGCTTTAAAACGAACGGGAGGTCTTCCAAGTAAGGTGAATATTTATAACCATGGCTTCTTGGTGAAATTTTGAGCGCTGCTAGGTTTCATTTTCTCTTCTGTTTTCAGGAACAAGAGTTCACTGCCAAGAATACCATCAGTTAACTACTTTCTTTGTAGGAGGGCTTTTATGTGCATCATGTAAAGAGAGTTCGTAGTCTATAGGATCTATTGCATGAGCTTGTCATCTATTAGTTCACAAAAACGAGAGCATTGCTAGAAAGTGATGCTAACCTTTTGATTAATGGACGACCCTGAGTTTTGCCTAGCTTGAAAGAAGTTTGTCCGTATTGCACGGAATTCATATCACATGCGTTAGCCTAGCAAAGTCTTACATAACTTTTCGATGTATCCCCATTAACATTTTCCTTTCTGTGCCTTCACAGAAATGGGGGAGCGATCATCTTGCTCTGGTATGTGAATTAGCCTTCTGGGACAGGTAACTTATGTAGATTATCAGAAACAATATATATTTTTTTCAATTTAATCTTGGTTCCTTCTTTTCATGAGTAATAAGTGCTCTTGAGTATGTCTGAACTGAGTCATCTTGATTTCTAGCTGTAAAATTGAAGGTTTAAAATTTACCTTTCTGACAGAAATCTTTGTGGACCTTCACCATGAGTCAATGAGCAGAGTTTCTTCATGCATTATATGGAGTAAATTTCATTAGCTCATCTAGTCATTTTTTCTGCGATTGGGGTCCTCCATCTTTGTAGATCTCGTGCTGCATGTGTGGCAATCTTTGGCCTATAAGTGCCTTCTTGCAGGCTATAAGCTTATTGACTCGGTCACCATTAGCATAAAAGGTGCTATTAACAAGTCAAAAACTTGCGCATTCAAGGCATCAATCTCTCCGTTATTGCTTCAACCTCCATGATAAAACAAGTAATTTGCTAAGCTACAATTTGTGCCTCGAGCATTCCCCCCACTTGGGGAACATGAACCTCCGAATTTCTCCATGACAACTGGGATTTTGCCAGAGTATCTCCCCTTCGAGGCTCAACACACACAACCCTTTAGGTTAGAGGAGTTTCTCATGACCAAAGGCTTAAACTGCTGAGCTCTCTTAATTGGAAATTCGGAGTTCTCCCAACTCTCATGTGCACATGAGATCACCTCCTTCCATGGGATTTTTAGTCGCCTTGTTTTTTAAATCCAGAGATGATTCAGCAAAAATTGCTCGGAACCCAGTCACAAACATAGGCCAAGCTATTTAAGTTATAGGACCAGGAGACATGGAAGTTTGTCTGTTGAGACTGCATGGTCCGGTGCTAGAATTTGCTACGTTAGTTCTCTAACTTATGAGAATCCATCATACGATGTATGACACCGCTCAAATCTACCTATCGTAGCATCTCTTTTTGCAAGTTCAATCGAGTCATGAACTGCTAGGAACTTTGGTCAGTGGATAAAGTACCTAGGGAAAAGTGTCTGAAAAGTTATAAACATATTGTATTAGTGTCAATTTAGTCTTAACTATTTTCTTGTTTTCTTTCTTCTTCTTTTTCCCCCTTCTTCTTCCGTCCATTTGTCGGTGACCGGCCATAGGCGATGGCCAGGCTGGCCTCACCTAGGCGAGGCTTGCTGCCGCCCGCCATAGGCAAGGCCAAGCTGACTTCGCCAGATTTGGCGAGGGGAGCCCTTGCCGGGGCTCTTCCTCATCCAGGCAAGGGTTAGCCTCACTCAGGCCAGGATCACCTTTGCCTGGGCAACCCTTGGCGAGGTCAACTTGGCCTAGGCGAGGTCAACCTTGCCAAATTTGGTGAGGGGAGCACTCGCCCTTGCTAGGGCCTGTT
Source organism: Eucalyptus pauciflora (assembly GCA_007663325.1). Taxonomy (NCBI): domain Eukaryota; kingdom Viridiplantae; phylum Streptophyta; class Magnoliopsida; order Myrtales; family Myrtaceae; genus Eucalyptus; species Eucalyptus pauciflora. The sequence goes on from VMYD01000387.1 coordinate 1,747,384, forward strand.
CTTGCTCGATTGGGTTCGGCTGTGGTTGGTGGCCGGTCACCAGCAAAGGGAAGGAAGAAGAAGGAAAAAAGAAATAATAATAATAATAATAATAATGTATTAAAATATTATTAAAAATTGAAAAAAGAAATAATAATAATAATAATAATAATAATACTAATAATGTATTAAAATATTATTAAAAATTATCTACATCAGTAAAATTCAGACAAAATTAGTTGGAATAACTGAATTGACATTATGTCCAAAAAAAATTATAATTAAATTGGGACCAATAAAAGGTTTAGGATGTCATCACTATAATAGGTTCATGACTTTTTTGATATTTTCCCCGAATAATCACCATAGAAAAAAAGAGTGGAACAATTAGGATGCAACTTGTTCGAATAGAACTTGAATATATTGATTATCTACATTAGTCTTGAAGTGACGACAAGGGACGAGTGATGCAGCGTATGTTGTTTCTGGATTCCTTGGTTACATGTATTTGCTATGGAAGGACACATAACAAGCGTTGACGTTTTGCCACCAGGGCGGTAGGCTAAGCAGTGACGTTTTTTGTTTTTTGCCATTTTTTTTATGGAGCTTGACTCAATGAAATGCTTTACTAATAAATTAAACGAGAGTAGGTGGAGATGTGCACCTACTCGCCCCAATAAATGGGTCACGGCCTGGAAATTCCTGCTCTCCGACATTCATTCATTGCCCCACACACAGAGACCACTCACAGCACTAGAGAGAACGAGGGAGAGACTCGAGGGGGTCATTGAAAATGTCCATGCTTTCTTTTGCTTTCATTCTAGAATCCGGGGAATTTGCAGATATTGCCTGAGTTGGTGCTGCTATTTTCTAAGATTAACTTGTCAAATGTAATGGCATGAGGAAAGTCGATTCATTGAAAATCGTGTAATTTTCTTGTTCAACAAGTGCTTTGAGACTTCAAAAAAAAAAAACAAAATTCCTCCGTGACACTCGATAAAAATATGTTTATATGAACCGAATGTCGAGTTTTGTGGAAGGCAAATCTGCGATAATATGTTTCCAGCTTGAAAAAGGATCGTAATAAGTCTGTAATTTTGTCCTTTGGTTGGAAATGGTCCACAGGCAGGGCGAGAAAAGTGGTTGTGTCAAGAATTTCAAACGCTTGAATGTTGGTGGCTTTCCGGGTGTTTCCGACCTCGTGGTGCAAAGTTGGCCATCAATTATGATGAGAGTAGAATGATTGGCCCGAATACGAACAGCGGGGCAAGTGGTGATGAATATTAGGGAGGAAGCAATGTAGTGAAGAGCAGCTCAATCCTAGGAAAGTGACTGTTTTCGGCTTATTAAATGACCTATAGATAACCCACTAGTGATAAGGGAATTGAATAGGATAGGGACGTTTAGTTTTAGGTGTACGATTCAGGCAAAGTAAGGTCTTCCAAAGAGGGGGGGTTAAAGTAGGATAGACTGCAGACAATTATCTACAGATAGATCTTAGCATAATAACACCAAAAATGGCATAAGGGGAAAAGAAATTCACAGGAGATAATCTTGTATTGATATAAACATATTTGTGCATCTCAACGGCATGTAGCATTTGGGTAAGATTGAAAAACTATATAGTATACGGAGTATTCAGCGCACCTAGCTTGAATAATTTTGTTGGTGAAACATTGAAAGTACTTCGCTAGTTTGTGGCTTATTGCGAAGGAGTTTGGTTTTAGTTGTCGTGGTCGATATGAGAGAAGGATGGACCAAAGACGGGGAGGATCGTCACATTCCCATGTGCGCGGACATTTCCCACGTGGCTAATAGTGAGAGGCATGAAAATATGATCAACTTGCCACCCTTTGGAAAATACTTGTGCATGATTAAAAAAGGTTGAGCCGGCGGCATGATTTGGAGACATGAAAGGTACATCTAAACAACTGCTAAAGGAGAGCTTGTGTAAAGCTCAAGCATTAGCATTATTTCAATGATGCTTGACATCAATTCAATCTATATTTAACGTTTTTTTTTCCTTCTCTTTAGCCTAGTGCTATGAGCACCTTCGAAGCCTATGGCTAGATGAGAAGGTTCAAGCTTGAATGAGTCACGGTATCTAAAAGGTTAGGACTTTCCTCAACTTTCGACCTATATGTGCAATTTCCCATCAAACCCAATAAGCATGTATTGTAACCCAAAGATTGCTGCTGCAAAGTGCGAAAATTAATGAAAACCCATTCAATATCCGCTCTTCATTAACATTAAGGATAACCACATACTATTGGAATAAAGTTGGACTTTTAGACTCCGTTCATCGCAGAAAATGTAACATTTCTGGAAAATATTTTCTTAGAAGTCATTTTCCAAGAAAATGATGATATTTTCCGATGCTCGACAAAAACCTGAAATTAAAGTGGAAAATATATTCCGCCGCTCAATATTTGCTTTGATTTTCCTCCATGCACTTCTTTTGATCATTTTTTGTTTATATTTTTATTATAATTTTTTATGTTCTTTTTTTATTTTTTTATAAAATTCGAATTTTAAATTCCTTTTTGTTTTTTATTTTATTTTAAAATTTTCGAATTTTCAATTATTTTGTATTCTTGTTTTCTTTCCTTTTATTTATTTTCCTCTTCTTTCCTTTTATTTTCCTCAATCGGTTGCTAATGACGGTCGGCGAGCGCCGCCTCAGGCCTCGTCACCCTTTGGTAACACTCAAGTGTCGCTGATTTGGCGAGCTAGAGTTGTCAATGAGTGGTCACTAGCTTTTGCCAAGGCTAGCGGCCGGCCAAAGAAGAAGGAAGAGAAAAAAAATAATTAAAACTCGATTTTTAAAGAAAAGAAAAAATGAGAAGATATATGGGGAAAGAAAGTGAGGTGGAAGAAGATATGGAAAATATTTTCCTCTTCCTCAAAATCACATTTACCCCTCTTTCAAAAGGCCTTTTTTCCTTTGAGGAAAATATTTTCCACGGCTAGTTCATTTTCTGTAAAACAAATACCGGAAAATCCGAAAAATGTTTTCCTTAAATCTATTTTCCATGAAACGAACAGAATCTTATAGTACTATTTTCTGACGATTTAAATTGTGGTTCTCGATCATCGTTATCTCCACACTAAGCAAAAATTAGAACCAGGAGAGCTTGGACGGCCACATGACAAGAGAAAAACCCAAGTCCCCTGTTTCTAGACTTAGATACACTCAAAAAACTACATAAATTAAAACTAATTTCTCTCATCTATTAGCATGCCGTGTCTATCGCCTCATCGATCCAAGCGAGCTCGTCATTCCCTAAATCAAGGTCGATGTCAGGTAGATCGTATACCATGCGGTCGTTGAAGAGATCTCTCGTGAGATCGAAGCCGTCGAAAAAACTCCCAAACTCGTTATCGAGCATGAAGCTGCCCTCGCATCCCTGACCGAGTCCTTGACTGGTTGATCCGGACGGTGCTTGATCGACAAACGCTTGAATGAACCGGTCCTGTTCTGGGAAAACAAGCTCATCTTGTCCCCTGCCAAGTGAAGAGGACTCGTGGGCATCAAGCACTGACGATGGAGACTGATGGCCAAACAAATCGTTTCTATCGTCTTCCGTTTCGCCCTTCGAATCGTAGATCGAGTTCTCCTCCTCCTCCTCCTTCCTCTGCGATTCGACCTGCCGATCGATCTCGAGCTTCTTCTTCCGGTAGGCAAGAGCTGCCTCCTCCGCAGTGCTATAAGTGCCGAGCCACACTCGGACCTTCCGAGTAGGATCGCGTATTTCCGCCGCGAATTTCCCCCACGGCCTCCTCCGGACCCCTTTGTAAGCAGAAGACCCCCGAGCTCTCATGCTCGCCTCGCTCAGAACGTCGTTCCCGCTAGTACTGCACTTCTGGCAATTGTTAGCAAGGCACGGAGAGATCCCTTCGCAGGACCCGTGTCTCGCGAATGGAATCGCAATCTCCTTAACAACCTGCATGCTCTTCTTCCTCGGCGCAATACGGAGACCGCATCTCGTGTCGTCTTCGTCGCTCGAGGAGTCGGTCATGTCGGGGTCGCAGTAGGTCACGCGGATTTTCCTCATTGGAATAAGCCTCCTGCCCTCTCTGCCTGGTTTTTTCTTCTCTAATACTCTCTCGGTACTCATGGTAGAATTCAAGAATCGGCTGTCAACGCCCGGCATTCTTTTTCTTCTCTGGCGAGTGGTGGGACTATAAAGGAAGGAAAGATAGAGTCGGGAATTCAAATATTTAGGAAAGATAAAGGCGAAAGGGGAAACGAGATCTTCTGGCGATCTTTCAGAACTTGGGCATCAAGTAAAAACCCAAAACCCTCCGACCCAATAAACCCTCCAATATCAAAAAGTGAGAAACTGTCTGGTTTTATGACGAGCCTGAGCAGAACAACCCCCCCGCAGCAAAATTTCAAATTTGGAAATAAATTAAACGAAGATCCTCCACTTCATAAAATAACCATAATGCGTAAATGTGTAAATAAATCAGCCATGAAGCTCAAACCGGGCATCAGGAATTCTCTGCTTTCAGTCCCGGAAGGCGACCAAAAGCATGAACTTGACTGAATTCTCACGAACTAATTACGAGGGAAGAGCTAAGAAATAAAAGAAAAATCGAACAGAAAAGCCACATACCCTTTTGATCTAAATCGCATAGAGAAGCACCAATCCCTCTGTTTCTTGGTCTGATGAAGAGACGACAGCCGAAGAACAAAGAGGAGGGCGGGACAGAGTGAGCTCACACAAACAGAGCAAGAACAGAGGCAGAGCTGCCCGCGAGCCCCTGTGATCGGATCAGACCCGGACGACGTATATGATGTCTCTCGGATTCTCGGTTCCAAAAGAGGAATCCGAAACAAATCAGGCAAGACGGGGGATCGACAAGAGGCATGATGATCCTATCCCTGCACACGAGTCTCGAGTCTCGAGTCGAGCTCCAAAATAAGCGTGGGTTTCTTTTCCTTCTCGCGAGATTCGTTTCTATAAGTGGACCGACGTGCATACGAAAGACGACAATTGGAAGAAAATGAAAATCAGGGAAATTGCAGGGAGTCAGGGACTCGATTCGAGAGTTGACCCTGCTCTGTTCTCCTTGCTCAGTCTCTCTGTTCGCTTATAAGCTCTCCCTGGTGAAAATACTATTTGCGCACGCGGGCACCCAAAAAAATAAAAAGAAGAAGCAATCAAAGTCTAATTTTTGAACTATTTTGTTCCAACCAAATTGAGCTCCATCTGTCCATTTTATTTTTATTTATTTATTATTATTATTTTTTATGGTCAAAAGCTCCATCGATTCCTTGATTCATGACCCGATATTATGTTCTTTAGCTCGATCCGGTCCGGCCCGAGAAATTGACTCTCTATTACCATACCCAATTATCTTCATTTTGATAGAGCTAAGCATATTACTTACAAGAGTTAAGCCTCATAGTTGGACCTACCGCGTTGCGAAAGTTTGTAGTGTAGTAATTACACCTCAGTGTCATTTCCGCACCATGTGACCGATCAACAAAACTCGATAGCTTCATGATTCAAATGTAAAAGCTTACTAGCATGATTGGTTGACTAAGTCATGTCTTCGAAGAAGGTAATAAGCAAACTTTCATTGCCGGTTCACTAGAGAGAGAGAAAGAGGGTGTCCATTGGTTGACTAAGTCATAATCGCGACTAGTTCTCAACGTACAAAGAATTTAATGGTGGAGTTATTCTTATGAGAAATAATGCTAAATGCAAAGCAGTTGAGATTTGGACTGTCAAAACATAATATAGGACGATATAATCAAAATTTTGGATAATGTCAGACACGCTCCTCATTTGAAGAAAACCCCATCTCTTTGGGTACATTGATGCTAATAATTGTAAGTTTACAACTAAAGGTGGAGTTATAAAGATTATGAGAGGTTCACTTTAGTTGATGAAAGATTGAAAATTGGCACCTTGTATCAATTGCAAGGACTATAGTTACCGGTTCAATTGCAGTCTCATTTGCTATGACAAAATCAGATAATACTAAATTATGGCATATGAGACTAGGCCATATCGATATTAGAGGGATGAAGGAGCTGAGTAAGTGAGGCATTCTATGTAGTTAGAAAATTGAAAAACTAGATTTTTATGAGCATTGTGTCCTTAGAAAATAGAAAAATATCAGTTTCAAGACAGGAACTCATCCAATGAAGGGCACTTTGAATTCTATTCACTCTGGTCTTTGGGGGTTTGCAAAACTTCCTTCAAAAGGCCTTTGTTCAAGGTATTTACTTACTTTCATTGATGTTTTTTTGTTATATTTAAACAATGGAAACAGTAATTAAGAAGCAAACTGGTAAAAAATTAAGCAGTTGAGAATAGATAAGAGGTTGGAATTTTGTGGAGGTGAGTTTAATGAGTTTTGCAAAGTTGAAGGTGTTATGAGACATCATATTATAGGGAGTACACCACAGCATAATGGTATTACCAAACGCATGAATAGAACCTTATTAGAAAGGACTAGGTGCCTATTGTCTAACTTTGGTTTAGGTAAGGAGTATTAGGCTAAAGCAGTCAATACAGCTGCTTGATTGATAAATCGTTCTCCTTGCACATCTATTAAGTGCGAGACACCTGAGGAGGCATGATCAAGTAACTTGTTGATATTCTTCTCTTCGAGTATTTGGATGTCTAGTATATGCACATGTTAGTATAGACAAATTAGAGGCTAGAGAAAGAAAAAAAAATGCATTTTTCTCAATTATGCTTCTGATGTAAAAGGTTGTAGAATTTAGTGTGTAAATTCATCTAAGATTATTATCAGCAGGAATGTTATTTTTGATGAGTCTGCTATGCTTCATCCTAAGAAAGAATAATCTATTTCTTGTGATAAAAATCCAGGAAAGTATTGCAAAGAAAGTAGAGCTTGAAGTAACTTTTTCGCAACCAATTCAATCATCTACTAATAATATTGAATTTAAAGAACCTGAAAATGAACAATTTTCTATTGTCAAAAATAGACCATAAGAACATGAAAATTCGGTGAGATTGTAAAAGGGGAAAATTATATCTCTCCGAGAAAAGCTACAATGAAGATGTGTTAGATTGTTTTTTTTTCACGAAAGATGTCAAACCAGTAACTAGTCCTCTTATTGCTTATTTTATATTATTAGCTAATTTATGTCTACAAACATATGAGGACATAAATATATGTCACATATTCCATACTCTAGTGCAATTGGTAACTTTATGTGTGCCGTGATTTATACTCGACCCAATATTTCACATGCATTAACGTGGTAAGTATATATTTATCATGCCCGGAAAAAGTTCATTGGCAAGTTTTGAAGTGGATTTTGAGACATTGGAAAGATACTTCTAATTTTAGTTTAGAGTTTGGGAAAACTGATGACAATCTGTTAGGATATGTTGATTCTGATTATGCCGGTGATTTAATAAGATGAGGTCTTTGATTGGGTACATCTTTACCATTGGAGGTTATGCAGTCAATTAGAAAGCTACTTCACAACATACAGTAGCTTTGTCTATTACAAAAGCAAAGTATATGACTATTGCAGAAGCAGTTAAAGAGGCCATATGGTTAATAAGCTTATTTATAGAGCTCAGTGTCGAAATGGTATGACTATTGTCCATTGCGACAGTCAGAGTGCTATACATTTTACTAGAGATCAGATGTATTATGGGAGGACAAAGCACATTGATGTGCGATATCATCTTATTCGAGACATTCTTGTTGATGGCTATATTAAGGTCTTGAAAATTGGTACGAAAAACAATCCAGCTGATATTTTAACGAAGCATGTGCCTATTGCCAAATGGATTTGGTTAATATTTGCTTGCAACTAAGTTTTACTCTAATGGGAGGAGAAGATTGTTTGTTACTTATGCAGAAATCAAGCCAAGCAATTGTAACTTGACTCAAACGTTGAGCCAAGATAGAGATTGTTCGAAATGTTTCAAATTTGAGCCTGAAAAGGAAAGTTTCCTAATTCAAGTGGGTTTTCTATTTTAAATAGATTTCCTAATTGAATGGTTTTTCTAGTTGGAGAAGTTATCCTAAAAAGAGGTTTCCTGCTTTGGATTTGATTCTTGCCTATATATAAGAAGTTGAGACAAAAAGAGTTTAAGCTTTTCGGAGCCACCTTTTGTAATCATTGATTTCTATAGTGAATTTGCTTCTACTCTCATCGTGATTTCTCCCGCAAGGATTTCCACATAAAATCGAGTGTTCTTTCATTCTTCTCAATTTCAATTTCGTTATAGTTTCCACATCAACCATAACAGACTTATATTCAATTGCCAACAATTGGGTGTTGTCGATAGGCTTCCAGTGACGAGAGTAGCTGAGTGCTAAATACAAGGATCAAGATCAATCATGTGAGCGAGTAGAGAGAGAGAGAGCTCATAATTTGAATATATGAAAATAAATCTCTTATAAGAAACTATATGCAAGGGAAATTTTGTTGTCAGCAATTTCGAGGAGGGGGAGAACGTTTTTGGGGGAGGGGGGGAGTAGGGGTGGAAAATCTTGCGGGTGAGAAGGAAATGGAGGGGAATTTTATTTCGGGTCAAGGCTTATTGGGCCTTTTTGGAATTTCCAGATGGGCTAAATTGAACAGAGGCCCAAATGGGGTAATCTCTTCGTATCATAGGCCAATAGGCCTGCACCGGAAGACCTTGCTGGACCATGGGCTAAAATATATACATTGAATAGAGGCCCAAACGGGGCGATCTCGTCATTCCATTACCCATTGGGCCCCTGCACCGGAAGATCTTGATGGACCAAAATAGAAAATCAACTTCTTTTCGTTTTGCCTATAAATGAAAGGCACAAGTAGGCCATGCGAGCCCATGAACAGATTGGATCTTTTTTTCTTTTTAATTTCGTGTTAAGTACGATTTTTAGTTAACTCGCACCGCTCCTCGACATATTGAAACATTTCTCGAGAAATTACTTAATTCATATCCTTAACTTCGAGAGTTCGTACCTAATAGGATGATGCAAAAAATTCCAGTTACCTCATTAACCTAAGTAGCGTCTTTAAGAAATCTCAACTATCTCAATTTTTATTTTATTTTTTTGTCCACGAACAAATTATATTGCGTTTTACCTGAAGGAATTTAGTATCTTCTAATTTCGCTGAGTTAAGATCGGTCACTATTGAAAGTGAATTTGAAATTTCTTTCTGATAGGGGAAATTTAAATAAATAAATAAAAATAAGGGAGCAAAGCAAATTCTTCAACTTTAAGATTAAGAAGTATACACTTTTGTTCTAAACCTGGGTCTTGTTATGTTCCTTAACGTCGCAATTCTCTAGTTAAAACCTTCCATTATCTCCAAACAAGTGGAAATGTCTATTGAGAAAAAGGTTGGAAAAAAGCTTGTTGCCAAAAGATATTCGACTTGCGTCAATAAAGAGACTAGCGATCTAATAAAAGGTAACATGGATAGAGCGCTAGTGAATACCAATACATAGCCTAATTCCCTAATCTTTCGCTAATAGTGATTACATTGAATCCTTTCGAATATATGTCATTGTCATGTGATTTCTAACGAACGGAGTTAAAATTGGAGTGGAGAGAGCATTCGCTCCCGTGCTAAACATCAAGGCACTTAACTTTCGTTACCTTTTCAAAAGGAAAGAGGAGGAATAAAAGTGGTTCATGATAATTAGCGTGTCTTTTTACTTCCTTTTTTATCGAGGATCAGTTGCGCCCTCTGTATCTAGTGACAGCGCATCATATAATTGAATTAGAAGTCAAAAAACCAAAGATACGAGGCCCACATTAAGATACCAACCGTCATTTCGACGCTACGACACTAACGGTTCCATATTCCTTAATGTTCGGCCTCCCTCGAAGAAAGCGAGGATCAAGATGCTTGTTCAATCCCATTCCTTTTTTCCTTTTTTTATCCTCACAGGATACAACTTTTGGTTTGAGCCCGACAATGACTTAGGACATAATTTTTCCAATCCAGCCCTAGGGGCGTAATCGGTATGAGAAAACGATGACGCAACTAACTTGCTCACCGGTGAAAGAACGCTGAATAGTTGAAAAGAAGCCCTGGAAAGAACGGTGTGGCGTGATTAACATGTCATGGTCAAAAACAGAATGGCCTTTTTCTTTCTTTCTTTAGATTTGAAGTCTCCTTGCTTTTCGAAAATCGCATCCGATAAATCGAACCGGACCGCCGACCCGGTGCGAATCGAACCGGGAAAAAGCCTGGCCGACGCCCCACTGGCGCACGATTCGACCAGTCGATGGGACGCGGTTTGAATTGCGGGGACACTCGAGCCCCCGATTCGACGTCGTACCGTGAAAAGACAGGCGCTAGCGCCACTAGCCCGAATGGTGGGCCCCGCGTGTCCCACGTGTCATGATTAGACGTCTCCTCCTTCTTCTTTTTTGTTTCTGTTTCCTTATCTCATTTCTTGACTAGACTCGCGGTGGTCCCCCACCACGCTTTGCCTAATCAACGGAGGGCGACGAAACTTCCGCACAAGTTCGAGATCGCCCCATATATTCTTCGAACATGTCCGTTTCTATTTTTATCTGGGCAAAATTTACGCCAAATTTTGTTGACTGTGACCAATTCATTTCTTATTCTTATTTTTTTATTATAATATAAAAAAATCTTAAAACTTATTTATTCTATTAATTCTACCCATGAACACTAGAGAGCAAACAATATCAACAAAGGCTAAGGGAAATAAAAATAACGTTATTATAATTGAAAATAATCGAACAGAACCTTAATAAATGATAAATGTGTTCTATGAGTATAAGTTTGGGTTCTTATGTCTCAAGAAAAATTTGTAAGATAAGTATAATTTTAAATAGTTTATGTCAACAAAAATTTGAAGTGATTATATCACCCATGACATAATTTGAAGCTCCCAATGATTTTTTACCTTTATAATTTGCTTTTCTTTGGCGAATCAAAGCAAAGGTTCGGCATTCCATGGTTTACAAATTCCAAAGCAGTCGGTTCGTTCTTTGAAAAGCGCGACTTATGTTAAGGCTCGTGTGATTGCTAATCTAATTTTAAATTACGTATAGTCAAATTCAAAGTTGCCCATATATGCTTTGAACATGCTTTACTAGTTTTCTTTTCTTTGGCGAAATTAAAGCAAACATATATGCTTTGACGAGGTTTCCAAATTCCGAATCAGTCAGCTCGTTTTTGGAAAAGCGCGACTTAGGTGAACGTTCGCATTATGCTAAACCTTAACTAAAATTAGGTCGACCCTTTCTTTTTCCTGCGTTAAGAGTCAAATTCAATGCTTCGTCTCTCCCCTTCTGGGGGCCCCACGCGCGGGTCATCCTGCCGTTCCACTCGGGAATCATCCACGAAACCATTCGCATTTGCCCACTTGCGACTGGAATTCCCCCCACGCGCCCCGGACCGGGAGCCTCATCGCCAGCCGTTCGATCTCTGAACGGAGGCCCATCCCCTCCGTCTTTTCGGCGCGTCGAGACCACGCCCTGTCCAGGTCGTTCACCCTTTGTTCGAGCTTCACCGACCTCCGTAAGCTACAAGATTTTCGATAACACTTTTGCCCTCCGCTTTGATCTACGAAAGAGTGCTTCTTCTTTTTTTCCCCTTTCGAGATAAACCAAATTATGTAGGTACAAAACATATTTAGGATAATATAGTTTGAACTTAAGTTCCATTGTTTCGTGAAAAATATATAATTAAAAAATATTCTCCTGAAAACGATCGATTGTATCGCTTATGGAAATGAATGAACATAAATAATTTCGAACATGATGAATAATTATATAAAATATTACTCAAATTATTATATCTCAAGAATGATTAGATGCCTAGAACATACATAATCATGTAAATAAATACAACATCCTTGTATTTTCTCATTAGATAACACCAATTGGTAACAAAATACGAATTCGACAAAAAAAAGTAACAAAGTACGGCTAATGGATGCAATTTTTTAATTAGATGTTGTGATTTGAATAACCATACAACTTTTTAGGTGATTCTTTTATGGGTCAATTAAAAAAAAAAAAACACCAACTTTAGGTGGATGGACAAATTTAGCCCATTATTTTAACAAGTTGACCTAAAATTGATGTTTTTTTTTATGGAATTAGCCCATTCTTTTATAGTACAATTGGCACGATTTTATAATAGCATTATTATACGATTCCAATAAAGTATGGTCGAACTTGTTAATATATTTGGGAGAAAGGAAAGTAACATCACGTATCTGTCCGATTCCTTATATTAATAACCGGAGGACCTGCTTACATCGTAGCTATTGCGTCACCTTCCCCGGGGAGCATGACGTCACGCGGGACAAATCGGGGAACACGGGATTGAAATGACGACGCGTCCTTACTCCTTAGTGCCCCAGAGTCAGAAAGCATCAACAGAGTACAGTCCCCAACCACCCCGATATTTCTTTCCCCCAAGACGAACAACGACCATACAACTACACTCATTTCTTTTTTCTGTCTTTTTCCCCAATGACAATATATTTAAGAAAAAATATCACAAAAACCTCAAAATAGAAATACCTAAAAAAATTATATCGCAAAAAACTCTAAATTACCCATTGTGATATAGGTATCCCTATTTTTTTTTTTTTTTGTGCTGGAGGAACCGCCTCAGCCGGTAGCCGAAGCATAAACCCCTGGGTGCTACGTAAGTGGGAGGATCCACCACCCCCGGCAGCACACTTAAGTCACCAAGTAACTCTGCCAGAGCCTTTGCTTTGCAAATGTTTTGAACTCTTCACCTTCCTCACAAAGATTCACTGAAGCCTACTCAACAGAGCCACCACGGCCGGTGGTAGTATCCCTAAATTTTTTATGTCACGAAAAAATCTAAATTTATACACGCGAAACATATATATGATCTATTCAGTTCCATCCAAAATATATTTATTATTTTAGTATAATTTTGGATTTTTTATGACACGGAAAAAAAATTGGAATAGTTATGATGCAGCAGACATAGTTTATGATATTTTCTCGTATTAACTCTATATTTAAATTTTTCTTTGACAAGTTTATCTATGAACAAACTCATTTGGAATTCATTAGCTAAATGAAAAAAAAATGCTCATTGTTATAAGGGAGAAATTGAAATTTACGATTTTTTTAGTGAATTTTAGTGTAACTTCGAGAGATCAAATCCATCCATAATCTGTCGCATCACTTGATACATAAATTTTACAAATCGATATCACCAACTCCATTCATTTCCCCCAAAAATTGAAAGCGACACAAATAATATTTTTTAGAAAAAATATAGTCAAAATCATTTATTTTTCACTAGACAAATGCACCAAATATGTGAGAATACATCGCGGATTTATTGAGAGATTATCGAAGTTATCGTGATACAAACCAGAGGTGAGGGTCATGGTCTTTGATATATACTCCTCACCCGGTGTTAAATCAACTACTGGCTTGGTAGTGAAGGCTCCATCCTATTACATCGACATTTCAAATACAAATGATTCCCGAAGACTTTTGGGTTCATGCGTGGCCCCCCAAAAGTCTTTCTTAATTCACCATATACACCCTCAATCGATTCTATAGCCTAAGATAAAACAATTCAAATTGCAAAGGGCTCTAATTAAATAATTTATCCTAGATAAGCATCGGATTTGTGTAAATTTGGAACTGGAAGTATCTTTATTTCACGTCTTCTTTTCGATTATACAAGAATTCAAAATTATCACATTTAAAAATAGGGTTATAAAAATGAGGAAATTTGTTCAAAAAATCTTAAATTTGTTGCATTTTTGCTTATTCAGATCTAAATCTTTTCAGATTTTACTAATAAATAAATTACTTCTAAAAAAATTATTATGAAAAACTGTCCACATTAGCACCAACTGCATTGCAAGAGACACGCATAAGCAGATTCTAATCAAAATTAACTAAATAAACTCAGTTGATAAAATGTGATGACGTTTTGAGAATTCGATTAACAAAATTGAATAACTAAATTGATAATAGTGCGATAAGGTCATAACTTTTAGAACAATTGTCCAAATAGTATTCAAGATCACATTGGTCCGCAGGGCATGAACCAGTGAGCAAGGCAATGCAACGAGAAATTAAACATAAATAAAAGATTTTGGAACGACCTCGTGTTTTATGGTCAGAGCAGAGAACATATTTTTACGACCACTTGCATCTTCTGTTTTTTCCGTGTCGGACGACGCAGGTGTTATAAACTATAGTAGCAGGGAAATTGGCACAGCACAACCATCATATAACGCCAAATTTTCTCTCTCCGACTCTCTCTCTCTCTCTCTCTCTAGATTTCTGAACTTGCAGAGGGATCGAGGGCGACGACGGGAATGGAAGCCGGGAAACAGAAGACGCAGAGGGAGAGAGACGGCGCCGATGGTCCCAAGAAGAAGGTGAGGGTGGTGGAAGCGCGAGACGACGTGGAAGTGGAGGCGCCGCCGAGCGAGGCCGAGGTGGAGGAGTTCTTCGCGATCGTGCGGCGTATGCACGTGGCCGTGAAGTACTTCGGCCAGAAAGCGAATGGGGTCGACGGGAAGCTGCCGGGGAAGTGGAGAGCCGCCCTGGAGGCGGAGGAGGTCGTGATGGTTGCGGCGGCCGAGGCCCCAGAAGTCCTCGACGACAAGGAAACGGTGAAGAAGGCGCCCGCAACGGCAACAGCTCCGGCTCCGGCTCCGGCTCCGGAGGGAGCAGCGGAGGAAAATGGGGTCTTCGACCTGAACAGCGCGCCGGCGGAGGGATGCGTCGATTAGGTAAGGGAGTTGTTCTCTCGTCCAAGTGCTGGTGCCACTTGTCAGCCTGAGGTGGAAGCTATAAATTATAGGGCAAAGCAGACGAAGGTACAACTCACTTTTTTTTTTGGAATTTTTCGACCCTGTCAAATTTCTTTTCTTCTCGAATGTAATGAAAGGTTTAGGCGTTTTCCAAGTAACTACGACCCGTTCATGTAAATTAATTAATCAATTAATTTATCATGCGCGAAGTTTTATGAAGTCTCGGAAGAAGGCAAAAAATCAAATTATTAACATTTACATATAGCAGTTGAAGTTGTTGGATCAAAGGAACTGATCTTAAGGTTGTATAAATTCTCTTTATGGTTATTCTCCCTCTTCTTTTTACCATGCATCATGAAAGGATGCTGCTGCTCTTTCGACGAGCGAAAGAAAAAGATCCTTTGATCGTTTTGAGGGAATGGCGCTTCTTGGCTATCAATTTTCATACGTAGAACATCGAATGACATAAATCTCGTGCATCAAAGTTGTACCGGTAAGAATTTACGGACATGTTGGTAGTTCTTGCGCTAGTCGGGACGTAAGAAAATGCATATGCAGAGTTGGGTAGGCTCCCCATACACGATGAAGCATACATATCGTGTGATTAGAGATCGTCCAACACGGTCTGTGCCGGTCAGAGCCGTGTGAGACGATCTTACCGGCTTCCTCAAAGTGTCCGAGAGGACCTCGTGGTTGCGGCACAACCAACTATTTCTAGGAAGTTACTGCATCCGCCTTTCAAGGTAACCGTACCTTTTCTCGGGGGCGTGCGTTTCACATGTACGTGACGTGGCGCGACACCAGTCACACCATAGACTCCGGCGATGATACTAACCGGACGTTTGCACGATACGACGCCAGGAAAAGAGAATTCCGGCATTTGCGATGAGTATCTGAGTTTTACCGAGAGTACGGGATTCGTGTGAATCCAATGCAGGTGTAAGCACGCGACGACTATCAGGTTTTGAACGTTCGGGATTGGACAGGAAATATGACATCATCTGGTCTTCCCTCACCCTCAGTAAAGAAGAGAAAAAAGACAAAAAGAAAAAGGAAAAAGACAAAAGCACAGAGAGTGAAAAAAGAAAAGCCAGAGCATTGTGACAACCGAAGCCCAAAAGATAAGCGGCCATTGGCCCATAATACAGTGCATCTAGGTCTAGGCCTAGGCCCACTCGTGCTTTTTCCTGTCTTGTTTATAGTTAAGTCGATAAAAGGAAAAATTGCGGAAAATTCCTACGAAGTGGGGTCATTCTATCATAAAATTCCTTAAAATCGGGGGATTTGTTTCGAAAAAATCGCTTGGAGTTAGCAGCCGTGTCTCAAATAACCCCCGAGCTCATCGGCAGTTCGAAATTTTTCGCCGGACGCACGATCACATGCGGAGATTCGCCGCCTTCAAAGACGCTTTCTTTTTTTTTGGTCCCAAAATAGCCGATCCACGCGCAATTTGGCCAAATTTAAAGTCCCAATTAGAGCCCTGACTTTCTAGATCGGAACGAAAATTAGGTTCGGCGCACCTCGCGGGTGAAGAGCCCTATCAGAGTTGGTTCTTGTGGTAGCTCAGGACTGGGAACAGCGCCTCTCTGCCTCCGAGCTTTAGGTCCTTCTCCACCAAGGGTGGTGGTTGTCACGTTGTGAGGAAATCAGGGAAAAAGGTCGAGTGGGTTTGGAAGGTTTGATTAGGAATTTAGGCGGCAATTTGTAAGGTTCTAAGGTTGAACTGAACCATTACGATCACAGATCTTACCATACAGCTTCAGTCTCCATGCCTTCTTTCTTTTTTTTATCGGAAGAAAACTGTATTCATTTGTCATAATCAAACATGAGAGGAATATAGCAAACTTCCAAATAAAACAAATTCTAAAAGAGCTGCAAAACGAAACAAAACTCAGAAAACAAAATAGCACAACCTATCGTTATAAGCAAGTTCTCATTCCGAAAGACTATATTTGTCATGGTATCAAAAAACAATCGGTGATCAATCACTTAGTGATTATAGCTTCTCTCTTAGCACCAACATAATTGGAGAAATTAGGGATTAGGGTTTGCTAGGATAAATTTGGGGGGATTTTATGCCTAATTTCATGCCGATGAACTCAAAGTGGACTTTCTGGGACCAAAGTGCCCTTGTGATCAGGTTAAAAAATAATTGGTGGCCAATGAGCTCAGGGAGTTATTGGAGACACGGCTTCCCCCACTTTTGGGGGAACATCGAAAAAATGATCAAACTCCAGGGGGGGAATTTTCGATTTTTTTTCCTTGATAGAAGAGGCATTTTCTCTTTTGGACATACTAGATCGGGACTCGAATAGACGCGCTCCATGCATGCAAGTTTTTTAAATTTAGTGTGATTGACTATACGCCTTAATAACAGAGCATAAACCATGGGATTTGCAACCCTTCTCACATGAGAATGGAGAGGTGGGGAGTTGGACTCCAGGTTGGGGTGGGGACGATTTTATTTCAAACGTGGATGTCGACTTTCATGCCTTGTAAGAAGGCAAAATAAGAGTCTGAGAGTGAAAGTCAGAATATGAGTAAAGTAGGATGAAACAAAATAATAATAAGAGAGCATACACAAGTATCATTTCCTTTATTTTCTTTTCTTTTTTATGTTTTAAGTGAATTATGGATTTCATACTTTGTGAAAAAGTAAAGTTTTCCGACAAAAAAAAGAAAAAAAAAAAGATAAAGTAAAGTTTAGCGTGACATGCGTTGGTTTGGATTCAAAGGGTAGTTGAGTATGAAGCTTATCACGTTTCCCGCTTAACACGTGTAAATAAAATTTTACACATCCGACGCACAAAATAAGTTTCTAAAATGTGAAAGAAAGGAATATTCGAAATGAGGAAGAAGAAGAAGGTATAGAATTTGACGATGTGGCATAACTTTTTGTAAGAAAAGAATAAAAAAAGAAGAAGAGAAGGAACTAAATTCGATAAAAGATGGTGGAGATTGGTCTAGTGGACGCACCATCACCAACCTTGGAAAAAGAAACGGTAAAAGAGAGGAGGGCTAGCCGAACATCTACTCCGGATTTTTTTTTTTTTTGATACTAAGGATCCAGCCTAGCTCATCTTATGGGAGCATAGCACCGACTATACCTCGGGGAGACTGACCCAGCAACCTACCGTCGGGGCCCTCCACTTAAATCATGGAGCATACCCGGGGATCAAACTCCTGACCTCTCCCACCAATGCAGCCATGGATAGGTCTACTCTTGATTTTTTTGCGCTCCACTTAATGAAAAATTAAATTAAGACTTCATTTATTTCACGTAAAATAATTTTAAAAAAGAAGAAGGAAGAAATAAATAATCCTTTGTTTCTACATATCCTTGTTGTGGTGGTGATTGGCCGAATAAGAAGGAAAAATAAAAATAAAAATATAAAAAAGGAAAAAAAATTAAAAAAAAATTGATTTTTTAAAAAGGAAAAGAAAATCATGGAGGAAAATCAAATTAAATTTTCCATATCAAATAGCGAAAAAATATTTATGCTTTGAGTGAAGTACATGGAGGAAAATCAAATTAAATTTTTCATATCAAATGGCGAAATATATTTATGCTTTGAGTGAAGTACATAAGGAAAATTGTACATAAGGAAAATCAAATTAATTTTTTCATATCAAATGGCGAAAAATATTTATGCTTTGACCTTTGAGTGAAGTATGGATTCATACTTTGTGAAAAGTAAAGTTTAACGTGATATGCGTCGGTTTGGATTCGACGGTAGTTGAAATTGATGCTCATCAAGTATCTCGCTTAACACGTGTGAATATATTTCTACAAGTTCAACGTACCCGATAAGTTTCTAAAGGGTTTTGACGAAATGGCATAACTTTTTGTAATAAAAGATTAAAAAAAGAAGAAGAGGAAGAACTTTTGATGAAAGATAGACAAGATTGGTCAAGCGGACGCAACATCACCAACCATGGAAAAAGAAAGAGTTAATATCACGAAAAAAACCCAAAATCGATACACATGTGATAAATTTCAACAAAAATTTCAAAATGATATCATTTATAACAAATTTATCTTTTATTAGTTTCTGTTAAATTGAATTAGTATGGTACATCTGTGACAACTAGAGAATAAAATCCCAAATCGGTATACTCATCAACTGTCATGATCATCAAACTCAATAATTTGATAATAAAAATTAACAAAAATTAACGGATGGTAAATTTATCAAAATTTTATAAATTTAGAGTTTTTGTGATAAAAGGATAGAAGAGAAGACGGCCAGTCAAATGTCTATTTCCACACCCTGCTACCGTGAATAGATAATCCTTTACCCTCAACCTATGGGAGAAATTAAATTAAATTAAATTAAATTCTCAAAAACAATTTCAAAATATACTGAATTAAGGAAAATCTAAAGCAATGACTATAAGATTCGCATTTTCAGCAAGTTCACGCTTGTATTATGATTCCAAACAATAGACAACGCATCATACATCAGCCATGTTAATTATTCTTATATCGGACAAGTAGAGTGCATCATGCATTTTCGTCGTGATATGGATTCGGCACTTCTTTGCGATTCGCACGCATAGCAAGAGTCTCTCTGTCGGTGCGTATGCGCGCGCGTGCATCTGCGGAGGTGTTTGCTCTGTACCAAAATTATACTTCGGCTAGCTAGCTTCCTACCTCCATCTTGCTAACTTTGACAAAAGAGAAAAAGCCCCTTTAGCTTTATGCCCCCCCCCAAAAAAAAAGAATGCCCTCGAAAAGGAAAAATAACATTATCACTCCATGAACATCATCATCATCAACGGTTGCAATCAAATTGTTGCACTCCCTATTCCAAAGCAGGACATCATTGACTAGTGGGTCGCCCTTGATTCTCCATCTTTTGTTTTTAAGGAAAAAGAATGGAAAAGAAAGGAGGTTGAGGAGATTTTTTCCCACCGGTTCATGATGGAGATCCCCCAATCGAGGATCGAGACTTTTGTGGGCTTTGGAACCCCCACTTTAAGCCACAAATTTAAAGATGACCTCCTTTTCCAGCCATTTGATTTTGAATGATCATGACTTTGAATCATTGTTTCTCCCCTAGCTTCCTAATCACGTCCCATGTAAATTCGGATGGCTAGCCTCTATTACGAATGTGACGTTTTTCATGTGAAAGAGAAAGTTATTATTATTATTATTATTATTATTTTATTTTTTTGTAACCTAGGGAACCCCGTAAGTCGACAGCCGACAAGCAAACCCTGAAGAGCGACTGCAGAACCCACCACCACAGTACTCTAAGTAAGAATCCCTAACGCCGTCTTTGAGATTTGAACTTCTCCCCTTCGAAGGAAAAGTTATTCCTCTCTTGTTGAATAGAAAAATTATCTCCCCAATCTAAACTCACCAAAAAGTTACAAAACAATTTTTCAAAAACATTTTTCTTTAAAAAAAAGATGGACTCTTACATAAATGATTTTCCAGATTCGCGAAATACCATATTTGATTTCGTGATTGGATGAGACACGAACGGTTTGGGTGTGCAGCTTGATCGTGGCATCATCTGCACGCGATTTCGCGGTACGAAATGTAAATCGGAAGAGAAGAAAAAAGGAAAATGGGAAAAGGAGAGAATAGAATAGAGACAAGACAGAGAACCAATACCTGCCATTAAAATTAGTTGGTGACATAACAACACTGTTGGCCCGATGTCTAAATCAATGGATGGCCATCATCGTTTCGTTCGGTGCAGCTTTTTTCTTTGGTTTCCAGCTAACATGTTATGTCCGGAAACCGCATCATGGGGACATTATGCTCCTGTTTACTTCTGACATCATACCTGTGCTCATCTGTTACACCACCATGAACATCAGAAAGCAAACTGAAAACGTTTTCAAACTCCGGTTAAGGATTTATAGGTAGCGTTAATATCATTGAAAAACTCATCATCATTACATCCACGACAAGTTTATCACGAATTAATTTTTAAATAAAAAAAAAACCTCAAATTAATACTCACGTGAAAAATTTATCCTCTGTTAATTTTCATTAAATTAAATTAAAATCACGAAAAACTACAAATTGATAACAGAAAGTAAAATTCCAAACTGATATATACATCAATTGTCACATGTCATTTAACTCAGTAATTGAACGGTAAAATTTAGTAAAAATTAACGGAGAGTAAATTTATTATAAATGCACTAATTTAAGATTTTTATTAATTAAGAAAAATTAAAAGTGGTCTCGAGTAACAATCACGAGGGGGCATCTTTTTTTCTAAGTGGAGTTGGAAAAGACCGTGACTCGTATCTTAAGGAAATCGTTTTGATAGCCCAATGTTCAAAGATGGGCGTCGTTTCTTTCTCTTCTCGTTTCTATTTGTCTCGATGCAAAGAGGAGCATATTCAACCGTCGATCATGGCAGACCTAGTCGGTGCGATAAACCTTGAAAAATTATTATAGTACGACCTTCTGCTGCGTTTCTTTTTTAAGAAAGCAAAATAAGAAGCGCCAACCACTCTCTGCTTTCTTAAATAGGAAGAGCACGCGTTCGGCCATTGTTTTGGTTGAGCGGAAAGTCTCGGTCCAGCTAGCTTTAAGCATTTCGTGTAATATATACATGCTATATAGAGACGTATATACTATTTTGCAATACGTTGTTTTCTCGGTCATCCAAAGGGATTGCCTTTTACTCTTTAGACATCATCAACCGACACCATAAGCTCCCTCTATGATTGTAATTTCTGGGTTGCCTGCAATTTTGCAAACCTGGATAAGACGTGACTTCAGAACATTCGCAGTCAACTCTGTATTTTATTGTGTTCGTGTTGGGTCGTCCCTAAGATCACCATCTCCGATTTCACGCGTGGAGTGCTTAGCAATTCAAAATCACGAAATCGTGCATGCCCCAGAAAATTGCATGATGCCTTTTGGGGTATTGAATTGTTTGCAATAATACGTAGTGTGACCTGATCAATACACACGGGTACGGTCTAAAAAAATCGATCGAGCAGAGGATGCATCTTTTCACCATGCTTAAATGACACGGACAACCTCCCACTTCTTTAGATATATCCATTATTGCCTTTAAAAGACTTAATAAAGGTGCATCAATATCCGTGATTTGATGGATCATGTCTTACCACTTTCTTTTTACAATAACATGATGGCCCTCTAAGCCATGTTTGTTTAATTGCCTATCCACATCGAATACCCGATAATCACGCTTAACTCTCTGCGAAAAAATCGAAGACTTTATGTCTTTCTTTTTCACCTAGTCGACCCAATACATAGGATCAATGATGTGAATCGGTTTGCTGACCGCCTTACAAAAAGTGGCTTGGCGGAACTCCTGATAAAGTTTAACGTATTTTGTTTTATTCGCAAGATTGAAAAATCTTTTAATAGTCTAACAAATTATGAAAAGAAAATTTATTTATGCAACGATTAATGGATATATTCTTTTTTTTTGGAAGAGCTACATCATACTAATTCCTAAAAATCATGAAGAAAAATCACATACCCTATTTATTATCTAGGTGTTTTTTTTTTTTTTGCTTTCCTTGTATATACAAATTTGCTTAAAGCTACTTCTTATTTTTGTGAGCCGGGGAAATTTGCTTAAAGCTAAAGCTCTATTTGTTTCATGAAAAATGAATGTTATATAAAGTGCTCTTAGTAAAATTAATTGCTCGTATCCATCAATGTTAAATATATTTTCTATTATCAATGATAATTTATATTAAAATGCTTTAATGTATCCATCAATGTGAAATATATTTTCTATTATCAATGATAATTTATATTTAAATGCTTTAATGGACGATTAAAAATATATATATATTTTATCATTTCTGTGAATGATATAAATGATTATTTTAAAAATATATATTTTTCAAATTATAAATATTTCGTCAGAGGTTGCTCCTATTCTCTTCGATTAGTGAGGTTCCTAGTTAGACACCCACAAATTATTAAATGAGAGGACGTGGTAGGCCACTTGCTCTCTTTTTCTCTCTCGAAACTTCCCATCAAATTTCTCAACCATCCCATCTCTGTAAGGAAAACCCTCTTTCCCACGTCAAACAAAGGGAACCCCCCCACCAAATCAACCAATCGAAACCTTCGACTCTGCTTCCTCGTATTTAGCTTTTGTACTGGAGAGTGTGAATAAGACTTGGACACATGACACGATTGAATGTCGCGGCTTTATATCTTTTACTTCCTGTATGGACACGATGAACAGTTCAAGCATCGACTCGGACGATGGGACGCACGAACCGGTCGTGCCATATGAAGTTCCCTTCGGGCGAAGCATGATTGTCACCTCGCTACGAACGTCTGTTGTTTTTTTTTTTTTGGGGTAAAGGGTAAGAATAAAACGTCTGTTGTTTATTTCGTGTGGGATCGTGGAAACGAGAGAAACGCCGGAGGGTTCTTCAGAAAACGCTGCATGATTTTGCTAGTTTGAAACGAAACGGATGCCGATGTTGACATGACCTGCGTTGGGTGATGCCTTAACCAACCCGCGTGGTTAGGTTTGAATGGAATCTGATCGCTTGGCAAGGACAAAAAGTCAATTGGCGCAATCAAGAAGGTGATATCAGTTACCTTGTCGTGGTGGGCTACCGAAATAATTTCTCACTAAAGTCGCGTAACTTTTCTAAAACCAAAATCCTTTTTTTCCGGGCGGCCTTTTATTTAATCAAAAGCACTCAGATAATGATAAGTACGATTTTTTTTCTTTTAAATTTTGACGTTTTTAGAGGAAAAGCTGTGAATAATCGACAAGTGCTCGCAGTCTCCCGACGGGTCCCCCGGTCGGCATAGATTAATACACAGATTCACATTACTTTATCTATGCATTAGTTGAATAGTACGAATTTTAGTAAATAGCTCTGCTTTTTTCAAGAGGAGGAAGAGAGGGGACAGGGACGGTCCACCTCACCCAATTTTTCTTTCGCAATTTTTGATGCGTAGACTTTTTTTTGGGGCTTCGATTTTTGGTCCCTCTAGCATTATGTTATTTTTTTATATTCAAAGCGTTGGATACGATTCCTTCAAAGCGAAGCAAATCTCCATTATTTTTTTCTTCTTAAATAATGAAGAGAGAAGAAGGTGAAAACGTATTGAAACTCTTGTCTAATTGGAAGAAAGTCTTCGGCCCAAAAACGTGCACCGAACGAGCTTTTACCCATATCGGGGAGGAATTTTCCAAGAAAAGAAAACGTGGAAAGCGTCTTCGTATATGTCGATTTGGTGATGGGTGTGGAAGAACCGAAGTTGGGGCTGTCATGGTCAAAGATTATTGAGCCTGATTATGCCCACCTTGTCCCGCAACGCACTGAATTTTTCTAAAGTTTTCGAACTATATTCCTCAGCTTCGTTCGGTTGCGCAAGAATATGCTCCCGGCTACGCATTTTTCTATTTTCGGGAGAATATTTCTTTTTCTCGACATAATTAATCGCAACAAAACGACATATAATAATAAAAAAAATTATGGATTTACACGGCCCTAGGGAAAAATGAGAGTTTTTATGTTGTCCATCTTTAGTTGGAGAATGATTTCTAGAGCCTCAATTAGGTGATAAATACATAATATTCTAAGTGAAAACGGCAAGTGTCATTGATAAGGGATGGAATAGGAAGAAACGGGAAAGGAAAAAATAATAGATATATTTTTTGGGTCCGACAAAGTGCAAAAATTCAAATTGAAAAGTCATGTGAGGCGGGGAAAGGTAGCCCTTCCTTGCAAGCAAGGGCGACAGTGGCATCTAGAATTCAATTCCGAAAACACTATTGAAATTGAAAGAGAATCGCGGATTCAACCCCCATATAGATCTTTCCAATATTCTATTTTAATGCACTTGTTGAATTTGACAGGTTCTACATTTTGATCCGAATTGAACTCGACCCTTGATCAGTTTGATCAAAGTCCTTCGCCTCAGATTTTCCATGAGACAATTTGAAAAATTTGACTGTACATGGTCTCGGGGATTGAACGCACATTAGAAGACTTGAATAGCACGCCTCTTAACAAGTTGTACGACTTGATTGCTCTCTAGACAAAATTTAAGATTTTTAATAAACTTTATTATTTGGATGATGTTACGAAAAATTCTAAATCGGTACGCATGTGACAAATTTATCTCAAATTATAAGTGACACATTTACCCTCTTCAGTTTTCCTAAAATTTTACTATTAAATTGCCGAGTTGGATGACATGTGGTGTACAAGTTTTTTGTTTTGGCCTTTGTTTATTGCAGGTGTACCAATTTTGTGATTTTTTTTATGGTATTAATCAAATTTAACAAAAATAACAAATAGCAAATTGGTATGAGATTTTTGTGGTTAAAAAATTAGTTTGAAATAAATTCTTTTATAAATATAGCAATTTGAGATTTTTGGTGGTCAAAAAGTTAGTATGGATGAATTTGTTACAAATGTATTAGTTTAGAATTTTTCATGATATTGTTGTCCTTTTTTTTCTTAGCCTTAACTTCGATTGAATACATAACATAACACGGCAAGTTTCTTAGTAAACACGGTCATAGTTTTGAATTTCAAATATCTAGATAATGCATAAGCATAAGTTGAGGTTTCCACCTAGGTTAAGCTTCACCATTGACAATGGATAAAGAGGGATTTTAAGATATCAATGCTCTGTTTATTTCAGGAAAAATTAGTGATATGGAAAGCATTTTCCTAAAACTGATCACTTGTACAGCTTGAAATAATTAGTCAATATAAAAGGTTTTCATTATTAATAACGATTTATGTCTGAATATTTTATGGACGATAAAAATATTTATCATTCGTTCATTTTTATAAGTGATACAAGCGATAATTTTTATAAATAAAAATTCAAATCATTTATTTTTTTAGAATCGAAGGGAGCCTGAATAAATCAAACACATCTCATCTGAAACTTCAAAACAACAACTTATCTTTTTCTGTTTGTTTCATAATAGAATAAATAACTGATTTCATAAAAAATTGATTTTTCTCCTATCAATCTCGAAATTGAAGGTTGGAATCCTTAACTTCACCATGGAAGGATGACAAATTTTTAGGGTATATATTACTCAATGGCTGCATTTCCTGACATGTCAAACCACAAAGACCCACGAATTTCTTTTAAGGAAAGTGGATTGGTTCACGATAGCTTATTCGAGGAATGAAGCAATGGACCCAATCAATTATAAGAAGGCAAAGCATATGGTGTTGATCAAGCGATTGTGGTCAAGCTAGCAAGAGCAATTCGTCCATCCCTTTCTCAAAAGTATCTGAATAAATTCAAGAAAGGAATAATCTTTTCTATTCTATTTACTCATATTTTTATGGTTACTGGGCCCTGTGAAGCAGTCCTTTGCCACTAAACCCTAAATCCAACCACCACAAGATGATTCCCAGTTAAGCATGTTCACTTTTTCCCTAATTGGTCTTCAAGTTGGAGGATGCACCTACACATATTTCCCTCCACTATTTCCAACCACCTCTTAAGGTAAGGGAAGTAATCCAACCTTCACTTTTTTGGATTGAGAGATTATTTTTAGGTATTGTCTATGTGTGCGCACTAATGATGAATTTGTGGGAAAAATTATTTAAGAAGCTCTAAACCTATTGTACAGAGATCAATTTATATTTAAATCTATCCATTGTACCCTTGAATGATTTGCCAAACATAATCCTTCCGGCTAAATATTTAAAAAATATGTTTATGACTAAATTGGTAAAATTTCAAAATACTATGACTAAATTAATACAAATAAAAGTTTAAGACTAATGTGACATGGTTGAAAGATATGAATGAATTAGCTGCTATTCAATAAGTTTATGATTTTTTTGATAATTTTAATCCTTGAAACCGTGAGTAGGTGAAAGCATTAGCATGAGTTTTGGGGGCAACTGCTTTGGCACGGTAGTCAAAAATCAAAATATGTGTGTGGAGAGAATGGAATGGGAAGAAAAGCGTTCAAAGTAGAAGTTGACCAAAAGCAAAAGACGGAAATGAGACAAAGTTGAGAAGAAGATTTCGTTTTTGAGCTTATTAAATTAAATCATGACGCAATAGCGATAATACAGCACGAAAGGTAAAAAAAGAAAAAAAAAAGGAGGAAGAAAAAGAAGCAGAAGCTCTTGTTTATTGATATGTAACTTTAGGTGTATTTTGGTCTTCCAATAAATATATATAATTAATTTAATAAATACAAGACAGGCGACCCTAATTAGAATTAAGCAATCATCAACGCACCGTTGTTATTCACCCTCCGGAAAAACTGATCGAACCCTTCAACGTTTTTAACCTAAAGCAACACTTCGCTTGTTTCGGTTATGCATCTCCAGTTTTGAATAATAAGATAATCATGTTAGTATGTTTGGAACGAATCACTGACGTATTCATATTTCATCCCACTACCGCCACGGAAAAATTGGAATCATATGGAAAAGATCCAATTGAAGGTCCGGATTGATCATCGATAACTATCGACCTTTGTGTTTATTAATAAAAGTGATAAGATTCACCGACCTAGTAATTTATTATGAATCCATTGATCAAGTGGCGAGATTAATTGATATGTTAATTAATTAAAAAAACCCATATTCTTCTGGTCTAGATTTAGAATTTTAGATCCGAGAATTTAACAAATATATTTTCGGGGATTCGATCCTTGTGTGCTATGTCTATGCATAGGTCCTCTGCTTTCGGTTTTAACGGTGTTTCTCTAAACCACAAAAATTTGATCTTCTAAATATGGATATGTATTTATTCAATCTATTTTTGTTGTTTTTGTATGGCGATGGTCTAAAGAAAGCCGAACTAGGTAAGTATCGCCAACTAGTGATGCCTAATTAGTGGAAAAGGAATTTCTTTTGTGTGCTCATTAGTGATGAAGATATGAGATTGAGTAATCGATTGCATATTATTCTTCTCAAAAAATCCACATGTACTTAACCGAGTCGGTGCTTCTTTGATTCCCTTATTTTTTGGATTTGCCTTTGTTTTGTGATATTTTTGGCTTCTCTACTTTCACATGCACTTCTTGGTGCGTACTCATGACTAAAATCGGATTTAGTAAAGAGTTGCCGATTTTGTATAGGTCTACTTTTTAAGCGTGACTCGTGACTTTGTCCTAACGAGTCATCATCTTATCTAGAGTTTATTTTGTTTTTGATTTTTATGAAATTTATCTCGGTTCATAGTTGAATTGTGTCTGTCAATGGTATATTATTATAAGGGTTAATACCCTGAAAAGTCTCAAATTAGTACACGTATGAAAAATTGACCAAAAAATACTTTTTTGATCATGAAAAATTCAAAACTGGTACACTTGTGATAAATTTACTCCGATTGATCATAAAAAACCATAAATTAATAAATTTATGATAAAGATTTCTCAAACTAATTTATATGACCGCCAAAAATTCAAAATCGGTACATTTATATATCCCATGTTAAATTGGATTAATATTACAAGAAAATCAAAAAATTTGTAAATTGTGACAAACGAAAAGTAAAATTTCAAATTGGTATACCAATCAACTTTCACGTGTCATTTAACTTAATAATTTGATAGTAAAATTCAACAAAAACTAACAGAGGGTAAATTTGTCACAAGTGTACCAGTTTGGAAACAAATATGTACCAGTTTGGGATTTTTTATGATCAAAAAATTAGTTTGGAGTAAATTTGTCATATATATATAAATTTATGATTTTTCAGGGTATTAATCATTTTTATGAAAGAATAGAAATTTTCATTGGAAAATATAAACCGTAATCGACGTGGACGGATCCAGTTCGCAAGTTTCGATTCAAATATGGATTACCAAAGGATCTGAGGTCCGATAAAAATCTCGCCAGCTACTACTTCCGGAACAACCTCGATCACTTATTAAAAAAGCCGGATTTTAATAAAAAAGACGATGTCCATTCGAGAAATTTTCCAAGAAGAGCAATTGCCATCGACACCGACAGGTCACCGTCGCTGTCTCGACTTCCCGTATGTAAGGCATCCTCTCGTCGGCTGACATCTACGGCCTTTTCCCGTGGTCCCCCTTCCCTGCAATCGATCAATCAATCAGGGCCCCCTCACAGGGCTAGTCTCGTAATTTCGCGCAAAATATCTGACCGGATGTCGGGCAGACATCGTGAACCTCACGACAGAAAAGAAATAAAAATCTCTGAAAAAGCAAAAGGAAAAAAGAAAAATTAAAGGAGGGCGCAATTTGTTCATGATGGGATCTTACTTGCCCCAACTGACAACGCCAACGATCGCAATAACAACACCTGCACGCACGAGGCCTCCGACCCCCGTGCCACCTCCCGAAGACTTGTTACCGGCAGCACCGGTCTCGGGAACGTGCTCGCGCGGTGCCAACCCTTTATTATTAAAAGAGAAAAAAATCAGCTAAAATCTTTGATGAGACCCGCTACGACACTCGCACTCCTAACCTTTTTTTCACACAAAAATATAATAAATTTACTTCGAACTTTTTTTTATTCCAAAAATCTCGAACTTGCGTCAAAGACTTTAAAATTTTACTAATATGACACGTTTACTTCAATTTTTGAGATAGTATATCATGAGTTTAGGATCTTTGGTGTCACGAGAAAAAAATTGGAAAAAATGCGTCATGAAAAATTGAGATAAACGGGTCACGGTAGAAATAATTAAGGGTTAATATTAACTTTTTGATGATGATTAAAATTAAAATCTTTTGTCGATAAACATGTTTAACACTGGGTTAATGAGAACCTCGTTAGAGTTAACGGCGGTTCGATCTCCGAGGCGACGGTACCCTGGACCTGGTCGGCAGAGCAGCTCGCGTGGAGACAACGACACATGCCGTGGCCGGCAAGTTGACGTGGCTCCGTGCATGGTCACCACGGGCACTGACCCCGGTTGAAAAGTATCCGGGGCTCGCTGTCTCGGAACTGGTGAAGCCGCTCCTTCCACTCACGCCGCCGCCGAATTCGGCTCGCGGCTCGGCTTCGGAGATGCGGCTCGCCGTGTCGCTCTCGCGTGGCACGTGGCTCCAGATCTGGGATCCGGCCCCACCTGCGCGTAATAATTAATAAAAAAGGAAACCGGGTTTCCCCCCTTTTGCCGGCTCTTGTGATTGGGATCTGTACGGTGCGATCTCGACCGTCGATTCGTGCGAGGCTTGACCGGGGGAGGGGAATGAACGGTTCGGACGGCGACCACGCAAGGGGGGCCAATTTCAATTAATTGAGCAACCGCTTTTTTAGGACTTTAATTATTTACTCCGAAAGCGTCTGGAACGGGTCGAGGCATTTTCTTTGATCGAGACTGAATTTGATGGGTGATGGTGCCCAGCCATCCTCGCTGGGCCCCACCTTCGTGCGATGAACTAATTGGGACCCGCCAACAATAAATTTTAAGAAAATGATTTCTAGTATTTCCTGTTCCCAACAAATAACGTCGCACTCAATTTTATCTAACCGCGAAACTTACTATACTAAACAAGGTATTGATTCCCGTCTAATTTTTTCTTTCTCAACAACGTCGTTGATTGTCATTTATAATACAGTCAATACTACAAAAACTACAGACTAAATTAATTTTATGACCATAAAAACCTTTAAATCGGTATATTTACAATAAATTTACTCAAATAAATGTTTTAATAATTAAATATCTCAAATCGATATATTTGTGACGGATTTACTTTTTTTAGTTTTTTTTTTAAATTTGATTAGTACTACGAAAATCCACGGGTTAGAGCAGCCGGAGGTTAAAAACTTAAAACATTAAATTGTTATATTCGTAATCATTTACAGTAATGTTTGAATTATGTTAGTGAAATGAGAAATCAGAGTGGCATCACATAGTTAAAATCACACACACAATCCTAACTTATCCATTACATTCGGGTCAGATCGAGTTGGATCGGAATATGTTCTGTTTTGACGAGATCCACGTATACAAGTATATCGATCCGGTCGTGATCTATGTTGGATTTTGAAAAAGCTTTCGACTGCGGAGGTTTGCAGAGGGTTGCATAATTTAAGAGAATATATGTACGATAAAGGAAAGCGTAGGTTCACTCTGGGTTCTCCTACAAAAAAGGGCTCGATGTCCGGGAGGAATCATTGTTTATGAGACAACATGATCCCAATCGAATTTTTTTAACTTATCGTGCTCCCCGTTCCATCACCGTTATCTCCGTCCCTTGTGCATGAACAGTTCGAGAGAAGATTCTGATGAGCTTTGTTCTATATTGGAAAAATATTACAAAAATATTGTTCACCGTCAACTCAAAAAACTATTCGTACATTTTTTATTTTTCAAAATGAACTTAAAAAGGAAACATTTTCATTTTCAAAATTACAAATTATACGTAACACGAGAGAAACAATATATTAGTAATGACAAAACTACTATCACGAGAACTCAAATTAACACGATTATTTTTAAAATGCCAATTTGCTACCTCTACACAAAGTCAATATGACGAAATATTAAATTACTTCTTCGCGTATTTCAAGCTCTTGAACTCTCTCGCAAACCCTAACTTCTATCAGCCACAGACGCCATATCTCTCCTCCACCAGACATCGCCACATGTCGCTGACATCGGCCCCCTCCTCGTCATTACCCATTGATTATGCTCCCTCGCTGCTCAATCGAAGATGCGGCGGCCCGTAGCGGGCTTGGCTACAGCGGAATTTGGCTAATGCCAAGATTGGGTTTTTCAGTTCAACAAAAACAGGCTTCGTATGTGATTGTATAGGAAACGAACGGTTCTTCGCAGAGTTAAGCAAGGCACACAAGCGATATCTCCGTCAGTAGCGACACGATTGCTTGAAGGAGGCCTAAAGTTAGGTTCCACGCATCTGTAGCGTCGTCATATAATGTCTGGATTTCCAAAGCTAAATCTAGAAAACGGCATGGCACTCCCCCAAAACACGCAGATAAGGAAAAAGCCGCCCCGCGAAGCCACGTGTCGCGCTTATCCGGTCAAAATTCCAAAAGGGAGGAGGAGTCTTTGCTCGACCCCCCATGTAAAACGATAAGCACGACTCGTTTTTGCGGCTAATTCTCCACCGAACCTCGCGAAAATGACTTGGGTTGTTCTTTGGGGGGGTGGGGGGCCGGTAGCCGCTAGATTTGGTGGAGAATGTTTCTCATTCCAGACAAGAACCCTCTACGAACACGTCATAATTCATTATATCTCGTCACAACTCCTTTAATAAAAATAATAATATATCGTAAAATCCAACAAAAAGGTTGTGAGGCCAATGGATTAAAAAAATCCCATATGCTATTTTCGTCGTTGAAATTACGAGAAAAGATCCGAATCCGTCGTGCGAGAATCCATACGCAACCCGCACACCCGGTCGACATGGCCCCAAAAAAAAAAAAGAAGAGAAAAGAAAAAAAGAACGCAGCGTTAATATCGCTCCACCGAAGCCGATGGAGAAGCAGACCACAGGAATCGAAGTTGACCCGCGCGGAGGGGCGCGCGCGCTAGAGGTTTCCGCTGAGGGGCCCACCCCCGGACTTCAAAGGCGGAACTTAAATGTAGTTCAATCCGCCAGGAAAGAAAAGGAGAAGAATAAAAAAGGAAGACAAAAAAGAAAAAGAAAAACAAATTGAATAGTACAGAGAGAGAGAGGAAGATGTACGTTGTACGTGACGGGTGGGGAGGGCGGGGGGATTTTCTATGCGCTCCACGCGCGCGTGTCCACAAACCTCCCATCATCTTCCCTCTCTCTCTCTTTGAATATATATTATTTTTAGAAAATAATAAAATAACGGGGGGATCGTCTTCTTCGTGTGCAGATGGAGGAAAAGAGGGGGCATCCTCAATCCTCATCGGCGATGACAATCGGCCACTCCTATATAAACCCTGGGAACCCACTTTACCCCTCCCCGTCCACACCTAACCTTTTCTCTCTCTCATTCTCCCTCGATCGAAACTATAAAATCCCAGTCGCCCCACTTTGCCCCCCATTACCACGGACATCTCCGGCTTTCTCTCCCTACAAGTCTCAGAAGCCTCCTCTCTCTCTCTCTCTCCTCTCTCCTCCCCCTCGCGCACTTGGCAACTACCTTTCTCGGCCGATTTTCTTTTTCATTTTCTCGAGAAAATCGAACTGCCCACTATATAAGACCTGACTTTTCCCCAACCATCCCACTTCAACCCATACGTCATCCCCTCTCTTTCTCTCTCTCTCTCTGCGCGCGGGTTGACCTTCCGTTTCCGTTACCTCGCGACTGTGTCATTTGAAGCTGAAGACGTTTCTCTCGCCCGTCTCTGTCTCTCCGTGATAATGGAAGAGAAGAACGACAAGAAGCGAGCGCGAGATGACTCGGCCCTCGACTCGCCCGTGTCGAACCTCACACGGGTCGACTCGGCCGGCTCGGAGCTCGGCTTGCCCGAGTCGAAGCGGGTCCGGGCCGGGTCCGAGCCGAACCTCGACTCGGCCAACTCGGATCTGTGCTCGCCGGAGGCGAAGCGGATACAGGAGGACCTGCTCAACATACTCGACGACTCGGAGGGCGTCGCGGACCGGGATCCGGCGATCCAAGGCCTCGATTCCGTCATCAGGAGCTTCGAGGAGGAGATACTCGTCCCCCAGGGGCAGTCCGTTCTAGATCTGTGCTTGGAAGCGGCTGAGACCCGGTCGGAGCTGGGTTACCTTCTGGAAGCTTCCGACGACGAGCTCGGCCTCCCTCCGAGCTTCGGTTCCTCCGCGGAAGACGACGGGAAGGCCGCCGACGGCGAGTTGCCGGCGCCGGCGACCCCCGGCACGCCGGCCGGGTTGGGATTCTGCGAGACGTTGGCCTTTGAGAACGAGATGACGGGTTACGACTCATTCGAGTTTGCGTCCGAGGGCAGCAACAGTAATAACCACGAAGCGGGCGACGAGTTTGTGATGTTGGGCGGGTTGTTTGATTTCCCGGAAAGTAATTGCGAACCGGACGACGGGCCGGAGATGTTGTGGCGGCCGGAGTCGTTGCCGGCGATTTGACCCGTCGTTTTTTTCAAGGGGGAAGTTTCGGGTCGCCGGCGTTTTATGGGCGCCGGAACGCTTCCTGCGACGCAGTCGGTTGTTGATATCGATAGGTTGTACATGTCCACAAAAAGGAAAATCCTGATTTAAGTGTTCACGTGAAGGTGGTTGAACGAACAAAACCTAATCGGCCTGTGCAGACAAATTTTATTTTATTTTATTTGGTTTTATTATCATTTTCCCCATAGAAATTCACTTGATCGACATTAAATTAAAACGGCAGAAAAGTTATGGAGGGGCGAAGTGCGGTGTGGAAAATTGAACTTAAAAATTTGAGATAATGAACGGAAATGAAATCGAAGAAGCAAACGCAACGCAAGGGCAGGCGCATAATCGAGCCGAGCCTTTGTACGAGCGCGTGACATGACAAGTGCGGATGTTGTGTTTTTTCCCCAGTGACCGAAGCGATGCGAGGAATCTTTCAAGGCTCTTTCGCAGGCGCCTCCCCGGTTTCGGACGCTAAAGGAAACCGACATCACGTGAATTGGCAGGAATGCGACCGTTGCCGTGTGGCCAGTAGACCCATTTTTTCCAGTCAGATATTATCGATGGTGAAAATACCGAAGATGCGTTCCGGAGTCTTTAATCATCTCCCTACTATTCCTCTTACCTTTAAAAATACCGAACGTGCTTTTGTATAATTTACGAAGATTATTGTTTTTTCAAAATTGTTCGTCCATCCCAAAATGAAATTAGAAACCCAACCGCCTTGACTTTTGTCACCCTGAAGCCTCGGGTGTCGGAGGAGATGTTATGTGAGCTGAATCAAATCCTGAACCGCATAAGACCTGTACCGGGAAAACAACACCGACCGATTCGTTTTTCCTAATTCTTCCGACCTAATAAGACCTTTAATCTCAAAACTCCTCCGACCAACGACGACGGAGTCCTTCCCTCTCGACCACGCATAGCGCCCGAAAACTCAACGCGTCTCCTTCGTCTGGCGGAAGACGCCTCCAGATCTGGAGGATTGATGGGCCATGGAAGCGTCGAGCCTCTAGATCTTTGAGGTGACGATCCTCCATGGTCGTCACGGATGGACGACGAAAGTGAGCCGTGGTGACCAGTGTGGAGGTCACGATGGCTGCTGGCACGACGGCGGAGACGATGCAGAGTCGATTTTCCGCGAGCAAGGGTGAGGCGCTTCCCCCCGAACGCTTGCCGTACTCTTACATGGCGGATGTGATTTCTAGCCGTTGATTTAGCTCGTGCGCTTCTCTTATTCCATGCCAATAGCTGGTTGGTATCTTTCCCTTTCCCAAAATCACTGGTTGATCTACACCCGTTCTTTTTGCGATTGAGCGACGATGCAATTTCAATGAGAACCGCAGCTTACATGTCACAATTGCTTTTGCAACTTGTTTCGGTTCGAATTATAAATTTGAACCAGATCAAAAAACAGATCATCTTATCCAATACCTGAATTGAAAGAGAACCGATCCAAAAGTTTGGATTTGGATTGGGTCGGGTTTCGGTTGGGGCGATTATTTTTTTCACCCCTAGTGGAGGTCAATGTCAGTGGCGCTGCTGGCGGCGAGCTTCTCCCCCTAACGCAAGGGAAGGAGTTCGATTCCCGGGCGTCGCAGACTATGACTACAACGCTCATGACGGACGAGACCGCTGAAAGGCCGATGTCCGTACAATTTCACTGTAGCATAGCACTGTTCACTTTCACTTTTACGGATAATCATCTTCTTCTCGAAAAACTCTCTTCTTTTCATCTCAATGAGGTCGGTGGGTATTGTCATATTCTGTGGTGTTGGCAGGAATGCTTGGCTGAGGCCAATGGAGAGGTTGGCACGTGTGTGGTGGCTAGCACGTGTTGCTTCCAGGGTTTACCCCCGTTACCCCAGGCCTTTCGGGCTGTCCGTGTTAGTACGGTGCGCGGGTTTCCTGGGTCATCAAAAAAATAAAAATAAATAAATGTCAGTGGAAGTTTTTGAGAATTCGAAAATTTAAAGAAGCATAATTTTTTAGGGTAAGTGGAAGTAGAAGAAACGTGAAAAGTGACCGTAATTTTTGGGATTTTCTCTTATTGATAACGATGGCGATGTTTTGTGCCAAAAAATATATGCTGATTGGAGAGGGAAAAATCGGTTGGTGAAATGACATGAGCGCAGACGGAGATATTTTTGCATTAAGCTATTGCTTGTGCTGTGGGCCACGAATGTGTGGTTGCTCAAATCCCCAAATCGGGTCAGATTCAAACGTGGCGGAGAGAGGCTGAAAGAAATGCGGTCCGTTTGGTTCTAACTTTCCCGAGAGCTAATATTTAGTGTTTGGCAAACATTATTGAAAGCTTATTGGCTAAATATCAGCATTTTCAATACTGAAAGTCCAATGCAGGTCCAGACCAATTTTGAGCATTGGGTATTTTGGAAATACAAGTTTACCGTTTATCACTATCACTGTTCATCTTCTTCCCCGTTTGTTTTCATCTTCCCCACTTGAGAGTCGGGCTTCTTTGGCAACCGCCACCGCCGCCTGGAGGTTGTGCATCCTCGATGACCACCGCCTAGGGTGGTGCAACCCGCGACCCAAGCGACATCGCTTGGTGCACTCGAACCAGGTGACGTCGCCTGGGTCCGCACGACCTTAGGCTGCCAGATCAAAGCCTTTTGGAGGCCAGATCTGGCAGTCTGGAGGTTAGATCTGGCCTCCGCGACCTCAGGCCACCAGATTCGGCAGTCCGGTCGTCAGATTTGGCCGTCGTCGGCCGCCAGATTTGATTTTCAGAATTAAAAAAAATAAAATAGCAAAAGCCAATTACAAAAGTGAGTTTTGCTAAACGATTTTTATGCTAAAACTATTTTTCAATGCTATTTAAGATTACAAATTACCAAACGATGTAGCATTTCGGAAAACCCCTTTACCTCAAAAATATTTGCATTTTTTCAAAGTCATTTTCTTAAAGTTGAACTAAATGGGCCTGCATCTCGGCTACATGCATTTCCATATTGTTTTTCACATGAAATGTAAGTTTATTATGTTTGGATTTCCTTATTGAATGAAAAATATTTCTCTAAAAATGAAAAAAAAAAAAACGTTGCCAGCTCACATATTCCATTTTTCACATATGGAGTACCCAGACGAAAAAAAGAGAGAAAAATGTCGAGAGAACATTGATTTTTATATAAAGAAACCACGCATCATTTGACCCGGACGAAAGACTTTAAGAAAAATTAAATCGTGATTTTTAGAAGTGGTATATTATTCTTAAATAGGAAAAATATTGATATTTAGGAATTATTGGAAAAAAGTTTGGTAAACATCCTAGACAAGGATAATTCATATCACGGATTTTCAATTTATGTTTTATGACAGTGTTAGCACACAACAAAACAAATTCTTTTACGAGTCTAGCAAGCCTAACAGCACTGTTATGCCGAATTTATATTGGTGTTCTTGTGACCACAAGTGTTATATTATGATAGGTGGGCAACTGGGATTATAAAATGGTCGGGAGACAATAAGATCTATATTCCTAATTTATTTAAAAAAACAAATCTAAGTAACAATGTTTAAGACTTACGGCAAAACTAATCGCATGCGATGGACATAGTTTGGAATACACCGTTTCGGGTTCAAGACTCCAATTGAAAACCCCAAAAAAAGGCATTTACAAGGATAAATTTATCTATTTTGCATGAAAAGTACGCTGTTATTAGTCTAGATTAAGGCATATTAAGCACATCCATAATTATTGATGAGATAACCGGTTAAACAAGGACAATGCACAGCGCTTAAACCAGTCAACCGGTTCCTTGGGAAAATTATAGGTGTTAAACAAGTCAACCGGTTTTTTAATGTCGCGAGATCTCTAGACGTGTAGACTACCAAAGCCCGACTTGATTCTCTACGAATTCAAGTCATTCCGGTGCTAAATCAGCAAGAGATCAAAGTCGCACTTAGGCAAATCGGGCCATGTGTGGTTTACATCGTATAGAGGCATGTAAGGGAAAAATTGTCCAAAAAGTCCCAAACTTATTACACTTTTGCCAATTCAGTCCTAAACCTTTTAATTTTATCAATTTAGTCCTAAACTTTTTAATTTTTGTTGATTCAGTCCATCTGGCCAATTTTGGTTGGAAAATTCTGACGTGGATCTTGGTGGTGCCACGTAGGACCATCGGCGCTGACGTTGACAATTTTTAATATTTTTTTGAATTTTTATTGTTTTTTCCTTCTTCTTTTTTTTTTTTGGCTTTCTTGGTTTTTTTCGGTGGCCGGCCACCGACCACAGCCAACCAGCGGGCCTTGCCCACCACAAGCTAGGCCCAGCTTAGCAAGGAGAAGCCTCGACAAGGGGAGTCCTCACCTAGGCGTGGCCCGGCAAGGGTCGCTTGAGCGAGGTTGACCCTCCCCTAGGCCAGGGCGGCCTTGCTAGATTTGGCGAGGGGAGCCCTCGCCGGGGCTCAACCTCGCCTAGACCAGATTTGGCGAGGTCGACCCTCACCCCTGGCCGGCTGGCCGTCGCCAAGCTGACGCCCGGCAAGGCTGCCCTGGCTTGGGTGAGGGTTGGCCTCGCCCAGGCGACCCTTGCTGGGCCACGCCTGGGCGAGGGCTCCTCCTCGCCCAATCGAGCCTCACTTGTGGTGGGCAAGGCCAGCCGGCTGGCTGTGGCTGGTGGCCGGCCATTGCCTATGGCCGGTGGTCGGCCACCGGAAAAGGCAAAAAAAAAAAGCCAAAAAGAAAAGAAA
Source organism: Eucalyptus pauciflora (assembly GCA_007663325.1). Classification (NCBI taxonomy): domain Eukaryota; kingdom Viridiplantae; phylum Streptophyta; class Magnoliopsida; order Myrtales; family Myrtaceae; genus Eucalyptus; species Eucalyptus pauciflora. Next base: position 1,785,826 of record VMYD01000387.1, read on the forward strand.
AAAATGGGAAAAAGAAATTCAAAAAATATTAAAATATTATTAAAAATTATCCACATCAACGTCGGCAATCCTATGTGGCACTGCCGGTGTCCACGTTAGCATTTTCCGGCCAAAATTGGCCAGATGAACTGAATTGGCAAAAAATGAAAAGGTTTATGACTAAATTGGCAGAGTTAAAAGATTTATGATTGAATTGGCAAATGTGCAATAGGTTTAGGACTTTTTGGACAATTTTCCCAGCATATAAGAATGAGCTTAACTTGGGCTTTAGGACGAAATCTTTCGTCTTATCGAGTAACCCTCGGATTTATTGAAAGTTTAGTGGCGTCGAGCTCAAGCTTCATAAGCATTGAGTTCAAATCAGGTATCATCCGATCCGATCAGAGCTCTAAATCAGAGTATTAAGTACTTCGACTCGGTTTGACTCGGCTTAGACACGAAAATCCCACCTCCATAAGCCCATTGTTCAGTTGGGGTGTTTATTCAATAGCATCCGCATCTTATCTTGCAATAGTGTGGTGCGACGGTACCACCTGTGGTATTTCGAGCGAATAATAGCCAGGTGAATTAGAAAGGCGAGTTACAACATCCAATTCCAAAATGGTTGCTTGCCAAATCAATTGCATAGGAGCGTAAAGCTCCATTACAATCAATTTTGAGAAATTCCGTAATTTGTATAGGCTTAACTCCCTAATAAAATCCTAAAGTTCAGGTGTAACTTTAATTCTGCCTCGGATTTTTAAATCTAAAAAAAAAATCCCAAATTATCACTTTAGTATTAAATCTACCTGTATGTTGAAAAATTGCTACTAATTTCTTCAAAATTATCAACATTAGCATCCAGTTAGAGGTCCGCCATCAAAATTTGTGTCTTCATCAACATCCCCCTTTTTATGAAATAACAACCACCTTCTAATGTTAATAACCTCAAAGATGCCAACAGCAATTTTTGAACACATGGGCAGATTTGAGATTAGAGTAAAAATTGATAATTTTTTTAGACAAAAAATTTGGGGTAGAATTAAAATTATACTTAAAGTTTGGGATTTTTTTTACAAAATTAGCCCAACTTGTATGTCAGGACATCACGACAAACATCAAAATAGTGATTCGATTCTATTAGCGTACGATATAACTTGTAGTGCAATTGGTCTTGCAAATGACTTTGGGCATCCAAAGGCTCCTCGTGCCAAAGTTAAACAAATTGTGTGGGCCCTGTCTAGGCTTGTGTCGACTATTGAAGGGTTAGATTTGTGTTGCCTGACCTTGGTGTCGCCTCACTTGGGGTCATGTGACCTTGGCGACGTGCCATCACCTTAGCTTTGTTTGAGCTGCTAAGTCTTTAGCCTTCGTTGAATAGCCAGATTTGTGCTACTTCCACTTTTGTATTTATTATTATTATTATTATTATTATTATTATTATTATTATTATTATTATTATTATTATTATTATTATCTTAAACTAGAGTCCTTAACAAGTTTGTGCAACCGTGTTACTAAACATTATTTGTATTTCGTGAAATCTGTTCTAGTCTAAAGTTCTTTTTATTTATCTAAGGACATTTCCTAAATGTTCTGTCAAATGCACCCTATATCCATTATGACATTTGTTAATGCTGAACTCATGAACCACCTTTTCAACCAAATCAGCTCCTATAGTTAATTTGCGTTGCAAAATTCGGATGCTTCAATTAGTGACTGCAAAGAGGAAGAGTACAAAGAATTCTAAGTATGATTCCAGAAAGTCCAACATCTTACCTGAATGTGACTCTTTAATATGCATTTTTCTTCGCGAGTTGCGGGGAGACGATTGACGCGTAAACCTTTGACAATTGGAAAATCACCTATGGGCAAATATCCATAACTAAGCACACTCGCACCCCCGATGATGCGAAGTGCTCCACAATGATCTCAAAACTTACGGCGGCCAAATCCAAGTGCATGCATGGTACTTTAGTGGAGGTATTATTGTGGCTGCCCATTAGATAAGGATTAAGGGGTGTAAAATCAAAGTTACATATTGTCGGAATTTATAATCTCTCGATGCGCCTTTATCTTATCCAGTCAATCCCGTCACTCTACCACGCGTAATCCTCTAATAGGTTACTTGAAAAACTCCTTTACCAACATTGAAAGGAATCAAGCGGGAGCAACTCCACTCTCAACCATAGGCTTTGACTATCTCTAACAACTCCTAATCTTTCTAGATCCACGTGGACCGTAGCATGCGCATTCACTTTGAACTACCCAAGAGGGTTTGCATTTAATCACGACTGGCCTCTTTTGACTGCCTCAAGTGATGCTGAGAGGAATAGTGATACTCATGAGAATGGGAATGAATCAACTCAATCAACTTACTAAGAATTGCATATGTGTTCTTTAATTGTTTGTACATGTAATAAATATTCCATTACCACGTAAATAATATCTTTTTATGAGTCAAAACACTCAATTGACTCACTTTCTAGTCCTTCCAAGATTATCAGAAAAAGAAATAGAAATTAATTTCTATCCAAGACCCAAGCAACCATTTATTTCATAGAAAGAATAACCATCCTCACTTATTGACACCATTCAGAAAATAACCACCATTTTCTTTTGTCATACAAATTTCAATCTATCATGTGTTCATTTCACATGTTTATTTAACTCTCACAAGCGTTTGGCGTATGATGCTCAACTGTAGTTCTTTTCTTAATCCGATACCCAATTACTTAATAGTTCTTACGATAATGGTATGCATACTTAAATTAAATCTATATACTTAATAAATCTAGGCCTTGTTCTCGTCGAAGGAAACTCCCTCAGGCCACCATTCGGATAGATGAATTACAATCACGAGTGCTCCCTACATTTAAATACTGCGTTGCACATGGATATAAAAAAAAAAAGTGACGTCGTCTTTTTAAATAAATTTATGTAGTGTAGATTTAATATATGTTTTCGTGATGGACCCGGTCTCTCATTCATTTACTAATGATAAAGTATAAAACGGAATACATTTCGTTTTTAAAAAAAAAAAATGCTCTAGACAATAATTTTATGTTTTTGTGATTGGTATCTGCAAAACTTGAACTCGGACTTAATATGCAATGTGTTTCTTAAACTTTACCTTGATGTTTATGGTTTTTGGACTTTTGATACATATTTAATGTGGTTCCTGAACTATATCAAAATAGTTATTCCATTAATTTAAGATCAGGGAGAAAATTTTTATATAGTTTATGGACTAAATTTAACATATACAAAAAATTCATGAACTACATTTTAACAAATTAAAAGTTCGGGAATTATATCGTGTATTGGACTAAAGTCCAAAGACCATTTATATTATTTTTCCTTCATTTTAAGAGGTTAAAAGGATCATTTGACAAGTTCCGGACTTTTAGAGTCTTAAAATCATCCGTCGTGAAATTGGGTTTGCGCCGTAAGTATTCACCCACGTATGGCAAATGTCCATCGCTAGAATAAAAGTCGATTATCTTTGTTCACGACATGTCTCAAATTTATGATTTTTTTCTTAAAACCAAGGGGAGCTTTCTATAACTGGAGAGCGTATGTGATATAACGGCCGCCCAAGAGCTTTCTATTAACAACTTCTTTCGACTTGATCTACGTTTCTTATCCACCCGCTCACGTCCCCGCTTCCACACTCTCAGCCACCCACTCATGGCTCTAACCACAGTCCACGGCGGTGGCGGAGGTGGCGGCAGGATCCTCCCCGTCGCCCCCACCAGAGCCAGAACCACGAGCACCACCGTCCCAGTTCGCCGCCTCCTCTTCCCCATCTCGCCCAGAAGAACCCTCCACATAGCCTCGGCCAAGAAGCTCTCCCCGAGGACCGGCAAATTCGACAGCAAGAACCGGAGGATCACCACCACCACCCCGACCGAGGGCCAGCAGGATGGTGTAGATTACGTCCAAGGTCAAGGGGCGGCGGAGATCGAGAGGGTTGGGCCCGAGAGCAGCGCCATGGAGAGCTCCGTCGTCGCTGGCGACGATGGGTACTTCCTGCCGGAGCTTCCTGGGGACAAGCCTGATTTCTGGGAGGGCACTCAGTGGGACGCTTTCGGGTTCTTCGTGCAGTATATGTGGGCTTTCGGCATCGGTTTCGCGGTGAGTAACTCGAATGCTCGTTCTTTCGCCGTGTGGACTCCGTTTTGGGTTCAGGTCGATGTGTTTGGTATATTGTTGGTGTTTGATGGTTGCTTGTGCTGAACCCTCAATCTAGTCCAGAAGTCGCGGAACTGATTTAATGAAGTCGGTAATCTTTTATCATGCGCGGAGAGCCCTACAACTTGTGTAAAAGTGAAACTCGGTACTGACTTTTCCATGGAGCGATCGGGTGCTGAAGTTTTCAAGTGCTTGCGATGATCCCATCATCTGTTAAAAAGGCTTTGGGGCTTCACTATTATGGTTGAAGAGTTTTATGACTGAACTGCATTTGGTCGAGTCTTGGGAACTTTTCTGGTACTTATGCTCGTTTCTTGTCATTAATAGGACAGAAATTTCATGATCATAGTCTTACCAGAAAAAAATTTCATGATCATAGAATAATCATATGAAAGTGGCTGAACGGATGGAAGTTTGTGGGGGAAGATTCCGAGCACTTCATGTTGCTCACGGTTGATTGAAAATGCTCTAGATATTTCACCCATCACCTTAGCAGTCCTGATAATTCAATTGAACTTTGGAAATGGAATCTTCTAATAGTTCAGTGGCTTAATTGAGTCTCCGACCCTGTGTGATTGCTTGAGAATATACCCTTAAGCTGTCTATTTTACTAGATAATGACCTCGGAAGTTGATTAGCTAGCATAAAACAACCCTGTAAGTCGATGTAAAAGCTCTTTCTGGAGGTCTTTTTATCTCTGGAGAGTCTCTCTTTTCCCCTTTGAAATATTTGTTGATGGGTAGATTTCAAGTAGTCGAAGACTTGCTCTGGAAATCGGTGGCTTAGGAGTTTGTGTTCTTTTTCAGCAGACATTTCTCCAGAGGCCTGAAAATCTTCGTGTCTATATTAGAACCTCGACGTCCTGAACACTGGAAATAAAAACGAACTCTCATGCTGCCAGATTCAAGTGACCGCATGGTGTTGTGTAAGACATGAGAAGCAATTGCCTCTTTTTTAAGTTTTCACGATAGAACAATTTAAGACGCTACTTCAGTTCCCTTTAGCATAGCCTGTTAAAACCGTGGTTTTTGGTGCACGTAGTCTTCTATGGCATCCAAACTGAGTTTGTGTTTAATGTGACTATTTTCTTTCAAGTCTGGCCTTTGTCTTGAACTTTTGGAGTCCAATTTCCAGTCTTCTTTTGTAATGTTGAGCACCTCAAAGTTTTAAATGCATATATCAGTAGCAGCATCGAAAGTTACCTTGAATTTTTCATAAATTTTCCTAGGTCGAACTAATTGCTTGATTAGACACAAGAATCCAACAGCTTTTCTTGGACTTTTAGCGAGTGCTGGCTAGTGGGTTGCGTTCTGAACCTGGCTTTGGATTTCTGACATTCACAAATTTGGAGAAGCTTTGTCTATATTTGGTAGCAGGGTAGTCATGAGTTACTGAAGAAGAGTAGTAGCATCAATTGAACGCCGTCCCTGCATTTTGCAGTTAAATTGATAAACCCTGAAGGTCATATTCAATCAGCAGGCATCATTTTCCCCTTTGCTAAATAAGCAGTGTGATAAAACCAAAAGGAGAAAGCTGCAGAATCTGGCAAAATTGGAACACTTCAGTTTGCATATTGCTGACTCGCCTCATCTCGCATTTTGCTCATACCTTTCTACGTTGTACTGCTATCCTTATGGCCTTATTTTCATGGAGTAGTTTTCGAGTGTTGGATTCCTCGGTTTCACACCGGTGTATGCGTTGTGTTGTCACCCGCCAGTCCATGTATGAGGTGTTCACTCCTGCCCCGGGGGGGGCACAGACACAGACAGACAGACAGACCTTTGGCAGCTTGAGAGTCTAATTCATGCCTCTCTTATTTTCTTTCGACAGTTGATTGCATGTGGCATCGCCGTCGCGACATACAATGAAGGAGCTACAAACTTTAAGGATACGCCGGTCTACAAGGAGTCGGTCCAATCACGGGATCTCCTGGAAGAACCCGACACTAACTCGGATGTGTTCGAGTCCAATCCGACTGAGGTGGCCCCCAGCTTGGAATGAATAGAGGCACACACCATTGAATGGATCTTGTGTTGGATCATATTAGTCTTAGACAGGGAAACAAACTGGGGAGAAGGGACTTTCTCTCCATTTAGAGGAAGTTACTGTAAGTTCCTTCTGTCATTGTAATTCAAATACTTTGATTCCGAAACGGATATAATGTTTTTCAAGCATGAGCTGAAAACCAAGGACCCTGAACATGAATTGCCGTCGATATACAACTTGCTTGAATCTCTTTTCGCAATGTTAGCTATTGTTCTATAGACTTGCAATGAACTTGTGAACCGGCAGCTGTCTACAATCCGGGAGCTTTTAAGGTCGGGGTCAGTGGATCCCGTCACGATTTTTGGATGCCGGACTAGGTGCAGAACATGCCCAAGGTATCCGGACACATCGTCCTCCATTCTAGTCCGCGTCTCTGTCAGCAACTGTTGATGCGAGGAAGAAGAACGAGAGGGCATGACATTGAGAGCGGGATAGGAGGGAGAGGATGAACTGATAAATGATACAATGAAGGATGAGATTCTATGATTTTTTTTTCAAATTTAAATAATTTATTAGCATATATATTCGAACCATGAATTCTAAACGTTTAAAACAAGAATGTAGATTTTCCGGAACATATGCATACATGAGCCCCAAAACACAAGATTCATATGCATAACGTTATATATATAAAAAGATTACGTTATCCACAATTAAGTTTTGATGAGAATTTCTTCAATTAGGTGTTTTAAATCCTGCTCTTAAATCGCCCTTTCCCCGCTCCTAATTCACATATGTACTTTTAATTAAAATTTGCCTACTTCGTGACTACTTCATAGTTTCATAGTCCTTTCTTTTGGCCATCAAATTTCTAGTTGGTCGTATGTAATAGAGATCCAGGCAAGTTACGTTACAAGTCCTAAATCTTATGTACGAAATATAATCGAATCTTACATATTTTAATTGATTCAATTGAGCCTTAAATCTTTATCAAAATGTACAATCAAATTCTAAATCTTACGAGTTGTCCAATTAAATCCTCAACATATACAAAATTATACAATTAAGTTCATGAAAATAAAGGGGGGGATTAGATCAGTTACTAATTCACTCTTTGCAACTGGCAAGGTCATGTCATTAATAGAAGAGTACTTGATTAAGTTGAAAAGTGTAATTTAAGAATATCGCTTGGACAACTCTTTGAGCAATTAAGCATGAATGAAAACTATTTTATTTCTCTTTTTTTTTTCTATTTTTTTGTTCTAGGAATATGTTTGGAACATAAATAAATTTAGTAAGACAATTTCATTTTTTATTTTCGGAATAAATTTTAAGCCTAGAATGAGTTTGGAAATGACAAGTAATTTTTTTTTTATTTGTTTATTTCTAGAATAGAAATAGAAACAAAACTTGTGCTCATTGCTTGCCCTTGTTGATTGCGATTATTGTCGTTGTCGTCGGCCGCCCGATGAGAGAGAGAATTTAGAAAGCCTATTAAACGAATTCCTGTTGTGTGTAAAAATTTTTTATGTTATTATCATATACATTTAAAAAGTTGTTCAAAGAATAATTATAAATTATTCTTAAGAATAAAAATGATTATTAGCCACGCCATAGTAACTCTCAAGCAACGTTAATCATCGAGAGAATCGGGTTGCTTTTGTTTTATCGAGCGACCAATCGGATCCGAAAACAAACACCAGGAGCGAGTCCGGGGCGGGTGGAGCGAAAACGGGTACACCGTACGGGGCGGGAATGATTTCGGAGATGTCGTCGTCCTGAATTCGAACTCTCTGAATTTCACGATAGCAGATCTCTCTCTCTCTCTCGGTCCGTAAGATCCGTCAATTTTTCTCGTCGCCGATCGGCGATTCTCTTCCATCTCCGGAGGCCTGAGAGGTACGGTCTCTTCATGCATCCTCCCACCGATCGCGTCTCCATTTCCCGAGACCAATCGATGGCGGAACGTCGCGATCGCTTCACGATCTGTTCCTCGCTCCAGTCGTCGCTTCGTGTTTCGCATCGGCATGTTCTTAATCTAATCGCGGAATCGGGGCCTCATGCCGCCCGTTCCTTTTAGGTTTTGGAATTGGAACGCGATCGTGCCTCTTTGGGTAATGGGTGGTCTGTAGATCCACTTACGGAGAACCGCTTTGGTCGAGCTTGATTGAGTTCCTTGCATTGAATTTTCATTTTTTTGTTTTTTTGGATTAGTCGCATTTCGCGTCTAACGGAAGTGGTTCTTCGTTCAACTAGTGGGCGGATTCTTCGACAGCTTGTTCTTTTACTGGCGGCTAGACGGATTCCTGAGAGTTGATAATGGCCGTGATCGAGGAGCCATTATACCCTATTGCGTTGCTCATAGACGAGCTGAAGAATGAGGATATCCAACTCCGTCTGAACTCCATCCGTCGGCTCTCCACCATTGCTCGTGCCCTCGGTGAAGAGAGGACGCGGAAGGAGCTGATCCCGTTTCTCAGCGAGAACAATGACGACGACGACGAAGTCCTCCTGGCGATGGCAGAAGAACTGGGAGCTTTTATCCCGTATGTCGGAGGTGTTGGGCATGCGAATGTGTTGCTGACGCCGCTGGAAACACTTTGTACTGTCGAGGAGACCCGTGTGAGGGATAAGGCAGTTGCATCTCTGTGTAGAATTGGGGATCAGATGAGGGAGCAGGATGTGGTCGACTACTTCATTCCCATGATGAAGGTACCTCGTTTTCTCTTATCATACAGATGCTTGTGTTGTTGGTCTAGTTGTACTTTTGTTCTTGTAAGTTGGATGTAAGCTAGAACAGACAGAACCAGATGAAGCTTTGGCATTAATCTACTATTCCATTTTTTGGAGAAACAATTTGCCTAGTGAATAGTTGAAAAAACGTCCCTCATCCCTCTTATGTGCCTTCTTCAGAGATTAATTCTGTAGTGTTTGAGACCCGTTAATGGTTCAGATGTGAACACAAAAAGGAGAAATTCCAAACTTTCAAGGGGAACAAATGAAATGCGTTAGTGTATCCGTGGTTAATTGATCGGCTCTGTATTGTCATGTTTCTTTTTTCTTCATCACATCATTTACTTAAGCCGCAATGATTGAATAATACCTGGCTTTCTTTATGATTATCACTTCTAGAGGCTGGCTGCCGGTGAATGGTTCACAGCTCGTGTTTCGGCTTGCGGCTTGTTTCATGTTGCTTACCCTAGTGCCCCGGAGGCGTTGAAGACAGAACTGCAGGGAATATACAGTCAGTTATGTCAAGATGACATGCCAATGGTCAGAAGATCTGCTGCGACAAACCTTAGGAAATTTGCTCCTACTGTTGAAGCTGTGCATCTGAAAACTGATATTATGTCTATATTCGAGAATCTAACGCAGGATGGTATGCAAATTCACACATATGTGCCGTTATCAACAAATACTTTTTGTAAAGTTTCTATTTTGGATATCATTCATTTATGATCTAATCCTGTTGAGAATACATACATAACCACAAGTAGAATTTGCATCTGTAGTCTGTTGGACAGTGGTGGTATATTTGCACTGAAGAAATAGAATGGCATATTTATTATTACAATTCTGTGGCATGGTTGTGCTTTCAACTATTATACTATCTCACATTTTGAATCCAAGTGTAGTTAACTACGCTAATCATTCTTATGGTGTTTGATTGGTTTCGCACATACAATGTCTAAGTCTCCAATCCCCTATAGCTAATCTTCGCTAATTTTATCATCTGTATAGTGAATTTTCTTCTGCTGCAAGGTACAAGAACAACTCATTGCCTGTACAGATCTTTGGGCTTTATTTTAACTGGTTTTGGTTATCAATAAAATTATGCCTAATCTGCAGCTTTTATTGGATGTGAATTTCTCTGTAAAATTGCGTAATGAGAGGCTCCTTGGACATATATGTGGGTCGTAATTTGTGAAAGTACATGTTAATCGTGTACATAGCAGCTGGAAATAGACAACATGGTTTGTTCTTATATTTTTAGTTATCTTTGTTGGTGCGGGATGTGCTTCAAATGCTTTATGCTTTCACATTGCAGCAGCGAATCTTCGTTCTTCTTCTTTGTCCTTTTCCCCTTCAAATTATTGTGTTAAGTTGGAGTTCATTTATATTGTGAATTGGTTCAGATCAGGATTCTGTGCGCTTACTGGCCGTTGAAGGGTGTACAGCTCTTGGGAAATTGTTGGGACCCCAAGACTCTGTGGCCCACATCCTACCTGTCATGGTTAACTTCTCCCAGGTACACCTTTTTCTGTTTCGTGACTTGACGTAATTCTGGTCAGTTCTCCATTTCGTGTTCTAGTCATCATTTATCGTACTTTTAGTCAATGATATGTCTAGTCGTGGCAAGTGTATGGCTTCATACGTGTACATATATTTACACTTTTTCGGATAGCAGACAAGTGCACTTCTTGTCTTACGCAACTCTTCTAGAAAGTATGTCAATCCATTTTGAGAAGATATTGCCATGCTAGCAATTATCTAACTTTAGCAACCACAGGAGCTGTTCAGATGACCTCATCATGGTTACATCTTTTGTGGAAATTTGAAGTCTCAGCCTGTCAGATGCTTACATGATAGGTTTTTGGACAGCAATAGAATTCTAATGATCATAAAAGCAGACTTATGAAAGAATTTGGTTTATAATGTCTAGGACAGCTTCTAATATGTATGATTAGATAAGTCCACTTAGGGCTCCTCTAACTTGATTGTTTCTTCATTCCCCTCTTTGACAGGAGCATGGACGCATCTTTAAAAGTAATAAATAAGAGGCAAACCTGCTAAATGTATTACTAAAATTTGTTGCCTTTTCTGGTGTGCTTTGTTAAGCTGTATGTTGCGAAACTTAATTTAATGACAATTGATGATTGGCACTTGCCATTTACAATTTGTTCAGTTGGTTTTGCACATTTGGATGAGATTTGTTCTCTTATATTCTGACAGTAGTGGAAGTTAATCTATGGTCATACTAAGTTCTCAGTTCTCATGATCTATACCTTTCTTCTGTTAATAGGATAAGTCTTGGCGTGTTCGTTACATGGTTGCTCAGGAATTGTATGGGCTATGTGAAGCTGTTGGTCCTGAACCAACTAGGTAATTATTTTTATGTGGCCAAGCTTTTTGTTCGCATTTTATATCTCCTGCTTCATAGCGAGCTACATAAGTAGTGAGAACTTCTGATAATAGTGAATTTGATGCATTTAGGTTTTATATAGTGTCCATAACCATAACAATTATCGCTACTCTCTCTCTTTGTTTTTCATTTTTTTTTTATTTTTATGAAAATTTGATATAAATCAAAGTCGCTGATGAAATCTTTGTACCTTTTGCTGGATTATTGTTTTCATGCAGGTCAGACCTGGTTCCTGCTTATGTTCGCCTGCTTCGTGACAACGAGGCTGAAGTGCGTATAGCCGCTGCAGGAAAAGTGACCAAGTTATGCAGTATTTTGAATCCTGAACTTGCAATTCAGCAGATTCTTCCTTGTGTGAAGGTGTGTTGACGATCTAGCATTTTCTTTTCGGGATTAAATAATCATAGTAAAGCTCCCTGTTTGGCTTTTATCTATCCAACCTATAACCATGTCCTTTTCTTTTGCAGGAATTGTCTACAGATTCATCACAGCATGTCAGGTCTGCTTTGGCCTCTGTCATAATGGGAATGGCACCAGTTTTAGGGAAGGTTGTAATCTCTCTCATCACATGAAATTCTTTTCTTATACTTCGTGCCATATGTTTCTAGTTCAGCTCCAGGAGTGATGGTACTCTATGTAGGCAGTTTCTTTTTTCCATTTGGCATGAATTTGTACTGCAGTTTTAATTTGTATGACCCCCTTTTGAGCCTTTCCTTCATGATTCCATTGGTTTGAAACCATGTTTTGTTTTCAGATACATTGTATTGCCGGAAGCCCACATGCTATAATGAACGTATGAGGGGAAAAAAGAAGCTTGGATTACTTTTCGTGAGCTTATGAAAACTCTAATTAAATCCAGTTACTTCTATTTCTATGTTTAATGGTTTCTGGAAAATTATGTCTTGGGGTGATAAAAGGCCTGTGATGCACAAATGGACCTAATTTCAAATCTGATTTTAGTGTGGAAAATCTTGAATATGTTAGGATTCAGGTTGGTTTTGCGAACTATGAGTTGAGCAATTTGCAAAAACTGAAGCAAACTAGACTGTCTGGCTCGATTATAAAGGTTTTACCCCATCCATGTCTGCCTGCACTTCTCTCGACCATATCTCATATCGACAATATTTGGTCTGACTGCTCTTTTGGAGGGGGTGAGAGTAGATACAGTATTCGCAGTAAGAATCTTCCTGAAGGCTCGATTCGAAATTTTTTTTTTCTTGGGTTGGGGGTGGGGGCAGTTGCAGTCTTTGCTCGCTAGGGAATATGATTTCAATAATGATTCTGTGCCTATAAAATTCTACATAGCTTATCTCATTCCAATCTTCTCAGTATTAAGGGTCAAACCTGTGACATGTTTTTCCTTGCAGGATGCCACAATTGAACAGCTACTCCCAACATTCTTGTCTCTTCTGAAAGATGAATTTCCTGATGTTCGACTGAATATCATTAGCAAACTTGATCAAGTTAACCAGGTTTGTGGAATCCCTTATTAATTGTCGAATCACATTTGCCTGGGACTTGTGATATTTCAATTGAGTGGACTTGGAGTATGAATATTAGCAAAAAAGCTCCAAATATGTAATTCTATCTTCAAGAAAAAACCCTGTTTGGATTTAATTTTATTAAGCAAATTTCACTTTTATAAAAATAAAGAAATTGAAAAAACATTATGTTAAGTTACAAAATTATTTGCAGATCTACAAGCCAATATTTGTATGTTTTGAATGATTCTAGATGTTTTGTGTTAAATAAAAGTCAAAATGTAGGGGTTGCAAGATTTGAAAAATACAAAAAGTGCTTAAAATAAGTCATACTATGCAGATAAATATATTTGTCATATATCTGTCACATGGAAGGACTTTTCATGCTTTTACTGTCTAGTATCTAGATAATTCGAACATGTTAGGTAAAGTAGAACTTGTACGGCAAAGCTGCAGGGACAGTTCCGATATGTCTTCGTCCTTTGCATAGACTTTTTATATCTAGATGTGTCGTCCATTTGGCATGTCAACCATATGTGAGCTGCATATCTTCAGGGCACATTTGTTTTGTGGAAAACTCAAGGAAATATTTTCATTATCCACAAAAATAGTTAGGCATAAATTGTTATCGATAATAAAAATATTTTCCATTGAATAATATTGCTAAGTGATATAACCAATCATTTTTCGGAACATGTTTTTCAAATCTTGAGTTTTTTGTGAAACAAACACTTCCTAAATTTGTCTTCATTTATTTGTGGTGTTTTTGGAACTAAAGGTGTTTGTGGAACTAAACAATATCAAAACCACAGAGCTTATGCAGTGCTTGTTGATTGTTATGGTAAATCAGAACTGTGCTGCCCCATATAGGCTGTTAAGCATTACCAATTATAAGAAGTTTCTCCCTTTAAAATATGTAAGTAAGGATTCTATTATCTCTGACATATCTAGGATAAATTCTTTACATTTTCAAGGTGATTCTTTTGCCACTTTGTTGTGTAGAGAAACTAATAATCTTCTCCCAGCAAATATTTGCATGGCTAGTCAGGGTGTATTCGCAGTAATTGTTTTACCTATTCTTGGCTCTATGGGTTTTTTTGCTATTTATTGACTGGGAAAAGCTAATTTGCAGGTGATTGGAATTGATCTGCTCTCCCAGTCCCTATTACCTGCTATTGTTGAACTTGCAGAGGATAGGCACTGGAGGGTTAGGCTTGCCATCATAGAGTACATACCGCTGCTGGCTAGCCAGTTGGGTGTCAGATTTTTTGATGATAAGCTTGGTGCTCTGTGCATGCAGTGGCTGAAAGATAAGGTGATTCCTTCCTATAATTAGCATTGTATATACATGTGTTGTGCATGGGGTAATGCTTGTGAATTTCTTTACCGTGT